>OX380346.1:11201594-12410539 GCA_947425015.1 Pterostichus niger | reverse complement strand
ATATGTTAACTTATTACAATGGGTACCCTATTTCTTATTCTTAAACAATAAATATGTGTTAAACAAAGTTATTGTAAACTACCTATGTAAAACATATTTGTTATTATTTTTACATATTTAATTACAATAATATTATTTACTTATTTATCTTAAATAATAAAAACTATATTTTAAATTAAATAATTCAGAATAAATCTCTTCAACACATATTTATTTTTTAAGAATAAAGAATATTGTAATAAGATGTATGTATAACTTATTACAATAGGTATCTATTTCTTATTCTTAAAGAATAAATATGTGTTAAACAAAGTTATTGTCAACTATCTACTTAAAACATATTTATTTATTATCATTAGTAAATATCAATTCTGTCAGTTTTCCCAATTTTTAAAAAGAAATCCATTTAATTATTATAAAGGAAACTTTTAGAATTAATACTTTGATACAATTATTTTGGGTAAAAGTATTTCATTATCTTTATTTACAAAATATGTTGACTGTTAGTATAAATAATCGATGGAGAATGATTTGATTAACTTTATTTAAATCGGTCATAAGTTGTTTAGAGAATAATATTTAAAATAAAACTGATTCAAATTTATTTATATCAATCATTTACTTGAAATATATTTGTATAAAATAATGCCGGAACGTTTAACAATGAAAAATCTAGTTAATCATTCGTAATTTGTTTGTTTTTTATACTAACTGTCACTGTATCACAATGTTTCAGTAGCTGACAATCTGCTAATGTTACAATAAAAAAATATATATGTATGTATAATAAATTGTCAGCTAGCAAAGTATTGTGTTACAGATGAGAACGATTCATCATTATAATTTTAAAGTGAATCATTCATTATTATATAGTTTAAACAAATAATAAATATGTTGTATAGATAATTATTATACAGAGCATCACGCTATATCTTATTAAATGGGGTAACACGAACCCCAGAAACATTCAGTCATCCTTGCTTCAACCACATGCTCAATCTACCATCAACTCTTCATACATAAATACATACATATACATTCATAAAAGTTCATTCATATCTTCCATTCCACACACGTTCCACATTCCTAAACTATCTCATCTGACTTATATTCACTCTTTCAACAACATTCATGTCAATCTCAGAGTCATCATACAACATACACCAATGTATTCTGAATTAATACGTCCATACCTCGATCACATACTACCCTAATATACAAACACATTCATATCATCTCCAATCTCACATCATCCATCACCGAAACATTGCAATCGCTCTTCTCAAACACTAACACATTCATCATTTCAATTAATGAAGCTGTTTGCATTCGGCGAAACGTGATTTAAAATTAATAAATAAAAACACTTGGTTTTGCAAACACTTATATGTAGTTCAAATACAAACCAACTCTGTTAATAGAGAGAGGGAGGTTTTGGGAATTTACTTCCATTTCAATTTTCAAATTTCTAAACATCATTAAAAACAGCTTGAAGTTAACCATGTAACTTTAAACTTGCTGGAAGTTTGTCTACAAACAAATTATTTTTGCTCTTTGGTGACATTTGTAATTAACAAAATGAGGGTCTTTATTATCCGAAATATTCATAAACAATTTTGAGAATATATATGCCTCAATTCCAATAAATACCTCCTAAAATATTTACATTTTTGGTATAGATATATCGACGATGTTTTAATCCCTTTACAACAGGAGCAACAACTACTAAATGTCCTTAATTCATTTGATTAAAATACATAATTCACCACTGAAGTGAAAGTTCATAAAAGCATAAATATCTTGGCCATTACTATCCAACACATTAACAATACATTTAATTTTAATATTTACAGGAAACCCACTAATTTGTATCACCCATGTAATATAAAGCTAGCAACGTTTTATAATTTATCTGATGATCTGAATTATAATCATTTTAAATATTGCAGCAAACAAAGTGAAGCTAATAAATAAGAAAATTAAATCAATTACAAGAAATTAATTTTATCCTGTTACACTTTGAAACTAGATTTAAATCAATTTATAAAAAATAAATTATGTTAATGACATGAATCGTAGTATGGCCAAGAATTGGAGGAAATTTGACATTATATACTAATAATAATAAACTAATGAATAAAGACCCTTTGTTAAATTAAATGTAAAGATTGTGAATATGTTTATATAGAGCAAACAGGACCAAGTTTCCAGACTAGATTTAAAGAGTATTGTTATAATTATATGATCAAAAGTACCCAGTCTAATCTAGCTAAACACTTGATAGATTTTTATCATAACAGTTCTATATGTAATTTGTCAGTTCTACATATAAAAGGAAAGGATATCGATTCACTTTCCTTGAAGCTTTTAAAATTAAGAAAGCCGTTAGGGCCGACCAGAAACTAATGAATGAATATTTAGATGTTCATAGCCCTTGTCATTAAAGGACATTCCCTAAACAGTCCCTCTCTCTATTAACAATGTGTTTGTATTTGTACAATATATAAGTGTTTGTAAATTTGTTTTGTAAACCACATCTACCAATAAATGTTATTGCCAAATTTATAAAACTAACTACTAAGTGGTTTTATTTATTAATTCTACTAACACATTATCATTAATTAACATTATTTAAATCGTTTTCTGCTTCATTTATTGAAATCATTTACAACAACATCATCCGCACCAGGTAACGCAGACACTACCGCAGCCTCGCTACCTTCAAACACTCTAACTGCGTGCGCGCATTTCCAATCATCAGGAGTCAAATAACCTCTCACCTCCATACATCAACATCTCATTCAAGCCGACATCATTCTCACCTGTAACATTTTCTCTTGCAATTTCACTACAACCATTCAGTCCATTTACGCTACCATACAAACCCCTAAAATACTCACACCATCTATTCCTAACATCTGATTCATTCCACAATATAATTCATCATTCGTACCATTCCTTCATTCATTTATTTACTCAACAGACATATCTCTAACACCCTCATTCACCAACTTTTATCCAGACGTATACGCGACACCATCAAATACACTTCTCATGCTCGGTTTTACAGTTGAGCCTTGAACTTGAGCCTCAACATTTTTTTGTTTATAACTTGTCAAATTAATCTAGTTCAGCTGAACCTAAACTGAATGTAAACATAATTTTATGGTGTTGTGTAATTTGGGATTCTAAGAAAATGATAATCATTGCCTCAGTTTATATTCTGTCACAGGTAAAATCAGAAATATATTTATATACACATGATGGAAAATATTAAAAGAGCTGCAAATTTTTCCACCAATGAAGTTTAATTATTAATAGATTTAGTGAGAGTTAAAAACATGTATAGAATGAAAAAAAAACTGATAAAGTATTGTGTTAAGGAGAAGAAAAGTGTTGGGAGGAAATTTCTGCCTCATTTAATACTGTAGGGCCAAAATTTTAAAAGTTCTCTAGTCCAAAGATACAAATATTAATAATGTACAAGATTAAATTTAAGTTCTATGTCAGGTACGCGTTCATTAAAATTCTAGCAAAAGTTTAAATAATTTTAAAAAGAGAAAAATAATGGGGGCAGACAATTAAAAATTGGTACAAATTGGCAGAAAAAAGATGAATACGTAAAATTACAAATTAACTAAATAAAAAAATAATTAAATTGTATATGAAATAGTAAATAGAAAAGTGTATATTGTAATATATTTCTAATGATACCCTTCTGACGGTTTTACTATATTTCTAATTATTTTAGGTCTTCTAACACGACCAAGTCACTCAACAAAATTGCGACAAATAATTATGTCATATAAATGTCAGAATGAACTGAAAAACCGCGCATCAATCATTCGTCACACAGAATAAAATCAATCACTCTCTGTCCATTTTCACTCACATTCTCCCTTGTACACAATTGCGCTATTTTATATTAATTTAAAACAACATATTTATTACTGTTTTTAACAGACTTTTACCCAAATAATTTAAAAAGGGAATAATTTAAATGAGCACCGAAATCATTGTATCATCAATAATCAATAAGAACTGTGTTGCTCTTGCCAGAAATATATTTATTAAACACCAAAAATATATATTTTTAACCCTAGTTAAATTATATTTTGATAGTCTGAAATAATTAAATTAATACTAAAAATAATAATAAAAAAATTACTAACTGATCTTTAAATATAATAGTAAATAAGCTTCATGGAAAATTAAATGCTAATATGGCAAATAGCAAATACAAATATTTGATATTTAAATTGATAAACAGATTAGCAAAGTCTAGTATTTTGGATATTGAATATGAATTATTTAAAGCTGATATTTTGGTGCTCGATTAAATACAACCCACTTAAAACTAATAATTATCTTATATTGATGTTGAAGACAGCGGTCTTGACGACATTCTGCGTTGACTTTGCAGTCATCTTCTGATATGTTTGAAGAGAAGCTGTTGATTCTGTTGCTGATGAATCTTCCCAGCATTTTGATGTAATCACCAACAGGAAACGTTGGTTTTCTTCATTCACCACCGCACCTAGCAACAAAATATTATTAAAAACAAGTACAAATACTCCTTGAAAAACAGTAAGTTTTCAATGATGGTGTCCTTCTTCTCCCTACCTACCCTATCTTACCTAAGTTTTTGTCAAAGACTAGCTACGAATCTACAACAAAGCAACCGCGAAACGCTATGATGGGGCCCCACGTGGGGCCAGCGTTTTATGGTGGACAATACAAAACATCCGATATCGACTCGTGAGGTTGATTACACATCAAACTCACGATAGATATCACAAAATCAATTCGTAAAATTGATTTATGGAAATAAATCAACCCCACGATAGATATTGTTCTAACCAATTTCGATTCGTAAAATTGATTTATAGTAATAAATCAACCCCACGAAAAGAACTACACAGTTGTTAGGAAGGCCTTCTAACAAGGCAGAAACTAAACTAACTAAATTTAAATGTACGTAGATAAAAAACACGATATTGACTCGTGAATATGATCTTATAGTATAACTATAAATCATATCCACGATAAGATATCGGTCAAGTGTTAGGAAGAACCTGAAAGAGACTCACATTTTACGTAGTCTTCAGTAAAGGTGCCATCTTCTTCTCCCTACCTACCCTATCTTACCTAAGTTTTTGCCAACGACTAGCTACGAATCTACGACAAAGCAACCGAAGCGTGCTTGTCAAGTTAGCAAAAACGTTGAGCATATTCCGTGCCCACGACCTCTCGGTTCACCGCCTACCAACCTACCCGACTGCTGGGAAGATTTCGCAGTGCTCGAACAGTCGAATTATGTCTAGATCTCCCAATGACTCATTGGACAATATGGTTCCTGTGATTCGATAACTCGACCACCCAAGGCATCGGCTTACACCTTCTAGCTACACTCAGCAGCACGATCGCGAGGGACTCGCCCCACCCGCATCGCGAAACGCTTACAAACTTGCCTCCTGGTGATGGTATGTATGTTGGGGCCCCACGTGGGGCCTGCGTTTTTTGGTGGATAATACAAAATACACGATATCGACTCGTGAGGTTGATTTCAAATCAAACCCACGATAGATATCGATCTACACAATTTCGATTCGTAAAATTGATTTATAGTAATAAATCAACCCGACGAAAAGAACTACACACAGTTAGGATGGCCTCCTATTAAGGCAGCAACTAACTAACTAAATTAAAATGTACGTAGTGAGTAAACAATAAAAACAAACACGATATCGACTCGAGAAGTTGATCTTATAGTATAACTATAAATCAAGCCCACGATACGATATCGGTTATGAAGTTATGAAGGCCTTTAAATAAGGCAGACAAAAGTTAAATTACTCGACGACGACGTTTGTTTGGCAAGTGAGCTTCTTGTTGCAGACTCGCAGCGGCGACCTATTTGATGACACACTCACAACCAATGAATGAAATTAAAGTGAATTTGAAACATGCACACATCTAACATACACTTCAAATACAATATTACTCAGTTTACTGGTATTATTATTAGAAATTATTAATGTTATTAATATATTATTATTTAGTATAAACAAAAGTAAAATAATAAAGTTTCTAGAAATTAAAGCAATTTACTTTTAAACCGTTAAACAAATATTTATCACATCAAACAATAAATTAAATTAAAAGACAGCAGATGTATGTCAAGGTTGTGTCTCAATAAAATTCTAAATCAATTATTAATAATTTCTTTTCTCATTTTTTAAACTAATTAAAATTTAAATTTGTACTTATCTTTTATTCCTAAAGTGTGTTGAAGCAACCGGTGGACAGCGTGGACAGCGTGGGCATGGCGCTCGACTCCTGGGACTGAATGCCGCATTCAGATAATTTGCGTAAACTGCAAAACTCAATTTAATATGAGCATCTATCATTAAAAATACTAAACAATCTTTAAAAGTAATTTTTAATATTAAATAATAGTAAATTATCAAAATAAAATTATATGTTTAAACCAATTGTGAATAATTCTCCACTACGACATTCACAGAACATTTTCAACCCAACAACACCATCCTCGCTTTAATAACGTTTATTTTAGAATTAATTATTTTCTGGAGGGTTGATATTAAGGGATGAAACTATGGTCAATAGATGAGGAATTGAATGTTGAAACCCGGTTGATTGGTTACTAAATTACAGCCGTTTTTAAAACATGTTTATCTAAAGTTACGGAAAAACTGTCGTTCATATTTTCTCTCAAAAAATTAATAAAATTAACCAGATTTACAAACAAAACTATAGGCAGTCCACATTTTCAAACCTCTTCAAAGTTAAATGTTGTAGACAACATTTTAAAAACTCATATATTTTAAATATTGGGTAAAAGTCACCGCTAGTAAAATCAAATTATTAAACGAGATTAATTTTAATTTTCTGCTTTGAACCGGACATCAATTATTTTAGGAGAAAAATAATTGTAAAAGTAAAATAAAGCTTGTCCCAGAAAAAATTGTCGCTTAGGTTTAGGCCTTTTCGTATACTGCTTTTATAGATAAACAAATTTGTATGTGATGCGTTTTTATTAGTTGGCTATGCATTATACAAAAACAATTAGTTGAAAACTTTCATACAATTTAGTATACAAAGATGCCATCGAAATACGAAGAATTACGCGAAAATATTTTGTACAAATGTGTTCAAAATAGGCATATATCCACAAGAAAAGTAGCTTTAGAGTTAAAATCTACAACAAGGACTGTTCAAAGGGTGTTAAGAAGATATAATGAAACGGGTAATACACAAAAAAATGTGGAAGTGGATGCAAACCTGGATTTGTAGATTAAAATATTGAGAAAATGTCTTGAAGGCTTTGTGTGAAAATAAAAATCTTTCTGTGAGAGATTTGGCTAAGAAATTTGAAACTACTAAATCAACAGTTCAGAAAATTAAGCTAAAGAATTCTATAAAGTATTTAAAAAAAAACAAAAGTGCCTAACAGGAATACTAAGCAAGAAACTAACACAAAATGAAGATCAAGAAAACTTTACTTTAAAGTGATATCAAAAAAAATTATGTGTTATCATGGATGTCGAAACGTATTGTTAACTTAAATTAAAATCTCGACCAAGTCATTATTATTATTCTGGAAAGTTCAGAAAATCTGTTAATAGCTAATTGAAGGTAATTAAAATAGAAAAATTCTCAAAAAAGATGCTTGTATGGCAGGCCATTTGTTCCTGTGGCAAACGCAGTATGCCTTACTTTTCGACATCGACAATCAACGGCGAAAGATATTTAAGCGAGTGTCTTGAAAGATGATTATTGCCCTTTATAACACACCAATACTATTTTGGCCAGATTTGGCAACATGTCATTACACAAAAAATGTCATTGATTGGTATAAAAGAAACCCCATATATAGAATTTGTACATAAATCTGAAAATCCTACAAATTGTCCTGAATTGCGCCCAATCAAAAAATATTGGCCCCATATGAAGCAGAAATTATTAAAACATAAGAAACCACTCAATTCTGTCGATAATTTCAAATATAAGTGGAAACAAATTACAAAAATGATATCTGATTATGCTGTACAAATTTTAATGAAAGGGCTGAAAAGAAAATTGCGCAACTTTTGGATGAATCATAATTAAAATGTAAATATATGCTATTATATACTATTTAGTTGTTGATCAATAAAGTCTTCAATAGTTTTTAAAAAATTAATTTAATTATATGGTTTTTAGTTAAAAATTATAGGAGACATTTTTTTCTGGGACAAGCTTTATAATTAATCACCCTTGACTAGCTCATAATGTACTACCGTTATCATTAATGAATATTTAGTAGATTGTCAGTTACTAATCATTCACCATCATTATTATTATTGTTTTTACCCAAATAATTAAAAAAATAACAATGTACTTACATTGATGATAATGTCCACGGTGACACCAGCTCCAGCTGCTCCAAGCTCTGGATGGCGGCAGCTCCAATGACACCAGCTACTTCAATATCTTGATGATGTCCCTATAAACATAAAAACAATGTATTAGTAACATAGCATAGCACCCTTCATCATGTTTATTTTAAGTTTCATAATCATCATAACTTTTGAGAGTGAGTATACTAGAAGTAGTAAAAGGAAACCCACATTTAGTCATTTAAAAGATACACTCATTGTTTAAAAAGTAATTAAATTAAAAAAATAATTTAATTTATTTAGCAGCGCGTAAGTCTTGTACTAATCGAGATATTTTAAAAGTACAAAGAAACAAAAAATAAAGCCCCAAAAATATAAATAAAAAATCATCTCACCTGTTTGGCGCTTTCACTGTGCATCTATAACCTGGTGCACCAGGTCCACAAGTTGGTTTTGTCGTTAATTTGTGGTAATTGTAAACATTGTCTTCCATAATAATTGGTTTTAAAGTCGACAAATGTTGTTTTCATTCCCTGACATCTGTCTATGGTTTGTACATGAAATCCATACCTAAAAACGATATTGGCGCATTATAAATTAATTTAAATTCAAACTTACTTATTCTACTACATTTTGTTGGTAATTAACAATATTTTAGTTTAATATCACATCATTTTACAAATGTAGTTTACTTGTCAAATATCAGTTTCTGACAACTAACTTACTACTGCCACCTATTACTAAAACGTTGAACTGTATCAGTGGCGCAGTATGCATCCAAATTATTGGGTGTTTATTTTACAAAAATAATTTGATTTCTAATCAATAAAAACTACTCTATATTATTTATTAGTAATTATTATTAACGTTCATAACATATTTTTTTTATTATAAACAGCATTTAAACCCGAAAACTAATATTTTAATGTCTTTGCCCCCAAAATAGTCCACGGATTTTTTTACCCGCCTAAGTAATTTAGTGATAAATTAATGCTCTAGTTTTGACATTTATATTTGAATTCAAAATGACTGAAAAACTATTTAAACTTATTTTAAAATAAATATGTATGCAATTTAAACGTAAAATAATTAAAATAAAATAGTTTGGTACTTCAATTAATTTAATTAAAATTAATGAGATTTTGTAAAGAATATTTTAGACTATTCCAAGTTCATGAATGAAACAAACTCTAAAGGGGGTTCAGTATGCACATGTCTAATCTGCAATTGCAGATTTTGGGCAATTACAATTCATCATATTAGTTATTTAATTAACAAATATATGTGTTTGGTTAATGACTGAAAATATGTTTACAAGTTAATTGAAGCACGAGACAATTAATGTTTTACGTAATTTACCAAATCAAAATACTTCTAGAAGAATATTTAATCGTCCAACAAAATTATTTAGGCCAAGGACTCAAATAAATGGCTTTTACACAGATGTACGCGGAACGTAGGTTTATATTGAAACCAATCCTTTCATCAGATTCATTTTCATAATAAAAATATGATTAAATATCGTTGAAAAGATGGAGAATTTAAAACCAATTTCAATTATCTTACAGCCGACATATTTACAGCCAATTTAAATTTTAAAAGATACACTCACCTGCAAAAGTACTGGAAGTGAAGCGTCCGGACACGCCATCAAACATCAAGTCCCCGGGGCCATCATCTCCTCCAGCTACAAAATGGCTGAATTGAGTAAATATTATTAAGACTGTATTTGTAAACGCTGCTTGTTGAGTGCAGGTGAACTTCAGACTATATCTTAAAAACCATCTAATTTTACGCAATTTACCACATCAAAAATACTTATAGAAGAATATGTAATCGTCCAACAAAATTATTTAGGGCAAGGGCTCAATTAAATGGCTTTTACACAGATGTACGCGGAGCGTAGGTTTATATTGAAACCAATCCATTTATTAAAGAATTAATCTTCGACAAACATTTTCGTAATAAAAATATGAATAAATATAGTTGAAAAGATGGAGAATTCAAAATTTAAAACCCAATTCAATTATCTTTACTAGTTTAAAAGTTACAGCCGTTTAAAAAATGTTCATTTGTACATGTTTCAGCCGACATTTTATTATTTCTCTCAGAAAAATAATAAAATTTACGATATTTACAGCCAATTTAAATTTTAAAAGATACACTCACTTGAAAAAGTAATGGAAGTGAAACGTCCAGACACGCCATCAAACGTCAAGACCCCGGGGCCATCATCTCCATTGGTGGTTCCTCCAGCTCGTACTTCAGATTCTCGGTAGACTTCTTGCAGCTGTCCAAAGTCACCTAAATTAACACAGAGCGGGTATCAAACCAGTCGAGTACAAATAAATTTTAAAAAGCAATGTCTCTTGTGTTAGGATGTTGTAATTAATTAATTAATTGAAAGTATAATTATATCATCACATCTTTTACCCATTATTGGGTTGTTAGTGGTGAAATTTGTAGGTCATTGTTTTCAATGATGATAAATAGCTACAATTCAATTTAAATATTGTTCAGAAAACTTTTAAGTCTTATATTTTTTAAATATTGGAAACAATTACCGAAAAGAGTAAAAGTATTTATAAAATACAATGACAGCTAGTAAAAAGAAAAATACTTGTAATAAAAGTGATGGAAATATAGTTGCTCACCCTTAATACTAACTGATAATCAGTAGCAACACGTGTCACTAGCACTAACAACTCACTAGCGTTATCATTTACTATGAAATAATGAAAAAAATATTCAATTTTCTTACATTTGCAAGAGAGGTGGTATGAACACCAGCTCTGCTCAGCGTTTTGTTTGCAAGTTCGGAGCCCATGCTCGTTGCATGATGACTCGCCCGACTAATTAATTGATGACACAACTCATTACATTGAAACATACACAACATGTCTACATTTCAAATAAAATATTTCTCATTTTACTTTTTTCATTAATTCTTATAAATTATTATTGTTATATATTTTTTATAAAAGTAAACAAATTTAAAACGTGAAACGTTTATACGTGAATAATTTCCCAGTAATGGGGTAAAAGGCGTGATTTGATTTATAAATAAGTTTCTCACCAATGCCAGAACATTTCCGTCTGATTCCATTCTCTTCTCTTGCTGCCGACATGAAGAGTAGGTTTCTGAAGAGCGATCGTCGTCGACACCATCACCACGGTGTTTGCTGTCTGAGTCAACACCAGCTCTCCAAGTATTTTTAATGATATGTTTAAAATAATTCCCAACCAGCGCAGGAATGCAATAAGAGCAGGACAGCTGCTCTCTGGCGAAGCTCATTCTGTTTAAATTCCTCGACTCCGGTTCTGCAGGTTCCAATCTCTTCTCTCCACGGAGGGTTTCATGTCGTTGTGGATGAGTATCCAGTGCTCGCATTTCTCTCCGATTACGCCTGGAACAAACAATAAACACTTACTATTAATTGTAATTGCTAAATAAAATAAAATAAATATATCATCACGCCTTTTACCCATTACTGGGTGTGGCACTCTGCCAAAGCAGATCTCGGTAAGTGATATATTTTGTCGCGTAAAATGCGGTTACCAGCCGTCAAATCACGGCCCTCAAAGATATTAGTGGAGAGGGAGCCACAGGGGTAAATTTAAATTGGTGAAAATTGTTTGTCGTCTGTGGGGATCGAACCAGGGTTGCTAATTACCGCTAACTTTTGTTTAGCTAATCGATAATAAACATGGCTTCCTTCCTAGGTGCCTCCCCCTCATTCCCCTCATTCACCAGCACTCAATTCAATACAATGACCGCTAGTCTATTCAGGGAGATTCATTTTCATTATTTTAGGACAGGAGGTTGATTCTGTATCTTGCGTGAGCAGTTGCGTGATTAAATTTGCGTTAGTACAATGTATGACGTCACCGATTCTTTTCTGGTGTCGAGCATAGGGAATTCCGTGCTTTACGTTTTCGCGCCAAGTTTAGTGTTGGTAATGGTTTTGAAACTATAACTGTCAGTTGCAATCACATGTCATTGTTTGTCAACATCGTTTTGTAGTTTTTTTATACGATTTTATTATGGCAGAAGATAGAAAACGTGATATAAACGCTACTGAGGAGCAAAAACTAATTTTAATAAACTTTATGGCAGATATGGCGTTGATAACGCAAAATGACAAGAAAGTAAAAGACAAACATAATGTTAGAATGAGACAGGTAGTGTCGCAAGTAAGAAACAGGACCTACGGAGGTCACGCATCTATATTTGCGTGTCTCGCAAGAAGTGACGTCATACCCATTAGTTGTTTAAATGTCCGATAGATGGTTTACTATATGCATGTGACATATCTGTGTTAGTATGGGTGCCGCAAGTAGTCACGCAAGATACAGAATCAGGCTCCTGAACATTTATTTATATCCAACTTTAACTTGAAATATTTTTGACCAAACTAATTCCGGAAGGTTTAACAATTAAAAATCTTGTTAATTACCCTTCATAATAACTGACACTAGCTAACAATTTACTAGCGTTATCATTAACAAATATCTACTTACTATTCATCATTATTATTTTAAACTGAATATGAATTTATTTCACAAATTCTCAAATAAATATTAAACAAATAATTAAAAAATAACAATGTTCTTACATTATTGATGTTGAGAGCAGCAGATTTAATATTCAAACTAGTCTTTGCTGATGCCTCCGGGGTGTAGATACACGCTGAGGATGCTTGCAGGTCCCGTGAAGTCCCTATAAACATAAAAACAATATATTAGTAACACACTTCATAACATTTATTAAAGTTAATAATGATAACAGAGAAAACAATTAATAGAATAGCTCTAAAATGCTTTAAAAAAAGAACCTACCATTTAGAAGGCTTTCGAATGCCATCACCAACTACAAAATGGCTGAATTGAGTAAATATTATGAAGACTGTATTTGTAAACGCTGCTTGTTGAGTGCAGGTGAACTTGAATACGCACAGACTTGTTTTAATTATTGTTTCAGCTGCCATCAAATCAATACTTTTATCAATTTAAATATATAGAAAGCAAATGATAATAAATAACATGAATACGTATTTAGCCATTAACAATATTTCAATTAAATTTTTATAAATGAAAATTGAGAAAGATACTCAAAATGAATAGAATATTGTTTTGAAATAATAATAACAATTGGCAAAACCAACTAGTTAAATACATTATTAAGATGTCGTAACACTTGTAGCTGTTATGTATTACAAAGTACATTTTACACGATTTTGAAGTACAAATATCTATCGAAAATATTAGAATAATGTTCTCGTTAACTATTTACCAGTATTTTGTTATAACGTACAATTATTTATCCAGCAATATTCAACAACACAGCGTCATACAAAACTAAATTTATGGAATAAACAGGTTCACTTCGGTAAATTTATCGTTTGAACAAATCAAATACTTTTATAAATTTATATAAAATAAAGAAAATACTTTCAAATTCAGTACTTTCACACATTTTCATGTATAAAAAGTAATATATATGTATGTAAATAATAATAAATAATATATATCACGCTTTTCGAAATAAAAACACTATTTATAACTGTTAAAATCTAAAGATATACAAAAATATTATTGTGATTTTAAAGAAAATTTATTAAAATCATGTTTAAATATGATGTTAAAGCCGTTTATATCAAATTTAATTGTTGAAATGTAATATTCCTATGTTATCGCATCCTATATATGTGTTACGTACAAAGCAATTTATGTAATAAAATGTTGATACATTTTTAATTATCAAAAACTATATTTCCAGGTGAAATTTGTATCGAAATCGTCATAATAACATCTATACTTACGAAAGGCACTATATTTTATTAATATTTATTGATATTTTTACTTAAAACCACTAATTTTCTAGCAGCACATCTAGCTACCACGCTTGCAAGTTATGAACTGTGTAGGCGACGCAGCGCCAGCGACCTTCCGAGCAAACCAGTGCACATCAAAATGTCTTAGAGTGTATTTTATGTATAAAAATTATAATTTATTGAAAATGACATATATTTAATAACATTAATTCAAAAATTGTTTTTTTTTTATTAGTGTTTATTAATTTCATCAGTAATTAAAATATTTAAATACAGAAATAAGTATGTAAACATTGAATTTAAAGAAAACTAGTACTTAAAATATGATTAAATTTACAACATAGAAGTAGGGAAACAATTCTTGAATTTCTATCGTACTTTAATAAAAAAAATGAAAATAATAAATTTAATAGGGATGGTTTTATCGGGATCTATTCCTAGGTATAAGTATGTCCATAACGCCTCATTTCAACTAACTTTTCACATGTTTGTTGAAAGTTTATTGTAGTACATGTAATTGTTTATATGTGTACGAAATTTTATAGCTGAGAGTTTAGTAGAGGTGAAATAAATGAAATGACAGATGTCGTGCTGTGCAATAAAATCAGGAGTACCGCAGGGCAGCGTCCTCGGTCCTGTCCTACACAAACGACCTGCCACTGCCGAGGATGGCTTCACAAATGGAGAATGAAACGAAGAACATGCCCACAAGTCAACCTTAACCAATACCGCAAGCTGATAATGCCAAATATCTCGGGATGCACGTGGCACATGGACAACAACTAAATATAAAATTAAAGCAATACCCATCTGGTCATACTGTGCTGTGGGGAACAACCAGCAACTCAAATATTGAAATTTTACACAGATTTCAATCTAAAACCTTAAGAACCATGCGATACACAACGACCTTAATATATGAATGATAAGATAAAACCACCCAAACTACACCGCCGTAAACCTGCTCTGCTGGACAACAGCCAAGAAAGAAGAAGACTAAACCCACTGGACATTCCATACAGATTCCTATGGGGATTTAATCTACTGCCCTAAATACTTTACTATTATCATTATTATATCAAGAATAATAAATAAATAGAACACAAACTGCTCCAAGATGATGATTCCAGGTCCGTGAATGTTCCTATACAAATTACAACAATGCAATAGTAACGTACAAATCAGAGAAACTTGATTCCAATTACAGCAGTTTCAGATACAATCGAATTTTTGTTTATAAATTCAAGTCATAAATGCTCAAATTAATTAATGACGTAAGTGAAGCGTGGCTCAGTGGATTTGGGAAGATTCAAGGAATGTAGAATTTAATTTTTAAGCCCGATAATTTCTTTACTGGTTACAAAGTTACAGCCGTTTCAAAAATGTCTAATTTCTAAATGTTGTATCTAAAATTATAGAAAAACTGTCATTCTGAATTTCAGCCACCATTATATTATTTCTCTCAGAGAAATTATAAAATTAGCCATATTTACAAAACAAAACTATAGGCAACCCAAATTTTCAGTCCAAATTAACGCGCTCCTCTTTAAATTTAAAATATATACTCACTTGAAATATATAAGTGTATGGTTAATGGCTGAAAATATGTTTACAAGTTAATTGAAGCACGAGAAAATTAATGCCGTTGAGCGTAACTTCATATGTCGTCGTTTAGTTCTTGAGATTTAGCCTCAAGAATGTTGAAAATCTGAAGAAAATAAGGAATTTCGCTTTTCCAAAGACTATATCTTAAAAACCATCTAATTTTACGCAATTTACCACATCAAAAATACTTATAGAAGAATATGTAATCGTCCAACAAAATTATTTAGGGCAAGGGCTCAATTAAATGGCTTTTACACAGATGTACGCGGAGCGTAGGTTTATATTGAAACCAATCCATTTATTAAAGAATTAATCTTCGACAAACATTTTCGTAATAAAAATATGAATAAATATAGTTGAAAAGATGGAGAATTCAAAATTTAAAACCCAATTCAATTATCTTTACTAGTTTAAAAGTTACAGCCGTTTAAAAAATGTTCATTTGTACATGTTTCAGCCGACATTTTATTATTTCTCTCAGAAAAATAATAAAATTTACGATATTTACAGCCAATTTAAATTTTAAAAGATACACTCACTTGAAAAAGTAATGGAAGTGAAACGTCCAGACACGCCATCAAAAGTCAAGACCCCGGGGCCATCATCTCCATTGGTGGTTTCTCCAGCTCGTACTTCAGATTCTCGGTAGACTTCTTGCAGCTGTCAAAAGTCACCTAAATGAACACAGAGCGGGTATCAAACATATCAAGTTTTTCAAAAACCAGTCGAGTAGAAATAAATTTTAAAAAGTAATGTCTCTTGTGTTAGCATGGTGTAATTAATTAATTAATTAATTGAAAGTATAATTATATCATCACATCTTTTATCCATTATTGGGTTGTTAGTGGTGAAATTTATTTAAATATTGTTAAGAAAACTTTGAAAAGTCTTATATATTTTAAATATTGGAAACAATTACCCAAAAGGGTACAAGTATTTGATTAACTTTATTTACAAAATACAATGACCGCTAGTAAAAAGAAAAATACTTGTAATAAAAGTGATAGAAATATAATTGCTCACCCTTAATATTAACTGATAATGTATCAAGACGTTTCACTAGCACTAACAACTTACTAGCAAGAGATATGGTATGAACACCAGCTCTGCTTGTTTGCAAGTGCGGAGCTCGAGCTCGTTGCATGATGACTCATTAGCCTCTAATTGATTACACAACTTATAACCTTTGTGTTACCTTGAAACATACACATGATATTTACATTTCAAATAAAATATTTCTGATTTTACTTTTTTAATTAATTATTATAAATGATTATTGTTATATTTTGTGTGTGTATTTTATATGTGAATAATTTGTTTTTTGCTCATTTCCCAGTGATGGGTAAAAGGCGTGATTTTATTTATAAATAACATTCTCACCAATGCCAGAACATTTTCGTGCACGGAGTTTCCGTCTGATTCCGACTCCAAGTCGCAGTTGAACACGCACTGGAGCATTGATAATAAACAGCGCCACATAGTGCAAATGTTTCTGATCTGCCACGTAGAAGAGCAATCCATTCTCTTCTCTTCCGACATGAAGAGTAGGTTTCTGGAGAGCGATCGTCGTCGCCACCATCACCTGTCTGAAATGAAAAAACATATTATTTATTTTCAATTTATTTATCTAAGGCAACACCAGCACTCCAAGTATTTCTAATGATTTGTTTACAGTATCTATCGGTACTAATGCGTCACTAATTCCCACGCTAAACTAACAATCGCATTCGTAAGCCAATTAGCGCAGGAGTGCAATAAGAGCTTGACAGCTGCTGCAAGCTTACAATGACTAATTGAAAAACAGAAGAACCACTCTCTTTGACAAAATGTATTTAAAGAAAAGTTCCTGGACGTGCTTCAGTAGTAAGTTGTACATGTCGCCGTAGAGGCACCTCGCTTGCATTTCTATAGCTAGCTCTCTGGCGAAGCTCATTCTGTTTAAATTCCTCGACTCCTGTTCTGCAGGTTCCAATCGAGAACTCTTCAACGGCTTGGATGAGTACGCAGCGGTAGGGACAGTGGTCACATTTCTCTCCGATTACGCCTGGAAGAAAGAATAAATAGTTACTATTAATTATAATTGCTAATTGCAATTACTAATTGGATATATAGCATTATCAGGGTACGCGATATATTTGCGGGATTATATCCTGATAGATCAATTCCAACAAAATCAGCAATACAACAAGTTATTAAAACTCAAGAAAAATTTGGATCAGTATACGTTCCGTGTCAGAAATGCGATAAAAAGCAGAAAAATGTTGCACCGGTGGAAGAAGATGAAGCGGAAGAAAACGCTAACGAAATAAATATACTCGCAGCTGTAATTAATAAACCAAATATTAGTTTGCGACAAATTGCATCTGATTTTGGAATACACCATACAACTGCCCGAAAAATATTAAGAAAACATAAGTTTAAGTCATATAAATTCTCCGTACACCAAGAAATTTTTGAAAATGATAAGTTTCAACGCATGACCTTTTGCGAAAGAATTATGGACATGGCTAATGTGGACGAAAATTTTATCAACAACATTTGCTTTTCTGATGAGTCTACCTTCAATATAAATGGAGAGCCAAATGTTCAAAACTTTCGTAATTGGCATCAGGAAAATAAAAATTTAATACTAACTAATCATTCACAATATCATGGGACAGTTAATGTTTGGGTAGGATTATTGGGCCGTAATGTAATAGGGCCATTTTTTATTGATGGAAAAATGAATGGCGATAAATATTTAGAATTGCTTCAAATCGATGTTGGACCTGCCATTGACAATGTTGCAGAAGAAAATATTGTTTGGTTTCAGAAGGACGACTGTCCAGCACATTTTACAAACACAGTAACTTTATATTTGAATAAGGTTTTCCCAAATTGTTGGATTTGCCAACTCAATCACCGGCTTTGTCATCTAATGACTTCTTTCTGTGGGGCCATTTAAAAAATGAAATTTACTAAAGTAGGCACCCAAATGTGGATTCTCTAAAACAAAGAATTGCAGAGGAATGCAGGAATATTACAGCCCGGCAGCTATCAAATATGCGCCGTAATTTTTACGAAAGACTTGGGTTTTGCTTAGCGAACAATGGAGATGTTTTTAAGCGTATGCTCTAGACTAGAATATGTATTTATTATGTTCAGTATAGTTTCACTTTGTTATAAATAAATTTTAGTTCTGATATTAAAATTGAATAAATAAACTGTTTACTAGCCTACTTAATTATGAATGTTTTATAAAATATAAATATTTTCTCCTGCAGGTCCAACGTCAAACGTTGACATTTTATCTGTCACAACGGCAAACGTTTATGTTTTGACAGATAAAACGTCAAGCATTTATTTTTTTTTTGTTTCATTCCATGGCTATCAATATTTTCAACATAATTTTCGACATTTTCATATTTAATTTCTGTCGTTACAAAGCACGTAAAAGTAATTCTGTTTATTGATTTATATGCAGAATTTGACGCCCTAAAACTTTTATTTGACGCGTTTTTGCTTAAAATAATTAGGGAAGCAGGAAATTGCAAAAAAACTGATTTCCCATGTTAAAGTCCTATGACTGGCTGAGCGAGTCACCAGCCTGTATATAAATGATAAGCTACAATCACTCAGAATCAAAAACATCTACTCACCCCCTTAGATGAATCACTCTTCTCCCCGACGAATACATTCACCGGTGAGCACGGAATGAAATAGTCGTTTTGGACCTCTGGGCGGCCGCAGTAACCTGCTGCATGCACAGGATTCGCAACGAGCTCCTGCAAAAAAAAAGAAATTATTTTCATTATAGGTTAACAACCATGACATAACTCATTGGTACTAAGGAAAACAAACGCGGATTACTGTCTAAGTAGAAGATGACGGATAAAAAAAAAATCTTACTCACGTGGAATCTAATCCAGATATCCAATAACTCGCCCACTAGCCCTCATTCCCCAGCACTAAATTCGATACAATGACCGCTGCTACACACAAACTATTCAGGGAGATTTATTTTAATTTTCTGTGTTTGTTTGGTTATGAAATTTTAATACTCTGCACTTTAATAATGTAGTGGACTGTATATTTTACACACAATATTACATTACAATCATAATGACAAACATAAATATACATGTATTTATTAAGCAGAAGAGGCACGTCATCAACACCTTACAAAACGAAAAAAAACTTGTAGTATTGCCCGAGTGATGTTTATGATTAGAAAAGAGAAAAAAATAAATGCTTTTTTTGCATACTATAAGAAAAATGCATTTTAATTAAATTTACAATTATTAAAAAATTTAACGTAATGTTTTTAATGAAATTTTAATTATTTAAAATAATTGCAGTTAATTTTTTCACCACACGTTGGTACTACTGGAACTGTAAACGGTCACGTTTACCTACACTTATAGTCTAAACCGCGTGATTACATCTGTCATCTGCTTTTGTCCGTTCCGTGTGATCAACACTAGTTTACTTTAATCGTTGTTTTTGCTTCGAATTTCATTACTGTTGCCTTGTTGCGTATCAAATCTGTATTTTTCAATACAAACAGTAACTGTTATTCGAGTTGTGCTTCGTTGTTTTAGTTATTTATTTCATAATAATCTGTGGTTAACCGTCACTTCATTCCTTTGAGTGTTCAATTGTGATTTTCGTTTTCACTGTTTTATTTGAGTCTTTTGGTGTATTGTGGTTTTACATAACCTAATAATAATGCCTAAAGCATTATCCAAGCAGTCGCAAATGCTTATTGCAAATGTAATTGCATATTTTGAAAAAGAGCTGGCACATGGTGGGCCTCTGCTACCGTTAAATGCTGTTCGGGAGGTATGTTTATAACTTTTACTTGTTGTTATCTAAATTTAAATCAATTATGCATTTATAGAGAGCAGCAGATAGCCTGCAAATATCAAAATCAGTTGTCCATAAAATATCTGGAAAAATTGCAAGAGGCGAACAGCTATCGTCGCCGAAGAAACCCAAGAAGAGAGCAAGACCAGTGACTGAAGTTAATTCATTTATTGAAACTGCAATAAGAAACGTGATTTACGAGATTTACGCAAACAGTAAGTTTATTAATAATGACGTTTTATAATAATAAAAATGATAATAAATATGTTTTCTTTCTAGAATCACACGTGCCTGGCAAAACATTGCTTGCAGTATTAAAATTTAGAGACATTTTTCACGGATCGCTTTCCAGTATAACCAAGGTATTGCGAAACATTGGATTTTCATGGAAGCAGGACGACAACAGACGGGCCATATATGAGCTGCCACATATTGTGTCGAAAAGAATATTTTTTCTAACAAATTTTATGAGAAATTTTAATGATTCAACGCCACATAAATTTGTCTTCTTAGACGAAACGTGGATTTTTCAAAAAGGATCTGCTCGCCGAAGTTGGCAAGACGTGGACGTAAGAAGCGTGAAACGGAAAACAACGTCTGAAGGAAAAAGGTTAGTTAGTCAATGCAACTGGTCTATTATTCGATCAAAGTATTAAAACTTTTTTTAATATTCATAGGTACATCATTCTTCATGCTGGAACGGAGGACGGTTGGGTTCCTAATGCATCATTAATTTTTACTTCTAAGACAAAGGCTGATGATTACCATGGGGAAATGAACCATGACAATTTTATAAAATGGTTCAAGGAACAACTCATTCCGAATTTGGAGGGACCATCCATTATAATTATGGACAGTGCGTCCTATCACAGTAAGATAGAAGAAAAAAATCCGCGTGAAAATTGGACTAAGCCCAACATAAAAAATTGGCTTACAGAACATAACATTGATTCTAGTCAATGTATGTTTAAAAGGGAACTACTTGATCTAGCAGCAGAGTAAGTTGAATTTATATTTCTCTTAACAAATGTTGAACAGAAAAATAATGTAACATTTCTTATTTGTATTGTAGACATAAAATTTAAGAGAAACATATAATTGATGAATATGCACTGGAATGTGGTCACCGGGTTCTACGTTTGCCGCCGTACCACTGCATTTTCAATGCTATTGAAAATATCTGGGGCATTTCCAAAACTTATTACAATAAACACATAGGCCGCGATGGTTACGGTGACAGTCAAACTTTGGCTATGTGGGCAGAAGCGCTGAACACCGTAACTCCAACAGTGTGGAAAAATACAGTGGACCACACTGTCCAAGAAATGAAAAAGTGGTACGATCGAGAGGTATTCCTCGATCAGGAGGACATTGCACCGCTGATAATTTCAATAAACGCCGAGGACGACAGCTCCGAAGAAGAAAGCGACGAAGATAGCAGTGACTCGTGACAACGATACTCAAATTGATTTTCACGTTATTACGTTTTTTGTATTTTCAATAAATAATTTTATGCAATATGTAAATATAAGTTTATGTTTTTATTATTTAAAATCCTACTGTGCCCTACTACAAATTTTAAATATCAATTACAATTATCATTTCTAATTTTAAAGTGTTTTAAAAATTTATTATACATTTATGCAACACACATTACATTTTTATTTTTAATTTTTTTTAGTGTACCCTATAAACGTAGCCGCTTTTGACGTCATTATTCTAGTTACAAATTTTGATGACGACTCTCTTCTGCTTAATAAATACATGTTTTTATATCATTCTCTTACTAAACTATATGTTGATATGTCACTTTTTAATTCTCAATATATATCTTCTTTTTTTTATTAATTTAGGGATGTCAACTTATTATTTTTTTCTAAACATGAATAATATTAAATGTTGCCAACTTAGTTACTATCTATTCAAAAATGCAAACTTAAATGTTGCCAACCTAGTTACTATCTATTAAAAAATGCAAACTTAAATGTTGCCAACTTAATGTCTTTAACATTTCGCCCTCCTTGAAAGCTCACCTTTCAACACTTTCATATTATCCGCGATCGGTAATACACATAACTTTGAAATAGGCCTTTTGTATTCACCAGCACTAGTTTTTATAGTTACCACTCTAACTAAATGATCTTCTCCGGGGTGAACCTCGGTGACTCTTCCCATGATCCAATTAGCAGGTGGAATATTGTCGTCCTTAACCAGAACAACCGTTCCAACTTGTAAGCTTGGTTCAACTTGCTGCCATTTAAACCTTTGCTGTAATGTGTGCAAATATTCCTTTGACCATTGTTTCCAGAAGGATTGGATTTGTCTCTGAATTAACTGATATACTGATAATCTATTTTCAGTAATTTCACTTAAAGTTGGTTCAGGTATTACGTTTTGTGAAGCTCCCGTAAGAAAGTGTGCAGGAGTAAGATAGGAATCATAGACCAGACATATGATAGGAATAATCTGAGGGATCGTCGGAAATTGGACATAAGGGTCTCGAGTTTATACACGATTCAATTTGGGATATTAGGGTATAAAATTCCTCGAAATTATATCGTGTTTGCCCAATTATTCGTTTTAAATGATACTTTACTGTTTTGATTCCGGCCTCCCATATTCCTCCGAAGTATATAAATTTCCATGTAATTTCTTGATTTGCTGCCGAATTTACTATCTCGTTTTGAGAATTCTCGTCTTTAAATAATTGATATAAATCATTTAATTGATTTTTTGCTCCTTTAAAGTTTGTGGCATTGTCGCTGTAAATCGTTTGTACTTTACCTCGTCTGGCTAAAAATCTTCTAAGTGCCGCTAAAAATGCTTGGGTACTAAGATCACTCACAATTTCTAGATGAATTGCGCGTGTAGAGAGACATACGAACAAGGCGATATAGGCCTTTGTTGTTGGCGAATTTCTCCTTGACGAAACCTTAATTGTAAACGGTCCGCCGTAATCGATACCGGTATTAAAAAACGCTTTATTGTCTCTCCGCGGCAACTTGGTATGTTTCCCATTAATTGTTTATTTTGCTCAGCCATCAGTTTGAAACAAGTCACACATTCATGTATAATTTTACGAATTATATTTCTTGCTCGCAAAGGCCAATAATTTTCTCGAATATTCGCTAATACTGCTTCCAGCATGGTATAATTTTAAATGTTCATGTCGTAGTATTAGGTTTGTCAAATTATGATCTGGTGGTAAAATAATCGGATGTTTTTTATTATACTGAATATTTAATCTTTCTAGTCTGCCACCTATTCTCATAATTCCGTCTGAATCCAAGAATGGGGTTAAATTAAGAAGTTTTCCATTTTGAATTTGTTCAAATTTCTTTAATAACTCGAGTTTTTTTGATTTGTGGTAAAAAAAATCACCGCAAAAATCGTGCTCACCTTATCGGCCATCGAAGCTACCGGTGTTCGGCATTTATCAGCATGAATTTGCGAGGTTGTGCACTCTGGATACGTTACGGGATCAATACTTTGTAACAGGCGCAATGGCAAATTATTTTTCTGTTCTTGTCCATTCTTTGAAAAATTCTAAAATATAGATAATACTATAAATAAATATGACATTTTCTAATATTAGATGTAATCTAGTGCCCAAATATTCAACATTTGTGTCTATAACACAAATAGTTTTTGAGATATTAAAAAAAATATATATTTCAGTATGCCATGCAATTTTACATAAATCATAAAACTAATAAATATAAACTAAACTTGTATAAAACTAATATTGTTTAATACCAATTAACTTGTAGGATCCATATTTGTAACTTGTAAGAATTGGAAACACATCTTTTGGTATTTTAGCAAAATAAAATATGCCAGTTTGACAGCTCGGTGTGCATTTTTGTATTTGTTATTAAAACAATAAATATTAATGAAATATTAGTATATCAAACATTTTCTATTGTTTACTGTGTTATATGGTCCATAGTTCGTCACTGAACAAGAGACTTCAATGATCACTATGGAAACATTATTTCTTTCAAAATATGTCCTCTATGGAGTTTTGTATTTTTTCAGGAGATATTTCCATGTATGGAGAACGTAATAGTCATCTATATAATCTAAATCCATATTTGTAACATTTAAAGTGATCGCTTTAACAGTTTTTGAGATATCAGCAAAATAAAAAACTATATTTGGACGGCATACCGGCCATTTTTAAATACGTCATAAAACCAATAAATTTAATTAAAATATAAACAAATCTAATATTTGCTAATGCTAAATGACTCCTAGTATCCATATTTGTAACATTTAAAGTGATCGTTTTAACAGTTTTTGAGATATTAGCTAAATAAAAATCTATATTTGGACAGCATACCGGCCATTTTTAAATGCGTCATAAAACCAATAAATATAAATAAAATATAAACAAATCTAATATTTACTAATGCTAAATGACTCCTAGTATCCATATTTGTAACATTTAAAGTGATCGCTTTAACAGTTTTTGAGATATTAGCTAAATAAAAATCTATATTTGACAGCATACCGGCCATTTTTAAATATGTCTTAAAACCAATAAATATAAATAAAATATAAACAAATCTAATATTTGCTAATGCTAAATGACTCCTAGTATCCATATTTGTAACATTTAAAGTGATCGCTTTAACAGGTTTTGAGATATCAGCAAAATAAAAACTCTATTTGGATGGCATACCGGCCATTTTTAAATGCGTCATAAAACCAATAAATATAAATAAAATATAAACAAATCTAATATTTGCTAATGCTAAATGACTCCTAGTATCCATATTTGTAACATTTAAAGTGATCGCTTTAACAGTTTTTGAGATATTAGCTAAATAAAAATCTATATTTGGACAGCATACCGGCCATTTTTAAGTACGTCATAAAACCAATAAATATAAATAAAATATAAACAAATCTAATATTTGCTAGTGCTAATTGATTCCTAGGATCCATATTTGTAGCATTTGAATTGGTAGCTTTAACAGTTTTTGAGATTTTAGCTAAATAAAAATCTGTAAGGTATTCTACAATTATAGAACTTAAACTAATAGATTTCATTGTTGAACTTGAAGGTAGAAAGTATCAGCAGACATTTTCAGATGAGAAGTTGATGCAGAAGAAGCCTCCAAGACCAGAGCTGCTGCAGGAAGTCTGTCCGAGATGATTTTCAAATATCCTAAATAAACACAGGAAAAACTTTGATTAAAATCTAAATTTTTAAAAATTAATTAAATTAAACCTTACGTACATACAATGTAGGATGCAAGGTTCTATTCTACACTGTAAAGCGCCTCAAATGGGATAAAAAGTTTTTAATCTTTATTTTAAAATACAGACATTATTTAACTAAATGTTTCAAATAAGAGTTGATTATTATTTTGTTCTCTAAGTGTGGTTGTTCGTATCTTCGAAATTAATGATTCTAAAAAGAAAAGTTTTATACAACTATTGTAGAAAATTATAAAACTAACATATTTTGTTTTAAACTTTTTTTGATCAACCCTTAAATATAGAAATATTTACTATGTAATATATAAATGTACAATAATTTTCAAAATGAAATCAAAAATATTTTCATTAAAATCTGCAGGAAATAATAATAAAAACTTTTATTGAAACATTTTTTTGATTTGGCTTTGAGAGAAAAATATATCACTTACCGAGATTTGCTACGGGAAACGGTCACACCCAGTAATGGGTAAAAGGCGTGCTGATATATTTAATTTTATTTATTTATTTAGAAAAATCATCGCAAAAATAGTGCTTCTCGTATCGGGCATCGAAATTACCAGTTTCCGGGAATTATTGGCAGCAACTTGTGGGATCCAGAATTCCTTATTTGTAGATACGAATACTTATTATACGGCAGTAGATCAATACTTTAAAATGTGCTCAATGATAACTACTTCTCTGTTCCACATATATTACTATTTTGTTCTCTGTTTGAATATTTCTAAAATAAAAAAGCGATATAAAAATATGACATTTTCTAATGTTAGATGTAACCTAGGGTCTAAATTTTCAACATTTGGATCTATAGCACCAATAGTGTTTGAGATAATAACAAATTAAAATATTCCAATGTGGCCGTATGTCATTCAATTTTACATATGTCATAAAACTAATAAATATTTATTAAATATAAATAATACCACCATTATTTAATGCTAATTGATGTGCAGGATCCATATTTGTAACATTTCAAGCATAGCAATAATATTTCGTGATATTTTAGCAAAATAAAATATTCCAGTTTGACAGCTTGGCTTGCATTTTTGTATATGTCATTATACCAATAAAAAATAATAAAATATAAATAAATCTAACACTTTCTATTGTCTAATGTACTATGAGGTCCATATTTAATCGCTGAAAAAGCCTAAAACTTATGTTGTTCTAATATCTGCAAGAAACTTCAATGATCGAGAAAGAAACATTTTTCATTTTAAAATATGTAATCTATGGAATTTTGCATTTTTTCTAGAGATATTTCCTGTTATAGTGAACGTAATATCTATCTTTGTAATCTAAAAAATAAACAGTATTCAGTAAAAGAAATGTACATATCATCAACTAGTATAAAATATATAAATACTTACAGAAACTGTGAAATTATAAAATTATCAAAATGGTCTTTACTTTTGAAGCACTCTTAGTGACCATTAAAATACCATAATTCACAATTCCACCCTCAAACCTATAACAATAAATTCAAAATAAATAAAACATCACACATCTGTCAGAAGTAAATGACATTTTGGCAACTTAATTAATTAGTTCATAATAGTTGAATAGTTATATCAACAGATGACGCTAGAAGCATGAAACAAACATAAAATAAAATTATTTTGTAAAATAAACATTAAATACGTATTATTTAGTCACCTGATACTTAATTTTAAATAAAAAATGATCGATTGAGTCTTTAGAAATTTAATTTATTGCATTTCATAATTAATTATAAATAAATCCGCCATTGCGGCCAATTAAAAATTAATATAATGGCGTGGCCACGAAATATTGGGAGGTAGCTCGGAGTAAAGAATAAATGGAGAGAGTATAACCAACGCTTATGGGTATGTTGCGTGAAGCCATGAAACGGAAGGGGGGATCAAGCAGCCGCCATATTACGACGGTCAAACTTAGCGAAGCATCCCATAGCGTCTAAAACCACTGCGTCGACAACCCATAGTGTCGACAAGTCTATAACCCCGACAACCCATAGCGTCGACAACACCTCCCACTCCAATGTTCACAGCGTATAAATCGAGTTCGTGTAAGTTTGCTTTGCGTTGCCATTCTCGCTGCCAAATAGTATAGAAAACGTGTAATAGATGGCGCTGATTATTACTATGAACCAAATGCATCGACAACAAATTTCAAGATTTTTTAATGCTATATATTCATATATCCTTTTAATTGTAATCGCTACGTGAAGGTAAATATGATTAAAAAATTTACAAATACTATATGAAAACAAATGCAATAAATTTTATTATTTATTGCTTTTACATTTACATTATATCAAAGCTAATATTATATTTTACCAATTTTATATACAATTAAAAGAGTGTAAATTATGATTTATTTTATAATTCTAATTTAGTTATTATCTATATAAATTAAGTGAAATATTCTTGATATTTTATAAATAAAAATACAATTGCATTTAACAGGTTTACTTTAATAGTTGTTTCCAAATTTGAAATATACAGAAATTAAATAAAACTAAAATAGAAGCATAGTGATAAGTGGTAATCAGTCAATTTTAAAATATTTTTCTAGAAAAAAATAAAATCATTTATAACTTGAGCAGCAACAATATTGTTAAAATAATAAACAAGTGATGGTACAAACAAATATAGTTTCCATACATCATTTAAAAACAAAAAAAAACCAAATATAAATCTATCTCATTTTGATATTCCAGGCTACTGTTTTCTCGTAAAAATGTATTTAGCAGATTTATAATGTAAATAACTATTACTATCAAAAATAAACTGATCTTTACAGCTTTCGAGTATATTCAATTAATTATTTCTTCAAAGATGTGTCGCCCAAATTATTGTGGACAAAAATCATTTAAATAGATAAAAGTTTGTAGAGAATAAAATTCTATTTCTAAATCGGTCAACATTTCTTATTGTACTTGTTTAATTACTGTAAGAATTGAATTTAAAATTGCCTAAAATTAGCTATTTTATTTTTAAATACTACTAACCGTGGAAGAAAACTAAATTTATGTAAATATCATATAATTATTAAATTATATATTTCAATAGTACACATCATAATTGACATTTGATTAAAATAATAAATATTTAGTCTTCTAAATATTTGGTAACTTTTTAATCATAATTAAAATGTTTTACAAAATTATGTAGATCTGGTGAATATAGTGGCTGAAAAATGAATTCGATCCGCAATTCGTAAATTTTGGCCATGACGACTGTCAACGTGTTGTCTTGGTGGAAAGGCATTTTTATCTTCTTTAAATATTGCCTTCAGGTTGTTAAATAATACTGCGTATATTGTGATACTTTTTTTGACATGATCGATAAACACAATTCCGTGACAATCCTAAAAAAAACAAAAACAGTCACGGCACAATATTATATTACATTCATTTTTACAAAAACGCTAACACTGACACAATCGTCAGTCAAACAATAGCCAATTGTCAAAAACAGCTGAAATTTTCAGAGATATCTTTCAAAACATGTACAATTGTAGTACTAGAATAGTTTTAACGAATGACTACACTTACATATATTGAGGTTCAAAACTTTTTAGACAATTCTCGTATATATATATCCCAACGCTAAAACAAAAACGATTTCCAGTAATTGTCGCAAATGCTCCAATATTATAATATATGTATTCACAAAGTAATTGTAGTGTATAACCAGTTCTTCGTACTCATACTAATTTGATATTTGACAGTAGTATTGCATCGTTTTGTTTCATTAAAACAATCTGAAACTAGAAAAAATTAAATTGTATTCCTTTTATATATATATCTTATAGTGAAAAATAACATACTGATTCCTGATATTTCTTCTAAATATTTGTAAAGGTAAACTTAACTTCTAAAATTGTTAAAAGGTCCAGAAAACCAGAGTAATCCTGGCATCCAATACTAGCAGGCACTTTTGACGTATAGTACATTGTCAACAAACTACATAATAAGTATAACCATGGTCAACTAGATGTTTCATACATTATTTATTATTAAAAATCATCTTAAATAAATGGAATATAGTCTTACAGTAGTTCATTCTATTATATTACCTGATTTTAAACAATAATACATTTATTTATTGGATATTAAGAAAGATATGATTTTAATTATAACAATTACGCGCCAAATATGAATCTGCAAATAAAATTTGGTTGTGTATGTTTAGGATATAAAAATTCGTTTCCACCCCTAATAATTGATGTGCCTCAATTACTTTTTACATGTACTTACAAAACATCCCTATATATATTTTAAAATAAGTTCGGTGTCAAGTAACCCCAGAGCAAGGTGATAATAATTTTTTTAATTAATAATATATCAATTTTATACATTTTCTTATTAGAAAATTCGTATCAACCCTAAATAGATGATGATATACACCCCTGTGTATATTCTTAAACAAGTCCGGTGCGAAGCAACCCTGGAGCAAGAGGGTAATTAATATTTAAAAATAAATAAAAAAGCAATTAATATAAAATCCAACACTTTTATACAAAGTTTAATGACTGCTTTGTTTGTAGATTTTGAAAAACATGAAAAACTTAAAATGTATAAAATTGATATGTTATTAGTTAAATTAGTTATTTATTGTATAAGTATTTTAGATGACGTTTTATCCACAAAAGATTATTTAAATGTGAGAACGAAGTTCGAGCATTTAATTATCTTGAGTGGATAATGCGCAACTAAAACACGAATACAATATAACGTTTTATCCACAATAAAAACTTTTATTCAAAATTAATTCATTTTTCAAAATGTCATTTTTTATTTTAACAAATTCTAGATACGTGCTGTCAAAAAAATGCATTACTGTGGCATTTGTTGCTATGACAGGATGTTTGTTTATCGTTTATTACATTGAAAAAAAATTATGAATTTGATAAAAAATGGAAGAAATTGACTCTATGTATTCCTACAGAAGTTTTTGAAGCAACTCGGCGTTTATTGCCTGCGAAGTCTAAGGAATTGTATGAAAAAGAGTTTACTGAATTTAAGAGCTGCACAGAAAAACGGAGAGTAAGGGTAATAAATGAAGAAGTCATGCTTTCATATTTCTATAATATCAAGAAAAAGTATGCGGTTTCATCAGCGTGATCTACGTATTCCACGTTGAAGGCTACCATAAAAGTTAACGAAAATATAGATATTTCAAAATATAGCAAACTGACAGCTTATTTGAAGAGTGAATGTAAGGGGTACAAACCGATTCCCGAGAAGAGGAGACATCGATAATTCGTACAAATTCCGAAAATAGCGCCAGCAATAAGATTGTTATCAATGGAAAGGACATCAAATTAGATAAAACAAACAATGATTTAAGTGTTAATATAAATGTTAATGTTTTATTAATAAGTAATTCAATAAATTTGACTGATTTCTGTGCATTATTCGTTCATTGTTTTAACAGTGGAATAAAATTACTTTATTCCACTAGTGTATAATTTGTCCCTTTATACAATTGCAATGAGCACAAATAAATGCATATTATGAGTTGATTGTGGATAAAATTAATTACCACCTTGGTCCGGGGTTGCTAGTCATCGAACTAGTTTTACAATATCCCCAGGGGTGTAGTCTACTTTCATATATTAAAATATGTTAGGTAAATCAACTATTTAGGGTTCATACGAATTTTCTAATAAGAAAATGTATAAAATTGATATATTATTAATTAAAAAAATTATTATCACCTTGCTCTGGGGTTACTTGACACCGAACTTATTTTAAAATATATATAGGGATGTTTTGTAAGTACATGTAAAAAGTAATTGAGGCACATCAATTATTAGGGGTGGAAACGAATTTTTATATCCTAAACATACACAACCAAATTTTATTTGCAGATTCATATTTGGCGCGTAATTGTTATAATTAAAATCATATCTTTCTTAATATCCAATAAATAAATGTATTATTGTTTAAAATCAGGTAATATAATAGAATGAACTACTGTAAGACTATATTCCATTTATTTAAGATGATTTTTAATAATAAATAATGTATGAAACATCTAGTTGACCATGGTTATACTTATTATGTAGTTTGTTGACAATGTACTATACGTCAAAAGTGCCTGCTAGTATTGGATGCCAGGATTACTCTGGTTTTCTGGACCTTTTAACAATTTTAGAAGTTAAGTTTACCTTTACAAATATTTAGAAGAAATATCAGGAATCAGTATGTTATTTTTCACTATAAGATATATATATAAAAGGAATACAATTTAATTTTTTCTAGTTTCAGATTGTTTTAATGAAACAAAACGATGCAATACTACTGTCAAATATCAAATTAGTATGAGTACGAAGAACTGGTTATACACTACAATTACTTTGTGAATACATATATTATAATATTGGAGCATTTGCGACAATTACTGGAAATCGTTTTTGTTTTAGCGTTGGGATATATATATACGAGAATTGTCTAAAAAGTTTTGAACCTCAATATATGTAAGTGTAGTCATTCGTTAAAACTATTCTAGTACTACAATTGTACATGTTTTGAAAGATATCTCTGAAAATTTCAGCTGTTTTTGACAATTGGCTATTGTTTGACTGACGATTGTGTCAGTGTTAGCGTTTTTGTAAAAATGAATGTAATATAATATTGTGCCGTGACTGTTTTTGTTTTTTTTAGGATTGTCACGGAATTGTGTTTATCGATCATGTCAAAAAAAGTATCACAATATACGCAGTATTATTTAACAACCTGAAGGCAATATTTAAAGAAGATAAAAATGCCTTTCCACCAAGACAACACGTTGACAGTCGTCATGGCCAAAATTTACGAATTGCGGATCGAATTCATTTTTCAGCCACTATATTCACCAGATCTACATAATTTTGTAAAACATTTTAATTATGATTAAAAAGTTACCAAATATTTAGAAGACTAAATATTTATTATTTTAATCAAATGTCAATTATGATGTGTACTATTGAAATATATAATTTAATAATTATATGATATTTACATAAATTTAGTTTTCTTCCACGGTTAGTAGTATTTAAAAATAAAATAGCTAATTTTAGGCAATTTTAAATTCAATTCTTACAGTAATTAAACAAGTACAATAAGAAATGTTGACCGATTTAGAAATAGAATTTTATTCTCTACAAACTTTTATCTATTTAAATGATTTTTGTCCACAATAATTTGGGCGACACATCTTTGAAGAAATAATTAATTGAATATACTCGAAAGCTGTAAAGATCAGTTTATTTTTGATAGTAATAGTTATTTACATTATAAATCTGCTAAATACATTTTTACGAGAAAACAGTAGCCTGGAATATCAAAATGAGATAGATTTATATTTGGTTTTTTTTTGTTTTTAAATGATGTATGGAAACTATATTTGTTTGTACCATCACTTGTTTATTATTTTAACAATATTGTTGCTGCTCAAGTTATAAATGATTTTATTTTTTTCTAGAAAAATATTTTAAAATTGACTGATTACCACTTATCACTATGCTTCTATTTTAGTTTTATTTAATTTCTGTATATTTCAAATTTGGAAACAACTATTAAAGTAAACCTGTTAAATGCAATTGTATTTTTATTTATAAAATATCAAGAATATTTCACTTAATTTATATAGATAATAACTAAATTAGAATTATAAAATAAATCATAATTTACACTCTTTTAATTGTATATAAAATTGGTAAAATATAATATTAGCTTTGATATAATGTAAATGTAAAAGCAATAAATAATAAAATTTATTGCATTTGTTTTCATATAGTATTTGTAAATTTTTTAATCATATTTACCTTCACGTAGCGATTACAATTAAAAGGATATAAGAATATTGTTTTTATATATTGCATTAAAAAATCTTGAAATTTGTTGTCGATGCATTTGGTTCATTGTAATAATCAGCGCCATCTATTACATGTTTTCTATACTATTTGGCAGCGAGAATGGCAACGCAAAGCAAACTTACACGAACACGATTTATACCCTATGAACATTGGAGTGGGAGGTGTTGTCGACGCTATGGGTTGTCGGGGTTATAGACTTGTCGACACTATGGGTTGTCGACGCTGTGGTTTTAGACGCTATGATACGTACTCAAACTTAGTATAGCTAGTATTATGAAATACATTTGATCACTTAGTTTAAACATGTCAGATGCGAACAGTATTAAAATAATGCTCATAATTAAATCGTAGGGCAACAAAGTAAACAAAACAACAGTTTGTTATTACTTTAACATATTTATTTTATTAAAAAATCACCATTAAGTGTAGAGGTGCATAATAAAAAATGATATTAATGACCAGAAAACAGTACAAATTTGTTAAACCGTTGTCTATCACTTTCGCACATCAACAAACATTGTTAATAAATAATAATAAATACAATTTATTCATAATATTGATTAAAAATATTTAATTATGGTTTATAGTAGTACATTATATAAAAATACAACGAAGTATATTAAATATAATAAGAAAGTTAAGTTTCCCTCAAATATTTTATAGCTAGTGGTATTGGATATATTGGGTATTGCTCATTTTAGACTTTTATCTGAAATATACCTTTTGTAAATACGTGGGAAATGATTTAAATATCCCAGGTATCGCAGTGTCTCGAAGTCTTATACACGACAACGATGTTCTATCGAAGCACTCGGCTGCAAAGTGTTCAGAACACACAACGCTTGTATCTGTAGGTGTCCATCCAACTCTTCTGATGGCTTTAAGCCAAACATTTCGCCTTTCTGGATTTTTCGGAAATCTAAATAAAATTAAAAAATATATGTAAATAACAATCACTTATGGCCAAGTTGCACCAACAACGCTTAAATTTTAAACTTGGTTTAATTAAATAATAGCAAATCGAATATTTGACAGCAATGTAAATTAGTCCATATGATACCTAACTTTGATTTGCTTTTATTTATTCAAGCCAAGAAACGAAATTTTCGTTTGTGTTCTTCTACAAGCTGTTTTTTTTTTTATTTAGTTGAAGTTCTGTTGTCACATCCAAATGCACAACAATCTGTCATTTTTAAAACACTAAAAAGAAAAAAGACCACATAAATATAGTACATACAATATATAAATAAATATAATTTTACCTTGTTTCCTTCTTCAGTACTGATAATAAATTGTTAAAATTCTTATTTTAAATCTTCGTACGAAAATATATAAACATTAAATAACTACTTAATTACTATATAAACAAATAACAACGAACAAAATACAAAACCATAAAAAACACGTATATATTACAATAAACGGCAAAATACTATTGACCGGCGTAAGATGGCTGCCGAAAGTAAACGTCAAATGACGTTTGGCTTCAAGCTTGCGAACTACAGCTCCCTCTGTGGGAGGTAGAGCAGGTTTTATTAATGTCGCCAATCAGCTGAACCTGAAAACATCGGTTACCTTCTCATTTACGTGTTCTAATACTCCGGATACAATTTTGGTATGTAGAATGAAGATTTTTGTAGAACACAAAAATGCATAAATTATTTGAAAAACAAATATTGCTTTTTTATAATTTATTAAAGCAAATATTCTTTTAACAAAATAACACATAAAAATACATATTTAATATAAATATGCTGTCTTTTACATACAAGTGGTCAAATATAAACCGTTAAAAAATGTTTAATTAAGAATAATTAATTCTTAAATATAATTAAATTTTATGTAGACTACATATTTATAACATTTGAAGTGATTGCTTTAACAGTTTTTGAAATTTTACCAAAATAAAATATTCTTTTATGACAGCATGGTTGGCATTTTTAACACGTTAACTGCCACCATTAAAAAAAATTGTTGGGTCCCTTGGGCCATTTTTCTTTTTCTATAGATTTAGGGTTTTTATATCAGTAAATTCGAATATGCTAGCAGAATTGATTTTTGAAAATTATTTCCACGAATTTTGAGATATTTCATTGAGGCACAATATATATACCTCACGGCCTAAACTGATGGACTCATCTTTTCACGCCGTGAGGCTCATGTACTGTGCCTTGCTTGCATGTTAGTACACTTTTGTTTTGTTCAACGTTTTTGTAATAAGTTCAGTTATACTCGTGATTTTGGGTAGTATGCAAGTTTTGAACTGACAAGCAGTAAATAATGTACCAATACGAAGAAGAACAAAGCCATTTGACGAAATTATGGGACGAGTATATGTCCGAAGAAGAATCTTCATTTGCTTGTGACAATTCATCGGATGAATATGTTTTGACTCATTCTGAAGAGAATTCAGGAATACAAAATTTTATTGATAAAAATCCTTATGAGTTTATAAAACTGTTCATAACCGACGAAATAATGAATCATACCGTAGTAGAAACAAACATATATGCTGGACAACTGAAAGAAGAAGAAAATAAATCTAATTGTCGAATCCAGAAATGGAGTGACACCAATGCCAATGAACTGGAGATTTTTCTAGGCCTTTTGTTATGGATGGACTTAGTTCGTTTTCAGGAACATAAAGTGACAAAATCAGTACCTATGTAATTATTTTTTTCTCATTATTTTATTTATATACATAATGTAGAGTTTTGTTTTTTTTAAATAAATATACGTATGAAATATATTTGCATTTATTTCGTTAATTTTTTTATTTCAGGGACTAAAAACAAAAAAAAATCATGCGCTAAAAATACGTTTGGGTCTGCCACGTCAAGAAGAATTGAATTACGTTTGTTGATATGCGCTTCGAGGTACTAACGCTGAACCACTGAGCAAAATGTGTAGTTAAACCCTGAGGCACAAATGATGTGCCTCATGGCAGTTAACGTGTTAAATAAAACCAAAACACTTAAATAAAATATAAACAAATTTAACATTTACTAATACTCGCAGAAATTATAATTGTAACATTTGAAGTGATAACTTTAACAAATTTTTTAATTTTAGCTAAATAAAAATATGTATATAGATATTTGTTAATTAATGCAAACAATATAACAAGCTCTGCATAGTGGCGCCATTTGTACAGCAAAAATCTGAACTAAAAATCACATTTAAAAATGAGTGTTTTTCGCCAAAAGTAGACGTTATTTAAAGAAATGTTTCAAATAAGAGTTGCTTATTGTCTTATTTTCTACATCTTTCGGTTAAAACTTTTTTTCTATACCCTTTAACTTCAGAGATATGAAAAACCAGCCTGCTGTAAAATATATGTTGTATACTATGTTCAAAGATACTCCGTTATGGCCCTCTCAGCGGGTCTATTGTTAGGGATTTAAGCTTGATTTATAGGGGTGCAAGGACAGGTATGTATTCAGTATTTCCCAATTTAATTTAATTTTTATATATATTATAATAATGAAACAGAGAATTTTGTACAAATATTATTATTGATAATGAAGCAAAAAAAAATGTTACATGAAAGTGTCATTGTAGAACAATTCGTCATTTAGTTAAATAATGCAAATAAACAATAGTGTCATACATAACAATAAATACAAAATATTACATTGCTATACATATGTAATTATTCGACAATATCATTGTCACTATCACAATCCATTTCACTATCGTCACTTGAGTCTTGAATATTTATAATAAAGTCTTTAGTAATGTTATTAATATCAATATATTGATTTTCTAAATCAATCACATGACGCACACTGGTAGCCCAATTTTCTGGTGTTATATTGTTCATTTCTCTTATTATTAATTCGATAACATCGTCACTTACAGTCGGTGATTTCCGAATTTAAATATTTTGCAATCCTACCCTGAGCGCCAACAGGTAGAATCTCTTATTGTGTGCGGTTCAACACAGGCTTAGTAAGTTAAAGCCATAACGGAATATCTTTGAACATACTATACTAAAGCAAATTTAGGATATTTCCGTGAAATAAGTATTCTGCTTGAGATCCTTGAAACTATATACAAAATATTAGCGAAATCGGAGAATTAGTAGCAGTAAAAAATAATAAAAATTGAGATTACAATTCAACCCCGGAAATTTCAAAAATTCTACTTTCCGTATCTCCGAAGTTAAGAGTTGTACAAAAAAAGTTTCAAACAAAAGATGTAAAGAATTAAATAATGTTTAACTCTTATACGAAATATTTCATCAAATAAAGTCTCGAGTTTTGATATAAAGTTTAATTTTCGTTACATTATTTATACGAGAATAACTTTTAAAGCAAATTGTTTAATAATCATAAAAACACCAAGGAAAAGTTTCCAAAAAAATTAAAAGGCTTAAAATGTGTTAAAAATTTGCTTATAAGTCAATTCGGGCACGGGGAAATCAATGCCGTTGAGCACATTTTCATATTTTGCTTAGTTTTTAATATATACGTCCGGAAGGGTTGAATTTTCCAAACATTTTTCAACATCAGATTTTCGACTTTCCCGAGGAGAATATTAAAAAAACTAAGCAAGCTATTGAGATACGCTCAACGGCATTGAATTTCTCGTGTTTCAATTAACTTATAAATAAGATTTAAGTGATTTTTAAATATTCAAAAATGTTCTTCAAACTATAAGAATTATGTACTTGGCGATTACACCATTAGATTCAGTAGGAAAATATTAGAGATGGGCGAATATCAAATTTCTCGAATTCGCATATCGAATACGAATATTAATCAGATCTCGAATATTCGAGGTACTCGAATATTCGAATACTCCTAAAAGTTAATTTATTTATTATTAATATTTATTTAATTATGTCCTTTTCATTATTTGAATGAAATTGTTAAGATAAAATAAAATTAAAACAAAAAGTACAAACAAAAAAGAAAAAGACGAAAACTTCAAATTTAAGGTGAAACGTACGGGCTGATGTTGGCGAAAAACAAATTTGAAATATGGTACGTCTTCATGGTTTTGAAACAAAATATCTTTGTTATAATTAACTTCAACGTATTGTAATAACTTTAAGTTTATGTACAAATGAGAAAGAAAAACATAGTCAAAAATTGAGGTCAACATATGGCGCGATATTCGCGGTATTCGAATGTTCGCTATACTGACGTTAATATTCGAAAATCTCGAATATCGAATAATGTCAATATTCGCGGCATTCGACTATTCGCGGATGATATTCGTCCATTTCAAGTAAATATATATGTCTGTGAGGGTTGAACTTTCCAAATGTGCATCCCTGGTGTGAATATACTTCTATAAAAATATCTTAATCAGCAATTATCTTATAAAATAAGAATCCAACAAATGTTTGGTCTACATTTTTGAAATTTACGAGGTCAAATTATCAATCAATGTTTATCTCACTTTTGCTATTTAAAACCCTAAAAAACAATTAATTTGTAACTTCAGAAAATGCAATCCAAATATTCTAAATAAATAATAATATATACAAAACAAGAGGAAGTAATAGAAAATAATGCTTTATACATTTCGCTACCCGTATACAGAACTATCCTAAGTCCAATTTCTGTATGTTTTGAGCCTATGTGCAGATAAGATAGCTAAGACACAATATTTTTTAATGCAGAAATATCCTTTATGCTAAATGTGATTTAAAATAGAAATTTTTGCGTCATTCTAAACAATCCTAAATACACGTTGAAGATGCTGTAAGAGCAAATTACTAGCCTATCTCACTTGTATAGTTAGTTAGGATAATTTTACACAAAATGTCTACGAAGTTAACATGACAGATTGGGACTTACAATAGTATAACATAACCTATAAATAATGAATGCGAAGTTATCCGTCGTATTTAACAATTTAAATTTTACAATAAAAAAATCTGATGTGGACACCACATAACTTCCTTGTGAAACTATAGATATTTTTTTAATTACACATATTTGACATTAAATCTTTTATTTTTTGTTCTAATCCATAGCAAACTTAATTTTGTTTCAAAATAAAAAAATATATAATATTTAAATTTAGATATCTCGTTTATGCAAAAAGCTAATTTAAACATTCTTAATGTGCTAGACGCAGAATTTAATTCTCTAAAACTTTTATTTGCAGCATTTATTTCTAAAATTAAAATAATACCATTTTTTTCAAGGAAAACTGTTAGCAGCTTCATATAATGTGTCACTTCCGGTTAGTCTATTTTAACCAAAATCTATTATGTTATTTCCATTGATATAGTAGTCTTATATACCAAATTTGGAAAGTTTTAAATTATATTTGAATATAGTTTTTTATGAAAATCAGAATAACAGTCCTAAATATAAAGTTACAATTTTCTACGACTTACCGTTTTTGAGTTATGCGAGATACGTACGTACAGACGGCACGACGAAATTAGTCAAAATGGATTCAGGGAGCGCCAAAATACCTATTTCCGTTGAAATCTGAGAACCGAAAATTTTCGCGATTACAATACTTCCTTTACTTCGTAAAAGGAAATACAAATAACATTATTTGATTGTAAAATTTAAATTGTTCACTGTTAATTTCTACTAAGATTTTGCTTGAAAATGGCCTAAATCATTGTACCGAAACGTCGCCTTCAGCGATAATGAAAAAGGAATTAAAATTAATATTTAACTTTACCATTTTACTAGTTATTGTAGCCTGAAATCCAAATAATAAAAAACTTTCAAAATATAAGTAATTTTGTTTTATAATTATTGTTATTATATATTACTCAAAATCAATAAGCAAATGCAAAATTAAATTTAGTTGTTAAAATAAAATATCTGATGTGGACACCACATGACTTCCTTGTACCCGTATTAAACTATAGATATTTTTTTAATTGCACATATTTGACATTAAATCTTTTATTTTTTGTTCTAATCCATAGCAAACTTAATTTTAAAAAAAATCAAAAAATATATAATATTTAAATTTAGATATCTCGTTTATGCAAAAAGCTAATTTAAACATTCTTAATGTGCTAGACGCAGAATTTAATTCTCTAAAACTTTTATTTGCAGCATTTATTTCTAAAATTAAAATAATACCATTTTTTTGAGTTATGCGAGATACGTACTTACATACGTACGTACATACGTACGTACAGACGGCATGACGAAATTAGTCAAAATGGATTCAGGGAGGGCCAAAACACCTATTTCCGTTGAAATCTGAGAACCGACAATTTTCGCGATTACAATACTTCCTTTACTTCGTACAAGGAAGTAAAAATATATTCGCAAACGAAATGTTCATGATGCATTATCTCCAATGTAATGCATATGTACTTAGAATAGTTCTGCATACAGGTAGCGATTTGAAAAACATTAAAGTAAAATATCTCGCGAACCGTGGTATATAGAACAAAATTAATAAATTTAAGGATATAAGGACCATATTTACAAGTTATTGGGGTAAATACACAACTATAGTTAAATGTTACAGTTCAACCAATCGGCTTTGAACTCATGTCTCATTGGATTAGGGGCGGATCGCGGTGTAAACGGGCGGTGCAGTGGTTGTTTCCCTTGTTGCTTTTCAACCCCTATTTAAGGCCGCTCCGGAGTGAATACAACTTTCGTATTTGCCCCTAAATCTTATGCATCCGCTAAACCCAGCAACTTGCCGTGTTGCTGTTCTTGGAACCGTGGTCTGCTGGCCGAGGGTCTATTTATTAGGGATTGTAATTTTAAAAAATGCTGTTATTGCGTATTCAAATATTCGTTGTATTATCTTCGACTTCCGAAATATCTAACCCAGATGATACGAGTTTCATAGACATTAAGTTTTAGACGAATTTTGCACGTTATTTTGTATTTATTATCTTTTCTTAAAATATTTATTAGATTAGAAACAACAACAATTAAAATAAATAAACTGTACTCAACATCATCAATACAAATAACTCAAATCATTTATAGTACAGAAATGAGAAATTGCTTTGCTTATATAAATATTAAGGAATAACATCATGTATTTGACGGCTGGTAACTGCAGTTCACAAGCATAAATATATTACTTACTGAAATCTACAACGATAGAGTACCACTGCCAGAATGGGTGAAGGCATGTTTAATTTTTGTGTATTTTTAGTTGAACCGGTTCAAAAATCGAAATTTTTAATATTATGTTTCTATATAATTCGGAGCACGAGAAATACACTCGTTCAAACCGCATTTCAGTATCTCTTTTATTTTTGAAAATTTTTCAGCTTTTTTTCAAAATTTTCATATTACAATATTTCCAAAAGGTGAAGATATAATGAAAATCTGAAAACAGCAATAAATTCCTCGCGTAAAAATACATAGGTATGCAAATTTTCACAGCAAAATTCGCACGGTTAAATTTTTTATTACAAAAAAATTCAAAAATGGCCTAAATCCGTAAAAACGCCAAGGGGTACCCCTTAAGAAATTTCAAAAAAATGGCTATTTTCGATTTTTTGTAATAAACAATTTTCAGTGCGAATTTTGCTGTAAAAATTTGCATACCTATATATTCCCTGGTATTTTCAGATTTTCATTATCTCTTCAACTTTGAGATAAGAAAATTTAAAAAAAAAGTTAAAAAAATTTCAAAAATGGTAAAATTTCGATATAAGTTAAGTAGCGCACGAGAAATACACTCGTTCAAACCGTATTTTAATATATCTTTTAGTTTTCAAGATATGGGCTCCCAAAGTTGAGTTTTAAAAAAAGTCAAAAATCGTTATAACTCAAAAACTAAAAAAGATATTGAAATGCGGTTTGAACGAATGTATTTCTCGTGCTCTGAATTATATAGAAACATAATTTTGAAAATTTCAATTTTTGAACCGGTTCAACTAAAAATTCACAAAAAATAAACATGCCTTCGCCCATTCTGGCAGTGGCACTCTATCGTTGTAGATCTGAGTAAGTGAACTGCAATTACCAGCCGTCAAATCGCGGTTAAATATGTCGTCTCAACGAAGCTTTTGAGTGCGCACTTTTGAACTAACACTTAACTAACAAATACCGAAGAAAGTAATTAAATTATAATTACGCAATAATTCATACGCATTGAAATTTTTGGTTGGAAGATAATTAATCATTTTTATGTACAACCGGTACAGAAAGTTAACTTTATTCTTATTAAAATTATTACTTACCAATGGAAATAATAATGACAAGTATAGAATGTTCAAAGATATTCCGTTATGGCTTTAACTTACTAAGCCTGTGTTGAACCGCACACAGTAAGAGATTCTACCTGTTGGCGCTCAGGGTAGGATTGCAAAATATTTAAATTCGGAAATCTCTAATCTCTGTGCGGATTACGTATTTCAGATTTACTTGAAATAATAATGAATTCGCAAAATTAAACCGTTATCATTACATATTAGGGAAAATAAGATAACAAAGGCATACTTACTGAGTAGGTATATAAATGAGTTTTCAAAAATTTAAAATCAGTAGTAATACTAACTTTCGTACTGAGGTCAACAATATACGTATTTAATATGTGGTGACCATTTGAAGAAGACAATACTGATGTTTTACCAGTTGAAAATTGTGATAAAATTAAACGGACCTTCATGCCGCAAGAAGCGAAAGAAATAGTTTCAAATGTGTATAACTATTTAAAAGAAAAAGATAGTGAAGGTGAAAATTCGGCTCTGATAAAAACATCAGAAATGACGAAAGTGCCGTACAATACTGTTCGTGATATAGTAATAATATTTGTACAAAATTCTCTGTTTCATTATTATAATATATATAAAAATAAAATTAAATTGGGAAATACTGAATACATACCTGTCCTTGCACCCCTATAAATCAAGCTTAAATCCCTAACACTAGACCCGCTGAGAGGGCCATAACGGACTATCTTTGAACATAGTATACTCCCTAGAGAAATAAAGTGATACAATGACATTTGAAGTGCCAAGTTTCTTTAATTAATTAACGAATTTTCTATTAAAACATAACCATCGTATATAACATATGAATAAAGTGTCATTATTTGCCTCAAGGGATTGAATCCTCGAGATATGCGCTGAGGATTCGATCTTCGCTCTCCAGAAATAATGATGAACTTTTACTAAAGTAAAGTACATGGGTGCATGAACGCACGTACACCGACAGCAATTATTATCTTTTTAAATAATATACAGGGTGTTTCAGGACTAGTGTAACAAACTTTAACAGCTTATTCCTGAGGTCATTTTGAGCCAAAAATGTCATATGAACATAGGTCCTATTCCTTCTAGTTACCAAAATACAAGAGGTTGAAGTTCTATAAATAACACGAAATTTTCAAATTTTTGTAATCAAGATACTTTCGGAAAACGAGAGTTTTATTGAAAAGTCATACCTTATTTGTCTTAATTAATTTTATTTAGTAATATTAACGAATACGATTTAGAGAACAAAACATAAAATGACACAATTAAATAGACACAGAACAATATAACCAAACATGGAATAGGTTAACACAATATGAAATAAGATAAGAATTTAAAAAAAATTACAGCAAGTGTTCAAAATGAGCGCCTTGAACTCGTATGCATGTTAATATCAATAAATAAAATTAATTAAGACAAATAAGATATGACTTTTCAATAAAACTCTTGTTTTCCGAAAGTATTTTGATTACAATAATTTGAAAATTTCGTGTTATTTATAGAACTTCAACCTCTTGTATTTTGGTAACTAGAAGGAATAGGACCTATGTTCATATGACATTTTTGGCTCAAAATGACCTCAGGAATAAGCTGTTAAATTTTGTTACACTAGTCCTGAAACACCCTGTATATTATTTAAAAAGATAATAATTGCTGTCGGTGTTCTTGCGTTCATGCACCCATGTACTTTACGCCCCTGCCTAATTCTAGGCAGTGGCGGATCCAGCGGGGGGTTAATGGGGGTCATGATCCCCCCTAAGTATGGACTTTTTTTAATGTTGGCCCTAATAGTTAATTGGCCCTAATACATAATAATGATGTCATTATTTACGATAACTTAATTTGTTAAACAAATTAAATAGAAAATATTATCTAAGAACTTAAAATTCTAAGATAATTAAGAACTATTGTTTGATTTATTATTCTAATAAATAGCCAAAAACCAATATTTTGTGGAGATATTTCGACCCGCAGATGGGAGAGGTATTCTATTTAAGACCTAGTCAAGTATGTGACTACCGACATTTGCACTTAGAAAATTAATTTCTAATTCAATAAATTTTGTATTCTATCGAAGAACCGTTTAGATATTGAAGATTATGATTTAAAAAGTGTTGGCGCTCTTAAGGGAAATTTTTGAGGTGAAAAAAAAATTGTTATATAAGTATATTCTAAAGATGATTTAATGTTATTCAATGTGAATTAATGTGATTCCAAAGATGATTTAATGTGATTTAATACGATTCCAAAGACGATTTAATGTGATTTAATGTGATTGTAAAAATTATTTAAAGCAGGAATATAATATGAACAAATACAAATGTTTTTTATATTTAGAAGATGGGCAATACCTCCCTCCCCCCAGAGACAAAATTCACTCCATGACCCCCCCGTAATTCGAAGTCTGGATCCGCCCCTGAATTCTAGGGCTACAAGCCCTAATTAGAGTTGTCTTCATCAGTGTTATTGCATAGAATTTTAAAAAAATGTTAACAATAGAAAATTCAAAAAATTATTTCAAATAAACATATCATCACACCTTTTACCCTATAGGGTGTGGTACTCTGTCGTAACTGATCCCGGTAAATGATATATTCCTGATTTTTTGTCTTATGACTTTGACTGAACGTACAGTAATGATGTCCGTCAGTACGGTGGTGTGGATAGCAATATGGAATTCGAATCCGGAGATCCCGAGTTCTAATCTCACTCAAGCTAAAAATTATATGAACTATCACACTGCGGCTCGGTGAGTGCGGACCCTGTACTGTAATTGGGATTAAGTTCCTGTTGTACAGTGTAACATAAATAAATAAATAAATAAATGAATAATTTAACTTTAAAAAGATATATTCGTGCACGTGAAATGCGGTTACCAGTTGTCAAATCACGGTCTCCATAGATGTTAGTGGAAGGAGGTAGTTTTAATGTTGTGATGAAAATTGTTTGTCGGCTATGGAAATCAATCCCAGATTCTCGACTACACAGTCCGACTCGATACCACTGAACGAAACATTCTGGGAGGAATAAAAGATTGTTTTTATTTACTTATGACCACTTAACAGGATATGGAATATCCCAATAACAACTGAGGATTAAAAAGAATTAAATATTAAAATAATTAAATATTAAAATAATTAAGTTTTCAAACATAGTACCATATACAGGGTGTTATATTTTAATAGACCCAGCAAATATCTCGCTTATTTATCAACTTAGCAATTTCTTTCATATAACATGATTTATACAGCAACATGTAAGCTAGTTGATGACGGATGTACATTCATGATATCATTTTCGGTTTATTTGTAATTAATATCAACTTTGAAATTTCAAATGGAACATACTATAATTTTTTACAAATTTGAAAAGTCTATCTAATTTGCTTTACAATCATGTAAAATAATCCATATGTTACATGATTAAAAAGTAAAATGGCGGGCACTTTAGGATACACCAAACTGACTGTGACTTCAAATAAAACAATTGTAATTATTATTATTAAACTAAATAATATTTTTATGTCATAATAATACAGAAACTAAGAATAAGGAACACTTAATAACAACAAAATGAATTTATAACTAATATTCAAAATGGCTCCCAGTCTCTTCAATACATTTTGCACAACGTTTTGAAACAGAATAAGTAGCCCTTTCTATTTGGTTAGCAGATAAAGATTCAATTGCTGCTTATTTTTATTCTTCAGTCCGTTTAATGTGTTTACTTGTTCATTACAAACAAAATCTTTCAAAATCAAGTGGTCATATCGGGAGAAAATGCATTGAAGAGGCTGAGAGTCATGTTGAATATTTGTTATAAAATCATTTTGTTGTTATTAAGTTTTCCTTATTCTTATTCTCTGTATTATTATGACAAAAAAATATTATTTCGTTTAATAATAATAATTACAATTGTTTTAGTTAATTGTTTTATTTCAAACCATAGTCATGGCTCACTATTCTCTTTCTGATTTGGTGTATAATAAAGTGCCCGCCATTTTACTTTTTAATAATGTAACATATGGATTATTTTACATGATTGTAAAGCAAATTTGATGCACTTTTCAAATTTGTAAAAAAATATAGTATGTTCCATTTGAAATTTCAAAGTTGATATTAATTACAAATAAACCGAAAATGATATCATGAATGTACATCCGTCATCAACTAGTTTACATGTTGCTGTATAAATCATGTTATATGAAAGAAATTGCTAAGTTGATAAATAAGCGAGATATTTGCTGGGTCTATTAAAATATAACACCCTGTATACAGGGTTCGGAATGTACCGGAGCAAATCGAAACGGTGTTCTGATTCGTGAAATTATGGTAAATATTGTTCCGGTTCATGAAATTATTACATTTATTATTCGGATCCCTAAAATTGTTTTAATACAGTATTTTAAAAAGTACCATTTTTATTTGAAAACTACAATTGCTTTCCTTTACCCATGACAGTTGTTACCATTGAGACAAGCTTTTTAACTATTTATTTACAGTATTTTTCAAACAATTTTCACCACATTAATACTACCCCCATCTTTGGAGGCCGTAATTTGTAACAGGTAAAAGGCGTGATGATATATTTATTTTTTATTTTTTTAAACAATCTGGAATAGTGTCGCTTTATATATTAAAAGTATTTTAGTCCCAATCTAATCATAGATGTTATTCTAATATAAAATAATATTCGTATTAAATAAAATAAACAAATAAATATATCATCACACCTTTTATCCATTACTGGGTGTGGCAGTTGTCGTAGTAGATCTCGATAAGCGATATATGTCTACGCGTGAAGTGCGGTTACCAGCCGTTAGTCGTACTTCTACGTTTTATTGCCCTTCGCAAACAACATTGAAACTAATGACACAAAAGTATAAATATAAGTGCAATAAAACTCTAGCCATATAATAATCCCTTCTGGTATTCGATCTTTTATGACGGGCCGCACGCCGGAGCCGACATCTGAGAACAATTATTGTAGTGGGGAAGACGAATTGCGTACCAAAAAATATTGAGTGTGCATTTCGTTTACGCAGTTAGTGTAGTATTTACACTTGTTAGAACTGTCGACATGAATACATCTACATTTAAAAAAAGTTTATATCATATGTGAAAAATAGTTAATATTGTTTTCTAAACATTTATCCATTTGATTTGATGGCAAGTATATTTATATTTTTTACGCCGGTACACAAAGCTGAATTCATAAAAAATAGTTAATCCTGAATTTAACTTAAATATGTTTATTAAACAATTAATCTCAACAATATTCTCTAAAACTAATTGGTAACAGAATTAAATAAGACTTTATTGTACTATACTGAGTGTCCCATTTTACATTATCTTCTTGAATATCTCGAAATGAAAGCATTTTACCGAAAAGTATGCCGAATCATAATCGTCATGGTTTTGAGGGGGACATCGGATTTTGACAAAATGGCCCCCTTAGCCCCCCAAGGGTGCCGGGAGGGGGGTCGACTTAAATTTTTTAAATGGGAACCCCTATTTTTTATTGCAGATTCTGAAAGAGCGTTAAAAATATATAGGTTTTATCCGGATACTTTTTTTTAATTTCCAACAGGTGGCGCTGTAATCGTGAAAGTACGATTTTCGTGCAAAATATTCGTGAATTAATATTGTGTCAATAATTTTATAAATAATAACATTTGGTGTTTCAATCATTACCTAAATTTCTGAAAATATCAATCCCTAACACTGGGGGGGACGAAAACAGGACATTAAATAAACTAATTATGAATGATTTGATTTTATCAAGAATTTTCATGTTAAGTTTACTGATTGGTGATTAATTTAATTGTAAATTAAGTTTTAATAGGGTTATTTCGTGTTGGAAATTGAAAAAGTATCCCGATAAAACCTACATACTTTTAACGCTCTTTCAGAATCTACAATAAAAAATAGGGGTTCCCATTTAAAAATTTTAAGTTGACCCCCCTCCTGGTCTCCCTTGGGGGGCTAAGGGGGCCATTTTGTCAAAATCCGATGTCCCCCTCAAAACCATGACGATTATGATTCGGCATACTTTTCGGTAAAATGCTTTCATTTCGAGATATTCAATAAGATAATGTAAAATGGGACATCCAGTATATTACCCTACTAAATATAATATTACATATTTGAAAAATTCGCTTGATACATAGGTAATATTCATTATTATGTAATGATATTTAGAGGATAAAATTAGAAAATTTAAAGGGGTAAATAATAGTTATTTTATGTAGAACAAAATTTACTATATTCTTTGAATTGCTACAATAATTTTTTGTGGATTAGCCTAAAAGTTAAATATTAATAATTTATCTTGTTAAGAACCAAAGAATAGGATTGATTTTAATCGTTCCCAACAAAATAATCAATTCTGTTGTCTAAATTATAGACTAAAAATATTTACACACTTAAACAAATATTTTTTGCCGACAAACAATTTTCACCAATTTAAATTTACCCCTGTGGCTCCCTCTCCACTAATATCTTTGAGGGCCGTGATTTGACGGCTGGTAACCGCATTTCACGCGACAAAATATATCACTTACCGAGATCTGCTTAGGCAGAGTGCCACACCCAGTAATGGGTAAAAGGCGTGATGATATATTTATTTATAAACAAATATTTTAAACTACTGCACGAATCTTTTAAAATAATTAACAGAAATATTTTTAATCTTTGCTACTTCATTAATATTCTTTAAATAAACCTTTTCTGAATAAATATATACAAATAAAACTAGACTAAAATCAGAATATACAAATTTTGTCTTATGGGCCACTCTAAATTTTTTTAAAAAATGTTTTTTTTTTATTTACTTAAATTATAGTTTAAACCCTTAGGAATAAGGGACAATTAATTTAAATGTCGCGCGGAAGTATTTCAGAGGGAAAAAGCATATATCTATTAGTAGTACTAGTATATATATGTATACAGGGTGAGTCTGGGAAGACGCCCCCCCCCCTTTAACTTTTTTATTATGAGTAATAGAAAAAAATGGTTCATATGAAAGTTTTATTATTTTAAATATACTATTTGATGGCAGATGTAGATATTTTTTATAAAGTCAGGTTTACAAGATACGACTATCAACTTTTATTTTTTAAATAGCAACCTATAATTATTTTACTAAAATAAAAACCGCCATTTTTTTCTCTTTTCAACGGTGTATTAGTTTTTATTAATGTATCTGAAAAAATTCGAGAAAAATAAGAAAATTGAGAAATACTAGAAATAATTTTTATACAAATATGGTGGCTATGTGAAAATAAACAAAATGTAACAGTGTTATACAACTTAACAAACTAAAGCAACAAATTCAGTAACAAAAACAACTTAAAACAAATTATTTTTACATAGCCACCTATAATATTTGTATAAAAATTATTTCTAGTATTTCTCAATTTTCTTATTTTTCTCAAATTTTTTCAGATACATTAATAAAAACTAATACACCGTTGAAAAGAGAAAAAAATGGCGGTTTTTATTTTAGTAAAATAATTATAGGTTGCTATTTAAAAAATAAAAGTTGATAGTCCTGACTTTATAAAAAATATCTACATCTGCCATCAAATAGTATATTTAAAATAATAAAACTTTCATATGAACCATTTTTTTCTATAACTCATAATAAAAAAGTTAAAGGGGGGGGCGTCTTCCCAGACTCACCCTGTATATGACTCGAAACTTTAAACGCGTTTTTCTCGAAATCATATTTTCAAAATCGGGCGAAAAGAAATCTGAAATACTAATTGATGGATCGTGCTGAATCTTTTTATTTCTTATTCTAGATATAAAATACTAAAAAACTACGGGGGCTTTTTTTTAAGTGCTTCATTCGTTTTTTATGGTCGTTTTTATACAGAAATTTAGTCCCGAATAATTAACTTTTTTTTCAAACGTGCGCCATTTTATTAAAAATACAAATTTTCAAAATCCAGCCCGTAGTTTTTTAGAGTATACATCAGAGATTAAGAAAACATATCCCTTTTTGTTCCAAGTCCATTGCTGTTCCCGGAATGTTTTCGCCCGATTTGCCCTATGCGCCGAGAGAAGTCGCCATTTTTTTTAATTTCTGACGAAAATTTTGAATATTTTATTTAAAAAAATTTTTGAAATAAAGTTTAAAGAGCACTAAATAAAGATGCAAAAACAGTTCTTAAGCAGCACGTTTAGATTTCGTTAAAAAAATCTAGAAAATGACTCTTTTTTCCTTGTCTAGAGTGGCCTTACCCCATTTACTTTTATCTTTTAAAGAACGTTTAATAAGAAACAATTTTTCGCAGGTACAATATTTTAGACTGAAAACACAAATAATACTTACAGAAGAAAGTATGAACTGTGAATGATTAATGAAAAATCTATTTAGAATCTTGGATAGAAGAATAATGATGTCAATAAAAGATGTACCAATATTCAATACTTATGAACAAATGAATGAAGAAAAAATATAAGGTAAGTAATATTTTAGAAACATTTTATTATTTATATTGTCTGAACAAGAGTAGTCATTAAAAGCTTTATTATTTATATCAATTAATACATTAATTAAAATTAGTTACATCATGTAATATTGCTTTTCTTCTATTATAGAATAGCTTACAAACAAATGAATATAAACAATGACGCTATTCTACAAAGACCGCTGTTGTAAGCAACAGAACACAAGAATTCTCAGGAGTAATATTAACCAGCTATAGGTATACAGTGACTTCAAACACATCAGTCGGAGGTATAATTTAAATATATTTCATGATAAAAACTATATCATCTACAAGAATGTGTAACTGTAAAACTATCCCACTCATAATCGGACAAAAGTTCGAGACTATATTTAAAATAATAATAATAATCATATTCGTATTGCAACAAATTCAACTTTATTGACTATTGAAATTTAATATTTGTTCTGTATATATTGATCTTTTTATTGTGGCTTTTCAAAACAAAAAATGGGGTAGATGGCTCAGTGGTATCGATTCGGCCTGTGGATCTTGAGAACCCTGGTTCGATCCCCACAGCCGACAAACAATTTTCACCAATTTAAAAAATCTACCCCTGTGGCTCCTCCGCCCCTAATATCTTTGGAGGCCGTGATTTGACGGCTGGTAAACGCACTTCACGCGAAAAAATATATCACTTACCGAGATCTGCTTAGGCAGAGTGCCACAACCAGTGATGGGTAAAAGGCGTGATGATATATTTATTTATTTTATTTTCAAAACAAAAAAAATATTTTATTTCTATTGTTTTATACGTTAAAAATCATTCGATTATTTACTTATTATCTGCAAAACTATTATGAATTTGCTACTAAAATTCTAAATTTAATTTAAGTTCGTAATAACCTGCATAATATAGCCTTTATTTCTTTTATATGATCTCAAACTTTTAAACAAGATTAACAGAAAATATTAGTATTTCTTTGTAATGTTCTAATGTGATATCTGTTGCAGATACTGTTATCCTGATATCTGCTGTTCGGGCCGTCTTCAATCAGCTCACAATCCTTGCAAAAGGAGGAAAATTATAAACAGGAAACAGGATGATTAATGAAACTCAACTCCAGTGAAACAATGCTGTTTTGTCTGAATTTATTGGTAAAGTAAGTAACAAATAATAAGCATAGAATTATAATAATTATAGTACTACTGTAATATTTAATAAGACAGTAATTAAAAGCTTCCTAATTCGTTTAATGAGTAATAACATTTTTGCGCTAGCTAGTCGTTTAGCTTGTGATTTTTATCAATTATCTAATACCTAATAATTTCATTACAACTGTCTTTCACAACAATTTATTTTTTCTGAAATCGTCAAGAAAATGCCTACTTTCCTGACGCATTTTAGTATGGAAAGTAAGTGTTTACCTGACTCAAATAAATAAACTAAATAACTAAAAAATTTAATAAGATTTTTATTTATTTTTATCAATAATATTAATACATATACAATTGCTTAAATTACTAAAATTTATGTATGACACTGGCGAATTTGAAGCTAAATTTATTGGAGATTCAGTAAATAAAATAAGCAAGTAGCACATTTGCTGACAAATTATTTTGCTTTTTCCAATCCATGAAAATTTCATACTCTTTATCATATCGGTCTTTGGACTTGCTCGGTAATAAATTTTCAACAGCCGCAGTTGCTTGATTTAAGATTTCAGGAGGAGAACTTGAAAATACTACCTCATACTGATTTTCATCTATATTTGTCAACATTATAAAGAAATCTTCTCTGTCAACAATATTACTTTTGACACAAATATGTTCCATAGATTTTTCACATAAGATGTTGTTTTCAACAACTTTTGTTATCACCTTGGATATGTAGTTTGCTGCCAATATGATTCTTACCAAAAAATTAAACATTTTGAAATATTTATTATTAATTATATTGATAAAATATAAATATGAACGATTTCAGAAAAAATAGTATACATAATACGTCACGAAAGTGTTTTACTTGACTCAGCGAATTAAAATACTCGGCCTACCGGCCTCGTACTTCAAACAACCGCTTCGTCAAGTAAAGCATCACTTTCCTAACTTATTATGTAATATACTATAAATTGAAATCTGCAACTCTGTACATATTTTTCACTGAAGTACAATTTGTTACCAAATATTTGTAATTCTCATAAAAGATTTATTTCCATAAGTTTATATCTATTATTTCGTTTAAATTAACAAGTAATATTCAAATTTATTCTCTTCGTCTCACTATTCCAGCAAGAGTAACAAAAAATAGAATTATGTATTATCTGTTTTTTTAGATGTTTAGATGATGTACACGTTTTGCTTCCTGGTGTTCTGTTTACCATTAATTGTAATTAATCAACTGAAATCAACCTGAGAGCTGATACGTCTTCATTGGAAGATGCTGTAGTAAAAAAATGATTTACAAATAATCTTTTAGTTGACGAAGAAGCTATCGGCAATTAGAAATATTTTAAATCATAAACTAAACTTTGAGAAAGATGGAAAGAAGTATAATATAAGCAATGACTAGCTTTTGATGAAAAACTAGTAGATTATAATTTGGATATAAGCAGAAAACAAGTTGCTACAATGTATCTTACAATTTTGTTTCTTTTTGGATCTGTAAATCTAACTAAAAGATCGTAATTAATGTGACAAATATTTAAATTGTATTGTGTACACAGATTCTTTGTTAAAAAATTATTAATTGGACATAATTAATGAAGTTACAATATTGTATTGTTCCAAATTAGCAACTTATATTCTTTTATAAGAATAATAATAATAAATTTGTTACTAATTTAAGAAGCTGGAAACAGCTTTCTATCTATTTCTTTGACTTGAATTCTGATGATCCACTGTACAAGTTCTTGATGATCTTCCATTCAAATTTGATTCTTACGAGCACACTTCTATTAAGTTAATCTTATTAAAAATTGGTTTCAAGTAAGTACTAAACAATATTCTTTCGTTCTAAGATACTGTCATTCTTCGTAGGGAGCTCTGGAAAGAATCGAAGAAGTTTTTACATGCCAGCTGTCGGGAAGAACCTTTTTACTATGTTGTAAATATTTATACCTACAATTCAAGGTACACAATGTATCAATAACATTACTAAAATAAAGCTGTTGTCTCTCATTGTGTTAGGTGTCATTATACCTGACAATTACTGCAGTATATTTACAATGTAGCAACAGTACAGACATTATAATGGTTCCATGACTGACAGGTACAGGTGAGTTTTGTTACCTGTTGATTTGGGTGATTGTAACCGGATTAATATTGTTCAAAACTTGTTTGTAGGCATGTCAAACAATGTACTTTCTTTGTACATGACAAGTTTGGTTGAAATTCATCTGCAAGAAGACAGGAAAGGGCTAGAATTTCTACCTTTGAGGAAGGATTTCAACCTGAAAGATATTGAAGACAGTTCTTATTAATTAAACACTTTGCAACTATATCATATATAAAAAAATATACCTGTATGATGTAATGATTTGATAGAAAAAAGCATGTTTTTTGACATCTTCAACATGTCTAGATATTAATTCTTTCTCTTTGCACGGGAAAATGATTTTTCGGCCTGGATCCACCATGGAATAGAATGAAATTTGAATATGATGTACTTGAATAAAAATAAATTATATATAGCTTTTCATGCTCTGAATTAATATGAACAACCTATTTTGAAAATTTGGTTGATGTTGTACTTGTAATGGGACTTTTGAAGGTTAGAAATCCAAAACTGCAATTATTAATAAATAAAAAATTAATGCGTTTTAGCCCTAATGGGGGGTTGTAAAATTATGTAAATAAGTAGTAAATCATAATATGACAGTTAAATAAACGTTTTAAAGTAAAAAAACTACAAAAATGTTAAAAGTCATTTGCCAATTTTAATCATATGGGACATTGAATTTTCATAAAAAACGATAAATTAAGAATAGCTGACATGGGGAAAGTAATTGATTTTGCTAAATTATCATATGGGAATTGTCTAGACATCAAAATATCATCGATTTTTGGCAAAATAAGGATTGTTATGTTTGAAGTGTCAAAGTACTTATACATTAGATTTTTGTAGGCGAATATCTCTAGAACTAGGTATTCTACAATGTTTTAACTATTTTTTTCGAAATCCTTGTAAAATATTGAACAGAAAACATGTATCATGGTCCGGATCTAAATTTATCAATTTTTAATTTATAAATAAAAAATAATTTGTTAATCTCCATATAGCTCAAACTCCGCGCGAAGTTTACCGCGTCTTCTCTTTCTAACGCATTGAAGCATAGGGCATGATTGAACGCAAATACGATACATGACTCTAAGATGTTACTGGGAGGGTAGCTTTCATGGCGTGTGGACGTGCGTCATGTTGCTCCGCGAAATTAATTATTTTTCACGGATTTCGCGACTTTTTGACTAAAAATTTTATTCATTAGTAAAAGTGCAGTGTTAATTAGTGTTTGAAAATGTCATAACGATGTTTTTTTTTCCAAATTTTTAATTTTTGGACCGTTTGGAAAATGTCTGAAGATTCAAGATGGCCGAAGATGACCGAAGATGAACGAAGATAGCCGAGCTGTCATCGTTCAAGAAGACATGGCGGATGAAAATCGGTTAGTATTTTGTTTATTTATTAATTGATATCTAGTTATTATTTAAAATATCTTGACAGTATTTCTGATTAAACATTTTGTAGAAAAATAAACTTACAAAATTAATATTTTTTGCAAAATATACAAAAATAATCTTAGGTTACATGTCATATAATTATTATTTAGTAATTCTGGAAAATTTTGTGAAATGTTTGCAGCATGGCTGCTCTGCTCTTGCAGATATCGTTTATTATTTTATTTTTAAATCCACCAGCTGTCATTTTTTTATTTTCTGGTGTTAGACCCAGATCTCTGAGGGCGAAACCTGAGATTTGGATTCAACCCTAGAAAGAAAACGAATAATTCTAGTGTCTGTATGGGTGTTGCTATATGACAGCTGGTGCAGTATAAATTCAATTGTGAACTGACGTTGTGGTTACAATGTTGTGTTTATTTACAGATCCAGTAGACGTTTGTAGATGCTGTGGTTGCAGATCGCAGTTGAAGTCATGCCTCTGCAGGAGCAGTCCGAGGTCAAAGGTTAGTGAAGGTTTCTTTAGTCGTTTTGTCATCCCAGCCATGTACTCAAGTGTTTTTTTAGCTATTTTTTTCAATAGTTGCTATTATATTTTTGTGTTTTTCTTTCAGAGTAGTTAGTTTAATACAAACTTGCTTTCTTTCAGTATATATTTCTTTTTCAGTGAACTAATCTTTGTGTCTTTTCTTTCAGCCTAACCCCCTTGCCTTTCAGCAATTTATTTCTTTTCAGCATAAACAATTATATAATAGCAACTATTTCTAAAGTCAGTAGGTTTCAGCTGTTTCAGGTTTAGCTAGAGATTACATATCCCAGTGGACATCATTAGTATATAAGTTTAGACCAAGGTTAGGCACCTATGGAGAGGATTATCTACTTCATGGACTCCAGGAGGTTCCAGATTCTAGGAGCAGTTGCAACTTATTTGTTCTTGTATTGTTGTAAAAATCCTTCGATCGTATATCATCATTTTATTTTTATTTTTAATTGATGACATAATTAATTTAGTAACGTAGTAATTCTGATGAATACGTTAGATGGTTTTTACTGTGATTTATATGTCTTCTTTACTTCAAATTTAAATTATTAATTAAATAATAATTGTACTATGAAGTACAATATATACATACACAGTGGTATAGTTGCAGTATACCTTCTGATTTTGTTTACATTTTTGCTTCTTTAAAACAATTTTCATGCAGTATAAAGTAATACTTTATAATATTTAATGAGTTATTAAAGTTGAATTAACTTAATACTTTAATGAGTAATTATTTTACATTATTTAACATTACAATTAATTTGATACGAGCAGTAGTGGCTTGCTTCACAAGTGGTCGTGGGTTTACAATTCTTTGAATCGCAATTATCTGTTGTACTTCAACTAAAATAAATGTAAATAATTAAATGACGTTTAAAAATAAATAAATACCCTCAGTCTTTTATACATTTTAGAATCTAGAGTATAGTAACTATACCACTGCTTATAGCAATTAATTAAAATAAAGTCAATAATTATTTTAATTAAACTATGATCTCACACCTCTAGTAAATAATATACAATGCAAAATCTTAAAGACATATTAAATCACAAACGCTGGGATGACAAAAACTTGTAGCATTTTCACTATTATTTATTTGTAATTAATTTTACAATTAATAAATAATTAATCAAGATGTTACGAGGAAGGCAACCATATTTTTCATGTTCTTTCCGTTTCGTCCGATGTCGTTTCGTTCGTTCGTTTTATCCACACATATAATTACAAGTTAGACCTTCATTAAAGTTGTATTTGACCTCAGAGGTCACTCGCCGCTCCAATTAAAGACCCCGGGGTCGTGCGGTCTCTTCTACTACCACTATATTTCTATAACGAGCTTGTTATAGAAGTATAGTCAGTAATTACATATGTAATTATGGTAGTATCGAATGATTCGGATTATTTATCATCCCGGGATGATTTTAGACTAAAGTCGCGAAGTACACTCGAATTAATAATTTGATGATTAGATAGATTAACACAGGGGGGTTTATCGTCGATTAGGTTTCGGTTATCGGTTCGGGTGTTTTGCTGTGCTGTGCACTAACAAATGGTTAGTGTGCAGTACGGTTTATTTACCATGTTTAACTGACTTTAGTTGTACGCTAACAAATAGTTAGTGTATAGCTACCAATACTTAGATGCAGGGACTTGGTTGTGCATTAACAAATAGTTAGTGTATGGTCATGATATTTATTTAAAAACAAATTTATACTCATCTATGATAATTACGTGCCCTGTAAGTTAGGGCTAAATAAAAGTAGGCTGCGCGCTAAATATTGATATTACATTGGTAATAGGTAGCCCAAAACACAAAAAGGATATGTGATATCCTTTTGTAGTAAATAGGGTTGTTGCGACTTTTATTTTCGTATAAATTATTGCGTATGTCTTAAAAGAGAGCCATATTCAAGGCAGGGCGAATACAGTGAAACATAAACTTTAGTTTTCGTTATGCGCATAGTATGTTCAAAGATATTCCGTTATGGCTTTAACTTACTAAGCCTGTGTTGAACCGCACACAGTAAGAGATTCTACCTGTTGGCGCTCAAGGTAGGATTGCAAAATATTTAAATTCGGAAATCTCTAATCTCTATAATAATAAGAGAAATGAACAATATAACACCAGAAAATTGGGCTAACAGTGTGCGTCATGTAATTGATTTAGAAAATCAATATATTGATATTAATAACATTACTAAAGACTTTATTATAAATATTCAAGACTCAAGTGACGATAGTGAAATGGATTGTGATAGTGACAATGATATTGTCGAATAATTACATATGTATAGCAGTGTAATATTTTGTATTTATTGTTATGTATGACACTATTGTTTATTTGCATTTAACTAAATGACGAATTGTTATACAATGATACTTTCATGTAACATTTTTTTTGCTTCATTATCAATAATAATATTTGTACAAAATTCTCTGTTTCATTATTATAATATATATAAAAATAAAATTAAATTGGGAAATACTGAATACATACCTGTCCTTGCACCCCTATAAATCAAGCTAAAATCCCTAACAATAGACCCGCTGAGAGGGCCATAACGGAGTATCTTTGAACATAGTATAATGTATAAATCTGCTGGAATAATGTTAACAGCAGGGAAACAATTATGATAATTAGTAGATAGTAAAGACTGGTTGGATAGTGCTAACGCTTCACAGGCGACAGTTCGTTTGGTTCGGATTTTACTGTCAGTTAGAGAAAATGATACCTGCTAGTTGTTGGTAAATTGGTTAGAGGTGGTTGAAGCTCTGTGGTTAGAACGATCGCCACACAAGCGAAAGTTTACTGATTCAAATTGTACTGACTTTAACGTACAACGAAAAATTTAATTGGAAGTGGTTTAGGTTCCACTGGAAGTGGTTGACTCCCTGTAGGGTTTATTTATAAGTGGTTGTAGCACTATTTTAACACTGTTCATAGGCTGAACAGATTACGAATTTACGCTTTGCTAATTTTAATTTTCAATTAAAATATTATTAGGAGTAGATCAGATTCTACTATAAGCTACTGTCATTATGATTCATATATTTTTTGCAGGATAGAAGATACATACAATTATTAGGGATTGGATTAACTTTAACTAATAATTCATTTTCTGTACATTTTCTAGGATGATGAAACCATGGTTTGTACTTTCCTATTTTAATAAAAAATACATACATTTTCTTTCAGACAAATAATACGTTGCCATCGACAAATAAACAAATAAATAATAATTATTTATGGTACAAGTGTGTTATATTACAAATAAGTCACGCGAGAAAAATATTAGTCCACGAGGCCGTCAGGCTGAGGGGAATAATTTTCTGAAGTGACTTATTTGTAATAACACACGAGTGGCATACGAAATTTTATCCAACAACTACAATTAAGACATTAAAATATAAATTTTGACACAATTGTCTACATTTCAAATAATATTCTAGTTACTCATACTTTCTTGTTTTGTTGTCTAGGTTACTCAATTTTTTAAATAAACAAAGTTGAAGAAAGGTTCAGCTGTAGTATTTGAAATGGAAGACGGGAATTTTATTCCCGAAATAATCATTAAGGAAGCGGAAAAAATGGTTGTTGATATTTTACCAAAAAAGTCTAGAAGTTCCTATGAAAAATAATTTCATATGTTTGAAGACTGGATGACAACTAGAAACGTCAAAGGTATGAATGAAAGTGTTTTTCATAGGAAGTTCTAGACTTTTTTGGTAAAATATCAACAACCGCTTTTTCCGCTTCCTTAATGATTATTTCGGGAATAAAATTCTCGTCTTCCATTTCGAATACTACAGCTGCAAACTTTTCTCAACTTTGTTATATTTAAACTCAACAGTGAGTTACAAGTCATAATTTATGCGTGACTTATGACTTATAACTCACGTGTGACTTATAAGCCACTTTACTAATCTAAAATGACAACAATAATGACTTTATAAGTAGTGGGTTTTGGATAAATAAATAAATATATCATCACGCCTTCACTTACCGAGATCTGCTTAGGCAGAGTGCTTCACCCAGTAATGGGTAAAAGGAGTGATGATATATTTATTTATTTATTTGTTTATATCACGTCTTTTACCCATTACTAAGTGTGGCACTCTGCCGTAACAGATCTCTGTAAATGATATATTTATTCGCGTGAAGTGCAGTTATTAGCCGTCAAACCACTACCCACAAATATGTTAGTGGAGGGGGGAGGGGCACAGGGGTAGATTAAATTTGGTGAAAATTGTTTATCGGCTCTCAAGATCCACAGGTCGACTCGATATCACTGAGCCACCTACCCCATAAGTAAACGAAATTACATATACACACACATTCACACACCATAACACGTATTTTACCCATTACTGGGCGTGGCACTCTGCCGTAACAGATCTCTGTAAATGATATATTTATTCGCGTGAAGTGCAGTTATTAGCCGTCAAACCACTACCCACAAATATGTTAGTGGAGGGGGGAGGGGCACAGGGGTAGATTAAATTTGGTGAAAATTGTTTATCGGCTCTCAAGATCCTCACCCTTGATTTAGAAACTTTCCCTCACGTAATAAATCATTAATCATATTCATCTGTCTACTTATACGATATCTACACAATCATTCACCTTCCATCTAATCTTCATATATCTTTCTCGCTATTTTTTCAACCAGCTTACGTTCAATAAGACTAATCACTCTGACTTATTTACATTCTCTCTTATAATATTCTTATTTAATTTCGCACTGATTGTACACCAGACTGTTTCTGAAACGATCCCATCTTATGTACCTACAAACACCCCTTAAATGCCTTAACTTTACAGTCGTTGAATTTACTTAAATAAATATATTCAGTGTATTCAACTTAGATATTTAACTTGAGTTTGAACATTTTGATATTTTTCCTTGTTCATTAAGGGGTAAGGCCACTCTAGAATTTTTTTAAAATGCATATTTGTTTTATTTGCTTAAATTATAGTTTAAACCCTTAGGAAAAAGGGACAATTACTTTAAATACCGCGCGGAAGTATTTCAGAGGAAAAAAAGCATATATCTATTAGTACTAGTATTTATATATATATATATATATATATATATATATATATATATATATATATATTTCAGAGGGAAAAAGCATATATCTATTAGTAGTACTAGTATATATATGTATATATGACTCGAAACTTTAAACGCGTTTTTCTCGAAATCATATTTTCAAAATCGGGCGAAAAGAAATCTGAAATACTAATTGATGGATCGTGCTGAATCTTTTTATTTCTTATTCTAGATATAAAATACTAAAAAACTACGGGGGCTTTTTTTTTAAAGTGCTTCATTCGTTTTTTATGGTCTTTTTATATAGAAATTTAGTCCCGAATAATGAACGTTTTTTCAAACGTGCGCCATTTTGTTAAAAATCAAAATTTTCAAAATCCAGCCCGTAGTTTTTTAGAGTATACATCAGAGATTAAGAAAACATATCCCTTTTTGATCCAGGTCTATTGCTGTTCCCGGAATGTTTTCGCCCGATTTTCCCTACGCGCCGAGAGGAGTCGCCATTTTTTTAAATTTCTGACGACAATTTTGAATATTTTCTTTAAAACAATTTTTTAAATAAAGTTTAAAGAGCACTAAATAAAGATCCAAAAACAGTTCTTAAGCAGCACGTTTAGATTTCGTTAAAAAATCTTGAAAATGACCCTTTTTTTCCTTGTCTAGAGTGGCCTTACCCCTTAATGATTATCTTACGATAGTTTTATATACAAAGACAGTTGGTATGAATGTCAATTAAGGGTGATTAACTTTATTTTTTCATTGTCAGTCGTTCTTTAATTATTTTAGAGATAAATGCTTCGAGCAATAGCGATACATTTTGATTTATATCGTCAGGAAATATTCAAGGTGCAATTCATGTTATTGTTAGGGTGTCGATGATCTGCAACAAAAATTAGATTCAATAATTTAGCTATTTACTTATTGGGGAATTAATTATAACCGAAACGATAATGGGGTATTACTGAATATAGCTTAGCTAGTTTTTTTATTAGTTTTAGCTGCCTTATATACCTTCCGAACCGTTCCGTCCGCATGTTAGATTTAAGTTTGCATGTTAATTTTTAAGTTATGGTTCCTCGTCTGATGTCATTAGGAGCCTTGAATATTTCTAATAATATTTAGTACTTTTATTATAGAAATCTGTCATTTAATTTTAATTATGTATCTCTAAAATAATGTAGGCACCTTTGACAGGGGATCAGTGAAGTTATTTACTCTTTGTTGGCGTTTATATTAGCCATCATTGTATTTAAAATTGTCGTGGTATAATACTTATTAAATGCGGAATTAATCAGAACGTTTCAACACAATTTAAATTTAGAGTTTTGTAATTCATTGAATATAATTGTTTGGTGGGGTTTAACTATTGTGACGAACAGATATTAGAGGGCTGTATTAAGGTTAGGGTTGTGCATTTGACCAGTCAAATATTTTTCAGTCAATTGACCGACTATTTGACCGGTCAATTGACCAAGAAACATTTAATAAAAATCACAATTACAATTGTAATTTATTTATATACTACATCCAATATTACTGAAAATGAAAAACCAACAACAACAAATAAACAAAACCACATCAAATTCAAAATAAAGTAAAAGACGTAATGAAATGAAATAATATGTATTTATTTTATTTGTAAAGTAAAGTAAGCAAATTCTCCAGGACCCAGAATACCAAACTAGATATATTCATGTAATAATAGTAAGTAGCTATTTCAATTGAACAACAGATGTCGTGGCGGTTCCATTTAGATTATTTGACCGTTTTTATTGGCCGTCAAATATTTTTGGTCAATTGACCACGGCACAACCCTAATTAAGGTACATGATATGGGTTAGTAGCCGGAATATGTTAGTGTATTGTGAGTGTGAAATTGAGAAGAATGTTATTAGAAACACGAATGAGCGTCAGAAAGAGTGATTTGGCTATGTTGAGCGAATGTTGATTGAACGAGTAGCAAAATAAATGTATGTAGATGAGATTGAGGGTGAATGATCGTATAAACATCGTTTGAGTAGAGGAATAAATGTGATTGAATGTTTAGTAAATGAGGAAACGTGTGCTACATTTTCTTTTTATTTTCCCAAAGCAAACAGACAATTTTCATCAAATTAAAATAGCACTTGTGGGTTTTCCTTCACTAACATCTGTGGGAGTTGTGATTTGACAGTTGGTAACAGACTTCAAGTGCATAAATATATCACTAACCGAGATCTACATCGACAGAGTGCGACACTAAGTAATGGGTAAAAAGGCGTAATGATACACGTATAAACATTTGTACAAAAGTGAAATTTTGTTCGTAAATACATAAATACATTTTCAAAACAAAACATAAATTACACACATATATAACATTACGCTATCTCTTAAAATGGGGTAGCAAGAACCCCACATTCACAGAATATTCACTCATTAGTTTAATCAAATAATTACTTCTCGGCAAATATTCTTAATCACAAGTTTGTGATATTCCAGTTTTTTTCCGGATTCCATCCCGGATTTTTCTGGATTAATATTTTACAATTTAGGTAAACATTATACTATGACAGAAAGTTCTACTCTAATTAGGATACATTGAACTCATTTTAATTAATCACTAGTTTGTATTATTTCAGCTTTTTTCAGGTTCACAGTTGGAATTTACTTGAACAAAAACAATTCTGGTAAAAATTATATTATCACAGAAGATCCAGCAAAAATTAAGATACATTGCGTTAATCTTAATTAATCACAAGTTGGTGATAATCCAGTTTTTTTCCGGACTCAGCCCCGGAATTTTCTGGCACAATATTTTACAATTTATTTTACAGAAGGTCCAGCATTAATTAGGATACATTGCGTTAATTTTCATTAATCACAAATTATTTAAATTCCAATTTTTTTTCTAGAATAATTAATGATGCACTCATTAAATAATTAATTAGGAATCCAAATAAGGATTAATTTGTCTGGGTTTCAATACTCAGAATTATGTTAAAGGACAACTGATCTTAACATTATTACATTTAACAAACAAGGACCATGTTAGGATAATTAGTAATGCACGCATTAAATAATAAATTAGGAATTCAAGAAATGATTAATTTTTCTGGGTTTCAATACCCAGAATTATTTAATAGAACAACTGTTCCTTACACTTTCACATTTAACACACTAGGACCCTTCTAGGATAATTAATAATGCACTCATTAAAAAATAAATTAGAAATTCAAGAAATAATTACTTTTACTAGGTTTCAATTATTTAAGAGGATAATAGTATATTACATAATAAGTCAGGAAAGTGATGCTTTACTTGACGAAGCGGTTGTTTGAAGTACGAGGCCGGTAGGCCGAGTATTTTAATTCGCTGAGTCAAGTAAAACACTTTCGTGACGTATTATGTATACTATTTTTTCTGAAATCGTTCATATTTATATTTTATCAATATAATTAATAATAAATATTTCAAAATGTTTAATTTTTTGGTAAGAATCATATTGGCAGCAAACTACATATCCAAGGTGATAACAAAAGTTGTTGAAAACAATATCTTATGTGAAAAATCTATTGAACATATTTGTGTCAAAAATAATATTGTTGAGAGAGAAGATTTCTTTATAATGTTGGAAAAAATAGATGAAAATGAGTATGAGGCGGTATTTTCAAGTACTTCTCCTGCAATCTTAAATCAAGCAACTGCGGCTGTTGAAAATTTATTACCGAGCAAGTCCAAAGACCGATATGATACAGAGTATGAAATTTTCATGGATTGGAAAAAGCAAAATAAAGTAAATAATTTGTCAGAAAATGTGCTACTTGCTTATTTTATTCACTGAATCTCCAAGTAATTGACCGATTGCAACAAATAATTTAGCTTCAAATTCGCCAGTGTCATGCATAAATTTTAGTAACTTAAGCAACTGTATATTTACTATTAACGTTTATATTTAGTCTAGTATTAAAATAAATAAAAATCTTATTAAATTTTTTAGTTATTTAGATTATTTACTTGAGTCAGGTAAAGTACTTTCCTGACTAGTCAAGAAAGTACTTTACCTGACTGTTTTGCAAATGTTTTGGTAAACACTTACTTTTCATACTAAAATGCGTCAGGAAAGTAGGCATTTTCCTGACGATTTCAGAAAAAAGTTCTTTACATTTCTACATTCAAGACACAAGAGCCAATGATGAATTATTTTTTTAGGTTCCTTACACAAAAGCCAGTTCTTTTCATTTTCAGGTTTATTGAAGAGAAAGCATCGCTTGGAGGAAAGATTTTGTGTAACTCTAGGATTGGTTTTTTAAAGGCGTAGGATATTCTTGAGTGATTATATTTACTTTATTATAAAATACTAATTGTGCCAAAACTGCAATGCAACAACAAATTGAAGTGTACTGCTCACACTGCTAGCGACATTAGGACAGAGTAATATATTGTTGAGGGTGAAACTGACCAGCTTTGGCATGGGGTGACAGAACCAAGTACGTCGCTGACCATATAACTGTGTTAGAGACGTCAGCGGATCCCCCGACAAACAATAAATGAAAAGTCTATAGTAAAAGAAAAATCCTTCAGATTCATCATTGTTTCCTACAAGAAAATTAATTATTTATTAAAGGAGAAAATATTTAACCCTAGTAGTTTAATTCGTCAGTTGGAAAATAGTAATTGTTCTATTTTATTAGGGTTGTTTTTCAAGGGATTAATACATAGGTCTACAGCGGTTTATGTTTATTTAATATATTTTCTTTTTCAGGTTCATCATTGTTGTGGTTGTTAGTTACGATGTTTGGGGTAGTTGTATATTTGAGTGCTCAGGCAATATCTTGTGATTCTAGAGGTTATTGGTTGAATTTCTTCAGCATACTTAAATATTAAACTGTGCCTCAGAAGTGGACAAAGATGCAATGATATTTAATAAGAAACTCTGGAACTCAGGGGTGGTTGGGGCGGTCAAAATAAAACAATGAATTTATTGTTTTATTTGAGTTCTGAGAGGTATTTCTATAAAAGTAATATATTAAAATGCATTGCTTTACAATGCTATCGACATTAGAACAAAGTAAGAGTTAGTTAGGGGTGAAATTGACCAGCTCTGGCATGGGGTGGTGACTGAACCTAGTAGGTCACTGACCATATAACTATGTTGAGGACGTCAGCGGAGCCCTTGACAAATATAGAAGAAAATTAATAAATAATATAAGAAGAAAATATGAAACAAGAATACATATTAATTTATAACGAAAAGAAAAAGTTAAACAGGGGTGGTTGGGGCGGTAAAAATGAAACAACAAGTTTGTTGTTTGTTTTTTCAACGAGTTCTGAAAGTATTTTTTATAAACAAAAATCTGGAACGTGAAGCATTGTTTCATAGTGCTGTCGACATCAGAGCATCATTGTTGGGGGTGAAGCTGTCTAGCTCTGGCATGGGGTGGTGGCTGAATCAAGTAGGTCGCTGACTATATAACTGTGTTAGAGACGTCAGCGGAGCCCCCGACTAACTTAAAAGAAAATACAAGTCTTCAGGGAAAACAATAACTTACAAGAAGTACTCGTATTTTATTAAATATCAGCTTCACTCGACACGGGAGATAAATAAAACTTTGAGATAAGTTGGTAGATAGTCTGATGTGCTGGAAAACTTAAATATTGTTTTTCTGTCTTGTAAATATGTAAATTGTGTTACAAGTTGCAATGATATTTAGTAACAAAAATCTGAACTATTTTGAAGTCGGGGGCGATCGGGGCGGTAAAATTAAAACAATAACATTATTGTTTTATTTTTAACGAGTTCTGAATATTTCTCCATAAAAAACTTCAATCTGACATATTATTAATTGTGAAACTGACTAAATCTGAAAGGAAGAAAATTAATATAAGGATACATTGCTTTACTGGGGGTAATATTAACTGCTCAATTTTATTAGGTTTTTTTTTTTGGGGGGTTTCTTGAATTATAATTCTTTTCATTTCAGTAATTTTTTCAGGGATGGAGAACAATAATATAATTATAGAAGATCCTTCATTAATTAAGAAACATCACTTTCAGCGGCAGTCATATTTTACAGGATTCAACGCAGGATTTTTCTGAACCAATATTTATAAATTTTAGGTACAAATTATATTTTCTCAGATGGTCCAGCATTAATTAGGTTGCATAGCGTTAATTTTAATTAATCACAAATTAGTAACACTCCAGTTTTTTTCCGGACTCAACCCCGGATATTTTACACTTTAGGTACAAATTATATTATCACAACAGGTCCAACATTAATTAGGTTGCATAGTGTAAATTTTAATTAATCACAAATTAGTGACACTCCAGTTTTTTTCCGGACTCAACCCCGGATTTTTCAGGAACAATATTTTTCACTTTAGGTACAAATTATATTATCACAACAGGTCCAACATTAATTAGGTTGCATAGCGTAAATTTTAATTAATCACAAATTAGTAACACTCCAGTTTTTTTCCGGACTCAACCCCGGATATTTTACACTTTAGGTACAAATTATATTATCACAACAGGTCCAACATTAATTAGGTTGCATTGCGTTAATTTTAATTAATCACAAATTAGAAACACTCCTGTGTTTTTCCGGATTCAACCCCGGATTTTTCTGGAAAAACATTTTACACATTACGTAAAAATTATATTACCACAGGAATGTCCTGTATTAATTTTGGATCACTTACACCCATTTTAATTATTCACAAATCAGTGACATTTCAGCTGTTTCCCGGATTCAGCCTTGATATTTCTGAAACAATACACTTTAGTAAGTAATAATTTTGCCATAAAATGTCTTGTCAGTTTAGAATATATGTACATTACTCACGAGGTATGTAATTAGAATCAGAGTCGAGTTAGTTAATTATATAATTGTCTTACAGTGGGTTCAAATCCCATTTTCTCCAACTCTTCAAACATCGTTTCAGGAAATGTTTGCGTCAGTTTGACTGTGTAATTGTTTGCCATTCTTGTTGACATAATCTTCTCACATCAATCAATTGTCACTTCTGTGTTGTTTGACTATCAGTCTATGTTACAAAATGGCTACATCCATTAGTCTTTTTTTCTTTAAAATTAAATAGTGTTTCACAAATATTTAATCAAATAATTGATACCTAATTTGAATTTTAAATTTTATTAAATTTTAAACAAAAAGTTAAATATTTCAAGACAATATTTGATCCTGTGTTCCTGCTTTAAAAACAATCAAGATATTCAAGATAATTTATATATAAATTATTAAATTTTAAATCTTAAAGATCATGCAAGAAAATAAAAGATTAAAATTACAATGAATTCTTAAATACATTATTAGTATGATTTAAATTATTTTAAACAACATTTTAAATAAATTGCAATGAAATTTTAATCAAATAATAATTTTGCATGATTGTTCATCAATAAATTATTAAAACATCAAAATTTTCAAAACTATTTTCTGTTGGAGGATAAATAAATACTGCTGTGAAGATATCTATAGGGAAATATCTTTAAATTTGCTGCTGAAAATCTAAGAAGGCACAAGAATATATCATCACATAAAAGAGAGCATGTCTTTTACATAACTAATGAATCCAAAATAATAAAAATATTGAATTATTTATTAAAATCATTTCTTTTTGAAACATCATTTACATGTTTTAATATGAAAATATAAATTTCAAGATATTAAATTAATATAGTTGTGAAGAAATCTACAGGATAACAACTTTAATTTTGCTGCTGACAATTAAAGAAGAAACAACAATATATCAAGAAATGAAAGAAATCATGTCTTGTACAAAATTGAAGATTACAAATTAACAAAAATATTTAATAATCCATTAAAATCACTTCTTTGTGAAACACTATTATAAATCACAGGACCCACCTTGTAATTTCGCCCGAGAGTTTTTACACGGTCGAGCTCTGTAAAAATATAAATTTCTGTTATTCTGCGATGATGCCATATTTGTAACTAATCTGGTCAATTCATTCAGCATACTAGTACAATCTGACAGATGTCGAAAGACTGTGTTATCAACGATGACAAACTGTAACATAGTCAAACTAACACTAACACTTCATGATGAATTTTTTTAGATATAATTTCTTACAATTATGTAAAAGGACAAATGTTTCTTATTTTTATTGCAGTAGGACCACTCTAGGATAATTTGTAATCCACCTAGAAAATAATAAGATAAGAATCCATGAAGGGATATTTTTTTCTGGGTTTCAATACTCAGAATTATTTAAAACGACAATAGTTCTTTACATTTTTACATTTAACACACAAGGACCATTCTAGGATAATTAGTAATGCACTCATTAAATTATAAATTAGGAATACAAGAAATGATTAAATTTTTTGGATTTCAATACTCAGAATTATTTAAAAGGACAACAGTTCTTTACATTTTAACATTTAATACACAAGGACTATTTTAGGATAATTAGTAATGCACTCATTAAATTAGAAATTAGGAATATAAGAAATAATTACTTTTACTGTGTTTCAATACTCAGAATTATTTAAAACGACAAAAGTTCTTTTCATTTTTACATTTAATACACAAGGACTATTTTAGGATAATTAGTAATGCACTCATTAAATTATAAATTAGGAATATAAGAAATAATTACTTTTACTGGGTTTCAATACTCAGAATTATTTAAAACGACAAAAGTTCTTTTCATTTTTACATTTAATACACAAGGACTATTTTAGGATAATTAGTAATGCACTCATTAAATTATAAATTAGGAATATAAGAAATAATTACTTTTACTGGGTTTCAATACTCAGAATTATTTAAAAGGACAACAGTTCTTTACATTTTTACATTTAATACACAAGGACTATTTTAGGATAATTAGTAATGCACTCATTAAATTATAAATTAGGAATATAAGAAATAATTACTTTTACTGGGTTTCAATACTCAGAATTATTTAAAACGACAAAAGTTCTTTACATTTTTACATTTAATACACAAGGACTATTTTAGGATAATTAGTAATGCACTCATTAAATTATAAATTAGGAATATAAGAAATAATTACTTTTACTGGGTTTCAATACTCAGAATTATTTAAAACGACAAAAGTTCTTTTCATTTTTACATTTAATACACAAGGACTATTTTAGGATAATTAGTAATGCACTCATTAAATTATAAATTAGGAATATAAGAAATAATTACTTTTACTGGGTTTCAATACTCAGAATTATTTAAAAGGACAACAGTTCTTTACATTTTTACATTTAATACACAAGGACTATTTTAGGATAATTAGTAATGCACTCATTAAATTATAAATTAGGAATATAAGAAATAATTACTTTTACTGTGTTTCAATACTCAGAATTATTTAAAACGACAAAAGTTCTTTACATTTTTACATTTAATACACAAGGACTATTTTAGGATAATTAGTAATGCACTCATTAAATTATAAATTAGGAATATAAGAAATAATTACTTTTACTGGGTTTCAATACTCAGAATTATTTAAAACGACAAAAGTTCTTTTCATTTTTACATTTAATACACAAGGACTATTTTAGGATAATTAGTAATGCACTCATTAAATTATAAATTAGGAATACAAGAAATGATTAATTTTTCTGGGTTTCAATACTCCGAATTATTTAAAAGGACAATAGTTCTTTATATTTTTACATTTAACACACTAGGGCCATTCTAGGATAATTAGTAATGCACTCATTAAATAATGAATTAGGAATCCAAAGAAGACTTAATTTCTTTAGGTTCCGTACAAAAAAGCCAGTTTTTTCAGGTTTATTGAAGAGAAAGCATCGCTGGGAGGAAAGATTTTGTGTAGCTCTAGGATTGGTTTTTTAAAGGCGGACGGTATTCTTGAGTGATTATATTTACTTAATTATAAGACAGTAATTGTGTCAAAACTGCAATGCACCAATAAATTGAAGTGTACTGCTCACATTGCTAGCGACATTAGGACAGAGTGATATATTGTTGAGGGTGAAACTGACCAGCTCTGGCATGGGGTGGTGACAGAACCAAGTACGTCGCTGACCATATAACTGAGTCAGAGACGTCAGCGGATCCCCCGACAAACTTACAGAAAATTTTAAGTATATAGTGAAAGGAAAATCCTTCAGGTTCATCATTGTCTTCTACAAGAAAATTTATTAATGATTAAAGGGGAAAATATTAAAAACCCTATCAGCTTCATTCGTCAGTTGGGGAAATATGAATTGTACTTTTTTATTAGAGTTGTTTTTTTAAAGGATTAATGAATGGGTTTTCTACGGTTTATGTTCATTAATAGATTTTCTTTTTCAGGTTCATCATTGTTGTGGTTGTTAGTTAAGATGTTTGGGGGTAGTTTACTTACTTGTACTTGTAAGTGATTTTTGGGGTTTTGTGTGGGTCTGGTGTTGGATTCCGAGGTTAGGGATGTATTTTTCGGTGATTAAATTTAATAGATAATGCAACATAAGAAGAAATTCTTGAAATTTGCATTAAAGTGCTCAGGCAATGTCTTGTGATTCTAGAGATTATTGGTTAAATTTCTTCTGCATACTTAAATATTAAACTGTGCCTCAGAAGCGGACAAAGATGCAATGATATTTAATCAAAAAGTCTGGAATTCAGGGGAGGTTGGGGCGGTCACAATAAAACAATGAATTTATTGTTTTATTTGAGTTCTGAGAGTTATTTCCATAAAAGTGCTCTCGACATTAGAACAAAGTAATATTTAGTTAGGGGTGAAATTGACCAGCTCTGGCACGGGGTGGTGACTGAACCTAGTAGGTCACTGACCATATAACTATGTTGGTGACGTCAGCGGAGCCCTTGACAAATATAGAAGAAAATTAATAAATAATAAAAGAAAAAAATATGAAACAAGAATACATATTAATTTATACAACAAGTTTGTTGTTTGTTGTTTTAATAAATTCTGAAACTACTTTTTATAAAAAAAAATCTGGAACGTGATGCATTGTTTCATAGTGCTGTCGACATCAGAGCATCATTGTTGGGGGTGAAGCTGTCTAGCTCTGGCATGGGGTGTTGGCTGAACCAAGTAGGTCGCCGACTATATAACTGTGTAAGAGACGTCAGCGGAGCCCCCGACTAACCTAAAAGAAAATACAAGTCTTCAGGGAAAGAAGTATTTTATTAAATATCAGCTTCTCTCGACAGTGGAGATAAATAAAAGTTTGGGATAAGTTGGTAGATAGTCTGATGTGCTGGTATAATTTTTTGGCTTACTTAAATATTGTTTTTCTCTCTTCTAAATATGTAAATTGTGTCACAAGGTGCAATGATATTTAGTAACAAAAATCTGAACTATTTTGAAGTTGGGGGCGTTCGGGGCGGTAAAATTAAAACAATAACATTATTGTTTTATTTTTAACGAGTTCTGAATATTTCTCCATAAAAAACTTCAATGTGACATATTGTTAAGGGTGAAACTGACTAAATCTGAAAGGAAGAAAATTAATATAAGGATACATTGCTTTACTGGGGGAAATATTAACTGCACAATTTATTTAGTGTTTTTTGGTGGGTTTCTTAAATTATAATTCTTTTTTTTCTTAGTGATTTTTTCAGGGATGGAGAACAATAATATAATTATAGAAGATCCTTCAATAATTAAGACACATCACTTTCAGCGGTAGTCATATTTTACAGGATTCAGCACAGGATTTTTCTGAAACAATATTTATAAATTTTAGGTACAAATTATATTATCACAGATCGTCCAGCATTAATTGGGGTACATTGTGTTAATTTTAATAAACCACAAGTTAGTGATAATCCAGTTTTTTCCGGACTCAACCCCGGTTTTTTCTGGAACAATATTTTACACTTAAGGTACGAATTATATTTTCAAGGAAGATTTAACATGAATTAGGATACATTGCGTTAATTTTAATTAATCACAAGTTACTGATAATTCACTTTTTTGCCGGACTCAACCCCGGTTTTTTCGTATATAATATCACAAGGGACTCAAGTTTTATCAGTAAATTTTTCTTGAAAACATTGTTTACCTAGCAACATCGTGAGAGTCATCTGTTCGAATAAATCACGAGAGCGTAGCTCGAGGGATTTATTCTGAGCAGATGACTCGAAGGATGTTGCTTAAAGGTAAACAATGTTTGAAAGAAAAGTTTACTGATAAAATAAGAGTCGCGAGTGGTATTTGTGAAGAATATTTCTCGAATGATATCTCTATATTTTTGTATTAAATTAAAAATTTATTTTAAATGTGATTATTTTAATTAGGTAAATATTCTCCAGATACTACCTTGACACTTTTTTGTATTTTCTGATTTCTTATTTTCTATTTCGGTACAAATTACCGCCAAACACGCATCTCCAAAACGATTCACTTCTGACATTTTAGAAAACTGATTGTTTATTTTGAAAATGTGGTGTTTGTGTCTCCTAGGCAACGGCGATTTGTCGGTGACAAATGGTCTTGGGCATTTACCGCGCGACAAACCCCCGTTGCCAAGGCATTTGTTACTGTAGTTGTTTATGAAACTATGTAAAATTTGTCAGTATAATTGACATAAGTGAAATAATCTGGAACAATATTTTACACTTAAGGTACAAATTATATTTTCATGGAAGATTTAACATTAATTAGGATACATTGCGTTAATTTTAATTAATCACAAGTTAGTGATAATCCTGTTTTTTCTGGATCAATATTTTACACTTAATTTACGAATTATATTTTCAGGGAATGTTCAGCATTAATTAGGATACATTGCGTTAATTTTAATTAATCACAAGTTAGTTATAATCCTATTTTTTCTGGAACAATATTTTACACTTAAGGTACGAATTATATTTTCATGGAAGATTTAACATTAATTAGGATACATTGCGTTAATTTTAATTAATCACAAGTTAGTGATAATCCAGTTTTTTCTGGAACAATATTTTACACTTAAGGTACGAATTATATTTTCAGGGAAGATTGAACATTAATTAGGATACATTGCGTTAATTTTAATTAATCACAAGTTAGTGATAATCCAGTTTTTTCTGGAACAATATTTTACACTTAAGGTACGATTTATATTTTCAGGGAAAATTTAACATTAATTAGGATACATTGCGTTAATTTTAATTAATCACAAGTTAGTGGTAATCCAGTTTATTGCCGGACTCAACCCCGGGTTTTTCTGGAACAATATTTTACACTTAAAGTACGAATTATATTTTCAGGGAAGATTTAACATTAATTAGGATACATTGCGTTAATTTTAATTAATCACAAGTTAGTGATAATCCTGTTTTTTCTGGATCAATATTTTACACTTAATTTACGAATTATATTTTCAGGGAATGTTCAGCATTAATTAGGATACATTGCGTTAATTTTAATTAATCACAAGTTAGTTATAATCCTATTTTTTCTGGAACAATATTTTACACTTAAGGTACGAATTATATTTTCATGGAAGATTTAACATTAATTAGGATACATTGCGTTAATTTTAATTAATCACAAGTTAGTGATAATCCAGTTTTTTGCCGGACTCAACTCCGGTTTTTTCTGGAGCTTTATTTATAAATTATAGGGTAAATGTAGTATCTCAAATTAGATATGTAGTCAACTTATTTAAGAAATACGATCACGTCCTAAATGGTTTTGATAACTCTACATGCTGTAGTTGCCTTGTACTCTAATTGGGATGAATTTCCATCATTTTAAATCTCTCCATCATGACTTCACTCGACCTGCAGCACACTCTCTTGAGCACTACACTTTTCATGCATCTTTTACTCTTCATTCCTTCATCACCATCCCTAGTTCTACCGTCAGTCTCTCGCCTCCCTCGTGCCTCTTGTTTAGTCCGATTTATGTTCCCTCGCACGTCACGTGATCGGTGGTGCCAACCCCGCAATGTGCGGTTACCACTCTTATTCACATCTCCGCACAGGTGCACTGCCTGGTGGGTTTGTGGAGACTGGCCCGCATGTTCGTGTGGAGGAGCTACCTCCCGGTGAGTAACGTGGTGCACAGCATCCTCTGGCTATCGGTGGCACTTCGCGGGCGGGGAATGGTTTGGATCTAGGTGGGTGTGTAGGGATGACGGAGAAGGGTGTTGGTAAGGTGTGTTGTTCGGGGCGGGGGTGTTGTAACGAAGGTGACGTCATGTTGGGTGTTTTGAATTGATGGATAACTAGGTTCGATACCTGGTGTACGCAGATAATGAATCCCGAGTACATTTTAAACTTTAGGTAAACTTTATATTATCACAGAAGGTCCAGCATTAGAGTACGTATCATAGCGTCTAAAACCACAGCGTCGACAACCCATAGTGTCGACAAGTCTATAACCCCGACAACCCATAGCGTCGACAACACCTCCCACTCCAATGTTCATAGCGTATAAATCGTGTTCGTGTAAGTTTGCTTTGCGTTGCCATTCTCGCTGCCAAATAGTATAGAAAACGTGTAATAGATGGCGCTGATTATTACAATGAACCAAATGAATCGACAACAAATTTCAAGATTTTTTAATCCATTATATTCATATATCCTTTTAATTGTAATAGCTACGTGAAAGTAAATATGATTAAAAAATTTACAAATACTATATGAAAACAAATGCAATAAATTTTATTATTTATTGCTTTTACATTTACATTATATCAAAGCTAATATTATATTTTACCAATTTTATATACAATTAAAAGAGTGTAAATTATGATTTATTTTATAATTCTAATTTAGTTATTATCTATATAAATTAAGTGAAATATTCTTGATATTTTATAAATAAAAATACAATTGCATTTAACACGTTTACTTTAATAGTTGTTTCCAAATTTGAAATATACAGAAATTAAATAAAACTAAAATAGAAGCATATAGTGATAAGTGGTAATCAGTCAATTTTAAAATATTTTTCTAGAAAAAAATAAAATCATTTATAATTTGAGCAGCAACAATATTGTTAAAATAATAAACAAGTGATGGTACAAACAAATATAGTTTCCATACATCATTTAAAAACAAATATAAATCTATCTCATTTTGATATTCCAGGCTACTGTTTTCTCGTAAAAATGTATTTAGCAGATTTATAACGTAAATAACTATTACTACCAAAAATAAACTGATCTTTACAGCTTTCGAGTATATTCAATTAATTATTTCTTCAAAGATGTGTCGCCCAAATTATTGTGGACAAAAATCATTTAAATAGATACAAGTTTGTAGAGAATAAAATTCTATTTCTAAATCGATCAACCTTTCTTATTGTACTTGTTTAATTACTGTAAGAATTGAATTTAAAATTGCCTAAAATTAGCTATTTTATTTTTAAATACTACTAACCGTGGAAGAAAACTAAATTCATGTAAATATCATAATTATTAAATTATATATTTCAATAGTACACATCATAATTGACATTTGATTAAAATAATAAATATTTAGTCTTCTAAATATTTGGTAACTTTTTAATCATAATTAAAATGTTTTACAAAATTATGTAGATCTGGTGAATATAGTGGCTGAAAAATGAATTCGATCCGCAATTCGTAAATTTTGGCCATGACGACTGTCAACGTGTTGTCTTGGTGGAAAGGCATTTTCTTCTTCTTTAAATATTGCCTTCAGGTTGTTAAATAATACTGCGTATATTGTGTTACTTTTTTTGACATGATCGATAAACACAATTCCGTGACAATCCTAAAAAACAAAAACAGTCACGGCACAATATTATATTACATTCATTTTTACAAAAACGTTCACATCTACTGACACAATCGTCACTCAAACAATAGCCAAGTGTCAAAAACAGCTGAAATTTTCAGAGATATCTTTCAAAACATGTACAATTGTAGTACTAGAATAGTTTTAACGAATGACTACACTTACATATATTGAGGTTCAAAACTTTTTAGACAATTCTCGTATATAAATCCCAAAGCTAAATCAAAAACGATTTCCAGTAATTGTCGCAAATGCTCCAATATTATAATATATGTATTCACAAAGTAATTGTAGTGTATAACCAGTTCTTCGTACTCATACTAATTTGATATTTGACAGTAGTATTGCATCGTTTTGTTTCATTAAAACAATCTGAAACTAGAAAAAATTAAATTGTATTCCTTTTATATATATCTTATAGTGAAAAATAACATACTGATTCCTGATATATAAATATTTGTAAAGGTAAACTTAACTTCTAAAATTGTTAAAAGGTCCAGAAAACCAGAGTAATCCTGGCATCCAATACTAGCAGGCACTTTTGACGTATAGTACATTGTCAACAAACTACATAATAAGTATAACCATGGTCAACTAGATGTTTCACACATTATTTATTATTAAAAATCATCTTAAATAAATGGAATATAGTCTTACAGTAGTTCATTCTATTATATTACCTGATTTTAAACAATAATACATTTGTTTATTGAATATTAAGAAAGATATGATTTTAATTATAACAATTACGCGCCAAATATGAATCTGCAAATAAAATTGGTTGTGTATGTTTAGGATATAGAAAATCCGTTTCCACCCCTAATAATTGATGTGCCTCAATGATTTTTTACATGTACTTACAAAACATCCCTATATATATTTTAAAATAAGTTCGGTGTCAAGTAACCCCAGAGCAAGGTGATAATAATTTTTTTAATTAATAATATATCAATTTTATACATTTTCTTATTAGAAAATTCGTATCAACCCTAAATAGTTTATTTACCTAACATATTTTTATATATGAAAGTACACTACACCCCTGGGGATATTGTAAAACTAGTTCGATGACTAGCAACCCCGGACCAAGGTGGTAATTAATTTTATCCACAATCAACTCATAATATGCATTTATTTGTGCTCATTGCAATTGTATAAAGGGACAAATTATACACTAGTGGAATAAAGTAATTTTATTCCACTGTTAAAACAATGAACGAATAATGTACAGAAATCAGTCAAATTGATTGAATTACTTATTAATAAAACATTAACATTTATATTAACACTTAAATCATTGTTTGTTTTATCTAATTTGATGTCCTTTCCATTGATAACAATCTTATTGCTGGCGCTATTTTCGGAATTTGTACGAATTATCGATGTCTCCTCTTCTCGGGAATCGGTTTGTACCCCTTACATTCACTCTTCAAATAAGCTGTCAGTTTGCTATATTTTGAAATATCTATATTTTCGTTAACTTTTCTGGTAGCCTTCAACATGGAATACGTAGATCACGCTGATGAAACCGCATACTTTTTCTTGATATTATAGAAATATGTAAGTACATGTAAAAAATAATTGAGGCACATCAATTATTAGGGGTGGAAACGAATTTTTATATCCTAAACATACACAACCAATTTTATTTGCAGATTCATATTTGGCGCGTAATTGTTATAATTAAAATCATATCTTTCTTAATATCCATTAAATAAATGTATTATTGTTTAAAATCAGGTAATATAATAGAATGAACTACTGTAAGACTATATTCCATTTATTTAAGATGATTTTTAATAATAAATAATGTGTGAAACATCTAGTTGACCATGGTTATACTTATTATGTAGTTTGTTGACAATGTACTATACGTCAAAAGTGCCTGCTAGTATTGGATGCCAGGATTACTCTGGTTTTCTGGACCTTTTAACAATTTTAGAAGTTAAGTTTACCTTTACAAATATTTATATATCAGGAATCAGTATGTTATTTTTCACTATAAGATATATATAAAAGGAATACAATTTAATTTTTTCTAGTTTCAGATTGTTTTAATGAAACAAAACGATGCAATACTACTGTCAAATATCAAATTAGTATGAGTACGAAGAACTGGTTATACACTACAATTACTTTGTGAATACATATATTATAATATTGGAGCATTTGCGACAATTACTGGAAATCGTTTTTGATTTAGCTTTGGGATTTATATACGAGAATTGTCTAAAAAGTTTTGAACCTCAATATATGTAAGTGTAGTCATTCGTTAAAACTATTCTAGTACTACAATTGTACATGTTTTGAAAGATATCTCTGAAAATTTCAGCTGTTTTTGACACTTGGCTATTGTTTGAGTGACGATTGTGTCAGTAGATGTGAACGTTTTTGTAAAAATGAATGTAATATAATATTGTGCCGTGACTGTTTTTGTTTTTTAGGATTGTCACGGAATTGTGTTTATCGATCATGTCAAAAAAAGTAACACAATATACGCAGTATTATTTAACAACCTGAAGGCAATATTTAAAGAAGAAGAAAATGCCTTTCCACCAAGACAACACGTTGACAGTCGTCATGGCCAAAATTTACGAATTGCGGATCGAATTCATTTTTCAGCCACTATATTCACCAGATCTACATAATTTTGTAAAACATTTTAATTATGATTAAAAAGTTACCAAATATTTAGAAGACTAAATATTTATTATTTTAATCAAATGTCAATTATGATGTGTACTATTGAAATATATAATTTAATAATTATGATATTTACATGAATTTAGTTTTCTTCCACGGTTAGTAGTATTTAAAAATAAAATAGCTAATTTTAGGCAATTTTAAATTCAATTCTTACAGTAATTAAACAAGTACAATAAGAAAGGTTGATCGATTTAGAAATAGAATTTTATTCTCTACAAACTTGTATCTATTTAAATGATTTTTGTCCACAATAATTTGGGCGACACATCTTTGAAGAAATAATTAATTGAATATACTCGAAAGCTGTAAAGATCAGTTTATTTTTGGTAGTAATAGTTATTTACGTTATAAATCTGCTAAATACATTTTTACGAGAAAACAGTAGCCTGGAATATCAAAATGAGATAGATTTATATTTGTTTTTAAATGATGTATGGAAACTATATTTGTTTGTACCATCACTTGTTTATTATTTTAACAATATTGTTGCTGCTCAAATTATAAATGATTTTATTTTTTTCTAGAAAAATATTTTAAAATTGACTGATTACCACTTATCACTATATGCTTCTATTTTAGTTTTATTTAATTTCTGTATATTTCAAATTTGGAAACAACTATTAAAGTAAACGTGTTAAATGCAATTGTATTTTTATTTATAAAATATCAAGAATATTTCACTTAATTTATATAGATAATAACTAAATTAGAATTATAAAATAAATCATAATTTACACTCTTTTAATTGTATATAAAATTGGTAAAATATAATATTAGCTTTGATATAATGTAAATGTAAAAGCAATAAATAATAAAATTTATTGCATTTGTTTTCATATAGTATTTGTAAATTTTTTAATCATATTTACTTTCACGTAGCTATTACAATTAAAAGGATATATGAATATAATGGATTAAAAAATCTTGAAATTTGTTGTCGATTCATTTGGTTCATTGTAATAATCAGCGCCATCTATTACACGTTTTCTATACTATTTGGCAGCGAGAATGGCAACGCAAAGCAAACTTACACGAACACGATTTATACGCTATGAACATTGGAGTGGGAGGTGTTGTCGACGCTATGGGTTGTCGGGGTTATAGACTTGTCGACACTATGGGTTGTCGACGCTGTGGTTTTAGACGCTATGGGATGCTTCGCAGCATTAATTAGGGTACATTGCATTAATTTTAATTAATCACAAGTTAGCGATAATTCAGTGTTTTGCCGGACTCTACTCCGGTTTTTTCTGGAAGAATATTTTACACTTAAGGTACGAATTATATTTTCAGGGAAGATTGAACATTAATTAGGATACATTGCGTTAATTTTAATTAATCACAAGTTAGTGATAATCCAGTTTTTTCTGGAACAATATTTTACACTTAAGGTACGAATTATATTTTCAGGGAAGATTTAACATTAATTAGGATACATTGCGTTAATTTTAATTAATCACAAGTTAGTGATAATCCTGTTTTTTCTGGAACAATATTTTACACTTAAGGTACGAGTTATATTTTCAGGGAAGATTTAACATTAATTAGGATACATTGCGTTAATTTTAATTAATCACAAGTTAGTGATAATCCAGTTTTTTCTGGAACAATATTTTACACTTAAGGTACGAATTATATTTTCAGGGAAGATTTAACATTAATTAGGATACATTGCGTTAATTTTAATTAATCACAAGTTAGTGGTAATCCAGTTTTTTCTGGAACAATATTTTACACTTAAGGTACGAATTATATTTTCAGGGAAGATTTAACATTAATTAGGATACATTGCGTTAATTTTAATTAATCACAAGTTAGTGATAATCCAGTTTTTTCTGGAACAATATTTTACACTTAAGGTACGAATTATATTTTCAGGGAAGATTTAACATTAATTAGGATACATTGCGTTAATTTTAATTAATCACAAGTTAGTGGTAATCCAGTTTTTTCTGGAACAATATTTTACACTTAAGGTACGAGTTATATTTTCAGGGAAGATTTAACATTAATTAGGATACATTGCGTTAATTTTAATTAATCACAAGTTAGTGATAATCCAGTTTGTTCTGGAACAATATTTTACACTTAAGGTACGAATTATATTTTCAGGGAAGATTTAACATTAATTAGGATACATTGCGTTAATTTTAATTAATCACAAGTTAGTGATAATCCAGTTTTTTGCCGGACTCAACCCTGGTTTTTTCTGGAACAATATTTTACACTTAAAGTACGAATTATATTTTCAGAGAAGATTTAACATTAATTAGGATACATTGCGTTAATTTTAATTAATCACAAGTTAGTGATAATCCAGTGTTTTCTGGAACAATATTTTACACTTAAGGTACGAATTATATTTTCAGGGAATATTCAACATTAATTAGGATACATTGCGTTAATTTTAATTAATCACAAGTTAGTGATAATCCAGTGTTTTCTGGAACAATATTTTACACTTAAGGTACGAATTATATTTTCAGGGAATATTCAACATTAATTAGGATACATTGCGTTAATTTTAATTAATCACAAGTTAGTGATAATCCAGTGTTTTCTGGAACAATATTTTACACTTAAGGTACGATTTATATTTTCAGGGAAGATTTAACATTAATTAGGATACATTGAGTTAATTTTAATTAATCACAAGTTAGTGATAATCCAGTTTTTTCTGGAACAATATTTTACACTTAAGGTACGATTTATATTTTCAGGGAAGATTTAACATTAATTAGGATACATTGCGTTAATTTTAATTAATCACAAGTTAGTGGTAATCCAGTTTTTTCTGGAACAATATTTTACACTTAAGGTACGATTTATATTTTCAGGGAAGATTTAACATTAATTAGGATACATTGCGTTAATTTTAATTAATCACAAGTTAGTGGTAATCCAGTTTTTTCTGGAACAATATTTTACACTTAAGGTACGAATTATATTTTCAGGGAAGATTTAACATTAATTAGGATACATTGCGTTAATTTTAATTAATCACAAGTTAGTGATAATCCTGTTTTTTCTGGAACAATATTTTACACTTAAGGTACGAATTACATTTTCAGGGAAGATTTAACATTAATTAGGATACATTGCGTTAATTTTAATTAATCACAAGTTAGTGGTAATCCAGTTTTTTCTGGAACAATATTTTACACTTAAGGTACGAATTATATTTTCAGGGAAGATTTAATATTAATTAGGATACATTGCGTTAATTTTAATTAATCACAAGTTAGTGATAATCCAGTTTTTTCTGGAACAATATTTTACACTTAAGGTACGAATTATATTTTCAGGGAAGATTTAACATTAATTAGGATACATTGCGTTAATTTTAATTAATCACAAGTTAGTGGTAATCCAGTTTTTTCTGGAACAATATTTTACACTTAAGGTACGAATTATATTTTCAGGGAAGATTTAACATTAATTAGGATACATTGCGTTAATTTTAATTAATCACAAGTTAGTGATAATCCCGTTTTTTCTGGAGCAATATTTTACACTTAAGGTACGAGTTATATTTTCAGGGAAGATTTAACATTAATTAGGATACATTGCGTTAATTTTAATTAATCACAAGTTAGTGATAATCCAGTTTTTTCTGGAACAATATTTTACACTAAATGTACGAATTATATTTTCAGGGAAGATTTAACATTAATTAGGATACATTGCGTTAATTTTAATTAATCACAAGTTAGTGATAATCCAGTTTTTTCTGGAACAATATTTTACACTAAATGTACGAATTATATTTTCAGGGAAGATTTAACATTAATTAGGATACATTGCGTTAATTTTAATTAATCACAAGTTAGTGATAATCCAGTTTTTTCTGGAACAACATTTTACACTTAAGGTACAAATTATATTTTCAGGGATGGTCCAGCAATAATTAGGATACATTGCGTTAATTTTAATTAATCACAAGTTAGTGGTAATCCAGTTTTTTCTGGAACAATATTTTACACTAAATGTACGAATTATATTTTCAGGGAAGATTTAACATTAATTAGGATACATTGCGTTAATTTTAATTAATCACAAGTTAGTGGTAATCCAGTTTTTTCTGGAACAATATTTTACACTTAAGGTACGAATTATATTTTCAGGGAAGATTTAACATTAATTAGGATACATTGCGTTAATTTTAATTAATCACAAGTTAGTGATAATCCTGTTTTTTCTGGAGCAATATTTTACACTTAAGGTACGAGTTATATTTTCAGAGAAGATTTAACATTAATTAGGATACATTGCGTTAATTTTAATTAATCACAAGTTAGTGATAATCCAGTTTTTTCTGGATCAATATTTTACACTAAATGTACGAATTATATTTTCAGGGAAGATTTAACATTAATTAGGATACATTGCGTTAATTTTAATTAATCACAAGTTAGTGATAATCCAGTTTTTTCTGGAACAATATTTTACACTAAATGTACGAATTATATTTTCAGGGAAGATTTAACATTAATTAGGATACATTGCGTTAATTTTAATTAATCACAAGTTAGTGATAATCCAGTTTGTTCTGGAACAACATTTTACACTTAAGGTACAAATTATATTTTCAGGGATGGTCCAGCAATAATTAGGATACATTGCGTTAATTTTAATTAATCACAAGTTACTGATAATCCAGTTTTTTCTGGAACAATATTTTACACTTAAGGTACGAATTATATTTTCAGGGAAGATTTAACATTAATTAGGATACATTGCGTTAATTACAATTAATCACAAGTTAGTGATAATCCAGTTTTTTGCCGGACTCAACCCCGGTTTTTTTTGGAACAATATTTTACACATAAGGTACGAATTATATTTTTAGGGAAGATTTAATATTAATTAGGATACATTGGGTTAATTTTAATTAATCACAAGTTAGTGATAATCCTGTTTTTTCTGGAACAATATTTTACACTTAAGGTACGAATTATATTTTCAGGGAAGATTTAACATTAATTAGGATACATTGCGTTAATTTTAATTAATCACAAGTTAGTGGTAATCCAGTTTTTTCTGGAACAATATTTTACACTTAAGGTACGAATTATATTTTCAGGGAAGATTTAACATTAATTAGGATACATTGCGTTAATTTTAATTTATCACAAGTTAGTGATAATCCAGTTTTTTCTGGAACAATATTTTACACTTAAGGTACGAATTATATTTTCAGGGAAGATTTAACATTAATTAGGATACATTGCGTTAATTTTAATTAATCACAAGTTAGTGATAATCCAGTTTGTTCTGGAACAATATTTTACACTTAAGGTACGAATTATATTTTCAGGGAAGATTTAACATTAATTAGGATACATTGCGTTAATTTTAATTAATCACAAGTTAGTGATAATCCAGTTTTTTCTGGCACAATATTTTACACTTAAGGTACGAATTATATTTTCAGGGAAGATTGAACATTAATTAGGATACATTGCGTTAATTTTAATTAATCACAAGTTAGTGGTAATCCAGTTTTTTCTGGAACAATATTTTACACTTAAGGTACGAATTATATTTTCAGGGAAGATTTAACATTAATTAGGATACATTGCGTTAATTTTAATTAATCACAAGTTAGTGGTAATCCAGTTTTTTCTGGAACAATATTTTACACTTAAGGTACGAATTATATTTTCAGGGAAGATTTAACATTAATTAGGATACATTGCGTTAATTTTAATTAATCACAAGTTAGTGATAATCCTGTTTTTTCTGGAGCAATATTTTACACTTAAGGTACGAGTTATATTTTCAGGGAAGATTTAACATTAATTAGGATACATTGCGTTAATTTTAATTAATCACAAGTTAGTGATAATCCAGTTTTTTCTGGAACAATATTTTACACTAAATGTACGAATTATATTTTCAGGGAAGATTTAACATTAATTAGGATACATTGCGTTAATTTTAATTAATCACAAGTTAGTGATAATCCAGTTTTTTCTGGAACAATATTTTACACTAAATGTACGAATTATATTTTCAGGGAAGATTTAACATTAATTAGGATACATTGCGTTAATTTTAATTAATCACAAGTTAGTGATAATCCAGTTTTTTCTGGAACAACATTTTACACTTAAGGTACAAATTATATTTTCAGGGATGGTCCAGCAATAATTAGGATACATTGCGTTAATTTTAATTAATCACAAGTTAGTGGTAATCCAGTTTTTTCTGGAACAATATTTTACACTAAATGTACGAATTATATTTTCAGGGAAGATTTAACATTAATTAGGATACATTGCGTTAATTTTAATTAATCACAAGTTAGTGGTAATCCAGTTTTTTCTGGAACAATATTTTACACTTAAGGTACGAATTATATTTTCAGGGAAGATTTAACATTAATTAGGATACATTGCGTTAATTTTAATTAATCACAAGTTAGTGATAATCCTGTTTTTTCTGGAGCAATATTTTACACTTAAGGTACGAGTTATATTTTCAGGGAAGATTTAACATTAATTAGGATACATTACGTTAATTTTAATTAATCACAAGTTAGTGATAATCCAGTTTTTTCTGGAACAATATTTTACACTAAATGTACGAATTATATTTTCAGGGAAGATTTAACATTAATTAGGATACATTGCGTTAATTTTAATTAATCACAAGTTAGTGATAATCCAGTTTTTTCTGGAACAATATTTTACACTAAATGTACGAATTATATTTTCAGGGAAGATTTAACATTAATTAGGATACATTGCGTTAATTTTAATTAATCACAAGTTAGTGATAATCCAGTTTTTTGCCGGACTCAACCCCGGTTTTTTTTGGAACAATATTTTACACTTAAGGTACGAATTATATTTTTAGGGAAGATTTAATATTAATTAGGATACATTGGGTTAATTTTAATTAATCACAAGTTAGTGATAATCCTGTTTTTTCTGGATCAATATTTTACACTTAAGGTACGAATTATATTTTCAGGGAATGTTCAGCATTAATTAGGATACATTGCGTTAATTTTAATTAATCACAAGTTAGTGATAATCCTGTTTTTTCTGGAGCAATATTTTACACTTAAGGTACGAGTTATATTTTCAGGGAAGATTTAACATTAATTAGGATACATTACGTTAATTTTAATTAATCACAAGTTAGTGATAATCCAGTTTTTTCTGGAACAATATTTTACACTAAATGTACGAATTATATTTTCAGGGAAGATTTAACATTAATTAGGATACATTGCTTTAATTTTAATTAATCACAAGTTAGTGATAATCCAGTTTTTTCTGGAACAATATTTTACACTAAATGTACGAATTATATTTTCAGGGAAGATTTAACATTAATTAGGATACATTGCGTTAATTTTAATTAATCACAAGTTAGTGATAATCCAGTTTTTTGCCGGACTCAACCCCGGTTTTTTTTGGAACAATATTTTACACTTAAGGTACGAATTATATTTTTAGGGAAGATTTAATATTAATTAGGATACATTGGGTTAATTTTAATTAATCACAAGTTAGTGATAATCCTGTTTTTTCTGGATCAATATTTTACACTTAAGGTACGAATTATATTTTCAGGGAATGTTCAGCATTAATTAGGATACATTGCGTTAATTTTAATTAATCACAAGTTACTGATAATCCAGTTTTTTGCCGGACTCAACCCCGGTTTTTGCTGGAACAATATTTTACACTTTAGATACAAAATATATTTTTAGGGATTGTTCAACATTAATTAGGATATTTAGAGTTAATTTTAATTAATCACTAGTTCGTGATAATCTAGTTTTTTGCCTGATTCAACCCCGGATTTTTCTGGAAGAAAATTTCACACTTTAGGTACAAATTATATTACTACAAAAGGTCCATCATTAATTAGAATTCATTGCGGTAACTTTAATTATTCACATGTTAGTGATAATCCAGTTTATTTTGGAAAATTCTACGATAAATTGGAAAACTCCTATTAAATAATAAATTTGGAATCCATGGAAGGATTAATTTTTCAGAGTTTCAATACTCAGAATTATTTAAAAGGACAACTGTTCTTTACATTTTTACATTTAACACATAAGGACCATTCTACAATAATTAGTATTCCATCTATTAAATATTAAATGAGGAATGAGGAATTCATTGATTACTTGGAGTTTGTGTTAGAAAGAAGTAGTAAAATTTCTTTAATTACATTGAATAAATATTGCAACAAAATGCAACATATTATTAAGTATTAAGGACATCAGATCTGGGTAATATTTTGTTGGGGTGAAACTTACCAGCTCTGACATGGGGTGGTGACTGAATCAAGTAAGTCATTTACCATATAACTGTGTTGGAGACGTATTTGGAACCCCCGACAAACTTATTAAAATATTCGATTGTACAGCGTAAAGAAATATTAGCTGCACTTGTCATTTGGAGAAATATTAATAGTTCTATTTGGTGAGGGTTTTTTTCAAGAAATTAAGGCTTGGGGGTTGTCAACGGGTTACATTTATTTAAAATGTTTTCTTTTTCAGGTTCATCTTAGCTATTAATTCTTTGTGGTAGTTAACTTACTTTTACTTCAATGATTCAGGGTAGTTTTTATTTTAGTAGCGAGTACATATTTTGAGAGTTCTTTAACGGAGTTTTACAGTTTCGTGTGAGTCTGCGGTTGGTTATCGAGGGCTGGAGCGTATTGTTAGGGTGAAATTGACCAGGTCTGGGATAGGGCGATGACCGAATCATTTAAGTCATTGACCGTTGGGGAAATTTTTATTGTTCAATTTATTATGATTGTTTTCAAGGAATTTAAGGAATGGGTTTTCGGTGGGATATATGTTTCTTTTTCAGGTTCATCATTATCGGGATTGCTAATTAAGTGTTTGGCGAGATTTTAGAGATTCTTCAGTAATTTTTGGAGTTTTGGTATGGATCTAGGATTGGTTTTTAAAGGGTGAGGGGTGAAACTGACCAGCTCTGGCATGGGGTGGTGACAGAACCAAGTACGTCGCTGACCATATAACTGTGTTAGAGACGTCAGTGGATCCCCGACAAACTTAACAAAAATTTAAAAGTCTATAGGAAAAGGAAAATCCTTCAGATTCATCATTGTTTCCTACAGGAAAATTAATTATTTATTAAAGGGGAAAATATTTAAAACCTTATCAGCTTCATTCGTCAGTTGGAAAATAGTAATTGTTCTATTGAATTAGGGTTGTTTTTCAAGGGATTAATGCATAGGCTTACAGCGGTTTATGTTTATTTAATAGATTTTCTTTTTCAGGTTCATCATTGTTGTGGTTGTTAGTTAAGATGTTTGGGGGTAGTTTGCTTACTTGCACTTGTAAGTGATGTTTAGGGTTTTGTGTGGGTCTGAGGTTGGTGTCCGAGGTTAGGGATGAATTTTTCGGTGATTAAATTTAATAGATAATTCACTTGTAGAAAAACCTGCAACATAAGAAGAAATTCTTGAGGTTTGCATTTAAGTGCTCAGGCAATGTCTTGTGATTCTAGAGATTATTGGTTAAATTTCTTCGGTATACTTAAATATTAAACTGTGCCTCAGAAGTGGACAAAGATGCAATGATATTTAATAAGAAAGTCTGGAATTCAGGGGAGGTTGGGGCGGTCATAATAAAACAATGAATTTATTGTTTTATTTTAATTCTGAGAGTTTTTTCCATAAAAGTAATATATTAAAATGCATTGCTTTATCAGTGCTATCGACATTAGAACAAAGTAAGAGTTAGTTAGGGGTGAAATTGACCAGCTCTGGCATGGGGTGGTGACTGAACCTAGTAGGTCACTGACCATATAACTATGTTGGGGACGTCAGCGGAGCCCTTGACAAAATTTGAAGAAAATTAATAAATAATAAAAGAAAAAAATATGAAACAAGAATACATATTAATTTATAACGAAAAGAAAAACTTAAACAGGGGTGGTTGGGGAGGTAAAAATAAAACAACAAGTTTGTTGTTTGTTTTTCAACGAGTTCTGAAAGTACTTTTTATAAAAGAAAACCTGGAACGTGAAGCATTGTTTCATAGTGCTGTACTTGAAGTATTGTGGGTTATTTTTAGGGTTTATATCGGTTTGGAGTTGATTTTCAAGTTATATTCTTCGGTTATTATGTTTAATAAATAATGCACTTGTAGAAAAAATACAACATAAAAATAAATGCATGAGCTTTGTATTACTGTGCTATGGATATCAGAACAGAGTAACATTTTGTTTGGGGTAAAACTGTCTAGCTCTGGCATGGGGTGGTGGCTGAAATAAGTAGGTCACTGACCATATAACTATGTTGGAGACGTCAGCGGAGCCCTCGACAAAAAAGAAAATACTTATTGTTTAATGAAAAATAAAAGAAATATTTTTAAAATTTAAGTTCAACTCGTCATTTAAGGAAATATTAATTGCTAAATAAAATTTTGAGATATCCTGATGTGCACAGGCAATGTTCTCTGATTCAAGATGTCACTGATTCAATTGTTTGTCATACTTAAATATTAAAATCTATATTTATGTTGGTAAGAGTGTAAACTGTGTCTCAGAAGTGGATAAAAGTCCAATGTTATTAAGTAAGAATATTCTAAATAATTTTGAACTCTTGGGTAGTTGGGCCGGTAAAAATAAAACAAGTTTGTTGTTTGATTTTTAACGAGTTCTGAAAATATTTTCTATAAAAACCTGGAATATTGTGTGCATAATTGTTGTGGGTGAAGCTGTCTAGCTCTGGCACGGGGTGGTGACTGAACCAAGTAGGTCGCTGACTATATAACTGTGTTAGAGACGTCAGCGGAGCCCCCGACTAACTTAAAACAAAATACAAGTCTTCAGGGAAAACAATAACTTACAAGAAGTATTTTTTTAAATATCAGCTACACTCGACACGGGAGATAAATACAAGTTTGAGATAAGATGGTTAATAGCCAGATGTATTGTTAAGGGTGAAACTGAGTAAATTTTTGAGGTTTGCATTAAAGTGCTCAGGCAATGTCTTGTGATTCTAGAGATTATTGGTTTAATTTCTTCGGCATACTTAAATATTAAACTGTGCCTCAGAAGTGGGCAAAGATGCAATGATATTTAATAAGAAAGTCTGGAACTCAGGAGAGGTTGGGGCGGTCAAAATAAAACAATGAATTTATTGTTTTATTTTAATTCTGAGAGTTTTTTCCATAAAAGTAATATATTAAAATACATTGCTTTATCAGTGCTATCGACATTAGAACAAAGTAATATTTAGTTAGGGGTGAAATTGACCAGCTCTGGCATGGGGTGGTGACTGAACCTAGTAGGTCACTGACCATATAACTATGTTGGGGACGTCAGCGGAGCCCTTGACAAATTTACAAGAAAATTAATAAATAATAAAAGAAGAAAATATGAAACAAGAATACATATCAATTTATAACGAAAAGAAAAACTTAAACAGGGGTGGTTTACAACAAGTTTGTTGTTTGTTGTTTTAACAAATTCTGAAACTACTTTTTATAAAAAAAATCTGGAACGTGAAGCATTGTTTCACATTGCTGTCGACATCAGAGCATCATTGTTGGGGGTGAAGCTGTCTAGCTCTGGCATGGGGTGGTGACTGAACCAAGTAGGTTGCTGACTATATAACTGTGTTAGAGACGTCAGCGGAGCCCCCGACTAACTTAAAAGAAAATACAAGTCTTCAGGGAAAAGAAAAACTTGGAAGAAAATTGTTTATTGAAAAATAGAAGAAACATTTTTTTAAATATCATATGTTTCTGTGTTGTAAATATTTCAACTGTGTATTAACAAAATATGAATTACTTTGAACTCGGGGGTGGTTGGGGCGGTAAAATTAAAACAATAAAATAATTGTTTTATTTTTAACGAGTTCCGAATATTTCTCCATAAAAAACTGCAATGTGATAATAAATTCAAACGCATTGATTTACAATTATATCGACATCAGAACAGAGTGATATATTGTTGAGGGTGAATCTGACTTCAGAGATTTTTTGAAGTTTGGTGTGACTCTGGGATTGGTTTTTAAGTAAAAGATAGTAATAATATAATTTGAAGAGATCCTACATATATTAAGATACATTTATCTACTCTTATTAAATGATGTATTCATTACTTATGAAATTTATGATAAGTAATACTAATCATTATTGACAGTGTTAAGTAATAATTCATTACTCAACACTTCACGACCAATCACACGTCTGAATTTTCATTACTTAACACTTTAATAGCCAATCAAAAAATAACGATAATTACCGCGCGTTAAGTATGCTATGAAACAGTGAAGCGCGCTATTGTTAATTATCTGTCAAAGTTAGTTTAAAACGTTTTTGTTTACAATAATACTGTAATTTGTGTGATTACACATGTGAGTAATGGATTCTGAAAGCGAGAAAGTGAAATTTGTACTCCACTAGATATTGTAGAAGCCACACACGTACGTTTCTTAAATTTACTGCCCGAAAAATCAAAAAAAAAGTATGAACAAGTTTATAAAGCTTTTATGGATTGGCGAATATGCAAAAATGTAAATTCCTTTTCGGAAAATGTTCTTATAGTATATTTTGGCGAACTTTCTGATAAATATAAATAATCGTCATTATGGGCTACTTATTCCATGTTAAATAGTGTTAATATTTATTAAATAAAAATAAAAACAAAAAATTTAAGCAGTCTGACTTATTCATAATGTAACATAAAAAAATAATAAATTGTAAAATCATATTACATAATAACATATAGTCGTAGATAAAGTATAGTATTCTATTCGCAAGTAATAGCTATTACTCACTCATTGAATAATGTACTATTTTTCAATCACGCTAATCACGCTTCTACAAGAACTTCTAGACTCAACGCATCGGAGATTTGCTTTCCTTGAAGCAAATCGCAGTCCTAATAAGGGCTCACTACTTATTTTTTCAACGCCGTTCAACCCCTTCGGGGTGCAAAAATTAAAGAATTTTATTCAATCAATCACAACAATAATAAATTGTCTTATAATTTAATGTGCGACCCGTTAGCTAATATTAGGGTAGTTAGGCATTCTGCTTCCGCTGAGAAGGATGCAGAATGGCTCTTTCTCCGTCGGACCTGGGTCGCGGTCCGGCCGAGAAAGGGTTCCCTGCCGAAGTGGGGCGTTACCTTGACGGGGTGGCAGGGCTTAACCGTCTCCAACATTCACTACGTTGAGGACGGAACCAACAGCTCCACATTCAGGTCAGGTCTGTTTACACGGATAGATAGACCTTGCCTTCAGCTTGAAGCACATATTTAAGTTGAAGTTTTTGTAAATATGTGCTTCTAGCTTTACGTCGATTCATTTTGGCTGCAGCGATTTGATCAGTTCACTTAGTCCGTTTTCTTTTTGCCACAATGAATCGACTCTTTGAGTTGCCACAATTCGCTTTAAAATTCATTTAAAATATTTGTTCATAATTCGGTTTATTAGAATATCTATTTAACCCATTAACCGCCAACGTCCCATTTTTGGGACGCTTAAATATTTTTTTTTACATTTAAAATGTATATCTTTTTTAATGAATATATTATGACAGCCAGTCACAGCCAATTTTCAAATATTTGCAAAACCAATAATTTTAAAAATATTCAAAGTTACTTAATTTCGGTGTTTTTAACAATTATATTTCAAGGTCAGATATATTTTAACACTTAAGTATGTATAACTTTTATTATCAAAAACTTGTTTTTTAGAACTCAAATAAAGATATTTTTACTGAAAAGATATTCTTTTATTGATCATTGAATTGCGGCGGGTATTGGGTTAACGTAGACATGTTAGTATATTACTATAAATATATCGGATTATTTTAACTGGAATTGTGGCATCTCTACGTATGGGATTGTCAGAAAATATTAATAGTTTATCAAATTGTTTGCTATAAAAAATGTTATAATGTAAAGTCCACTTGGTTGTATTAATTTTCACAACAATTTAATATTTGTCAGTTAGGTTAAAATTAATATTTGCTACTTGGATTTAATATTTTCCACTTGAAATTATGAAATTTATGGGGTAGGTGGCTCAGTGGTATCGAGTCGGCCTGTGGATCTTTAGAACCCTGGTTCGATCCCCACAGCCCACAAACAATTTTCACCAAATTAAATCTATCCCTGAGGCTCCCCCTCCACTAACATCTTTGGGGGCCGTGATTTGACGACTGGTAACCGCACTTCACGCGAAAAAATATATCACTTACCGAGATCTGCTTAGGCAGAGTGCCACACCCAGTGATGGGTAAAAGGCGTGATGGTATATTTATATTTATAAATTAATATTTCACTCAAACCAAATATACTATTTTGATTGTATTGTGTGATTTCCAGGGATTTTTAGTTTGTTAAAAATGCGAGTAAATATTATTAACAAATTAATTATTTTTAAAATTAATCCTTCATGCTTCTCATGATTAGACTTAATTCTTTTAGTAGCTCACTTTCTACTCAGTATAAATTCGGGTAATTTTAGTCCGGTTATATTTAAGCGTGGCATGAATGCGGTTCGTTTAAATTTAATTAGGGGTAGTTTAAGTTCGGGTAGTTTTAAGTTTGATTATCTATAAGTCGGGTAGTTATAAATTCGATTAGCTTTTGTTAATTCCTGATTTATTTGAGAGCTTGAATTTAAAGAACTACTCTACTTGGTCACACTATACATATTTCAAATGTCATTTACAGTTGGACATCTAAACTAAAAAAAATTTGGTGTATGGTATTTTTTGCTGGAACTATTGAAAAGATAAACTGATTAATTATATGTTTATAAAAATTATGCTAACATGTATCTTATGCTACTTATTTTGAAGAAAAAGCGGGATTATATGATTAATGGAAACAAAAAAAAATGTAGTTCGGTCGCTAGAGGGCCGAGCATATGTTTATCGTTTTTCGCTGACGTTACACGAGGAAGATTTGAAATTAGGTGTCAACTATTAAACAGTTTTTAAAAATTAAACATGTACATATACTAACAACATAAAATAGAACAGATGATATCATTATCATCCGGTTTAATTAAAAGTACACATCTATAAAATATGCTTAATTAACATTACTCGTGCAACAGGTTACGTATGTAAATAACAATGAACTTAGCATTGCTAGATTTAAAAAAGAAAAACGTTTGTTTTGCTATTTATTTCATTAGAAAAATTATCTTGTACATGAGCCCCACAAAAGCTAATTATCTACGCCACTAATTGGATAGTATATGTACATATCTTTTTATTTGAAATATTTTGTCAATTATGAAAAACTAATTTACCTACCATTTAATACAATATTTTGTCTACTTAAATAATAATGAAAAATATAGTAATTAGTAATACGTTTAATTATTTATTTCAAACCACAAACGCAAAAAAAAATAAAAAAAATCGGATGATTTAACTTATTTGCACATTTTAATTATAGTAACTATGATTAAGATTATTTTTTTGTCAAAATCAAAATATAAATTCAATTTTAGGAAGGATGACCCAACTTTAATTAAAATTTATAGGAATATGAATGAATAGGTAATTGTACAAAAAAATATGTTATTTATAAATTACAAAACAGGTTAATGTATAAAATTAAATACAATTTATTACATTTTTTTAAATTTTTTATTTGACTTTATACAAAATTTATTTAACTTCCTTCACCTGCAGACCTGTAACAGAAAAATAATTATTAAAATTAATTGAATATTCAGCTTTCTCTAAATTAATTAATTTTGAATTGATAAAATAAAACTGTAGCTGCTTTATAATTTCATTGCATTTACTGATACAAAATGCAATGTGGTAAGATACAGCAAGTCAATCTCCACAGTTGGGAAATGATGTATAAAATATTAAAAATAATATACACAGCTAAACTGTGGGATCCAAATAAAACATTTTACAAAAATGTTTCGTTACTAACCTGGCGGAAGAGACTGTTTCAGTTTTTCTGCCTTTTCCTTGTCTGTGATCACCAAGGTGTACAGGAATCGGGAACAACGAACCTTGAATTTAACATTTTCTGGATTCTTCTTTATCTTAACAGCTGGAACAATCCACAAATAATCATTTATTGGTTCAAGTCATCAAATAATAGTTTAATTAGTTGTTTGTCAAGCAGCTGTTTGTGACATTAAGAATTACATACATACATAACATCACGCTATATCCCATTAAATGGGGTAGCACGAACCCGTCAACATTCTCATCCTGACACACGATACTCGATTCGACCACATTAACACTTCCTCCATACAAACTCTTTCTTTTCTCACAACCAAAATCCATCAACACACAACAAACATTCATCCATTCGCTCCTGTACACTGCGCTTGTTTCTGAAGAATTAATTAAGAATTATTCAAATAAAATAATCAAGGCTCAAAAATTGTGCAACAAATATAAATTTGTTTTAAAAACAATTAATTGTAAAAACACGTGACTGCCAATAATTAAAATTGAAGCACCTTATGTTTAAAACAAATGTAGCTGTTCAAAATTTCACTGAATTTATGAAATAAAATACAATGTGGTAAGATACAGCATTAATATTCACAGATTAGAAACGCTGTAGAAAATATTAACCATTTAATACAGAGCTGGACTGTGGTACACATAAATAAAATGAAAACTTTGATAAAAGAGGTTATATCAACAATAAACTCACATTTAGCGTCTTTCCTTCTGGCTTTCAGGAGGAAGTCCTTGATTTCTTTAATTTCACGGGGCTGTAAATAAAAATAAACACTGTTAATTAAACTGCAAATAACATGAGCTAAATATTTTACTCACCATTTTGACCGATTTGCACACCGATCTGTCAGACACCTGAAAACAACAAAATATGAATTAATATAAGAAAAATATTACAACCTACACAATATAGACACATTCATTAATATATACACGTTTTATTAAGTTTAAATATTCATTAATATAAGTAAGATGACATTAGATTCTTAAAATATCAGAAACCGACATGATGCTTACTTTATCAAGTTGTCAGAAAGAGGTTAGAAACAGATGGGTTGGTCGGTATGGAAACAATCGCAGCGCTGTTACTTCTTCTTCTTTGCCTACAACTACTTTTGCTTCTTCTTCTTGCTTGTAATTTATTTTCAAAATTCAAAATATTGATGAGTGTTATTTAATATTTAATTGTAATATAAAAATAAATAATTTGTAATAATCAATAATTGTCATTCTTATGTAAGGTTATAAATTTTTATCCGACTGATTCAAAGTTTAATTATGATTAATTACACAAATATTTTACTATAAAAAATTTATTTTTCAAATAGATACAAAATTGTCATATAACAAGTCATATTACTATCAACTAATTTGATTATATTGCATCACAGACTCATTACGTATTATTTATCTGACTCAATCCAACCTGCAACCATATTTGCCACTTCTGCTGATGAACGTAAAACAAATGCATGATCAAATTTCCTTACACACAACTCTGCATCAATACCTGGAAATTTATCTACTAATTTTCTACAATACGAAGCTGGTGCCCAATTATCAGTAGCTCCATAATACAATTTAATCTGATTTAAATGCGGTTCAATTAAAGTTTTGTCTAAAGTACCAACTAAATCCATTTCATCATAAGCCATATAAAAGATTTTGTTTAAAACAGCTGGATGCATTAAATCGTTGGTTGCTGGGATATTTTCAACCGGCTGACGCACCACTTTATAATAGCAGTATAAGAAGAATATCTGTAGGCCTGCTGGAAGTCGAGTAAAAATCCAAGTCATGCAGAAGATTAGGAAAGTAATGTAGTAAATAATATTCATTAAAAATTTGCCGTTTGGTGTATCTACCATATCTTCTATAGTCGGAAAAAGCAAATAAGACTTTACTACTTTTGATTTGATGTCCGGGTTTTTCAAAAGGTTTAAACAAATGTATGAACCAACGGAATGACCAATTAGGAACACTCTTGCATCGGCTGGTATATATTTTTCAAAAAATTCTGCCTGTAACAAAAAAACATTTTTAAATTTAGTTACTATGTTCACATAATGAATTTAATCCATTATTATAAGAACAAGGCGTAATGATATATTTACTAGTCGAAGAGCATCAGAGAGCATCGAAGGGTTCAAACCCGTCATCGATTAAAAATAGAGGCTCGTCTATTTCCATCGAAGGTCTCTTCGATGAAACGAACGTGTCTCATTTCACTCGTATCTTTTGTGTCTGATTTTATGTTAGTGTAGGTTTACATTTTGATTTTGCTTTGTGTTAACATTTTCGTGTTTGTATATTTATTTTTATATTTAGTGTTTAATGTTTTTTTTTATATATTTAGTATAGAATTCGCCTAATTTTATCATTATTTTAATTTCTACTCATTTTTCTATTTTGTTCTTCCAAAAGAAAGTAATACAAAGCAAAAATTGTTTCAACTCTTTCGTTATTACTCAAACTCATTTCGTCACAAAATATTTATTTGATTTTCTAAACAACAATAATCTGGGGAAATATCAATTTAAAAACTGACGATATAGAAATATTTCACTGGTATTATTACTAACTTTACTTTTTTGTCACAGATAAATTAGCTGTATTTGTCATTGATGAAACAGAAAATCATGAAAGACAGGTTCCTTTTTGTTGTTTCATCAAAGAAGTCTTCGATGCTCTCTGATGTTCTTCAACCAGTGTGCTATAGACATTTCAATTTTTCATATTAAAATCCCTCGGCCAACATGTGAACTAACAATGACATGTCATATAAAATTTGTATTTTCATATTTATTTCATTGTAAAATAAATAAGTTGATACTGAGTTGATTGAATAAGATATATGTCTACTTAGTACTGATTATAATATAATAATTTTTCGGTAAAAAATATAACAAAAAACTGACAGCAGCGCTCGAAGTAACAAACTGCATCATTCTTTTAATACGTAGTTACCTTTTTATGATCTGACGTTTAATTTATAGGGTTAATTATTTTTAATTAATAATATAAGATGGCAAATTAATTTATTATTTATAAAAAAGATGATGGATAATACACAACACGTAATAGCCACGTAAAAGTTTTTATTTGAGAATGTTTTGAAGCTAGATTGAATCTTTTTGTATGTGAACAGCACAAATCGTATTCGTTCATTCTTATTCCAAAACATTTGACTGTAGTATTTGTTACTTACTTTATGATTAACTTGTCCGTGAACATCATAGAGTTTCTCATTTCCTTTTAATTGTGGAATTTTAACATGCTTGTTTTTGATGATTTGATGACCGGCATGTCCGATCACCCAGACAGGACATTGGAACTTCTTATGTAAAGTCTGTAGGAATTCTTGGTAATATCCAGTAACTCCAGGATTTCCAGGAATACACAAAATAATATCTTCATTTTTTCCTGGTGTTTCTTCGATCCATCTTCCCCAAGTTTGAATAACTGTAGGTACTTGGTTAATATTGACTATTGCTTCATGCATTTTCTCGGCGTAAATGTTTTAATTTGTACTTTGTATTTATCAGTTTATTCAAAGTAAAATAAATATAATAAATAATGCTTAAAAGTAATTGTTATTAAATTAACACAGATAATAAATACTTCGATGTAAGTGGTCTTTGAACAGTCACATAAATCATGATAACTTAAGCTCAAAACACTGTATATTTACGTACATAATTTTTCTATTTACGTGGACTTGACCATGAACATTATTCAGAATATCACGAGAGAATGGAATGTTAAAATGATTTACACATGTTTGAGTGAGTCATTGGTATCTCGGAAATCTACTTTGCCCATTGATCAGAGTACAATCGTTACATGGAACCAAATTTCCAAGAATTACCGCTAGATATATCTAATTCAAAAGTATGAATACTCGTGTTTCAATTAAATAATAATAAATTTGAAATAAACACGTGTCCACAAATTTAATATTTATATTTTATAATCTTTTGTTTCAATTTTATCTAATCTAAGAATTTCTACTAGAAATATCTAATTCAAAACTAAAAATAGTCGGGTTTAAGTTAAATAATAATAAATTTGAAATAAACCCGTGTCAATAAATTGAACATTTAAATTTTATAATTTTTTATTTCAATTTTATTTTTCGAAGAATTTCCAGTAGAAATATCTAATTCAAACGTGTAAATGGACGAGTTTTAGTTAAATAATAATATATTTGAAATAACCATGTATCAATAAATATAACATTTATATTTTGTCTACAACTGTCAAAAAATGTTATTTTTATTTCACTAATATCAACACGCGAAGCACGTGATTTTTTCATCATTTACATTACCATGACAACGCGTATTTTGTGCATTATTTTGCACCCTAGCAAAATGAGTATCTCGCGCACGCTTCCAAAGTATTTGTTGTCAGGTTTCATTAGTTACAACACATCAATAGTATCAAATTAATATTATTGTTGATTGTTTTCCTTCAATTTACTTAAATCAATCAATAATTATATATAATAATAATATTCTGCGCATTATTTTGTATCCTAGATCGCAAAATGACCATTTTGCGCATTGTTTCGCATCCTAGTGTGCAAAATGGCCATTTTGAGCACGCTCTCAAATTATTTTTTGTCAGGTTCCATTAGTTACAACACATCAATAGTACCAAATTTTTATTATTTTCGATTGTTTTCCTTAAATTTATTTAAATAAATCAATAATTATTGTATTATTCTGTATTTACAGTTGTAGAAAAAGTGTTGTTTGTATTTCGTGGGCAAAATTCTTGTTTTTTGCCGCGTTCGAATGACTTTTATTGTCTCGACCTGAGGTCTCGACTAAAAGTAACATTCTCACGGGCAACAAAAAAAACACTCATTTTGCACACTTAATACAAAATTAACTATTTTTTAAATTTTATCTATTTATTAACATAAAAATAACAAAAATGAAGCGGTATTTTGAACAAATATTTTAATGACTGTTTTTAGCAACATTTAAAAATAAATGTAAATAATCAATGAATTTTTAAACAATTCAATATATTTAATGTTAATGAACTCGCCAAAAGGAGATTTAAATCAAGTCGGATTATTTACATTGATTTTAAATGTAGATGCAGATGATCATTTTAAAAATATGCTGAAATTTTTATTTATTTATTTATTCATTCGAACAGGCAATCACCCAAAAATACAATATGTGCGTATAAGTAGTACGACTTTACATATTTCATTTCACATGTAACATAGGATACATGTCATTTCTCAGGAGAAATCATTTAATAGCATATTTTTGTTAAATTTTTGTTATTTATGTGAATTATTATTATATAATGAATTTAAAAAATATATATCTAGATGATTAAATATCAAATATTTTTTAATTATTACAATTATTTTTTAAAAGTGTTAATCAACTTTAAACCCGACTAATTATACTTTTAATTGCAATAGTTTTCTATTTATTTATTGCTACCAAAAGCAATGCGCATTTGTGTTGACAATTGTATATTTATATTTGGCGGTAATTTAAAAATAGTAGGCCTGTAAATTTAGACAGGTTAAAAATATTTGTTATTGTCATTCTATTGTATTGGTGTATAAAAATTATAAATGATTTAAAATAATAATAAATGGAGAATTCTAAATTAATCAATCGAAGCACAATGAATAAACCAAATACTCGTACTGTTGGAATTAATACAGATATGAATTTAATGAATATAAAATGTGTGAAATGTCTTCAAGAATGTGCAAAATTCACCTTCTTCCCGTATTATTTTCCGTACCCTTATCCAGTTTGCAACTGCATGTTTTTTTCTCATTTTCAAAACAACGTCATAGATTATCCAAACTTTTTCTGCAAATGTGAAAACAAAAATTATATGAATTCATGCTTTCATCATTGTATCCAAAATTGTTATTCAAGTTCATCATCATCAAGTTGTCAACATTGTGGAAGTAAATCTTCTTGTAATGCTAATGAATCTATACATCAAACAACATCCAATGATTCTGTTGATAATTCAGAAGAGAGACAAGAAGAGAGGTTAAATGTATCTTTGAGCTCTTCCAAGAATAGTTTAAAAGACGAAGACTTCGATAAAGTGTACTCTAAAGTTGAGAAAGAATATATTAATACTTCAGAAGAAATAGATAACTCGAATATTACGAAATATGCCACAGATTTTTTGGAAAAAAGTTATAGTAAATATTAACCTATATTTTCAAAAATAATATATTTATTTACATTTTTCAGGGTCTAAATATGGATTTAAAACGAACAAATATGCAAAAAAGGAAGAACAAATTAAAGATAACACAGAAGTACAAAATGATAACAGTAATAATGAAAAACAATTATTAAATCATTTACTAAAACCGAATACTAGTAGTAATAAAACTACTGTTCTTGAAAATGATGATTCTGATGATTATATTGAGTCGGAAAATGAAGAAACTGTTTCTGAAGATGATGATTTTTCCGGAAAAACTGTTATTAGACCTTCTAGAACAGGTACCACGAAACCATAAAACATTCACTCAATATTTATTCATCAGATTATTATGCAGAACCACAAAAAAATGGTGATACAGTCTCGGTTCGCAATTTTTTTTTTGTTTCGGTTTGATATGTTTTCTTTTGGTTCGCTTGGCGAACCAGTTCAATTTGGGTTCAGTCAACAATTAATTTTTATTTGTGTAAACACAGATTCAGTAATATAATATTAATTTATTGAAGATTTTTTTCAAAATACAAAGTACAATACGGTGTGGATAGCGATACGGAATTTGAATCCGGAGATCCCGAGTTCGAATCTCACTCAAGCTAAAATTTATATGAACTACCATACTGAGGCTCGGTGATTGCGGACCCTGTACTGTAATTGGGATTAAGTTCCTGTTGTACAGCGTAATAAATAAATATTACACACTATAACAGAAAAGAAACCAAATATAGTAATAATAATTTATCCAACATAAAACATACACAAACGTAGCTAAAATTCAACTATATACTGTGTTTTAAATATTAATTTAAATTTGAACGGATCAATTTTAAAACCAGATTAATAATTACGGTTTGATTAAGGGTTTTTGCCTTTTTATATTATATTAAAATTATGACGGTTCAATTCAGTTTTGGTTCATGATGTTGCAGGCAGTTTCGTCAAAGCGATTCATAATCTCGCGTTGTATCCCTTCAAATGGGGTAGAATGAACCCTTGAAACATTCACTGAACATATTGTAACGTTTATTACAATTTCGGATTCGGCGAAGTTTATTCTTAAATAAAACATGAACAATTATAACACTAACAAACTATTTATTCAAAACCAAAATAATGTAGTACAACTACCAAGACATATATTTATATATAACATTTATTTATACTAACAATAATTCACTAATAATTCCGGCCCAAATTCTCCCTTTTATAATTGAATCATGTTATTTCCACAACTCTCTAGAATATTCCAGAAGTATTTCAACAATCTGCTCGTGATTCACCGCTCAAAAGCGCGCGGGCCTCACTACGTCATATATAGGCAAACCGTACTCAAATAAAAAATAAAACAAATATATCATCACGCCTTTTACCCATTACTTTGTGTGGCACTCTGCCGAAGCAGTTCTCGGTAAGTGATATATTTTTTCGCGTGAAGTGCGGTTACCAGCCGTCAAATCACGGCTCTCAATGATATTAGTAGACGGGGAGCCACAGGGGTAGATTTAGGACCGTATTCGTTACAGTATATTTATTAGATTTACACTTATGGGGTAGTAAGCTAACTGCAATTACGAATTTGAGAACCCGAGTTCAATTCCCATAATCAACAAACTTCACTCCACATTAAAATTACCTCTGTGGTTCTTTTAGCACTAAGATCTTTAGGGAGCATCATTTGACGGCTAGTAATAGCACTGCTATTGTAGAGTGCCACACACAGTAGTGCGTAAAGACGCCATTTTCATTGCAATCGTATTCATAATCCCTTTCATACAAGCTCGTCTAAAATTTTTCGTTTATTTATTCTTTCTAGAATTAAATAGAGAAAGACCTGCTTCAAGTGACGACAGAAGACCAGCAAGAATTAATATAAATAGTTCCACACATTCTCAACCGAGTTCTCAACATTGTATTAAACGACCTCAAAGTCAAACTAGAAATTCGGATGTTGAAATGTTAATGATGATCAAAGCTCTAGTTAATAATCAATATGATAATAGCAATTCACCCCCACTTAATAAATTATTAACTCATATTGGTAAATAAAGTCTCACTCACAATTATAAACTAGTCACTGTTTTTGTCTTTGTTGACGGAATTAAACCATTTCCAGTTGTTCAAACATATACGAGTATTGTTGTTATTAGTAATTGTTATGCCTATGGCTCATCGATGAAACGAACGTATCTCATTTCACTCGTATCTTCTGTGTCTCATTTCACGTTAGCATATTTTTGAAATTTAGTTTTTCTTTCTCAACTTTAGAAGCTTTTATTTTTCGTCAATGACGGGTGCGTTCTGTTGTTTCATCGATCGACCAGTGTGCCATAGGCATTATGCATTTTAATTTAATGTATAATTAAGGAAATAAAAGCAAAATTTTGGATTAAAACAACGTCAAAAATTTGAAGTTTGAAAACTTTTATGTTTATGCTGACAAAAAGACTAACTAGCTGGGTTTTTGCGTATGCCAAACATTTAGAGGTTATATCAAATTATAAAAACATGACTATTTTATGAGTTGTGAATTTAAGTAAATTACCGACGAAATATTAAAAACCTTGTTCATTAGGTTCTGAAAACTCTACACCAAAAGAGGAACTAAAAAAAGCTAGCAGCCCTTCACCAAGAAGAAAACTTACTACTAAAAACTTTGGTAATGTCCCAACAAAATCAAATGAAAATAAAAAGGCATCTTGAGTATAAATCGTGTATATTTATTTGTAAATTATACAATATATAAAATGATCAGTCGTCAAGTTGACACAAAGAAGCAACCCCTCTGTTAATCCAGTGTTTTTCTGGATGTTTGGAAGGGAACTCTGTGTACATGACAAAGTTAGTCGAATGGCCAGTAGTGGACAAGACTCCTCTTCTTGCGCTTGTTTTATAAATTGGACATTTGTAGATGGGTTTCACAACGTAGTCCTCAATTTTAGCGGGTTTTAGCCACATTATTGGGACGGTGTCAAATAAGATTTTAGGGTAGGATTCGTTTAAACAGTTTTCGACCCTGTCCCAGCGGGCTCCCTCCAAAAATAAACCCTACATATAATAGATAATATTAATTGTTAAAATATGTATAAATAATGAGAGAAAATTTTACTAATATGACTAGTCTATAGTCTAGTTATATTAGTCTAGACTATAATCTAGACTACTGTACACAAGTAGACTAGACTAGACCAGACGACTAGATTAGACCAGACTAGACTATTTATTTATGAAGTCTACTAGACTTATAGTCTAGTTATATTAATGTTATAAATTGTCAGAAATAAATAGTATAGTCTAGTCTTATCTAGTCTAGATTATAGTCTAGGTTAGACTAGACTATAGTCCAGACTTGACTATAGTCTACACAACTAGACTAGACCAGACTAGAATAGACTAGAACAAACTAGACTAGACTATTTATTTATGAAGTGATTTAAGAACTAGATTAGACTAGACTTAGACCAGACTAAACAAGACTAGACTAGACTAGACCAGACTAGACTAGATTATTTATTTATGATAATTTATTAAATTAATAAAATTTAGAAAATAAATAAAATTTATAGATTCTTAAAATCTATAATGTTACGAACATGCATCATTGAAGAAAAAAAAAATTGAAATGTTTTATTTGATAAGTCGTCGATAAAACATCGTATTTAACTCTCACATTGTACATGAGCCGAAGACGAGTGTATAACCACTAGTGTAATATGAGCAGCTTTATTTATTATAAATTGTGTTTATAACAACATGATTTCATTTGGCTTTTTGTTTATATTTTGCAAGAGACAAGTACCATCAGCATATACTTACGTCAAGAAATACTCCAAATTCTTCTTCCTCTAATTTTTGCTGCGCAAACTATTTAAGCTCTAATTAATAATACATTATAAATAAAATTAATACTTAATATCACTTTTTTTCTGAGTAAGACAAATTTTATCTTATTTTGTGTCGTACCAGCGTTATTTCACAGCAAATACAGCGTGTTTCAGGACTAGTGTAACAAACTTTAACAGCTTATTCCTGAGGTCATTTTCAGCCAAAAATGTCATATGAACATAGGTTCTATTCCTTCTAGTTACCAAAATACAAGAGGTTGAAGTTCTATAAATAACACGAAATTTTAAAATTTTTGTATCAAGATACTTTCGGAAAACAAGAATTTTATTGAAAAGTTATACCTTATTTGTCTTAATTAATTTTATTTATTAATATTAACATGCATACGAGTTCAAGGCGCTCATTTTGAACACTTGCTGTCATTTTTAAAAAATTTGTTATCTTATTTCATATTATGTTAACCTATTCCATGTTTGGTTTGTTGTTCTGTGTCTATTTAATTGTGTCATTTTATGTTTTGTTCTCTAAATCGTATTCGTTAATATTAATAAATAAAATTAATTAAGACAAATAAGGTATGACTTTTCAATAAAACTCTTGTTTTCCGAAAGTATCTTGATTACAAAAATTTGAAAATTTCGTGTTATATATCCAACTTCAACCTCTTATATATTGGTAACTAGAAGGAATAGGACCTATGTTCATATGACATTTTTGGCTCAAAATGACCTCAGGAATAAGCTGTTAAAGTTTGTTACACTAGTCCTGAAACACCCTGTATAAATGTTTGTCTGCATTTAAAGTAAGCTTAACTTACCTTAACAAATACACCATCATCCGGTTGATGTTTAGGCTCTACTTTCTCATACGACGTCATATTAAATTCAAACTGTAGTAAATCAATAGAAATGTGATGTTTTCTTGAATAATTTTGAGAAACGCCAGTCAAAAACGACTGAGTAAAATAAAACCCTGATAACCAGAACACTAAAGGAGGCCCGTGGTTAATCCAATCTTGCAAAAACTTCAATCTATATGCAATTAAGAGTCAGCCATCTTGAAACAAAATGACAGTTATACAATAAATACCTTGCTATGAAGTCAGTCACATAAGATCCCAAAGGTTTTAAACTTGGATACGATTTGGACATCCATGCTTTAGGAACATTTCCAACTGTTAGACAAAATGCAACATCTTGTAATTCTTCAGACATTACTACTAACCCTTTAAGGGCTTTAATCATGTCCTTCAAAGTCCTTTTCACAACTACTGTTAGTCTGTTAAATCTTATCAATTCCTAGAAATAGTAAATTGAAGAAAGAGGACTAGAAGGTTAAATGTTTTGTACCTGTTTAAGGACAGTGTTCATCGAGTTGGTATACATGACAGGATATTTCGCACTGACAACTTCAACATTGAAAACATCCGGTATTTTATCTAGAATGTCATTGGCTAACTCTGCAGTTGTATCATCTGAATCTTTGCTTCCACCTCCAGCTGTTATTTGAACTTGGGTTAGAAGAACTCCGTGTAGTAACTAACAACATTGAGATTTTTTCAATATTTGCCAATTAAATTCGTGAACTCGTTTTCAAATTGTAATCCGACCCGACAAGAACCCAATGGATATCTAACCCAATTTTAAGTATCTTACTTGACCCGATATGTACTCAACTGATCCGAAAGTTAATATTACAAGGAATACAGGGGCGGATCCAGGGGTAGAGTCATGGAGGTCATGACCCCCCCTAACCATGGCTTTTTTTTAAATGTTGGCCCTTATAGTTAATTGGCCTTAATACATAATAATGATGTCATTATTTACGACGTCAAGTCAAGTATATGACTACCGACATTTTCACTTAGAAAATCAACTTCTAATTCAATAATTTTTGTATTCTATCGAAAAACCGTTTAGATATTGAAACTTTATGATATAAAAAGTGTTGGCGTTCTTAGGGGAAATTTTTGAGGTGAAAAAAAATCACTTTTCCTCACCACGTTTATAGTTGTTTATAGAAAAGTAATTTTGCTTAAAGCTACACATTCTCCTACACCATGGAAAAGGAACGTCTCACCGGTTTGGCTTTGCTCCATATTCAGATTGACGTCGATAAAATCATCACTAAATTTGCAAAAAGCAAACGACGAATTGATTTTGTTATCTAAGTATATTCTAAAGATGATTTGATGTTATTCCAAAAATGTGATTGTAAAAATTATCAGGAATATAATATGAGCAAATACAAATGTTTTTTATATTTAGAAGATGTGATTTTATGTGAAATAATGTCATTCCCAAGATGATTTAATGCGATTGTAAAAATTATTTAAATCAGGAATATAATATGAGCAAATACAAATGTTTTTTTATATTTAGAGGATGGGCAATACCCTCCCCTCCATCGTGACAAAATTAACTTCATGACTCCCTCCCCTAATTCGAAGTCTGGATCCGCCCCTGAAGGAATAAGTAGTATTTCAATAGGTTCAATAAAAATATTAACTGGGCATAACTACTATTTATTTAAGTCTACTCGTATATTCATAAATTCAATGCCGTTGAGTGCATCTCAAAAGCTTGCTTAGTTTTTCAGCTGTAGCCTCTGGAAAGTCGAAAATCTGATGTTTGGAAAGTTCAATTTTTCCAGTGGCTATATCTCAAAAATTAAAAAATATTTGAAGATGTGCTTAACGGCATTGAATTTCCAGTGCCCGAATTGACATAAGCAAATTTTTAGCTCAATTATTTTTTTGACAATTTTTGAAATTTTTCCTTGGTGTTTTTGCAAATTGCAAACAATTTGCTCTAAAACTCGTTGTTGTAGAAATATTGTAACGAAAATTTACATATATATATATATATATATGTATTTTTACTCGCTGAATCTAATAGTATACGTCTAAAGCTGAATTTATAATGAATTAACGCAAAACGTACCGCAGTTGCAGTAAAGTAGAAAGTAAAGCAAGCGAAAATATTTGATTTATATTAAAAAGTAGAGATGGGCGAATATCATCCGCGAATAGTCGAATGCCGCGAATATTGACATTATTCGATATTCGAGATTTTCGAATATTAACGTCAGTATAGCAAACATTCGAATACCTCGAATATCGCGCCATATGTTGACCTCAATTTTTCTTTATCATTTGTACATAAACTTAAGCTATTACAATACTTTGAAGTTATTAATAACAAAGATATTTTGTCTCAAAACCATGAAGACGTACCATATTTCAAATTTGTTTTTCGCCAACATCAGCCCGTACATTTCACCTTAAATTTGAAGTTTTCGTCTTTTTCTTTTTTGTTTGTACTTTTTGTTTTAATTTTATTTTATCTTAACAATTTCATTCAAATAATGAAAAGGACGTAATTAAATAATTATTAATAATAAATAAATTAACTTTTAGGAGAATTCGACTATTCGAGTACCTCGAATATTCGAGATCTGATTAATATTCGTATTCGATATTCGAATTCGAGAAATTTGATATTCGCCCATCTCTATTAAAAAGTAGTACCACATTTATTTCGGTATTTTTCGTTTACTTTGGTACCAAGTTTGAATGTCTGTACTTCTGTCATATAATATAACGTTTGTTAGGTTACTTGTTGTTTATTGGGTTTGATGTTTATTTAGATTTTTTTGCTGACTTATACAGTATTTTATACATTTCTACATGCTCGATGATACTTTGGTCTATTATTTATTTTTAATAGAATATATTTTGACTAACAAAATCTGAAATCGGACAGATAAACAGATGGATAAATCGATAATAAAGATTTCTGCGTAATGTTCAAAATGCTGACTTCTTATTGGCCAACGATAGAAAGTCTTAGTTAGGCAAGATAGAGAGATGAATGTTGGGCAACTTTTGCGTTACATATTTTACCTTACTTCTTACTTTACTTCAATATAAATCATAGCTGTAGTACACGCTCAACTTTTTACGTTACTGATACTTTTTGCGTTACTTCTTACGTTACTTCATTATAAATCCAGCTTAAAGCTGGATTTATAATGAAGTAACGTAAGAAGTAACGCAGTTGCAGTAAAGTAGAAAGTAAAGCAAGCGAAAATAGTTGATTTATATAAAAAGTAGTACCACTACTGCTAGCCAATCAAGTAATATTATAAAAAATTCACATTTATTTCGGTATTTTTCGATTACTTCGGCATCAAGTTTGAATATCTGTACTTCTGTCATATCATATAACGTTTGTTAGGTTATTTGTTGTTTATTGGGTTTTATGACTTTTGATGACTTATCATACAGCAATGAAATCTGACAGATAAACAGATGGAGAATGGTGGGTAGTCGATAATAAAGATTTCTGCGCAACGTTCAAAATGCTGACTTCTTATTGGCCAGCGGTAGAAAGTCTTAGTTAGGCAAGATAGAGAGATGAATGTTGGGCAACTATTGCGTTACATATTTTACCTTACTTCTTACTTTACTTCAATATAAATCATAGCTGTAGTACACGCTCAACTTTTTACGTTACTTCTTACGTTAGTACATTATAAATCCAGCTTTATAGTTTGTGAAATAATGTTCAAAAACTGTTGAAACCCGCCCCGATTTACGCGTATCCATCTCGACCCGAACCAGACTGACCCGCAGTCGGGTTTCGGGTCAGTTGTAAATAATAAACTAACCAGTGCAGTTTCTTGATTGTCTTTCGTAATATCCGCATTATCGTGTAAACCAAACACTTCAGGCATTGGTATAATAGGCAAGATTTTAATATACTCTATAATACTATCATGGTCGGAGTTAGTTGGAATATAATAAAATCCACTTGAAGATAGTTTATGTCTAGAAAATGAAAGTAAAAATAATTATAACACTTAGAAATTGTTATTATTGTTTGTACCCTGGTTCGAAAACTGTTTCCGGACAATAATAAATTCCTAGTAAAGACATAAGCAGCCTACGATCTTTGTCATCTGTTACTCGGCCGCCATAATTGCATTCGCCAGTTAGATATAACAGGGCATCAAACGGCACTTCACTATAATCGTTTAAAAACATCTAAAAATATTATATATTTAGCATTTTTCTACTTTTGTAAGTGTAAGATAAATAACAACAAAGACAAAATTAATTGTCATCCATACACTTGGTGTAACTAGGTTTAATAAAAAATATAAAATAAACACTTGGCTAAGTCTCACAAAATTCAGCCTCCAAGTCACCTTATGAGGGCATCGTCAGAGGCTGGCCAGCACAGTTAGTAACCATAGACGTGTTTTGTTCTTATTAGAGCTCATCAGTAAAGCCCGGATATTTAGGCACTTAAAAACACCCAAATAAGCAGGCATATAGGCCGTTAATTACTCTACAATAGGGTGGATTTTAGGCAGCCTAAATGTAAATAATTTGTTTAAAAAAAAAAGAATTCTTTTTCTAATATTAATACTCGTATCTACTCTTCATTAGAAAAAAATCATCATTTTAAACAAAAATTCACGCAATCTGAAAAATATTAATAAAATAATAATGTAGGGTTCTCATTTTATTAACTATTATACAAATTCAAATTATGTAGTATACTTTGATTCACATAATATTACGAGCTATTGCTCTATGAAATTTTCGGAAAGGGACTGTCTTCGGTCTGTCAGAACTTGCTTGTAAGCTGAAAACTTCGTTAGACATCACAAAATCGACAGGGGCATTCTTATATTTAGCCATATCGTCTAAAGTTACCTCAGCTCCATTGATTAATGGCAAAGACACAATTGAATTGCCACGTTTTTCTTTCGGCATTTTAAATTCACACACAAAAACTTGATTTAAGTAAGTACTTTAAATATTATAGGTTAGGTTGAAACACTATGTCGAGTGCTGAATTAGTCAATAAAAGTTAAAATAGGCAACAAAAATAGGCAAAATAGGCTGTGTAAGGTAAAATAGGCACAATAACCAAAATATAGAAAAAATAGGCCCTAAGGCACGAAAAAAAATATCTTCCATTACACGTAAACATATTATATGTATAGAAAAACTAAATTGCCTGAAGTATATTAAAATTTGATTCTAGGCAATTGCCTAAAAATCCGGGCTTTACTCATCAGTATGGTATAACAAGAACGAAACGCGTCTATGGTTACTAACTGTGCTGGCCAGCCTCTGACGATGCCCTCATAAGGTGACTTGGAGGCTGAATTTTGTGAGTCTTAGTCAAGTGTTTATTTTATATTTTTTATTGTAAGATAAATACTTGTAATTGCAAAACACTGATCCTCAAATCTGATTCGTTGAACTCATAAGCAATGTTCCACCCCAATGGACCAAATTTTCGTCTTTCTTGTACAACAGCATGGAAGAAACATAGTCCAAATAAAAGAGTTTGCCATTCTCTCCATCGACTACAACTCTGGAAGAATTCTTGGTCTGATATTGGATCTGACATGTATGATCGTAAGAGGTTCTGACGAAGACCTTTTGGTGCTTCGTTCGTCATCTTTACTCCTGGATATTTATAATTAATCATTAATTTATTAATAAATTTGTATTATTGTTATAAACAGGGCTGCAAACAGTTGAAAAAATCGGTTAGGTTTCGGCTCGCGGTTCATCATACTTTATCGATTTGATTTTTGTTTCAGTTTAAAGTAATTCTATTTTGGAACGGTTAATATACCGATTCAAATGATCGATTTGGTTCATTATTTTTATTTAATATTTTATAATAATATGTTGTCAATTTTCAATTTAAATTTATAGACACATATGTACCTATGTTCTGTATATACCTACGGAAATATTTAAAAAATATAAAATTCAATTTCATTTTGTATTAGATTATTATGAACAAAATTACAAATAAAAATCACAGTTTACGTTTAATTATTAAATTAAAATTAACAACTTATTAGATATTCCATAAATTAAATATGTGGACCATAAATAATTTGTATGTTCGAACCGGTTCAAGTGTTCGATTAGGTTCAATTTACCAGTTCTATGTCAATGGTTCGGTGCAGGTTCGCGATCAAAGAAAATAACCGGTTTGGATTAAGTTCCGGTTCGGTTTGCAGCCCTAATTATAATACATTTATGAACAAAATTAGAATTATAATTATATTTTTTTACAACCTTCTCAAAAAGTATAATTTCTTTTCTCTTAGTTGAGAAAAGAAAATGATACTTTTCATCACAAGAGAAGAAAAGCTATTGTAGCTGAAAAACAACTGTACGATTTGACATTAGTGACATTCTTTAAGTGAAATTTGTCTTCTAAATTTTTAATTTCTTATAATTTGACTTTCTGAAAGTGGAAAAATATAGAAACAGCAATAAATTTAACATAATTTCTCAATTCAATACGGTTTTACATAAAACATAAGTTACACTTAAAATTTAAGCAACAGTTGTGCAGTACGGTGGTGTGGATAGCGATACGGAATTCGAATCTCACAAGCTAAAAATTATATGAACTACTATACTGCGGCTCGGTGAATGCGGACCCTGTACTGTCATTGGGATTAAGTTCCTATTGTACAGCGTAACATACATAAATTAAAAAATCTGATGTGGACACCACATGACTTCCTTGTACGCGTATTAAACTATAGATATTTTTTACATTGCACATATTTGACATTAAATCTTTTATTTTTTTGTTCTAATCCATAGCAAACTTAATTTTTTTTTTTAAATCTAAAAATATATAATATTTAAATTTAGATATCTCGTTTATGCAAAAAGCTAATCTAAAAATTCTTAATGTGATAGACGCAGAATTTAATTCTCTAAAACTTTTATTTGCAGCATTCATTTCTAAAATTAAAATAATACCATTTTTTTCAAGGCAAACTGTTAGCAGCTTCATGTAATGTGCCACTTCCGGTTAGTCTATTTTAACCAAAATGTATTATGTTATTTCCATTGATATAGTAGTCTTATATACCAAATTTGGAAAGTTTTAAATTATATTTGAATATAGTTTTTCATGAAAATCTATTATAGGCTTCAAGTAAAGTACCACTTCCGGTAGTTGTATAAAGACCAAAAAGGGAGGTGCACAACTAGATGTTATAACAGTTCTAAATATAAAGTTTCAATTTTCTACGGCTTACCGTTTTTGAGTTATGCGAGATACATACGTACGTACGTACGTACAGACGGCATGACGAAATTAGTCAAAATGGATTCAGGGAACGCCAAAATACCTATTTCCGTTGAAATTTGAGAACCGAAAATTTTCGCGATTACAATACTTCCTTTACTTCGTACAAGGAAGTAAAAATAAATGGTCGTTGAATATTTCTTGTTGAGATTAAGAGAATTTTGTACTTACCATTCTGCAAAATAGAGACCGGGAAAGCCTTGCTAGGATAACTAGTCAACCAGAGCCTAAACGCAGGATTCGTATTCTCCGGAATAATAACTTCATCACAAATTCTATCCAACTCTCTCATCCAGCTCTCCGCTAGATGGCAGTTCTGTAGTACAACCCAATGTCCAACCTTCAATGCAGCGTCTATCATTCCTGCAGCAATGGGACCTTGCCCCTGACCCAAAGAGATAGTTTTCACCATACTTCGTTTCAAATTGCTATCGGCAGCAAAGCGAATAAGACCTTGCATTGGATCTGAGCCGGGAGAGAGGATGAATACGAGAGGAGAGCAGCAGTTGCTGTCGTTGTAGGATTCTTCCAGGTTGAAAGTTGGAGGTTCTACGAATGATCGGCCCATTTCGTCGATGATGTAGCCCTAGAAGAACAGAAAACGAAATATAAATAGATTCTTCATGGGCATATTTAGTATCGCTATAATAATTTTCAACTATCCCTGTGCAATCAATAAGTTAAAAAAATAATAATTCTAAAAAAATAATGCAATAAAATATCACTTGTGTGAAACGGAACTGTTGTCTATTTAAATAAATAAATAAATATATCATCACGCCTTTTACCCATTACTGGATGTGGCACACTGCCTCTCTGCCTAAGCAGATCTCAGTGTGAAGTGCGGTTACCAGTCGTCAAATCACGGCCCTCAAAGATATTAGTGGAGGGGGAGCAACAGGAGTAGATTTATATTGGTGAAAATTGTTTGTCGTCTGTGGGGATCGAACCAGGGTTCTCAAGATCCACAGGCCAACAAAATCAACGGAGTAATTTAAAATACATGAGATATTATCTTTTATCCCTCTTACTACCCCCATGGAAAGATGAATAGATTCAATTTAAATGCATCAATCATAACAATTCATTAACTTACACGTTTCATTATAAATATAAAAAATTACATAACGAACTGTTATAATTTAAAAAATAATAATTTAGAGTCAACGGCCATGGCTCAACTCGTTGGAACTGATCTATGCGATAACGCGAGTTAAGCAACGTTGCGCGCGGGGAGTATTTGGATGGGTGACCGTCCCGAGAAACCCGCGTTGCTGTTGACTCTAAGATCTAAAACGCAGGATCAGGGCGTAATGGCGGCATATGACCTTAGCAGTTGGCCGCCAGGAAGCCAGAATTAAAAAAAAAAATAATAATTTAGAAATGAATCCTTAACTAGTTTTATGATTACAGACATTATTTAAAATTATTAAGAACATACAAAATAGTAAGAGCTTCCTAATGCCTATGGCACACTGGTCGAAGAGCGTCGATGAGCATCGATGAGCTCTTCGATGAAACAATAGAACGCACCCGTTATCGACGAAAAATAGAGGCTCCTCTATTTCCATCCAAGAGCTCATCGATGAAACGAACGTATCTCATTTCACTCGTATCTTTTGTGTTTCATTTCACGTTAGCATATTTTTGAAATTTATTTTTATTTTTCACCAATGACGGGTGCGTTCTGTTGTTTCATCGAAGAGCTCATCGATGCTCATCGACCAGTGTGCCATAGGCATAACAAAGTTCCTAATAAGTTTATTTGTAAAATAAACACAAAGCATCGCATCGAAATCATATTTTAAATTATTAAAATTATATTAACTGTCATTTATTGATGTGCAATTTGTTTTTAGATAAATATATCAGTTATTTACTTGCTAGGAGATTGAAATATCGTTAATGTTAATTAATGTTTAATTATGCTCTTTGCCCAAGAAATGAAACTGAGAAAAGTAACGTCTCTGAGGTCTTTGAAAACCTTAGCAGACTTTAATAAAAAAATGTGGAATTCTTTAAGATTTGTGTGTAATGTAATTATGAATCTTACTTGAACAGCGGGTACAATTTTATCTGGACGAATAGCTTTCAGTGTTACCAATCTCAAAAGTCCTTTCAAATTATTATATGGAGCAGGAAATGGTGTATCTTGCGGATATACTGAATCATAAAATTCTTTCCATTGGATAATATTTTTTTGGAAAGATTTCCTTAGTCCATCCAAACTAAACAAAATAAAAGAAAAACATTAAAAGTAGTACAAATCAATAGTTATATTTATTTTATTAAAGTGAGATAATTTTTCCCGCAGATGCTGTTTTATTTTCCGAATTGAAAGCAAAGGATATAAAGTACCTGAGGGAAGAGTTACACTTTTTTTCGAGGTACACATATAATTTTTATTAAATTAGCCGATCGGAAAGTAAAATTTTTAAATATAACTTAAAAATTTAGATAAGATTTACTATCTCTGGATGTTACTAATGTCACATTATACCAGTTGCAATGGATATGATTTTATTTTCCTCCCTTAGACAAGAAATAGTTATTTTTGTATTAAGTACGCAAAATGAGTGTTTTTTTGTTGCGCATAAAAATGTTACTTTTAATCGAGACCGCAGGTCCAGACAATAAAAGTAGAGATGGGCGAATATCATCCGCGAATAGTCGAATGCCGCGAATATTGACATTATTCGATATTCGAGATTTTCGAATATTAACGTCAGTATAGCGAACATTCGAATACCTCAAATATCACGCCATATGTTGATCTCAATTTTTGACTATGTTATAAACTTAAAGCTATTACAATACTTTGAAGTTATTAATAACAAAGATATTTTGTTTCAAAACCATGAAGACGTATCATATTTCAAATTTGTTTTTCGCCAACATCAGCCCGTACGTTTTACCTTAAATTTTCGTCTTTTTCTTTTCTTTTTTGTTTGTAGTTTTTGTTTTAATTTTATTTTATCTTAACAATTTCATTCAAATAATGAAAAGGACATAATTAAATAATTATTAATAATAAATAAATTAACTTTTAGGAGTATTCGAATATTCGAGTACTTCGAATATTCGAGATCTGATTAATATTCATATTCGATATTCGAATTCGAGAAATTTAATATTCGCCCATCTCTAAATAAAAGTCATTCGAACGCGCCAAAAAACAAGAATTTGTCCACGAAACCTAAACAACAATTTTTCTACAACTGTAAATAAAGAACAATACAATAATTATTGATTTATTTAAGTAAATTGAAGGAAAACAATCAACAATAATATGAATTTTATAATATTGATGTGTTGTAACTAATGAAACCTAACAACAAATAATTTGGGAGCGTGCGCGAGATACTCATTTTGCGCACTAGAATACGAAACAGTGCGCAAAATGAGTATTTTGGGGTGCAAAATAATGCGCAAAATACGCGTTGTCATGGTAATGTAAATGATGAAAAAATCACGTACTTCGTGTATTGATATTAGTGAAAAAAAATTAACATTTTCTGACAGTTTTAGAAAAAATTTAGTTTTGTATCATTTGTGTCAAAAAGTGACATATATTACATACCGAAGTGGAAAGTATTTAATTGGAATAAGGGCTAAGATAGCAAGCCAAGCCGCGGTTTGCTAGACCGAGACCAGTTATACTTTCCACCGAAGTTTGTATACTATTTTATTCACAATCAAAAATTAATAAGGATAATAAATAATATTAATTTGCTTGTTTTTTCGTGCGTAATAATTTAATAAGTAATGATTTTGATATATGTAGTTTTTTAACTATTTTTTTTCGACTTCCGTTAGAAAATAGACGTTTTATTTCACTTATTTGAGAATGAACTGCATTATTTAACTAGTGAAATAATGAGGTAACATAGCAACAGATATCTTGGTAGACGAATTCTGATGTGTTATTCTTTAATTTTTTAAATTTATAACTGTCATTAATATGTCAAAATTTCATAATTTCAAAAACGCTCTTTTGTATTTATTAGAACGGAAGTAGAAAAAATATTGTATAAAACTAGTAAGGAAATAAGATTATTACCTTACTTATGTGTTTACATAACTCGGCTATGCCTCGTTCTGCAAATATCATATGCGTAAGGTAATAACCTTCATTTCCTTACTAGTTTCATAAATAGCTATTATCTGTCAAAAAAATTATTGTTTGTTGTTTTAGTGCATCTATTCTTCAAAGCGTGAAAATCACCGAATATCGAAATGTCAGATTCTGAAAATGAAATAATGGATTCTATTTAATTTCGAAGTAACAATAAATGACAAATTCCGAGATGATTTCCTTAGTTTCACTTTGCGTTGACAGTTTCAAGCCGGAAAAGTTACAATTCCAGGTCGGAAAAATAAAAGTGGAAACTAATTTGTTTTCACCTTTTCAAAAGTCGAATAATGAAATTTTGAATAATCATACCCTGGTAAAGCACTAGCTCGAACACATTCAGCCCATGACTTTTCCGCTAACCATTCAGAAGCTGGATTCTTATAAGGATTTTCTAAAGCTACTCCACCTGTTAGGAAGAAATTGAAAATTTCTTCGTCTATCAAATGCTGTAAATATAAATAAATCATATTTTACATGTTTTCTTTATAATAAAATAATATATACCTTATATCTCAAGATTCCTACACACAGAACAAATGAAAATATAAGTTTATCCTTTTCAAACAAGGATCTGCAAATATTTCGATACATACTAGTTGTAAAATGATTGTTAAGATTTTCTAAACGAACTGGAAGATTAGTAGATTTCTCGCTGTTGACAATCGACTGATTATACAGCATTATAAACCATCCTAACGAGTATTGATACATCGGATCAATATTAGCTAGTTCACTAATACAGAAAAAAAGCGCTGATGCATGCCTTGAAGCAAGAATATACTGATTTCTTGCATCATCAATTTCCTTTTCAGTAACAGCTGCTACTTCTTGCTTTGCCTGAATTTCTTCAGACAAAATCTTACTTGAAGATAATACTTTAATTGCAGTTTCATCTTCTAAAATATTTCCTTCAGAAGTTGAAAGAATTTCTAGAATTTTATCTTCAATTTCTTTGAGCATTCGTTTATTAGCTGCGCTTTCAAGAATAAGTGCATTTTTCTTTTCTTCTAATTCAGGACGATCTTTAGCCACAACTATACCTAGTAACTGATCTTGAAGACCTTGTTGAGTTATCATAAAGTTAAGTAAAGTAACTTTAACTGCAATTTCTGGTAGATAATGAGGGTTTCTTAATCTAGTCGTTACGTAAAACCGGAAATCTGAAGAGTATTCTAATACGTTGTCGCCTAGTTTCAAATATTCGACTCCTTGTTGCTTAAAGACATTTTTAACTAAAACTGGATCCAACACAGCATCAATTTCTTGGAGAATATTTTCTAATAAAACAGGAGTACCAAACGAAATTGCATTTTCCACTACTCGGACATAATTTCTATCTGTTAGTTTAATAACTTGAAGTCTGTTATTCTTTTCCATGTTTTTTACCCATTTATTAGCTTGTCCTTGAGGGTCTATCATTAGCGGCCATCTTCTTGCTTTTGTAGCAATTATACCATTTTCAATAGAGTAAGCATCTACTGGTAAACCAGCAATATTCCAAGCTCGGATAACGACTGGTTCACCTAAAGTTGCAACTAATGAAAAAGATTTGGAACAAAATATTCCTAGATGGTCACAATAGACGTTCCATTCCTGGATTAAACTTTGACGGTAATCAACTGTGAATGGTCCAAGATATGCCACCATGCCTGCTGAAAGAATAACATCACCAACAACATTGTGGAGTAATCCATGAAGGTATTTAGCTGTTTCTGACCATCGAGATTTCTCTCCACCTAATCCACCAATCAGCTTCTCTGCTCTTTCTAGCTTTTGTGAGCAAAGATCAATTTGATCTTCAAGTTCTTTCTTCTTCTTAGTTTCAGCAGCTAATTCATCATTCAGAGCTTGTAGTTTATCTGTAACTTCTTGTAACTGTGATCGTTTTTCGTTGAGAGTGTCCATTTGAGCAGCTAGTTCTGCTTCAGCTCCTGCTAGTCGCTCCTTTTTTGGAGCGACTATTTTAATCACACGATCGTAGACTTCCATGGCACGTACCCAACGGCACAGACCTTCACAAGCAGTTGAGACGTTATGGATATTATCCGGGTCGAAATCTCGATCTGGAATGTAACTATAATGCGAAATTATTTTATGAGGAACAGGAAAAAGAAATTAGAGTATTTACCGTTCTCGAATTCGTTTCATAACAGCAACTGGAATTTGATCCTTGTTGTAGGCTTTTAAAGATTCCAGGAATTTTAAATCTCCTAGTACTTTTTGGGATGGGCCCCAGAAATCTTCAACCATTCTTCCACTGCCTGGATCGGGCTTACGATCAGGTTTTAATCCTTTCATTACACATACCTATGCAAAAAAATACACTAACTTAACCATTCCATTCTTACTTGCTCTATTATTCCTCACTCTCCGAATCATACATATACCGGGTGTCTACTTTTTTTCCGAACATAGGAAATTCAATGTTACATTTTTGATTTAGCGATATCTCTTTACCTATTCATTTTAGAACAAAATTGTACTGAAGAAAAAAATTCAGAATGAAAAACTGCATTCATAGAGTATAAGTTTGTTGTTCAATTGTTTCTTATATCCGAGTTAGAAACAAAAGAAAATACACGCTTTAAAGCAATTATCAGAGTGCCATGAGAAATCAAACAAATTAGATAACTTAATAATAAGTATTTATTTGTCTAGATTATGTAGAAAATAATAGTTGCTATAATTAATTTTATTATTAAATTAAATGCTCGAATAATAAATAAATAAATTAGAGTAAGCTTCCAATTCTGGTCCAATATGTCAAATAATGTCAGACACATCAAACAAATTATTTTATTTCTCATGGCACTCTGGCAATTGCGTGTTTGTTCTTTTGCTTCTAACTCGGACATAAAAAACAATTGAACAACAAACTTATACCCTATGAATGAAATTTTTCATTCTGAACATTTTTCTTCGGTACAATTTTGTTCTAAAATTAATAGATAAAGAGATATCGCTAAATCAACATTTTAACATTGAATTTCCTATGTTCGGAAAACAGTAGACACCCGGTATACATAACATCACTAGGGCCCCCTAAAAAAAATACTGAGCATTTATTCATTATATTTAAATTCCTTAAACACCACTTTTGCATTATTTTTCAACAACAAAATAAAATATATAAAATAAATATGTTGATTCTTACGGCTTCCATGACTAATTTAACACCATATGGAGGATTCTTCATGGACTTGACTAGAGTAATATCGGCAGGTTTTAAAGTATTTAGCGCTTGCATCGCAGCTTCAAGAGCTGGCATAGCTTCTGCTAAATCAGATTCGCAATCGTCTTTGATAGCTTGAGCAGCTGCTGCTGCTTCGTTGGCGAGAGCTTCATCTGCGCCTACTATCTGAAATATTTAGAAATTATTAGAATCATAAAAAAGTATTTATTTATAACTGAATTTCGCAGCAGGTTATACTGTTAAAATGTTTACAATCAGTTTTAAATCAAAGATAAATATTTACTTAAAAATACTAATAAAATAAAGAAAAATACATTTTAGTTACTCCCTTCCTTCCTCATCTTTTTTTCTTCATTTTCAGTTTTTATTATACAGTGTGTAACTGCAATTGTGTTAAATGTATTTTTAAACAAGCGCAAGTGATGCTGCCTTTATTTCTTATAGATTCGTTGTTAGAGAAGTGGGCGTAAGTGAAGATTTACGAAACAGGTGTACAGGAGCGAATGGATGAATGTTTGTTGCGTGATGATGGATTTTGGTTGTGAGGAAGGAAAGAGTTCGTATGGAGGAAGTGTTAATGTGGTCGAAACGAGTATCGTGTATCAGGATGAGAATGTTGACGGGTTCGTGCTACCCCATTTAATGGGATATAGCGTGATGTTATGTATGTATGTAAGTTCTCTTATTTATAAGTTTATAAAAGAGTATAATAGTATATTACATAATAAGTCAGGAAAGTGATGCTTTACTTGACGAAGCGGTTGTTTGAAGTACGAGGCCGTTAGGTCGAGTATTTTAATTCGCTGAGTCAAGTAAAACACTTTCGTGACGTATTATGTATACTATTTTTTCTGAAATCGTTCATATTTATATTTTATCAATATAACTAATAATAAATATTTGAAAATGTTTAATTTTTTGGTAAGAATCATATTGGCAGCAAACTACATATCCAAGGTGATAACAAAAGTTGTTGAAAACAACATCTTACGTGAAAAATCTATTTAACATATTTGTTCAAAAGTAATATTGTTGAGAGAGAAGATTTCTTTATAATGTTGGAAAATATAGATGAAAATGAGTATGAGGCGGTATTTTCAAGTACTCCTCCTGAAATCTTAAATCAAGCAACTGCGGCTGTTGGAAATTTATTACCGAGCAAGTCCAAAGACCGATATGATAAAGAGTATGAAATTTTCATGGATTGGAAAAAGCTAAATAAAGTAAATAATTTGTCAGACAAAATTTGCTACTTGCTTATTTTATTCACTGAATCTCCAAGTAATTTATCGATTGTAACAAATAATTTAGCCTCAAATTCGCCAGTGTCATGCATACATTTTAGTAACTTAAGCAATTGTATATTTAGTATTAACGTTATTGATAAAAATAAATAAAAATCTTATTAAATTTTTTAGTTATTTAGTTTATTTACTTGAGTCAGGTAAAGTACTTTCCTGACTAGTCAAGAAAGTACTTTCCCTGACTGTTTTGCAAATGTTTTGATAAACACTTACTTTCCATACTAAAATGTGTCAGGGAAGTAGGCATTTTCTTGACGATTTCAGAAAAAGTTCTTTAACTGTGAGTTTTGAAAGATTATTTACTATGTACCAATAAAATAGAATAATTTGTTTTACTTATAGTATTTTAATTTTTTTCGGTTTCGGAATAAGAGCCTGTTCGATTCATGTTCGAGTTCATGTTGCAACCCTATTGTTAATGTCCTTACCTCTTTCTTTTTCTCGACGATAACAGTGTCTTGTTCAATTTTGATCATCAGCTTATCTGTGGTTGCAGATGCAACAACAAGTTTTGGTTGTAGATTGTATAATTCCTCTTGCATGATAAAGACTTGTCCGGCAGCGAAATCTAGTTTTTCTAAACCAACCTCATATCTAAAAAGATTTTCGATGACTTATTGATGTTTATTTTTACAGAAAAAAAGTTTACCGATTTCTTTGCATAGTAATTTGTCCAACTTTCATATGATACAAACTTTTGAACGTTTGAATCAACTCTAGATACGAAGTAGGAGTAATATATGTCTTTCTTTGTAATTCAGCGTAAAATTGATCAGATGCTTCTGCGATTGCTGTATGAAAGTGTTTACACATTTTTATACATTGTAGTTTTGTTATTTCATCTAAATCAGTTTGATCGAAGAACATTGTTGCTACCTTTTCTAACGCATCTTCTGGCCAATTCAAAAACCTACATAATTTTATTAATTTAAAAATATTTATTGTTTATAAATGATTAATTAATTACCAATCAATTGTACAGCAGTTAATAAGTGAAGGAAACATCCTAATTCGATTTCTAAAGCTGTCTCCAATTGGACTCATAGCTAAAGCAACATGCAAATTATTTTTTACTCTTTCAATAAAGAAGTTGTAAAGAGCTAAAGGTGTTGTTTCAATTTTTTTGCCCTAAAATATATCAATAAATAAATATAACTATCTTAAATAGAAATCTATAGATTTCCAAATAAATATCAATCGAAGAAAGTGCCCGATGATGCCGTTTCATATCCCGAGCCGAAGGCGAGAGATATAAAACATCTGAGGGAAGAATTACACCTTCTTTACGAGATATATATTTACCACCCTATGAAAAAGTAAAATTTTCAGAAATAAATTAGAAATTTAGATAAGATTTATTTATTCTCTTGACAAATGTCACTAATATCAAATCAAATCACTGTTTTCCAATTGTCATTTATGTGGCTTTACTTTCTTTCCCTAATGCCTATGGCACACTGGTCGAAGAGCATCGAAGAGCATTGATGAGCTCTTCGATGAAACAACAGAACGCACCCGTCATTGGCGAAAAATAAAAGCTTCTAAAGTTGAGAAAGAAAAACTAAATTTCAAAAATATGCTAACGTGAAATGAGACACAGAAGATACGAGTGAAATGAGACACGTTCGTTTCATCGATGAGCTCTTCGATGGAAATAGAGGAGCCTCTATTTTTCGTCGATGACGGGTGTGTTCTGTTGTTTCATCGAAGAACTTATCGATGCTTATCGACGCTCTTTGACTAGTGTGCCATAGCCATAACGAAGTAATAGTTATTTGTTAAATTAGAAAGAAAAGCGACTTGAGTTCGAAGTTTTGCTTCACGAAATAGTGAAGGACGTATTCGATCGAGAATGTAAAAGCGCTATTTGAATTTACCGCGCATGTGTGGAAAAAATATTTTAGTTTGTTGAGGTTAGAATATTTTACTTTTTGACAGGGCTGTGAAAAAATAATTTCGTACACAGTCTCTGCTTGCTGTTTGCATTTTTTCTAAAATTTCTGCCTTTTCATCAGCAGCGTATAAATTAGGAACATCTCCTGTATTTAAAATCATGTTAATATCTTCTGTGAATGTCTCTAAAGCGATTTGAGTATCAGCAAATAGAAATACTATTGGTTTTCCTTCCACACCGGCTTTCATCAACAATCTTTTGAGATCGTCTCTCCATTCTGTTACACCGTAGTTTCGCGTAATTTCAATCTATAAATAATTAATAAGATGTTATAAAACTAAAAAGAATTTTGTTAGAAGAGTGAGTTTATGTCAAAAGAAAGATTGGTGAAATAGAAGAATATATTGGTGAAATTGAGGGTGATAGATTACGAGAGTAATACAGATATAAATGGATGTTTGTTGCGCGAATGTACGAAAAGAATTATAAACGTGGATGAAGTGAAAGTAATGTGCCAAAATTGATGAAGATTAAATGCAGGGTGAATCTAATGAATAAATGGTCGTGCTACTCTATTTGGTAGGATATAGCGTTATGTTTAATGATAGAACAAAAATCCGGTTAATTCGGCCCAATGGCTGAAACTCCAATTTCGGCCGGATCGCACATTAAATTCGGTCGAATCATATAAGACAATTGCCAAAGACTTTAATATTTAATATAGTTCAATTAAAATATATTAACAAATCTTGAGAACCCTGGTTCGATCCCACAGCCGACCAACAATTTTCACCAATTTAAATCTACCCCTGTGGCTCCCTCTCCACTAATATCTTTGAGGGCCGCGATTTGACGGCTGGTAACCGCACTTCACGCGAAAAAATATATCACTTACCGAGGTCTGCTTAGGCAGTGTGCCACACCCAGTAATGGGTAAATGGCGTGATGATATATTTATATTTATTTAACAAATTTGTTAAATTAACTATGACATTTTATGAGAGGAAATTTTGATACTCGTACATATCTAATAAGTATGTAATAATATAACATAATTAGTAGAGATGGGCGAATATCAAATTTCTCGAATTCGAATATCGAATACGAATATTAATCAGATCTCGAATATTAGAGGTACTCGAATATTCGAATACTCCTAAAAGTTAATTTATTTATTATTAATAATTATTTACTTATGTCCTTTTGATTATTTGAATAAAATTGTTAAGAAAAAGACGAAAACTTCAAATTTACGGTGAAACGTACGGGCTGATGCTGGCGAAAAACAAATTTGAAATATGGTACGTCTTCATGGTTTTCAAACAAAATATCTTTGTCATTAATAACTTCAAAGTATTGTAATAGCTTTAAGTTTATGTACAAATGATAAAGAAAAACATAGTCAAAAATTGTGGTCAGCATATAGCGCGATATTCGAGGTATTCGAATGTTCGCTATACTGACGTTAATATTCGAAAATCTCGAATCTCGAATAATGTCAATATTCGTGGCATTCGACTATTCGCGGATGATATTCGCCCATCTCTAATAATTAGTAGATACATTTTAGTAGATAGTTTTATTAAACAAGTCATATAAAAAACAGGAAATTTGAATTATTATTGTTTCTCTTCTTCCCAGTATTAATAAGGTCAAAATAAATGTACTTAAATTGTTAATTTAATTTATTCATCAACTTCAAATCAATTTTACTTATTTTGTAGCACAGGATGACAATTCCTTCCTTTCTTATCTTTTTGATTCATTTTCAGTACAAAGTGTCTAACTGCAATTGTGTAGAATTTACTTTCAAAAACAAGCACAGGTCGATGCTTCCTTCATTTTTTTAATAGATTAATTGTTAGAGAAGTAGGCGTAAGTGAAAGAATAATGAAATAGGTGTATATGAACGAATGGATGGATGTGATTGAGGGTTTGTTGCGTGCTGGAGGATTTCGAGTGTGAGGAATAAATGAGCTTATATGGAAGGAATGTGAGTATGGTTGAAGAGAGGATGGTGTGTCAGAATGAGAATGAGGACTGATATTTGGATGAATCTGTTAGTTAGTGTTCTGTGAATGTTTCAGAGGTTCGTGCTACCCCATTTATTGGGATATAGCGTGATGATATACCGGGAGTTTTTCTTATCAGTAAACATAGGAATATATCATTACCATAGTTACAGTTAAAAAGTTTGACAGCAATACATTAGAGCATTTATTTTAAAAGTAAACATAGGGAAAATAATATTTTCAGCAATGCATTGAAGTGTAATAGTCTACAGGGTGTTATATTTTAATAGACCCAGCAAATATCTCGCTTATTTATCAAATTAGCAATTTCTTTCATATAACATGATTTATACAGCAACATGTAAGCTAGTTGATGACGGATGTGCATTCATGATATCATTTCCGGTTTATTAGTAATTAATATCAACTTTGAAATTTCAAATGGAACATACTATATTTTTTTACAAATTTGAAAAGTGCATCAAATTTGCTTTACAATCATGTAAAATAATCCATATGTTACATTATTAAAAAGTAAAATGGCGGGCACTTAATCGGAAAGAAAATAGTGAGCCATGCTGCCCGTGGCTTGAAATAAAACAATTAAATAAAACAATTGTAATTACTATTATTAAACGAAATAATATTTTTTTGTCATAATAATACGGAAAATAAGAATAAGGAACACTTAATAACAACAAAATGATATTATAACAAATATTCAAAATGACTCTCAGCCTCTTCAATGCAATTTCTCCCGATATGACCACTTGATATTTGTATGGAGCTACGTGAAAGATTTTGTTTGTAATGAGCCAGTAAACACATTAAACGGACTGAAGAATAAAAATGAAGCAGCAATTGGATTTTTATCTGCAAACCAAATAGAAAGGGCTACTTATTCTGTTTCAAAACGTGCAAAATGTATTATTTCAAGCCACAGGCATGGCTCACTATTCTCTTTCCGATTAGGTGTATAATAAAGTGCCCGCCATTTTACTTTTTAATAATGTAACATATGGATTATTTTACATGATTGTGAAGCAAATTTGATGCACTTTTCAAATTTGTAAAAAAATATAGTATGTTCCATTTGAAATTTCGAAGTTGATATTAATTACTAATAAACCGGAAATGATATCATGAATGCACATCCGTCATCAACTAGCTTACATGTTGCTGTATAAATCATGTTATATGAAAGAAATTGCTAAGTTGATAAATAAGCGAGATATTTGCTGGGTCTATTAAAATATAATACCCTGTATAGTCTAAAAGAAACATTTTAAGTTTAAACAAATTAAATGAATTTGAATTACTTTAAATTACATTAACTAAACGTTAGGTATAAATTTAGAACCTCAAAACAATCCAAAAGTTCTTTTGTGTAGAGGTTTGTTCGCAAATTCTTCGTTTAAGAGCTCGTACATACAAATAATGAGAATTTTGGGTTGAACCAGTTCAAAAATAGAAAATTATTAAAATGTGGTTCTATATAATTCAGACCACGAGAAATTGAATGGCGCAAGGCGCATCTTCATATCTTTTTTGTTTTTGAGTTACAGCGATTTTTCACTTTTTATCAAGCTCAACTTTGAAAGTCCATAACTCAAAAACTAAAAGAGATATTGAAATGCGGTTTGAACGAGTGTATTTCTCGTGCGCTACTTAACTTGTATTTTGAATATATTGAAAACTTTTCAATTTTTTCAAAATTTTTCTTTCTCAATATTTCAAAAACTTGAAAAGATAATGAAAATCTGAAAAGACCAGTGAATTTCTCTTGTAAAAATACATAGGTATGTAAATTTTTACAACAAATATCCGGTGCAGATAATTTCGTATATTTTGTTGGAACTACATTTTCCCATTTAAATTTCCATTTATATAAAAACGCCCCACTATTTGATCCCCAATTAACCCGGTCTGATTTTGAAAGAGGTCAGTTTTATTACTTTGACAACTATAGATGACAGCAATGTTATTTTCCCTATGTTTACTTTTAAAATAAACGCTCTAATGCATTGCTGTCAAACTTTGTTACTGTAACTATGGTAATGGCATATCCCTATGTTTACTGATAAAAAAAACTTCCGGTATATGTATGTTCCTATATAATATATAGAAATATAATATAACATGAATTACGATATTTGAAAACAGCGAAAAAAATGTTTTTAATAACTCCGTGATCCTCCCCCCAAATGAAAGTCTGGATCTGCCCCTGAGTGAGGGAAACGGTTACTATCACAACTAAATTGAGTGAAGGAATAGTATATTACATAATAAGTCAGGAAAGTGATGCTTTACTTGACGAAGCGGTTGTTTGAAGTACGAGGCCGTCAGGCCGAGTATTTTAATTCGTTGAGTCAAGTAAAACACTTTCGTGACGTATTATGTATACTATTTTTTCTGAAATCGTTCATATTTATTTTTTATCAATATAATTAATAATAAATATTTCAAAATGTTTAATTTTTTGGTAAGAATCATATTGGCAGCAAACTACATATCCAAGGTGATAACAAAAGTTGTTGAAAACAACATCTTATGTGAAAAATCTATTGGACATATATTATATGTGTCAAAAGTAATATTGTTGACAGAGAAGATTTCTTTATAATGTTGGAAAAAATAGATGAAAATGAGTATGAGGCGGTGTTTTCAAGTACTCCTCCTGCAATCTTAAATCAAGCAACTGCGGCTGTTGAAAATTTATTACCGAGCAAGTCCAAAGACCGATATGATAAAAAGAATAAAATTTTCACGGATTTGAAAAAGCAAAATAAAGTAAATAATTTGTCAGAAAATGTGCTACTTGTTTATTTTATTCATTGAATCTCCAAGTAATTTATCGATTGCAACAAATAATTTAGCTTCAAATTCGCCAGTGTCATGCATAAAATTTAGTAACTTAAGCAATTGTATATTTAGTATTAACGTTATTGATAAAAATAAATAAAAATCTTATGAAATTTTTTAGTTATTTAGTTTATTTTCTTGAGTCAGGTAAAGTACTTTCCTGACTAGTCAAGAAAGTACTTTACCTGACTGTTTTGCAAATATTTTGGTAAACGCTTACTTTCCATACTAAAATGCGTCAGGGAAGTAGGCATTTTCTTGACGATTTCAGAAAAATGCCATTTTCACTACTTACACTACATTACTTGTAATGTCGAAAAAAAATGGAATTTGTTTACCTCGAAAAGTACGTATTCAGACATACTAGAAGCAAGTTTAACAACACTATGTCGACCTGATCCGCCAATACCAACAAGAAGAACATGCCCATTATCTTGAAGCAACACTCGAGATACTCGAGACACATGCTCGATTGCAAATTTGAACATTACTAAATACATTGGTGTTCGAGATATTAAATTGTATTCTTTGAGATAGTAATTCATTTTCTCTTCTAGATCATTGTAATCTAGAATCTATAATTTTAATTTATAAAACATAAGAAGCTGTAAAAATTATATTAAATACTTCGTCATATATCTTAGTATCAGCATCAGGTAGCATATAGTTCCCAAAGAATAAATTTCTTATATGTTCGTCTGTAAGTACCTCTTCATCTTCAGGAATTAAATCTACTAACACTTTATCCATATGAACTCGATAGTTTTGGTAGCAAGCTGTTTTAACTATGTTAAATAACATTTTCCTGAAATAATTCTAGTTTTATACAAAGCGATAATAAAATAAAAAATATTAAATAAACACTTGGCTAAGTCTCACAAAATACAGCCTCCAAGTCACCTTATGAGGGCATCGTCAGAGGCTGGCCAGCACAGTTAGTAACCATAGACCTGGAGGCTGAATTTTGTGAGACTTAGCCAAGTGTTTATTTAAGGGGTAAGGCCACTCTAGAATTTTTTAAAAATGCATATTTTTTTTATTTGCTTAAATTATAGTTTAAAACCTTAGGAATAAGGGCCAATTAATTAAATGCCGCGCGGAAGTATTTCGGAGGAAAAAAAGCATATATCTATTAGTACTAGTATTTATATATATATATATATATATATATATATATATATATATATATAAACGCGTTTTTCTCGAAATCATATTTTCAAAATCGGGCGAAAAGAAATCTGAAATACTAATTGATGGATCGTGCTGAATTTTTTTATTTCATATTCTAGATATAAAATACTAAAAAACTACGGGGGCTTTTTTTTAAGTGCTTCATTCGTTTTTTATGGTCGTTTTTATACGGAAATTTAGTCCCGAATAATGAACTTTTTTTTCAAACGTGCGCCATTTTGTTAAAAATTAAAATTTTCAAAATCCAGCCCGTAGTTTTTTAGAGTATACATCGGAGATTAAGAAAATATATCCCTTTTTGATCCAGGTCTATTGCTGTTCCCGGAATGTTTTCGCCCGATTTGCCCTACGCGCCGAGAGGAGTCGCCATTTTTTTAAATTTCTAACGACAATTTTGAATATTTTCTATAAAAAAAATTTAAATAAAGATCCAAAAACAGTTCTTAAGCAGCACGTTTAGATTTCGTTAAAAAAAATCTTGAAAATGACCCTTTTTTCCTTGTCTAGAGTAGCCTTACCCCTTAATATTTTTTATTAAACCTAGTTTCACCAAGTGTATGGATGACAATTAATTTTGTCTTTGTTGTTACAAAGCAATAAATTTATTTGAAAAATGTACCTATCTGTATCATCAGTCAGTCGATCATAAAATACTCGATAACTTTCATGAACCCAAAGTCGGAATAACTTCTCAGGTTCTTTCATATGTGTGGGAGGAAGAAGAACAACTCCTCGGATTACACGAGAAAAGTCTCGTAAAGAGAAAGTGTAGTGAGATTTTGAGGGGGTTGGCAAGAAGCTTGATATTGCTTCTTTGTATACTTCCATTGTTGCTCCTACTAGCATCTGTCAACAACAACAACAAAATTATTTATTTGAACAACATTTATATATTTGCTACTCTGTACAACATGGAGTTATTTCTAATCTACTAGCATATGTCAACAACAATAAAAAAATATTTAATTTACATATTTGAAATGCTTTTTTTTAAGGAAAAATTGCTATCTTATAATTCTTCTCGGATTTTTTAAGGAAAGAAGGCTGTGTTATAAATCTTGTAGAAGATTTTAAAGAAATGGGTTGGTACCACAAGCTCTGTTTTTGCTTGTTTTAAGAGCAGTGTATTTGGGTGCTTCATAGTATGTTCAAAGATATTCCGTTATGGCTTTAACTTACTAAGCCTGTGTTGAACCGCACACAGTAAGAGATTCTACCTGTTGGCGCTCAGGGTAGGATTGCAAAATATTTAAATTCGGAAATCTCTAATCTCTATGCGGATTACGTATTTATTGTTATGTATGACACTATTGTTTATTTGCATTATTTAACTAAATGACGAATTGTTATACAATGATACTTTCATGTAACATTTTTTTTTTTGCTTCATTATCAATAATAATATTTGTACAAAATTCTCTGTTTCATTATTATAATATATATATATATATATATATATAAATAAAATCAAATTGGGAAATCCTTGCACCCCTATAAATCAAGCTTAAATCCCTAACAATAGACCCGCTGAGAGGGCCATAACGGAGTATCTTTGAACATAGTATAGCTATCTCTAACATGTTAAAACCGTGTTCTTAGAACACCCAAAAACAGAGCTTGTTCTACCAGCCAATTACTATCTAACGGTGGAAATACTTTCAAACTGTTATAAAACAACATTTTCAAATATTTTTAAATGATATTTAACGTGTGACAGCTTAATAGTACCAATCTTAAAAAATAAAACGTTACCAAAAACAATTTGACATGATGGCTGTCTTATACCTATGGCTCTTCGATGAAACAACAGAACGCATCCGTCATCGACGAAAAATAGAGGCTCCACTATTTCCATCGAAGAGCTCATCGATGAAACGAACGTATCTCATTTCACTCGTATCTTCTGTGTCTCATTTCACGTTAGCATATTTTTGAAATTTAGTTTTTCTTTCTCAACTTTAGAAGCTTTTATTTTTCGTCAATGACGGGTGCGTTCTGTTGTTTCCTTGAAGAGCTCATCAATGCTCTTCGATGCTCTTTGACCAGTGAGCCATAGGCATTATAAATCTTCTAGGATTTTTTTTCTAAATAAATATAGTGATAATGCGAAAAAAAAAAAGTTTTCTCAAAATAATAACGAACTGAAAATTATGTTGTATCAGAGGGCCCTACAATGCTTGGAGACCATCTTATTATATAGTTACCTTAGCATATCGGGCAACAGGTTCTTCGTACCCTTTAGCAAAATGCCATTCCATCAAAGAACTAAATATTTTGCTAAGTGTAGCATCTTCAAATGAGTCCATTGCTATCACTAGCATATGTCTAGTAAATCTTCCAGTTATCATGTTGGCACCACCTCCTGGTGCTCCCATTGCGCATGCAAACAACTAAAATTAATTATGATGTTTAGAAGATGATGTCGATAAAATTAAGACATTAATTATAAGTACTAAGTGGAACGTTTGCAAACTTCAAGTAAAATAGATCAAATAAAAATCTCTGACATGCTTTATTACATTTTTAGATTTTTGTTGTTGTTTATTTATGTACCCTTTCAATGTATTTTCACTAATTCACTTATTGTATTATTATGGGGTAGGTGGCTCAGTGGTATCGAATCGGCCTGTGGATCTTGAGAACCCTGGTTTGATCCCCACAGCCGACAAACAATTTTCACCAATTTAAATCTACCCCTGTGGCTCCCCTTCCACTATTATCTTTGCAGGCCGTGATTTGATGGCTGTTAACCGCACTTCATGCGAGAAAATATATCACTTACCGAGATCTGCTTAGGCAGAGTGCCACACTCAGTAATGGGTAAAAGGCGTGATGATATATTTATTTATTTATATAGATGAAAAAATTGCAATTCCTTATATTTTGAATATGAAAATACAAGGATTTGTAATTGATATTTTTTCTCTTTTCCTTAAAACAAAAATTATACAGTTTCGGTTTAATCGAATCTACAAAATAGTTATTTGTGTATTAAGAGCGTAAAGTGATTCTTTTTTACTCGAGCACGGCGCGAGCCGCAGGCAAGAGCTGCAATAGTGCCAGAGGAACAAAGACACTTTACGCTCGTGATTCACACATAATTTTTTCTACAATTGCATCTTAAAATTATTTAAAAACGTATGCGTACTGAAAATAAATTCGTTCTGTCAACTGTCAATATGACAAGTTTCTGTTTTGTTTGTATCTCTGGTAACTATTGAAATAAACGCGCATTTATTAACTTTTTCACATGTTGCCATTGGAAAAGCGTGCATTTAACTTCCTTTTTGCGCGTTGCCATTGGAGACGCGTAAAAAGATATTTTTCGATTGTTCCACAGAAACCGTCAACTTTACGATGACAAATAAGAGCGTAAATATCAACTTTTCATAGCAATCGTAGAAAAAATTAATAATAAAATAAATATATCATCACGCCTTTTACCCATTACTGGGTGTGGCACTCTGCCTACGCAGATCTCGGTAAGTGATATATTTTTTCGCGTGAAGTGCGGTTACCAGCCGTCAAATCACGGCCCCCAAAGATATTAGTGTTGGGGGAGCCACAGGGGTAGATTTTTGAATTGGTGAAAATTGTTTGTCGGCTGTGGGGATCGAACCAGGGTTCTCAAGATCCACAGGCCGACTCGATACCACTGAGCCATCTACCCCATAAATAATTAAAAAATGTAAAAATAAAATTGTCATACAATGTCAACAAGTTCTAGTTTATTGGTATCCTTGTCAAACCAATGTCCATGATCAATTAGCTGCCTCAATAATTCTATGGGGGGCTGAGCACCATATTCTTCCTTCATGGGCATTCCTAAATCATCTACAAACAAAATACATTTTTTTCCCATTGATGGTCCAAACACTCCTTTTCTTCTTCGATCTAATTTCGACATAATAATTTCTTGCGTTTGTGTTGAGCTTGTTTGTGCGCTGAAATTAATAACACTTGGCAAAAATTTTTCTTTTGGCATCGTAATAAGGTGGTTTAAGACGATGGCTGATTTTCCTGTACCAGTGGGTCCACAAAACATGATTGGTATATTTGCATTTAGACATAAAGTAAAGAAGAACTTTTGACAGCAGGATTCATTGGTTTGAATCATTATTTCTGCAAGCTAAAAAATTATATTTTTAATAAATATTTGTAAATCGATATTTTAAGGTTAAATACTTTTGCGGTGGCAGGAATGGATATTCTATCAGCAGTTTCTGCCCAAGGAACCCAAGTACCATTATTCTTCTTATCGTAAAAGAAATCAAAAACAAGAGCTCGTTCTGGAAATAATTGATTTTTTGCCATTTTGAATGACTTTGGTTTAGGGTTTAATTTATCGTCTCCGTAGATTATTTTACGGAAGAAAGCATCATATCTTCTTCGTCCTTCTCCTGTCATTGTACATCCTAGTCCCCAAGCCAAACAAAAGAGAAACACGCATTGCAACCATTGGGTACTCACTTGTTCTCCTTCCAACATACATGAGAACAATCGAGTGAAACTCTAAAACAATATATATTTATTTATTTGTACAATTGTTATTTGAATATTACGTGAACAAAGTGTCACTTTCTTTACGGAGTTTTTTCATGCTCCTATCAGAAAGAAAAATTTTCTTAAATAAATTAAAAGTTTAGATAAAATTTATTGCTTTCTAATTACTAAGAATATGGCTTTACTTATCTTCCCGAAGAAGGAAAAGTATCGCTTTCTTCTCTCAATTGAGGCAAGCAAATTTAATTTTCTGATAAGGTCGTAAAAAAATTATTTGAATGTATACTTGGAATAAATGTAGTTCAGAAGTTCTGATAAAAAGTGGGCATTCATGGAATATAAAGTCAAATGAAATTGGAATCAACCATTCTACCATTTCCAAGAACAGTTCCATTTGTTCCGGAAGAAGATTCTTCTTAAGAATATTGATATAAGAATCTAACATTGGTCTCCAACCCAACATTTTGGGTTCTAGATAAATCATACCACATCTAGAAACTGTTGCAGGAGATGCTTGGTCTAAATCTGCTGGCTCGAATATTAAATTCATTTTGTTTGACATCTAAAAAGTTAAAAGTGTAAGAATGAGAATGTTGACGTGAACTGATTTTTTTAATGAATCTTTTAGTGGATGTCCTGTGAAGATTTCAGGGGTTCGTACTACCCCATTTAATGGGATATAGCGTGATGTTATGTATGTATATAAAAAGTTACATCAACATTAAACAGTATTACATTTTTTTTCTAATGTCGAATAGGCAGATTCATAAAAAAGTGTTGGAAATAAATCACTATCGGTGCATCTCTTTTGTAATTGGCGCCACAGAACAGAGGGCAGCACTATATGGACACTCCTTTTTTCCACACTATTCTTTTCTTTTTTCCTCCAACTAAAGTTATAAGTTCGATTGAACCACGTATGTAACGGTCAACGTGTGAATGTCAGAGTGTACATTTTTATATTTTCATTAAATAAATAGTTACAAGAATTTGTTCGTTTTTGTCAGTCTCCACACCGAGCAACTCAACAAGAAGTAAATTTGGAGTTAAGTAACTCTAGTTTTATTCTGAATTAAAATTGGTATTAGAACACTTTACAAAATAGAATCAGGCCGTTTATAAATTTGAGAATTCACCACACGTCACTGTCAACCAATAGGATCACGAATTTGTTTGAAAATGAACCAATGAAATGTACATTTCGTCGGAAATTCATCACTAGTGAAATTTCATCGGAAATACCACTGTTATTAATATCCTTGGTTACGAATAAAATAAATGATATTTTCAATATTTTCATAAACGTCAATTTTGAATATTAAATGTACACTGAAAAAATTTAGAATTTTCATCACTGTGCAAATAAATACCTAACTATTCTTGTTAATTAACTCTTGTTTGGTAAATTCTCAAGCCGAATACAACTCGTAGTATGAAAATTGACAGATAATATTTTGACATAAATATACATTCGTTGTTATGGAAAAAATTTATGTCAAAATATTTTCAGCAATTTTCATACTACTTGTTATATTATATATGAAAATATAATTAATGTTTCATACATCGTCATATTAGATTGCATTTTTGCATCCTTGACATTTCATAATTAGGCAGGGTCAACCTTGCGATGTGTTACACCACCTCCGATTTTGATGAAACTTTGTTAAAAGTTTCCTCTCAGCGTCCTAGTTATGGGAAAAATACTAACAATTGGCGGTCGGAATCGTATGACCTTGAAATCTATGTTTATTGTTTTTAATTCTATTTATTCATCATACGTGTGAGTGTGTGTGTGAGGGGTGGGTGTGAGGGGGTGGGTGTGTGTGTGTTTGTGAGCGTTTGCGTAAGTATGCATTTGGGGTAAACCTGCAGAAGAGCTACTTCACCTTCGATTTCGCTGAAAATTTGTGAAAAGTTTCCTCTCAGCGAGCAGAATATAGGAAAAATACTAACAATTGGCGGTCGAAATTATTTGATCTTGAAATCGAAAAAAAACACCAATAACCATGCCTAACCTAGTACAGAACGCATTTTTATGGTGCGTGTGTGCGTATGGGATGTTTTTTTTCACAGTTTATCACTTTTATATCACGTTTATTTCTTTTTACCATAAAAATGCGTTCTGTACTAGGTTAGGCATGGTTATTGGTGTTTTTTGTTTCGATTTCAAGATTAAATAATTTCGACCGCCAATTGTTAGTATTTTTCCCATAATTAGGATGCTGAGAGGAAACTTTTGACAAAGTTTCATCAAAATCTGAGGTGGTGTAGCACATCGCAAGGTTGACCTTAGGTATCAACTATTTTATGAATTAGAAACGAAATTAAAATTTAGAATTTTCATCACTGTGCAAATAAATACCTAACTATTCTTGTTAATTAACTCTTGTTTGGTAAATTCTCAAGCCGAATACAACTCGTAGTATGAAAATTGACAGATAATATTTTGACATAAATATACATTCGTTGTTATGGAAAAAATTTATGTCAAAATATTTTCAGCAATTTTCATACTACTTGTTATATTATATATGAAAATATAATTAATGTTTCATACATCGTCATATTAGATTGCATTTTTGCATCCTTGACATTTCATAATTAGGCAGGGTCAACCTTGCGATGTGTTACACCACCTCCGATTTTGATGAAACTTTGTTAAAAGTTTCCTCTCAGCGTCCTAGTTATGGGAAAAATACTAACAATTGGCGGTCGGAATCGTATGACCTTGAAATCTATGTTTATTGTTTTTAATTCTATTTATTCATCATACGTGTGAGTGTGTGTGTGAGGGGTGGGTGTGAGGGGGTGGGTGTGTGTGTGTTTGTGAGCGTTTGCGTAAGTATGCATTTGGGGTAAACCTGCAGAAGAGCTACTTCACCTTCGATTTCGCTGAAAATTTGTGAAAAGTTTCCTCTCAGCGAGCAGAATATAGGAAAAATACTAACAATTGGCGGTCGAAATTATTTGATCTTGAAATCGAAAAAAAACACCAATAACCATGCCTAACCTAGTACAGAACGCATTTTTATGGTGCGTGTGTGCGTATGGGATGTTTTTTTTCACAGTTTATCACTTTTATATCACGTTTATTTCTTTTTACCATAAAAATGCGTTCTGTACTAGGTTAGGCATGGTTATTGGTGTTTTTTGTTTCGATTTCAAGATTAAATAATTTCGACCGCCAATTGTTAGTATTTTTCCCATAATTAGGATGCTGAGAGGAAACTTTTGACAAAGTTTCATCAAAATCTGAGGTGGTGTAGCACATCGCAAGGTTGACCTTAGGTATCAACTATTTTATGAATTAGAAACGAAATTAAAATTGGAACTAAAAATGTCATTATTTTACGAAACTACCTTTAAATATATTCCCTTTCTTCTTAGTTAAACCTTATTTGTTGCTGTTTGAAATATTATAATTTACTATATAATTAATATACAAGAGATGTGAGCATTTTATATATAATTTATATTTATTTTTTCACTAATTCATAATTACGACAAATAGTTTTTAAGTGATCCGATTCTAATGATCCGGATCAGTTAGCTGAACGGGTTTACCCATTACTACCGCTCTGTAAATTTAAACTAGTAGCATAATTCAATAAAGTTGGACATGATATGAGATCTGCTATAGCAGAGCGTCACACTCTATTATTAAATAAAATAAATAAATATATCATCACGCCTTTTACCCATTATTGGGTGTGGCACTCTGCCTAAACAGATCTCAGTAAGTGATATATTTTGTCGCGTGAAATGCGGTTACCAACCGTCAAATCACGGCCCTCAAAGATATTAGTGGAGGGAGAGCTACAGGTGTAGATTTTAAATTGGTGAAAATTGTTTGTCGGTTGTGGGAATCGAACCAGGGTTCTCAAGATCCACAGGCTGACTCGATACCACTGAGCCACCTACCCCATTACACTCTATTATTATATTATTCAAATGATTTATTTTAATGAGATGCTCCCTTCCTTTCTTATCTTTTGGTTAATTTTCTGTTTTTACTATAGAGTGTCCATTGTAATTGTGTGGAATTCAGTTTCAAAAACAAGTGCAGGCAGATACTCCCTTCCTTCCTCATCTTTTTTTACTTCATTTTCAGTTTTTACTATACAGTGTGTAACTGCAATTGTGTTAAATGTATTTTTAAACAAGCGCAGACGATGCTGCCTTCATTTCTTATAGATTCGTTGTTAGAGAAGTGGGCGTAAGTGAAGATTTACGAAACAGGTGTACAGGAGCGAATGTATGAATGTTTGTTGCGTGTTGATGGATTTTGGTTGTGAGAAAAGAAAGAGTTCGTATGGAGGAAGTGTTAATGTGGTCGAATCAAGTATCGTGTGTCAGGATGAGAATGTTGACGGGTTCGTGCTACCCCATTTAAGGGGATATAGCGTGATGTTATGTATGTATGTATGTAATATGAGGGTAAATAGCTTAGTGGCAACATCTTACACCACATTTAAATTACTGCTTTGTCTCTACTAACATCTTTAAAGATCGAGATTTACCGGCTGGTACTGCACTTCACACGCATAAATTTATCTTTTACCGAGATCTACTACGGCAGAGTGCCACACCCAATAATGAGGAAAATGCGTGATTTATTGTTATTAATTATTTCAATTCTTACTTGTATAATTTCTCCTGACATAAGACACAATTTCTTATTATCATCTAAAACAGTATTCATATTTTCAATCCAAACAGCATCTACTGGTCCATCAAACAAGATCCACTTTCGATCTATAGTAGGTGAACATGCATACATCCTAAAAATATTCGCTAAAACACCATCGGACCATTCATGAGAAGCTGGATCAAACGATCCATATAACTGATCCATTGTTATAGCTTTAGGATTAATTATACTCCAGACAACTCGACATTCTTTTAGTTTGGCTCTTGGGTTTTGCGAAAGAGCTCCAAGAGCATCTCCTAAAGACTGAAACAATTAAAATTAATTTAAAGAAAATTTAAAAATGTGTCGGAGAAATACTTGATAAGCGCATGTTTTTCCTCCTAATGGTTCACCAACTATCATGAGTCCATGACGAACCAGAATCATCTCGTAGATTTGTATAACTTTTTCGACGTACCAAGGAGTGGATTGCAAATTTTTTTTATTTAACTCTTTAACTAGACAGTCTATTAATTCGTCTCGATCTGGTTTCGGTAGTTGTACTCCCGGAAATAAATCGGAGTAAATGCCCTCAAATAATGGAATATCCTGCAAAATTTGTAGGTTATAAGATACGGCATTGTTAATGATCCATTTATCAATTTGAAGATAAAACTCGATTAGTCGATAAACGAAAAAAAATCACATAGAATAGACTTCTCTATTCAATTTACGATGTCTTTAATTAAATTTAAGACGTCTTTAATGCAATTTCAGAAGTCTTTAATTCAATTTAAGACGTCTCTAATTCAATTTAAGATGTCTTAATTCAATTTCAGACGTCTTCAATTCAATTTCAGACGTCTTTAATTCAATTTCAGACGTCTTAAATGCAATTTCAGATGTCTTTAATGAAATTTCAGACGTCTTTAATTCAATTTCAGACATCTTAAATTGAATTAAAGACGTCTTTAATTCGATCAACATGTCCCGAATTATTAAATATAAACCAATATGGCGTAGCATAGATAACAAATAGATACTCCAATTTAATTGGTTTAATTATTTTGTTATTTATTTATTTTTTAACTATTTTGTTATTTGTCTTTTTGGAGATAATTAAAAGTTTACCAACATTATGTTGAAATTTTTACATACGCCAAATTAATTTTTAATTTGTATTTTCGTAAAATCAATCTAATATTAATATGAAAAAAAAGTGTGCTTTTGTTTCTATCTAAAAACTCGAAGGGATATTTTTTTAGAGACCAAAAAAATCGCAAAATATTTCCCTCAATTGCATTTCGGCAAATTTTCAGAAGATGTTTTGTGTCTTTAAATTAAAACGACTAACAATTCTTAAATAATTATCACCTCTTACGATATTCTTCCTGATAATTTTAGAATACATTGATTAATATGAAGCAAGATTTATTGCGCGAAATAAATATTTTAAGTGTAATAAATATGTTTGTGTGACAGGAATTATAAATGCAAATGAAGCGAAGTTTAATTAGATTTTTTGAATCTAATAAATAAATATTGAATTAATGTTTTGATGAGACATTGCAGGATGTTTTGTATACGATATTTTTTCATTTTATCTTAAAATTGATACAAACGAATCCTCAATAGTTCATATTGTACCTGAGCTAAGAATTTGGCTAAATTAACATCAATAATAGCTCGAAGAACTAACTCCGATTCATTTCTTGTTGGGTATGCCTTCTTCAGAGCTCCAGCTGCTAGCAGAACAGATTTAACGGCTCTCATACCGTAATCATAATGGTTTTGTGATGACAATTGCTCAGAACATAATTTGTATGTATGTACAATTTTCTGAGCTAAACTACTAGCTTTTGAAAATCCGTTTGAGTATAAAGTAATTTCTCCAATCATAGCATAATCGGGCACCATCATTGCTACAGTTCGGAATAAGACTTTTAAGTTGTCGGGTAGCTCTGATCGTCCAGCGTATCTAGACAAAGTAATAAATAGAGCATTTAGTAGGTATATGTGGGAACCAATAGAATCACGATTTTGATTAAAATTAGAGATGGGCGAATATCATCCGCGAATAGTCGAATGCCGCGAATATTGACGTTATTCGATATTCGAGATTTTCGAATATTAACGACAGTATAGCGAATATTCGAATACCTCGAATATCGCGCCATATGTTGACCTCAATTTTTGACTATGTTGTCATTTATCATTTGTACATAAACTTAAAGCTATTACAATATTTTGAAGTTATTAATAACAAAGATATTTTGTTTCAAAACCATGAAGACGTACCATATTTCAAATTTGTTTTTCGCCAACATCAGCCCGTACGTTTCACCTTAAATTTGAAGTTTTCGTTTTTTTCTTTTTTGTTTGTACTTTTTGTTTTAATTTTATTTTATCTTAACAATTTCATTCAAATAATGAAAAGGACATAATTAAATAATTATTAATAATAAATAAATTAACTTTTAGGAGTATTCGAATATTCGAGTACCTCGAATATTCGAGATCTGATTAATATTCGTATTCGATATTCGAATTTGAGAAATTTAATATTCGCCCATTTCTAATTAAAATGAACCAATGAAATGAAAGTTATTTTGATAGTTTTCCACTAGTGAAATTATAAGTGATAATTTTTTACTGCATTAAATTTGTTTGGTTACCAATAAAATAATAGCTATTTATGAAACTAGTAAGGAAATGAAGGTTATTATCTTATGTAAACACATAAGTAAGGTAATAACTTTAATTTCCTTACTAGTTTCATACAATATGTTTTCTACTTCCGTTCTAATAAATGCAAAAGAGCGTTTTCGTAACACATGCACAAGAAACACGTTCTTATTCCTTAATTTTAGAGAGAGAAACACTGCTTTTCTCCCTAGGTAGGATGTTTCTCTCCCTATTTAGCATGTTTCTCTCCCTAGAGACTACGATTATTAGCTGTTTGCGGCGTTTCCTAGGTAACCCATATTTGACATTTCTCCCGATAAGACGGTAATTTTTGTGCACTTGTTACGAAAAGTATAATATGCTTCACGGGAGGGCGCGATTTTTCCTTGTGTGAAGTTGACAAACCTCGACTTCAGCTCGAGCCTTCGGTCCTCGCTTATGTCTCGGTTTGCCAACTTCACACGCGGGAGTAATCGCTTGTTTCTCTCCCTTGATGCATAACATACTATTTTGAAATTCTGAAATTTTTACATATTAATGACAGTTATAAATTCAAAAAATAAAAGAATAACACATCAGAATTCGTCTACCAAGATATCTTTTTTTTTGTGTTGCTGTTACCTCATTATTTCACTAGTTAAATAACGCAGTTCATTACCTAACTCAAATAAGTGAAATAAAACGTCTATTTCCTAACGGAAGTAAAAAATAAATTTGAATTAAAAAAAAATATCGATTATTAGTAATTACGATTAGCAATTATAATTATCAATTAATAGAAGTGTCTTTATATATGCGATTCAGTTACAATGGCATTTGTAAATAATTTTGAAATGGAACATAAATAAACTAAAAAAGTACTTCTAAAAATAGTGTAAAAAAGACAATATAATATTTTTATAGCACTAAGTGTAATTTTAAAGTTTGCAAACATTTTACTTAGTAGGTACGTATAATTAATGTCGTAATTTTGTTGATGTTAACGCTAGTATTATTTAATTTAACTTTTTTATTATAAGAAATAGAAAAATTTTCTTCATATAGAAGTTTTAGTATATTAAATATACTATTTTATGACACATATAGAAATTTTTTTATAGTCAACAATGCAGATATTTATTTGTTACTTGTTTCACGTGTTTTGTCATTCATTTTACATTGTTACATTTTGTTTAATTTTACATAGCCACCTAGAATAGTTGAATAAAAATAATTTCTGATATGTCTCAATTACCTTATTTATCTCGATATTTTCATATACATTTATGACAAGTAATACATAGTTGAAAAGAGAAAAAAATGGTGGTTTTTATTTTAATAAAATAATTCTGTTCTTATTTGAAAAATAAAAGTTGATAGTAGTATCATGTAAACCTGACTTTATAAAAAAAATTATTTGTGTCATAAAACAGTATATTTAATATACTAAAACATCTATATACTTACCGAAATCTGCTTAGGCAGAGTGCCACACCCAGTGATGGGTAAAAGGCGTGATGATGATGATAAAACATCTATATAAAGAAAATTTTTCTATTTTTTATAATAAAAATGTTAAAATCCTAATTGGTGATTGTAATTACTAATTGTACAGCTGTAAACACAACTAAATCTTAACCCAATACCCGCCGCAATTCAATGATCAATAAAAGAATATCTTTTCAGTAAAAATATCTTTATTTGAGTTCTAAAAAACAAGTTTTTGATAATAAAAGTTAAACATACTTAAGTGTTAAAATATATCTGACCTTGAAATATAATTGTTAAAAACACCGAAATTAAGTAACTTTGAATATTTTTAAAATTATTGGTTTTGCAAATATTTGAAAATTGGCTGTGACTGGCTGTCATAACATAACTTTTAAATGTAAAAAAATGATTACAGCCAAATATTTAAGCGTCCCAAAAATGGGACGTTGGCGGTTAATGGGTTAATTAGAGCAAATTATAGTAGACTCCGACCCACTTAAACATGACGGCAATTTAAAAAAATTATAAATTATTGTTAAAATTGTAGTCTTACCCTGGATTCATAGTGATAAACACAGTGCAAGTAGGATCCAAAGACAGTTCAGTTCCTTCGAAAATAAACTTTTCTAATTTTTGAGCCACAGCCATTTGAATACTCAAAATTTGTTGAGCCACTACAGACAATACTTCCAGTTCAATTCGATTGAATTCATCGAAACATGCCCATGCACCAGCTTGTGCCAATCCCTTAAAATTACAAAATAGTTTAGGGACATTTAGTTTTGAAGGAATTCAAATATATGAGGTAGGTGACTCAGTGGTATCTAGTCGGCCTGTGGATCTATAGAACCCCAAATTAAAGCTACCCCTCCACTAACATATTTAGGGGCAGTAATTTGACGGCAGTTCATGCGAAGAAATATATCAGTTACCGAGAACTGTTCCGGTAGATTGCCACATCCAGTAATGGGTAAAAGGCGTGATGACATATTTATTTTATGTCAAATATACCTTGTATATGGGGTAGGTGGCTCAGTGGTATCGAGTCGGCCTGTGGATCTTGACAACAATTTTTATCAAATTAAATCTACCCCTCTACTAACATATTTAGGGGCTGTAATTTGACGGCATTTCATGCGAAGATATATATCAGTTACCGAGAACTGTTCCGATAGAGTGCCACATCCAGTAATAGATAAAAGGCGTGATGATATATTTATTTTATTTAAAATATACCTTGAAGAATTTGCCCAAAGCCTTGTAATCCAGACCATCCGAGCAGTTGAACACGACGCATTTCTTTGCGACGGCTTTAGCTAGATCTTTGCATGTTTCTGTTTTTCCGGTTCCGGCTGGACCTTCTGGTGCTCCGCCTAAATTAAGCTTTAAGGCACCCATTAGTGTACTAGAAACATTAAATTAGTTTAGTCTAGTTTAAAACCTACCCGAGAGAGTAATTTTTATTGAGAGGTAATTAATATTTATTTCGCTGTTTGCTCGGTGTTATAAAGAACATATTAAGTTTACTACATACATACATACCAGGGGCGGATCCAGGGGAGGGGTCATGGGGGTCATGACCCCCCCTAAGCATGGACTTTTTTTTAATGTTGGCCCTAATACATAATAATGATGTCATTATTTACGATTATTAAACAAATTAAATAGAAAATATTATCTAAGAACTTAATTCTAAGATAATTAAGAAGTATTGTTTGATTTATGATTTTAATAAATAGCCAAAAACCAATATTTTGTGGGATTATTATTTCGACCCGCAGATGGGAGAGGTATTCTATTTAAGACGATTTAATGTAATTGTAAAAATTATTTACAGCAGGAATATAATTTGAACAAATACAAATGTTTTTTATATTTAGAAGATGGACCCCCCCCGGGGACAAAATTCACTTCATGACCCCCCCTAATGCGAAGTCTGGATGCACCCCTGATACATACATATATAACATCACGCTATATCCCATTAAATGGGGCAGCACGAACCCCTGAAACATTCATAGAGCATCAGTTCACATCAACATTCTTATCCTGACATACGATACTTGTTTCGACCACATTAACACTTCTTCCATACGAACTCTTTCTTTCCTCACAACCAAAATCCATCATCACGCAACAAATATTCATCCATTCGCTCCTGTACACCTGTTTCGTAAATCTTCACTTATGCCCACTTCTATAACAACGAATCTATAAGAAATGAAGGCAGCATCTCCGGCGCTAGTTTAAAAATACATTTAACACAATAGCAGTTACACACTGTATAGTAAAAACTGAAAATGAAGTAAAAAAGATGAGGAAGGAAGGGAGTATCTCCCTGCGCTTGTTTTTGAAACTGAATTCCACACAATTGCAATGGACTCTCTATAGTAAAAACAGAAAATTAACCAAAAGATAAGAAAGGAAGGGAATATCTTTGAACATACTATACACCTGTTTCGTAAATCTTCACTTACGCCCACTTCTCTAACAACGAATCTATAAGAAATGAAGGCAGCATCGCCAGCGTTTGTTTGAAAATACATTTAATACAATTGCAGTTACACACTGTATAGTAAAAACTGAAAATGAAGAGAAAAAGATGAGGAAGGAAGGAAGTATCTCACCATAGTAAATATATTTAAATTAACAAATTCGAACCAATTTTATTTATTTAATGGTTCTACCTAACATTACAGTTAAAAGTTCGACTATTAAAAATACCTAAATTCAAGTCTTACATATAATTATGCGTTCTAAAACGTGTAAAAATGGGATAGGTGGCTCAGTGGTATCGAGTGGGCCTGTTGATTTTAGAACCCGGGTTCGATTCTCACAGCCGACAAACAATTTACACAATATTAAAATTACTCCTGTGGCTCTCCGTCCTCTAATATCTTTGAGGGCCATGATTTGACGACTGATAACTCGCATTAATATATCACTTACCGAGATTTGCTACAGTAAAGTGCCACACCCAGTAATGGGTAATAGGCGTGATGATATATTTATATTTATTTTACTTTATGCTTCCTTCCTTTCTTATCTTTTTGATTCATTTTCTGTTTTTACTATAGAGTGTGGAATTTAGTTTCAAAAACAAGCGCAGAAAGATGCTTCCTTCCTTCCTTACCTTTTTTTCTTCATTTTCAGTTTTTACTATACAGTGTGTAACTGCAATTGTGTTAAATGTATTTTTAAACAAGCGCAGGCAATGCTGCCTTCATTTCTTATAGATTCGTTGTTAGAGAAGTGGACGTAACTGAAGATTTACGAAACAGGTGTACAGGAGCGAATGGATGGATGTTTGTTGCGTGATGATGGATTTTGGTTGTGAGAAAAGAAAGAGTTTGTATGGAGGAAGTGTTAATGTGGTCGAAACGAGTATCGTGTGTCAGGATGAGAAAGTTGATGTGCACTGATGCTCTATGAATGTTTCAGAGGTTCGTGCTGCCCCATTTAATGGGATATAGGGTGATGTATAAGAAAATTGAGAAATACTAGAAATAAGGTGGCTATGTGAAAATAATTTGTTTTAAGTTGTTTTTGTTACTGAATTTGTTGCTTTAGTTTGTTAAGTTGTATAACACTGTTACATTTTGTTTATTTTCACATAGCCACCTATAATATTTGTATAAAAATTATTTCTAGTATTTCTCAATTTTCTTATTTTTCTCGAATTTTTTCAGATACATTAATAAAAACTAATACACCGTTGAAAAGAGAAAAAAATGGCGGTTTTTATTTTAGTAAAATAATTATAGGTTGCTATTTAAAAAATAAAAGTTGATAGTCGTATCTTGTAAACCTGACTTTATAAAAAATATCTACATCTGCCATCAAATAGTATATTTAAAATAATAAAACTTTCATATGAACCATTTTTTTCTATTACTCATAATAAAAAAGTTAAAGGGGGGGGGGGGCGTCTTCCCAGACTCACCCTGTATATACTAGTACTAATAGATATATGCTTTTTTCCCTCTGAAATACTTCCGCGCGGCATTTAAATTAATTGTTCCTTATTCCCAAGGGTTTAAACTATAATTTAAACAAATAAAAAAAAAACATTTTTTAAAAATTCTAGAGTGGCCTTACCCCTTAATGTGGTCGAAACGAGTATCGTGTGTCAGGATGAGAATGTTGATGTGCACTGATGCTCTATGAAAGTTTCAGGTGTTCGTGCTACCTCATTTAATGGGATATAGCGTGATGTTATGTATGTATGTATGATTATGTATTACAAAATATAAAAGTGTAAATACCGGAAGCATCTATCAGTTAGAGGAGTAGCAACCAAACGACCAGCATTTCCCAAATATTCGAACCCATATTTCACTGTAGTTGAAATCATAGAAACATCAACTGTTGAATCATCGTCCACCCAATAATATCGCAGTTGAGAGATCCAATTAAAATCTGCTATACTAGTAATTTGCATTTGATACAAGTTCTTGATAATATCTCGACCTAACAACAAAATAATTACATAACATCAATAATCAACAAAGCATCAGCAACATACCATGTACATCAATGACAATAAGAGCTTCAACGGTGATCTGATTTCCAGGTAATAATTTTCCTTGAACTAATTGTACACTTTGTTCAATTTGGAAAGTACATTGATTAAGATAATCTGCTAGATGTCCTTCCTTAATTGCTTCCGTAGCTTCTGATGTCCAGAATATACAATCGCCACATTGGACTATTTGTCCAGGCCAAGTTAAAATCCATTCTGGACGATTTGTATTTGGATAAGCGTTTAATGATTGAGAACAAATGTCTTTCATGGATTGAATCATAAGTTTTTCGACTTGTTGCAACCATTTTTCTACCATTCCCTACAAAAATAAATGATTATATATACTGTAACGAGTAAGGTCAGGGGCGGATCCAGACTTAGAATTAAGGGGGGGGAGGTCATGGAGTGAATTTTGTCTCGGAGGGGAGGGGGGTTATTGTCTATCTTCTAAATATAAAAAAAAACATTTGTATTTGCTCATATTATATTCCTGCTTTAAATGTTTTTTACAATCACATTAAATCACATTAAATCGTCTTTGGAATCGCATTAAATCACATTAACTCATCTTTGGAATCACATTAATTCACATCGTATAACATTAAATCATCTTTAGAATATACTTAGATAACAAAATCAATTCGTCGTTTGCTTTTTTCAAATTTAGTGATGATTTTATCGACGTCAATCTGGCAATAGACTCACATCCGCTGAAACACAGTGCTAACGGAATTGACTGAACTCAGAATCATGAAGGCGGTATCGACTGTCTGCTGTTAACTAACAATATTTTTAGATGTAGGAGAATGTGTAGCTTTAAGCAACATTACTTTTCTATAAACAAGTATAAACGTGGTGAGGAAAAGTAATTATTTTTCACCTCAAAAATTTCCCCTAAGAACGCCAACACTTTTTAAATCATAAAGTTTCAATATCTAAACGGTTCTTCGATAGAATACAAAAATTATTGAATTAGAAGTTGATTTTCTGAGTGCAAATGTCGTTAGTCACATACTTGACTAGGTCTTAAATAGAATAGCTGTCCCATCTGCGGGTCGAAATAATATCCCCACAAAATATTGGTTTTTGGCTATTTATTAGAATAATAAATCAAACAATAGTTCTTAATTATCTTTGAATTTCTAAGTTCTTAGATAATATTTTCTATGTAATTTGTTTAACAAATTGAGTTATCGTAAATAATGACATCATTATTATGTATTAGGGCGAAATAACTATTAGAGCCAACAAATTTTAAAAAGTCTATGCTTAGGGGGGGTCATGACCCCCATGACCCCTCCCCTGGATCCGCCACTGAGTAAGGTCCTGATGGCATGAGCGCGTTTGAGCGATGAGTCACTAGCAGATGGTTGAAATACTTCTGGAATATTCTGGAGAGTTGTGGAAATTACATGATTTAATATATAAGGAAGAATTTGGGCCGGAAGTCAATCGGTATTAAAGTGTGAATAGTGCAAGTCGTTGCTTAGTACATTATTGTCAATATAAATAATAAAATAATAAAAAACAATTTTCACCACGTTAAAAAACAACTGCACTAACATCTTTGGGAGCTGTGATTTAACGGCTAGTAATCGCACTTTACGCGTAAAAATATATTACTGAGATCTGCTACGGCGGAGGACCACATCCAAAAATAGGTAAAAGGTGTGATAATATATTTATTTTATTTATTTAAAATTAATTGCAGCACGAGAAATTCACTATCAAACCGTATTTTAATATCTCTTTTAATTTTGTTGCGATTTTAAAATAGGTAAAAATTACGCATAAATGTATCACTTAACGCGATCTGATACGGCAGAGTACTACACTCAGTAATGGGTAAAAGACGTGATGATATATTTATTTATAATTAATTGGACCACAAGAAATTCACTAATTCATATCGTATTTTAATATCTCGTTTAATTTGGTTGCGATTTTAAAATAGTTAAAAATTACGCATAAATATATCACTTAACGCGATCTGCTACGGCAGAGTACTACACTCAGTAACGGGTAAAAGGCGTGATGATATATTTATTCATAATTAATTGGAGCACCGTATTTTAATATGTCGTTTAATTTTGTTACGATTTTAAAATAGTAAAAAATTACGCATAAATATATCCTAACGCGATCTGCTACGGCAGAGTACTACACTCAGTAATGGGTAACAGACGTAATGATATATTTACTTATTTGATTTGATTTTAAATAAATGATCAAAGTACCTTGGCTTCAGCAGGAACGATTTTTCCGCTAAACGGAACAGTTTCCCCTTCAGCTGAGAGCATAGCAACAATTTCTTCATTTTTGGTAAATTCTAACACACTCACGCCCTCGAAACATTTCTTCAAATGAGGTTGAACTCGTGTCGGATCTTTAGTTTCAGATAAAATTTCAAGTAATTCATCATTTGATAAAAAGAAGAATCTTGGAAAGAATAATCGTTTCTTTTCCAAATAATCATTTAATCCTTTTTGGACCTCATCTAAAAGTTTATTATTTTCTTTCAGCCTTTTTAACATATTTGGATAATCAGTTGCTACAAGCACATGTGTGTCTAAAATTGTATTGTTCATAATATTCCGCCATGTTTTGTCAACTTGTTTGAAGTTACGAGCCTCGGTAGGCATTTGTCTGTTGATGTCTTCAGAAGTAAAGATTGGTTCCAAGTACATCCAAACACCTTGGCACTAAAATTACATTTTATATTGGAAAAATGAATCGTGGTTTACCTTGTCATATAATTATAATACACATATAATGAATTACTAACTCAATTTGTAATAAGTATATACAGGGTGTAACAGCGAAACCAACCACCGCCTATATTTTCTTTATTATTATATTTAAAAAAATATATTATAAAGCAAAGTTGTAGAAGGCCAAGGGGGACATTTGGTTAAAAAATAAAATATTTTTGTAAACCAGTGGTTCTCAAGTTACAACACAAAGTTATATTTTATCAAATGGGATTATACATATTTTGTAAGCCTATTCGATAGTTTTTTTTTAATTCAACCATGTAATCATTTTATATCCTTACATAACAAAAATATTGAGAAAATTCAAATAACAAAACAAAATAAGTTCATTGTTATTTATAATAATTAGTTGTGATTGTTGTTTTTATTGAGATAAATTATGAGTATTGTATTAGGTAATTAAATGTTTGTGGTTTATAATCATTATGTTTATTGCTTTGTTATTGATCATGGCCTACTGTTTTGTGTCATGTTAAATAAAATTTATCGAAACTTTAAATTGAATTTTCTCAATATTTTTGTTATGTAAAGATATAAATTGATTACATGGTTGAATTAAAACAAAAAACTCTATCGAATAGGCTTACAAAATATGTATAATCCCATTTGAAAAAATATAACTTTGTGTTGTAACTTGAGAACCACTGGTTTAAAAAAATATTTTATTCTTTAACCAGATGCCCCCTTGGTCTTCTACAACTTTGCTTTAAATATAATAATAAAGAAAATATAGGCGGTGGTTGGTTTCGCTGTTACACCCTTTATATACCGAGTGTCTACTTTTTTTTTCGAACATAGGAAATTCAATGTTAAAATTTTGATTTAGTGATATTTCTTTACCTATTAATTTTAGAACAAAATTTTACTGAAGAAAAATGTTCAGAATGAAAAACTGCATTAATAGAGTATAAGTTTGTCGTTCAATTGTTTCTTATGTCCGAGTTAGAAGCAAAATAATATACACGCTTTAAAGCAATTATCAAAGTGCCATGACAAATAAAACAAATTAGATAACTTAATAATAGGGATTTATTTGTCTAGATTATGTAGACAAAAGAAAATAATAGTTGTTATAATTAATTTTATTATTAAATTAAATGCTCGAATAAATCACCATTGGCTGATAGGCAATGGCTTAATATATTATAGAATTCTCGACGAACGGAACTTAATTGTCTTTGGGTAATATTGTTGCACTCTTGTATAATTGCATTTCTTAAGGATGCAATGTCATTGTATGTACCATGTTGGTACACTTTTTCTTTTTAAATATGACCACAAAGGAATAAATTCGGAGATCTAGCTGGTCAATTAATTGTAAAGTTTTTTTTTTTATGACAGAAAAATTTAACTTTAAAATTATCTTCATTACTGTACGTTCAGTCGAAGTCATATGTAAAAAAAAAACAATTAATTGTACCTTCCTGGCGTATCCACGCATCAGAACACTGATTTAAAAATATTTTAATATTTCGTCCGTTGTGTGCCGGACAGCCATCATGCTGGTACCAGACGATGCTATTATCATTAGAGTAAGCTTCCAATTCTGGTCCAATATGTCAAATAATGTCAGACACAACAAACAAATTATTGTTTTATTTCTCACTCTGATAATTGCTTTAAAGTGTGTATTTTCTTTTGCTTCTAACTCGGACATAAGAAACAATTGAACAACAAACTTATGCAGTTTTTCATTCTGAACATTTTTTGTCAGTACAATTTTGTTCTAAAATTAATAGGAAAAGAGATATCGCTAAATCAAAAATTTAACATTGAATTTCCTATGTTTGGAAAAAAAGGAGACACCCGGTATATACTTGCGATACAAATAAATCATTATTATTATTATGAATTGTGGTTTAAACTTACAGCTAGCCAGGCATCAATAATATCTTGCATGGATATTAGCTTTGATTCCCATGATTGCATTTCTTCTTCGAACGCTTTTACGTACGGCGATCCTCTCATTGTTTGTGCTTTCAGAATGTGGTCATCTAATATCACTTGGATATCATCAACAGCGGATAGAATTGCCACTCCGGTGTCCCTAAAGAGATATTTATTAATAAGTAATTAATTTTATTTGCTAATTATAATTACAAATTAGATAGTTATAAATGAAACTTAAAAGTATATATCTTTGCACTTTAATTTATGGGGTAGGTGGCTCAGTGGTATCGAGTCGGCCTGTGGATCTTTAGAACCCTGGTTCGATCCTCACCTTCGAGAAACAGTTTTCACCAATTTAAACCTATCGATGTGGCTCCCCCTCCACTAAAATTTTTGGGGGCCGTGTTTTGACGTCTGGTAACCGAACTTCACGCGAAGAAATATTTCACTTATCGAGATCTGCTTCTGCAGAGTGTCACACCCAGTAATGGGTAAAAGGCGTGATTATTTATTTTTTATGTACATTTTAATCGTAATGAACTGTTTACTTAACTCTGTCTCTAGGGGTTACGAGACTTATAACGTGCTAGCCCGTGTAAAATTTATAACGGGCTGTTGACATTGGTTATCATGACAACATATCTAATTTTAAACGTTTGACACAAATATTTTTTGATTAAACAAAATCTGTCAGACTTTCAATGTCTACCTTGATTGAACATTTTAGTTATTGCGTTATACTATTGCAATTAATTTGATTAAATATACATATATTGTGATTCAAATGCACATAAAACTTTGTACAATGCTCGACCGTGAACTGAAATTTACAGGCTCACACAGATAACAGGCTCGCTGGCGCTCGCCCGTTACCTTTCTATGCTCGCCTGTAAATTGCCGTATAACGGTCTTGCAATATAAATAACTATTATTTATTTTAATTAAGATTTTCTTTTTTAAGTAATGATGCGATTAAACTAACTTAACTTTTTATAATGTTCAGTTATAGACAAAAGAATGAACATTCACTTTAACCCAGCTTAAAATAAACTTGTTTTATGAATTGCGACTTAAAAGCGAATTAAAAATAGTATTAGTACTAATTCGCTTTAAGAATCTACTTGCTAATAACTATTGTGTAACTTTTGTAATAAAAATGAGATAAAAAATCGAGGAGAATTGTTACCTATAAGGAGCACATTCAAAGACGACATCAACCCATTCTTCCTTCATCTTTCTTAAGTTCTTGAGCAAAGCAAACTCTTTAGTAGCTGAAGCACTGATCTCTTCCAACTGTGCAGTATATTTAGACAAACCTTTATCAATCATATCGCTTAAAGTAGACTCCGGAGTTGGGTCAAGACGCTCTCCAACAATTTCACTCATCTAAAACTCCAAAACATTACAAAAAATTACCAAATTTTATACCGGGTGGAACATCATACCTGTGTACATAGGCGATTAACATGAAAAAACAGTTTTTCCGTGCGCATTGCTCCCCAAATTATTTTAGCCAAAAATGCTTCAAATAAATGTTGTAGAGCATAAAATTCTGTATCTAAATCAATAAACATAATTACATTTACATGCGTTGTAACGACAGAAATTAAATAAAAAATATTAAAAATTATGTTGAAAATATCAAATAGCCATGAAATTGAAACAAAAATAGATAATTGCTTAACGTTTGACAGATGAATGATTAATTTGTCGGGGGTAAATATTAAATAGACAGAAAAACGTCAAGCATTTATCTACTTTTGTTTCACTTCCATGGCTATTTGATATTTTCAACATAATTTTTAATATTTTTTATTTAATTTCTGTCGTTATAACGCATGTAAATGTAATTCTGTTTATTGATTTAGATGCAGAATTGTATGCTCTACAACATTTATTTGAAGCATTTTTGGCTAAACTAATTTGGGGAGCAATGCGCACGGAAAAACTGTTTTTTCATGTTAATCGCCTATGTACACAGGTATGATGTTCCACCCGGTATAGAAATATCGCAAACCATTTTCCAATGTCGCTTCTGTAATCCCTTGTTGCAAATGGTTTGTAAAACCGGTACGAATTGTCGGAATTTCTCCACTTTTGCACGAACCATTTCTGCGATTCTTTTAGCGCCAGGAACATCTTGAAGACTCTTTGTTAGTTTGTATAAAGTTCGCCACATTAAATCTACATCTTCGCGGATTTCTTCCGCGTCTAAATCTGCAAATGGACCATAATACCAGATATCGTAGTTCTGGTGGAATGAAAGAACTGTGTGCCATAGTCTGTCGAATGGTTCAACGGCTGTTAACATCACGTAGAGATTTGTAAATGGTGATATTTCGAAATCTAGTAACTGTTCTTCTTCGTTTATTTGTTCGGCTTCTTTTTTATCTTCCTGTAGATATTATTATTATATTTTTTTAACATATGACTTCGACTGAACGTACAGTAATGAAGATAATTTTAAAGTTAAATTTATGACAGAAAAAATTCGGATGACGCCTGGATTCGGGCCCCCTTTAACTTTAAATATTTATTAATTAAATATAAGATACAAAAAAAATATATTTATAAATATATGTATGGTATGTAAGGGCAGAATCTACAAAAAGAGTTAAAAAGTATTGATACTGTTAGAAACAGATGTTTTATAAAACTTTATATTCATTTACATAAAACTATTAATTACCTTCATATATGTATGTTATAAATACTCCTTCGTAGTACTGAAGTCTTCAAATTTAAAATTTATTGTGCGCACTAAAATCGAGGCTAAAATATGGTAACAGTTCGGTAAGAGTTAATTTGTGCAGCGATGTGTATTGTATACTCACTGTATGACTATCTAATATCTAGTTGCATATTCGATAAATGCAGGGGATATCAAAACAGCACTACGCACAAATGTATAGAGCCTTTGCCTATGTGTGTTGTATACAATGTAGTAATATAACAAACAAAAATGCAACAATGTAATCATGTACTTTTAAATAGTGTATAAATTTATTTAAAATTTGCAACTGGGGCCCTTGATCAAGCATTTCGTCATTTTGTACTTTATACAATGTAATACATTGTTAGAAACGTGTATCAGACATTTCGTTATACATGTTTTAGTAAAGAATATAAAAAATTGGTGAAATAGTAGAAAATTAAAAGCAATTTAAAAAATAGCATCACATCCGGGCCCTTTGAATTCCACGGGCCCTGGGTATTTCACCCACCCATCCCCCCCTCAGGTCGGGCCTGACCACGTCACCTGTGTCCAGCGTATGGCATCAACCGAATTCTTCTGTTCGGATGAAGCCTGGTTCGAATCCAGGCGTCATCCGAATTTTTTCTGTCATAAATTTAACTTTAATATTATTATATTGGTAGGTTTTTTATCAGTAAACATTGCGATATGTCATTACCATAGTTACAGATAAAAAGTTTGACAGCAATGCATTAGAGCGTTTATTTTAAAAGTAAACATAGGGAAAATAACATTGCTGTCATCTATAATTGTCAAAATAATAAAACTTTTTTTATCAATAAACATAGGGATATGTCATTACCATAGTTACAGTTAAAAAGTTTGACAGCAATGCATTAGAGCGTTTATTTTAAAAGTAAACATAGGGAAAATAACATTGCTGTCATCTATAGTTGTCAAAATAATAAAACTGCCTCTTTCAAAATCAGACCGGGTTAATAGGGGATAAAATATTGGGGCGTTTCTATATAAATGGTAATTTAAATGGGGAAAATTATTTAGAGTTGTTACAAGAGAGAGTAATATTGAGGAAGTGTGGTTCCAACAAAATGTACGAAATTATCTGCACCGGATATTCCTCCAACGATGGATAAGACGAGGTAGAGAAGTGGAGTGGCCTGCAAGGTCATCAGATCTTGCGCCAAACGAGTTTTTTCTTTGGGGCCACTTAAAAAATCAATTTTATAATGGTGGTAAAATGAGTGTAGAACAATTAAAACGTAGAATTAGTGTTGCATCGCATGAGATTCCTCCAGAGCAAATAAATCATGTTATAAATTCATTTTATAATCGTTTAGGCTATTGTTCACAGGTTGAAATTAAATTATTATATTAAAATTTCTATTTAAACTAATGTACTTTAAAGTAATTAAAATTCATTTAATTTGTTTAAACTTAAAATGTTTCTTTTATTATAATAGACTATTACATTTCAACGCATTGCTGAATATGTTATTTTCCCTATATTTACTTTTAAAATAAACGCTCTAATGCATTGCTGTCAAACTTTGTAACTGTAACTATGGTAATGGCATATCTCTATGTTTACTGATAATTATTTACGAAAGAAAATAATAAATTAATACCTGTAAGCTAGCTACAATTTCTTCTATTGTTTCAACACTTTCAATCATATCGTCCATTGTTAATAAAGGAGGATCCTTCTTACGAAATAGATCTAATTGTTTCTGGTGCTTTTCTAATTTTGCATCGAAGAGAATTCGTTTCTTTTTGAGAGCTTTTTCTGCTTTTTCTCTTCGGATTTGTATTCGTGAAAATGCTAGTTCTAAAACTGCATCCATGTCGTTTGGCCACATTAATGCACGACATATTACTTGTATATGTTCCTCTATAATTTAATTATAAGTAAAATGAACTATTTATATAGTTTATTAAATAAGTACTTGGCAAATGAGCGAATTCCATTAAAAATAAGAATGCTTCCGCTGTATTTTTAATGTCTTCCTTTAGTTTGTATGTTGTAACATCACGACATTCTACCATATAATTTGTAAGTTCTACTATCTCAACTACTGTCTCAGGAGTTTCACTTACTCTTTGAGACATTTCGTCAAAGGTGTCACATATTCTAAAACATTTAATGCATATTTAAATCATTTAAGATAAATGTTTAAAAGGATATACATTTTTTTATTTCGACTGTTTTTAAAATTATGAAATGATACTTTTTTCGGAATTCAGTCAGTTTTTTATTTTTTATTATTACGTTGACGTTTCGGCCAACTCTTTAGCCTTCATCACAGGGTTGCAAAAAACCCGGGTTTAAAAAAAAAACCCGACCCACTGGTTTTTTTGGGTTTTATTGGGTTTTATGGGTTTTTTGGGTTTTTTGGGCAATATTGGGTTTTTTTAATTATCCATAAATGTACATTTAAAAACCACATTTGACTTACCCAATGAACCCACCCAAATAAAAACAATATCAGTGAAGTTGGTTATTGAAGACTGCAGTCACGGAGTTAGTGATTTTTCTCTAAGTTGGTAGCAGTCGATTGAGGTTATGTTGTTATTCGGCGATATACGTTCCGATTCGAGGATGTATTTATGCCAGAAATTTCGTCGTTCCCTGATGTTTCAATGTGCTGTTAAATGTGTGAAGTGGGTTTTTTAGTGGGTTTAATTGGGTTTTTAGGTGCGGTTTTCCAAAAAAACCCGGGTGGGTTTTTTTGGGCTGGGCAAAATACCAGCAACCCTGCTTTATTAGGACACTATTATAAATTAATTAACAATTATAAAAATAATTAATATAAATTACTTACAATAATAATATTTAAAAATTAACATTATCCAAAAAACGTCAACGTAATAATAAAAAATAAAAAACTGACTGAATTCCGAAAAAAAGTATCATTTCATAATAAATGTTTAAGTTGATTTTATACAAACAACAAAACTTAAAAATCAAATTGAAAAACTGAATTGAAAGTAAAGAAAAAATAGTTTTTAATACATATGTTTATATGTAAATTAAGGAAATTAAATAAAGCAGTTGACTATTGTCATTGTTTTAATCAAATTGCTTAATTTTATGCAAATATCAAAGTTCTGTGCATGATGGTATATTAATAGAAAAGACAATTTATTAGTCTTAGAAAAGATTTTCAACTTATTTTTTAACAAAAATAGTATGGAAGTAAACATTATTATTGCGTAATGTTCTTTGCAACCCTGTCAGAAAATGAAACTTGAGAAAATGACATCTCCCTGACTCAATTTAGTTAGATGGTTCAGTGGTATCGAGTCGGTATGTGGTCCTTGAGAACCCTGGTTCGATCCCCACAGCCGACAAACAATTTTCACCAATTTAAATCTATCCCTGTGTCTCCCCCTCCACTAACATCTTTGGAGGTCGTGATTTGACGGTTGATAACCGAACTTCACGCGAAGAAATATATCACTTACCGAAATCTGCTATGTTAGAGTGCCACACCCAGTAATGGGTAAAAGGCGTGATGATATATTTATATTTTATTTAATTTAGTTGTGATAGTAATCGTTGCCTTCACTAGGGAGGACAGTTATTTTCTATCATAATTAAATTTAGTCAGGCAAAAAATTACATGAATATTTGTTGATAAGTAGAAAATACTAGTTAGTTTATCATTTACAGATTTACGGATCTATAAAACTTATAGCGGGAGTCTACTTTTTTCCGAACATAGGAAATTTAATGTTAAAATTTTGATTTAGCGACATCTCTTTACCTATTAATTTTAGAACAAAAGTGTACAGAAGAAAAATGTTCAGAATGAAAAACTGCATTCATAGAGTATAAGTTTGTTGTTCGATTGTTTCTTATGTCCGAGTTATAAGCAAAAGAAAATACACGCAATTATCAGAGTGCCATGAGAAATAAAACAATAATTTGTTTGATGTGTCTGACATTATTTGACATATTGGGCAAGAATTGGAAGCTTACTCTAATGATAACAGCATCGTCTGGTACCAGCATGATGGCTGTCCGGCACACAACGGACGAAATATTAAAATATTTTTAAATCAGTGTTCTTATGCGTGGATACGCCGGGAAGGTACAATTAATTGACCAGCTAGATCTCCGGATTTATTCCTTTGTGGTCATATTTAAAAAGAAAAAGTGTACCAACATGGTACATACAGTGACATTGCATCCTTAAGAAATGCAATTATACAAGAGTGCAACAATATTACCCAAAGACATTTAAGTTCCGTTCGTCGAGAGATTAAGCCATTGCCTATCAGACAATGGTGATTTATTCGAGCATTTAATTTAATAATAAAATTCATTATAACAACTATTATTTTCTTTTGTTTACATAATCTAGACAAATAAATCAGTATTATTAAGTTATCTAATTTATTTTATTTCTCAGGCACTGTGATAATTGCTTTAAAGCGTGTATATTATTTTGCTTCTACCTCGGACATAGAAACAATTGAAGGACAAACTTATACTCTATTAATGCAGTTTTTCATTCTGAACATTTTTCTTCAGTAAACTTTTGTTCTAAAATTAATAGGTAAAGAAATATCGTTAAATCAAAATTTTAACATTGAATTTCCTATGTTCTGGGAAAAACAGTAGACACCCGGTATGTTCCTAACGTTAATTTTAAAATTTAGTTTGATTTATAAACTTAATATTATTCTGTAATTAAAATAAACTCTTCATGTTTTTTGTTGAAAACTGTTTCTAAATTATTTTAAAGAAAAATGTATCAAATACAAGTCAGTCATATTAAATTATCTACAACTAGAAATTGGAAAATAATTAAAGAACATTTGACACAGAAAAATAAAGTTAAAGAAGTGCTAATTAATATGTCATCTTACTTTCTGTTAATAGAATAGTTCTCTTCTATAAACTGGTTGACAATAGTAGCCCTCAAGTTATTCATAATTTCAATTAAAGTATTGTTTATAGTTCCACATTCCAAACTAATCATATTTAAAGGAATAGAATTCCGCATTAATTGTAATTCTGCTTTGACTTCCTCGTAACCATACAATATTCTAGCATAATCCTAAAATGAACTTCATTAACATACAAATAATAATATTATTAATTAATTTACTCTTATAAATGGAGCAGGTTCAGTTTTCATAAATTCTGCCAGAGTTTTATCTGCCTGTCCTGTTAGAAGATACAAATATTTATCATATTCGGATAAATATTGTATTGGTCCAATGACGTTTGGTTCGAAATATATCACTACTTGTTCTAAACATTCTTGTACTACTTCGTCTTCTACTAGTACTTCAAACAAGTAAGATTCGTCGCCGAAAAACTCTAAAAAAATATTACTTAATTATTTTTTGGCATAATTTATTTGCCACTAAATTCACTTAATCAAACTAGATAACTAACTTCCAAAATAAAAAAAAATGTATTCCATCAAATGACAGTAATGTTATACAGGATATTTTACGACTTACAGCAAAAAATTAAAGGGTATATTCTATACGACGTGCTGATCATAAAATAAAAAGAATTTTTTTCAAATTCGAAAAATTAAGGGTTGTTAACCTAAAACATTTTTTGTAGTACTGCACTGGATTCGCTTTCCTATTAAACACAAACAATTATTTTTTTTTTTTATTACATCCCTTTAGTTTATCTTATCTTAAAATTAATTATAGCCTAGTAAGATTATGTGCTTAGAACCTGGTGGGTAGATCATATGGCGTTGAGCGTTTGAGTCTTCTGTCATTTATCGGTTGGTTCATAAGGTTGGTAGCTAGTTTGTTTGGGTGCACATTTATTCTTGCACTGTATTTAACACTGTAGGCACTTATTTCTTCTTTTACTGTTGGTATTTGTAGATCTTTTCGAATACTGTTGTTGGTCACATACCAAGGAGCATCTACTAGTATGCGTAGTACTTTGGATTGAAATCGTTCTAGAATTTCTATGTTCGAGTTAGAAGCTGAGCCCCATATTTGTATCCCGTAAGTCCAAATAGGTTTTAATATGCATTTATATATTAAAAGTTTATTGTTTAAAGTTAATTTGGACTTTCTTCCGATTATCCAATACATTTTTGAGAGCATGAGTCCGAGTTGTTTGCGTTTTGCGATGATGTGTTTATGCCATGTTTGTCTTCTTTCTAGGTGCATGCCTAGGTACTTAACTTTTTGTAGCTTCGATTTGTGTAATGTGATTCTGAAATTAACATGATGTCTATGTCGTGGTGTTTTATAAAAGCTTTTACTTCTTCGGCATGTTGTGTTAGTCCATTGGCATTCCAGATTGCTAATTTGAGTTTTCCTGCCATTAATTCTTTTTATTAAGTAGCACGGTTAGTAGATTTAACATAGTCCCTATTTGTTCCATGAGATTTTTCATCATCTTTTTTATTTCTTGCATGTCACTAGTCTGTTGTGTTGGATTTGTGTTTTGGGTTTGGGTTACATAGTTTGTGTCCTGTACTCTTTGAATATTTTCGTTGGTTATCTGGGAGTATAATATTCCAGGTTGAGATTTTTGGTAGATCTTTGGCTCAGTTTCTAAGTATGGTTGCTTCTGTCTTAATGGTGGGTATTTATTTTTTTGTATGTTTTTATAGATTATACATCCCTTGTAATTGGCAGGATGGTTGCCTTCGCATAGTACACATTTCACTTCCTTTGTCCGTTGTTTACTTGGGCATTGTGCAGTTATATGGTCTCCTGTGCACTTAACGCACCTTGGTCGCATATGGCAGAAGTTTTTTGTATGACCATACCGTTGGCATCGGATGCACTGCGGTATTTCTCTTCTCGGTCTTGGTGGTTCAACTTTAATTTTGTAGTGCTGTAGGAATTCTATGTTGTATATTTCCTTGTTGTTGTTTGCAGGTTTTAATTCTACGTAGAACATGTTTAGCGGTTCCTTTGTTCTGTACTGTTTTATGTTCCATACATTGATTACCACGTGTCCTTTTTTTTGTATAGTGCATGTTTTTTAGTACTGCCTTAAAATTCCTCTCTTGTTTTAGCTTATATGTGTGGAATTGCGTTTGTTTTTGTTCTAATGCTTTTGTTACTGTTTTAAATGTCTCTGGGTTTTTTGTCTGGATTTTGACAGTGTTATTTTCTAGGGCTTGTACTTCGTATTGGTCTGCTGCTAGAGTTTGTAATAGTTCTGTTAGTGGAGCTATGTTGCCTACCCCGGCTACATAAATTGGCGGTGGTTTGGGATTTTTTGTTTGTTTAGTAACTTGTGTATCTGCTTCCTGATTGTCAAGTGACGAAAAGCGATTTTCAGTAGTTATAGATGTTTCGTTTAGCCAATAATCTTTGTTCATGACTTGTTTCACTCTTCTTAGTAATATTGGGCTGGAGTTTACTCTCTTCCTCTGATTATTTACTATCTGCCATTCTACAACTGGCTGTGGAGATTGATTTTGTTGTTCGTGGTGGTCTTCTTGTGCCCGTATATTTACTATCGGAGTTAAAGGATAGTCATTCTGTAGATAGGAATTTGTTCTTATTGGTGTTGTGAGCATTGGGGTTGCTATTGGTTGACATATTGATGAGGTTGTTAGGGTGTTTATAGTTGTAGTTGATGTAGTTGTGGTAACTCTGTATGTCGAGGTGGTTACTAGGGACGTTCCTCCGCTTGTTTCTGGCATTTTTAGTATCTTATTTTGTTCTGTAGATCAACTGTATTCACTTAGTTTAGTTTCCAGTTAGTCAATTTTTGTTATATCACTATTTTGTTATCAATTAGTCGCACTTGCACAGCACTGTTCACGTAACACGTCCGTTCACTTTGCCTGTTAGTACACGACTAAACACAAACAATGAAGTAGATATCAACTACGAAAGAATAATTACACAATTCAATTATTAGCAGTTATTTATAATAGAATTTTATTTAATTAATAACTTTAACATAATCATCCACCCAGTGGCAGTGGCAACGAAAAATTTTGGACTGGGAAACATGGAAAATAGTTTTGCGATTTAAAAAAAAATCTTTTTGTTTCATGATCAGCACGTCGTACAGAATATACCCTTTAATTTTTTGCTCTAAGTTGTGAAACACCCTGTATATGCCATAAAATAAAGAAAATTAATTCGGATTTGTTAATTTAAATACATTTAGATATAAATTTATTCTATCCGTTATAAAACCGAATATAAATGAATTTACATGAGAAGGTGGATTACTTTTGTTGGAAATCAATAAGTATTTAAAATAGATCATGTATGTACTTATGTTTTTCCCCCGAAACAAAAATAGATCAAATAAAAATCTCTGACATGCTTTATTACATTTTTAGATTTTTGTTGTTGTTTATTTATGTACCCTTTCAATGTATTTTCACTAATTCACTTATTGTATTATTATGAGCTAAAAATTTGTATACAAGTAGATTCGGATACGGGGAATTCACTCGGTCAAACCGCATATCAATAGCTTGTTTAGTTTTTGAGTTATAAGCCCTAGAAGATTTGCTGTTTTCAAACAATTTTCAAAATCAGATTTTCAACTTTCCCGAGGCTATAACTCGAAAACTAAGCAAGATATTGATATGCGGTCTGAAAGGTTGAATTCCCCGTGTTTCAATTGACCTCTAGGCAAGTTTTTAGCGATTTTTATTTTTTGATAACTTTTCGCCAATTTTTTTCCTTTTACAGTTTTTGACCATTATCTCAAAAACTATAAGACTTATGGACATAAACATTACACCATTGGGTTCAGCACGTCGAAATACATATGTATGTAAAATTTCGTTACATTATTCGTACGATAAATAGTTTTAGAGCAATTTGTTTAAAAATCATAAAAATCCCAAGGGGTCCCTTTGGGAAATAATTAAAAAATTTCAAAAAAGTTAATTTGTTTTAAATAAACAAGTAGTTTTGGACACGGGGAATTCACTCGTTCATACCGCATATCAATAGCTTGCTTAGTTTTTGAGTTATAGCCCCTAGAAGATTTGCTGGTTTCAAACAATTTTCAAAATCAGATTTTCTACTTTCCCGAGGCTATAACTCGAAAACTAAGCAAGATATTGAGATGCGGTCTGAAAGGTTGAATTCCCCGTGTTTGTATTTCAATTTTTTAACAAATTTTCTAATATATTCAATTGTCTGTTGCCTACGTTTTATATAAGGCGTGGGAAGTCACAAAAAAGGCAAAATAATGAATTATAAATTTTTGTCGCAAGAGGCGCTTTTTCCGAAAATAATTTAGGCAATATATAATTTATTTTTTACCCTATTTATTTATTTTATGTAAAATTAAATTGAAGAACAATAAAATAAATATTTATAATCTCAAAAAAATAAATAATTTGAACCTGTATATAAGAAGACTTGATCAATGTCAAACTGAAGACCAAAATCGTTGGAAACAGCGCCGCTGGCGGTAAAATTTTACAACGTTCATTTTTCTCCCATTTTAACTTGGAAACCAGCGTGCTATTCCCAACCGCTGGTAACCGCACTTCACGCGAAAAAATATATCACTTACCGAGATCTGCTTAGGCAGAGTGCCACACCCAGTAATGGGTAAAAGGCGTGATGATATATTTATTTATTTATTTTATTATCTTACCTGGGAACATAATACATTCCACTCTAGTAATTTTAGTATTCACATTTACAATTTTTAGTATTGTATCGTACAGCAAATTTCGTATATCAAAAAAACAAGGAGCAAAATAAAAATCAGCAGAACCAATGGTCGGTATGATATGAATTTTAACAATAGGTTGTTGAATAAAAGATAAATCTTCATATTCCCCGAAACCGTAATCATTCCCATCCTAAAAATATAATAACATTTTAATTTCATCACCTGAAAAAAGTTTATTTAATTTCATATATCTATTAATAATATACAGGATGTTTCAGGACTAGTGTAACAAACTTTAACAGCTTATTGCTGAAGTCATTTTGAGCCAAAAATGTCATATGAACATAGGTCCTATTCCTTCTAGTTACCAAAGTACAAGAGGTTGAAGTTCTATAAATAACACGAAATTTTCAAATTTTTGTAATCAAGATACTTTCGGAAAACAAGAGTTTTATTGAAAAGTCATACTTTATTTGTCTTAATTAATTTCATTTATTAATATTAACGAATACGATTTAGAGAACAAAACATAAAATGACACAATTAAATAGACACAGAACAACATAACCAAACTTGGAATAGGTTAACATAATATGAAATAAGATAACATTTTTTTTTAAAATTACAGCATGTGTTCAAAATGAGCGCATTGAACTCGTATGCATGTTAATATTAATAAATAAAATTAATTAAGACAAATAAGGTATGACTTTTCAATAAAACTCTTGTTTTCCGAAAGTATCTTGATTACAAAAATTTGAAAATTTCGTGTTATTTATAGAACTTCCACCTCTTGTATTTTGGTAACTAGAAGGAATAGAACCTATGTTCATATGACATTTTTGGCTCAAAATGACCTCAGGAATAAGCTATTAAAGTTTGTTACACTAGTCCTGAAACACCCTGTATTGCTGACACTGGGTCCAAAAGCGAATAGGGAAGGAGATATGCTATTTTATTTTTGCCATACTTGCTTCAAAATGCGCATGCCCGTAATACTGGAGTACGATTGGCTGACGTCAATTTCTAGCATGTTAAAATCTAGCGCCATATTTTAAATTTGTTAAAAATTATATATTTTATCAATTGAAGGTCATATCGACTAATATAGCAGTACATATTAAATTATTGATTCATATTTTTTCCATAAGTTACATATTGCCTTGTTTTTAGGAAAACTGTGAACAAAATCATTCACATGTAAATAAAAATATTTAACATTCCGATTATTAAATCATTTAACCATCTAAACTAACTTGAGGAGATTTTGAAAAACACAAATAACAACTGACTGGCATAATAATAACGAAGAAGATAGTCTTTACACAAACAAATGTAGCAAACAGACTAATTCAAATTCACACAAGTGGTGACAAAGAGAGCTCGCCATATTTGCAATGTCTCTCCCACTTCGTTATTAGTCAATAGTATTCCAGTATTACGGGCATGCGCATTTTGAAGCAAGTATGGATAAAGGCAAGATAGCATATATCTCACTCTCTTTCCTTTTTCGCTTAGATAACATTGTTGGTATAGGGCATCAGCAATACAGGGTGTTTCATAACTTTAGGTACATACGTTATTGGTATATGTTATTTGATATGCTGATTACGAATCAAAAATATATTTTTTTTAAATCTCAAATTTATTTTCCATGTTTCCCAGTCCAAAATTTTTCGTTGCCACTGCCACTGGGTGAATGATTATGTTAAAGTTATTAATTAAATAAAATTATATTATAAATAACTGCTAATAATTGAATTGTGTAATTATTATTTCGTAGTACGTCAGTAGGTCAATTTATTGTTTCTTCCCTTAAATATACGGCAGCATGCATGGTTCCAGCATGATGGTGCACCACTCAAACTTTTAAGGATAGGTGGATAGGACGTGGTGGTCCTGTACAATGGCCTCCTAGATCTCCGGATCCAAATCCATTAGATTTTTATTTTTGGGGCTATTTCAAATCACTAGTTTATGATAACCAGGAAGCTCCTGAAACTCTGGAACAACTGAGGGAACGGGTTGAAAACGCTGCTAATTTTATGAGACATCATAATTCGTTCAACGAAGCTTGCAGCGTGTCTTTAATTCACCGTGCTGCATTAAGTATGGCAGAGAATGGCAAAAATTTTGAGCAATTTTTGTAAAAATTATTCGAATTGTATGTGTTTTATTTATTTTGACATGTCAATTATTTTGAATACATAATAAACTATAATTATCGTTTCATTAAAAATAATTAAATTTTGTTTGTTTATTTTACTAGTATTATGTAATTTAAATTGTTGATTACCTACTTCATTGTTTGTGTTTAATAGGCAAGCGAATCCAGTGCAGTACTACAAAAAATGTTTTAGGTAAACAAGCCTTAATTTTTCGAATTTTTGTAGAAAATTCTTTTAGAGTCGTAATCAGCATATCAAACAACATATACCATTAACGTATGTACTCGAAGTTATGAAACAGCCTGTATATTACTAGTATACAGGGTGTAACAGCGAAACCACCCACCGCCTATATTTTCTTTATTATTATAGTTACAAAAAAATATTATAAAGCAAACTTGTAGAAGACCAAGGGGGACATCTGGTTTAATAATAAAATAATTTTTTAAACCAGTGGTTCTCAAGCTACAACACAAAGTTATATTTTTTCAAATGGGATTATACATATTGTTTAGGCCGACTCGATAGAGTATTTTTTTATGAATTCAATCATGTAATCATTTTATATCCTTACATAACAAAAATATTGAGAAAATTCAATTTAAAGTTTCGATAAATTTTATTTAACATGACACAAAACAGTAGGCCATGATCAATAACAAAGCAATAAACATAATGATTATAAACCAAAAACATTTAATTATCTAATACAATACTCATAGTTTATCTTCTCAATAAAAACAACAATCGCAACTAGTTGTTATAAATAACAATGAACTTATTTTGATTTGTTATTGATCATAGCCTACTGTTTTGTGTCATGTTAAATAAAATTTATCGAAACTTTAAATTGAATTTTCTCAATATTTTTGTTATGTAAGGATATAAAATGATTACATGGTTGAATTCAGAAAAAAATACTCTATCGAATAGGCCTAAACAATATGTATAATCCCATTTGAAAAAATATAACTTTGTGTTGTAGCTTGAGAACCACTGGTTTAAAAAATTATTTTATTCTTTAATCAGATGTCCCCCTTGGTCTTCTACAACTTTGATTTATAATATTTTTTTGTAACTATAATAATAAAGAAAATATAGGCGGTGGTTGGTTTTGCTGTTACACCCTGTATATATGTTTAACTTACTCTATGAGTTGAGATGTAATCTAAAAAATGCATCAAACTTCTCATCACTAGCATCCTCAGCTGCATGGACATCAAAGAAGCAGCACAGTTAAAAAATCTTTCAATCATCTCCGATGAATCTCCTTGTTCTCGTGGAATGTATTTCTTCCATTCTGATCTGTACTTCAAGAAGATATCAGCGACTTTCTTACACCATTCATCAGTTAGTTTATTTCGTGAATCTGCACAAATTCTATCGATTTGTTCTTCTAAAGCTACCATTTCTTGAGGGAATGGTTCTTTTTCGGTGAGTCTTTTTGGATTTAGGATTAGCATGTCTTTATATCTGGTAAGAGTAAGGTGATTAAGTACTTTAAATGAAATAGGAAATGATGAAATGAAACGTAAATTGTGACCCAGCTTGCAATTAAAACTGTTTATAAATAACATACATACATAACATCACGCTATATCCCATTAAATGGGGTAGCACAAACCCGTCAACATTCTCATCCTGATACACGATACTCGTTTCGATCACATTAACACTTCCTCCATACGAACTCTTTCTTTCCTCACAACCAAAATCCATCATCACGCAACAAACATTCATACATTCGCTCCTGTACACCTGTTTCGTAAATCTTCATTTACGCCCACTTCTCTAACAACGAATCTATAAGAAATGAAGGCAGCATCGTCTGCGCTTGTTTAAAAATACATTTAACACAATTGCAGTTACACACTGTATAGTAAAAACTGAAAATGAAGAAAATAAAAGATGAGGAAGGAAGGGAGTATATGCCTGCGCTTGTTTTTGAAACTGAATTCCAGACAATTGCAGTTGGACACTCTATAGTAAAAACAGAAAATGAATCAACAAAATAAGAAAAGAAGGGAGCATCTGACTGCGCTTGATTTTGAAGGTGAACTCCACACAATTGCAGGTAAACACTCGAAAAATCTAACCAATGAATCTAAAATCAAGAATCATACGCTTGTCCTTATTCATCATATTTATCCCGCAATTAATAAATAACTAAATAATTATATAATCTTCTTGTATCTCCCGCGAAATTATTTATTTATTTTGCATTCTGCACAACAGGAACTTAATCCCAAAATCAGTAGCTTATAGTTGACTCAGAACTTAATTAATAAATCTCTATTTACTGTAATATTTATTCTAAGAGCCTACATTTTAATTTGTTTATTAGCAAATAAAAAAATCTTTATTAAATTCGTAATAAATATATAAATAAATATATATATAAAGTCAACAAAACGAGTAAAGGTTTAATAGTTTTTATATTTCGGCTTTGTTTAAAGCTATCTTCAGTTAAGAGGTGCTGCAATGAGACGTGAGCGATGAATGAGTGACAAAGATGAAATATAATAGTATATTATACAACGACGCTATAATGGATGCTCTTATTCCCGAGGATGAACTTGTAATCATCCGAGGTAATAATAGCCATTATAGCGAGTTGTATACTATACTTTATATACGACTAACATATACGACTAATTTAATAAAAATTACTCAATTTTTATATTATTAATTATCTATTAATTTTACATCTATTTACCTAATAAATTTACATCTAATTGAAATGAAAGTATTATTACAATTAATGATTTTTTTTTCTATGTCTACATCGTGGTTTATTTATAATACTGCTTTTATCATGGAGTAAAAAGACCATAATGAAGATGATTTGTATTTTTCACCTAATTCAGTAAAATATGCCAACAATACATTTTCTCGAAATGTATGTAAATTTAAACTATAAATATAATAGTTCGCTATTATTATGGATTAAATTATGTAATATAACAAAATCCCTAGATTCAAGTAAATTCGCATAAAAAACTGTATAACCTTAAACGTAAAAAAATCTTTAGTTCTAAGGATAATATCCCTAATATAGCAATACTGTTCCGATGGCACAATGAAACAATGATCCATGTTTTAAGCATTTTGATTGGTTCACGAGCGGGAATAATGACCATTATTCCCGGCGGGATTAATATATAAAATAAATAAATATATCATCACGCCTTTTACCCATCACTGGGTGTGGTACTCTGCCTAAGCAGATCTTGGTAAGTGATATATTTTTTCGCGTGAAGTGCGGTTACCAGCCGTCAAATCATGGCCTCCAAATATATTAGTGGAGGAGGAGCCACAGGGGTAGATTTTTTTTAAATTGGTGAAAATTGTTTGTCGGCTGTGGGGATCGAACCAGGGTAGCAAAAAACGCATATATAATGATAATATTATTAGTTAGTCGTATATAAAAACCGTTAAATCATTGTTCGTTTTGCTTCCTTTATATTTGACTTTTAAACATTAAGATTCGTTTAAATGGCATGATATTATTTTTTCATCTCAATCGAAAGAGTAATATTTTTCTATACAGACAGATAAAATAATAATAATGCTTATTTTGAAAAAAAATGAGAAAAATCATATTGAATAAATGCAATTTTACAGGAAATAAATTTTAGTTGGCATAGATACACAGGTGATAAAATAAACAAAAATCACAGAGCCAGCTGTCATTTTCGCCACGGAATTTTAATCATTCACAGAGACAAGAATTATAGATAAGTCATATTTTTCATCATCAGAAACGTAAGTAAAAATTAAGCTAACTGAAAAAGGAAGAATTCCGCACATTTTTCATAAACCTTAAATTACATCCACCCATTCGCTTCTATACCTCTGTTTTATTAATCTTTCATTCAACATATGTTCATCATATCAAATCATCTCAATTTATTCACCAATACTCCTCTAACAACGAATCTAAAAAGATAAGAAAATAATGGAGCATGGCGTATGCTTATTTTGATTCTGGTTCTAGTTGTACAAAGTTCAAATCAAAAGCTGTGTCATTTTATTATAATCAATTTTACTTACTCAGTTTCCCATAAATCTCTAATTTCCCTGATAACAATGCTATTGCAAAATAAATCTTGAGATACAATATGCTTATATGCAGTATAGGTACAATGCCAAGGTACAGGTGCAGAAATAATGTTAGGTCTATACTGGGCAGGATACGTCACAATTCCCAGACGTTTTTTCTCTACCGGGTCATGTAAAACGTAATCGAATATCGCACATTTTAAAGCAAAGATGTAGTCTTCATTTATTTCTCTCTTACAGGCTCGCATAATGCGAGTGTATTCTTCTAATTCTTTAAGTTTTGGGGCTATTAATTTCTTCATTATAATAAAGTTTTCTTCTGGATATGGAGTTATGTATACAATCTCATCTATACCCTTAAATAACATATATATTTAATATATAATTTCTTTAATTTGTTTGTGTAACAAATTGTATAAGCAAATAAGAAATACTGTTTATCAAAAAATGAACAACAGTTAAAATAGTTTACAGGAAAATCGAAACTACTCAGGCCTAATACATTCGTATTTCATTATATTGTTGTAATCAACGTATTATTGCAATCAATATATTGTCTTTTTTATTATTTTATTTTCTGTCAAAATAAAAAAAATAACTTTAAAATAAACATATTGTTGCAATCAACGTATTATTGTAATCAATATATTGTTGTAATCAACGTATTACTGTAATCAATATATTGTTGTTAGAAACATATTGTTGCAATCAATGTATTATAGTAATCAATATATTGTTGTTATAAACATATTGTTGCAATCAACGTATTATTGTAATCAATATATTGTTGTTATAAACATTTTTAATTAACGTATTATTGTAATCAATAAATTGTTGTTATAAACATATTGTTGCCATCAACGTATTATTGTAATCAATATATTGTTGTTATAAACATATTGTTGTAATCAACGTATTATTGTAATCAATATTTGTTCTTATAAACATTGTTGCAATCAACGTATTATTGTATATTGTTGTTATAAACATATTGTTGTAATCAACGTATTATTGTAATTAATATATTGTAGTTATAAACATTTTTAATCAACGTATTATTGTAATCAACAAATAATATTCCAAAGTTACAAATAAAGTGCAAGTATAATAATAAAATAGTTTCTTACTATTGAAGTGTAGTAAAGAATCTTTTCGATATCTTCTGGTCGTATTTTCCTAGTTTGTTCAATTTCTGTTTGTTCTAATAACATCAACTTTTGTTCATCCGGATGAATAGGTTCTATCGCTGACATGTTCTCAATTTCCCTTAAATCCAAACAGTATTGAACTAATAAATAAAATATGAAATTTACCTACATTAGCGTCTTCTCTTGAGCAATTCGTTTTTCTTCTTCAATTTTCCGTCTTTTTCTTTCTTTCGCATCTAATCGTTTCTTTTCTTGTGCTTCTTTTCTCCGCCAATGTTCTCCGTTGAGTAGATCTTCTAGTTGAACAAGACCTGCTACTTTTAATTCTTTCTTTCTTTTTCTTTCTAATCTTTTTTGCTCGCGTTCTTCCAACAGTGCTGGAGTTATTCGCGGCGGTGAAATAAGACGATTATTTTTGAAGAAAGGATTGTCTTTTCGTTTTTCTCGACGTCTTGGTGGCATATTTTGCATGCGTAAGATGTTCACGCTTGGCGTATATGCGAAACCTTATAAAATTAAACAACAAATAATATTTATTTAATAACAATAATACATCGGATTCCCACAACCGACAAATTGACTTGTACCACATTTAAATAAGGTTAAAGCTTTCCCGCCTCATCTATGGGGGGCGTGATTTGACGACTGTGAACCACACTTCACGCGCAAAATATACAGAGATCTGCTATGGCAGAATGCCACGCCCAGTAATGAATAAAAAGGTGTTATGATATATTTATTTATTTGTCAATTTGTGTATGTTAAAACTATGAATTAAGAGTTTTAATCCCTAGTTTTTTATATAAATAAATAAATATATCATCACGCCTTTTACCCATTACTGTGTGTGGCACTCTGCCTAAGCAGATCTCGGTAAGTGATATATTTTTTCGCGTGAAGTGCGGTTACCAGCCGTCAAATCACGGCCAAAAGATATTAGTGGAGGGGGAGCCACAGGGGTAGATTTAAATTGGTGAAAATTGTTCTCAAGATTCACAGATCGACTCGATACCACTAGTTTTTTATAGGTTATGGTTTTGAATTAAAACTTATAAATTTATATCTATTTGCTAATCTGCACAACAGAAACTTAATCTCAATTACATTAAGTTATAGTGCCATTCGAACCACTCAAAAATAGTCATTGTGTATAAGTTGACGTCAGTGAGATTGATGACAAATAATTTTCACCAAGTTAAATCTACTCCTTTGGGGGCCGTGATTTAACGACTGGTAACCGCATTTCACGCGTAGAAATAAATCACTTACCAAGATTTGCTATGGCGAGTGCCACACCCAGTAATGGGTAAAAGACGTGATGATATACTTATTTATTTTACGTATTAAGTAATAATATAATTACCTATAAATTCGCTTGGCTTATAATACTCAAAAGTATGTTTATGTGAGAGTATTAACTTGGGCCATTTGGTGTCTTCAAGTAGTTTTCCAAGAAGTTCTGATGGTTGAGGTTCACTATCCCTTCCGGCAAAGGGAAGCCATGGTAGACAAGGAATTATCGCTCGATTATAAACATCCCTTGTGTGCATTTCAGTCCCATGGTTCATAATATTTCTATTCACTTTCTTACTCATTTTGAAAGATTTGTTAAAATTGACGTAAAATAAGATATTTGATTTCTGTCATTGATTTAACTTGTCAACCGACTTGTGTGCGTTGCCATAGAAACTAATGACTAAATATAAGACGTCTGTTTTATTTTATAAATAACTTTATTTTTAATATAACACAAGTTTTATTGCACATTTTAGGTACACGATTGAAATAAATTACATAAATTATAATACATCTTTTGTATTTTGTTAATTTGATTTTGAAAATATCGTTATTTTCATTTTCAAATTTAAATAACTATAGATAAATATATAATTAGTGTCAATAACAACAAAATGGCTACATTCTATTTCTTCTTATACTCATATCCCGACTATCTGAAAACATATATTTAAAATTATTGTTATAACAAAATTTTCTTGATTAATAAAAAATATAAAATAAACACTTGGCTAAGTCTCACAAAATTCAGCCTCCAATTCACCTTATGAGTGCATCGTCAGAGGCTGGCCAGCCGGTAGATGGCATGGCCTGTTCCACAGAACTTCTCATGTCATCTTACCAGTTTGTTAGAGATCTTATTCTCTGCTGGCACAGTTCTTCGTCACCAGCTTCTTCACGTGAACTTTGTTCTAGGTGAAGAAGTGAGTTATACCATACTGATGAGCTCTAATAAGAGCGAAACGCGTCTATGGTTACTAACTGTGCTGGCCAGCCTCTGACGATGCCCTCATAAGGTGACTTGGAGGCTGAATTTTGTGAGACTTTGCCAAGTGTTTATTTTATATTTTTTATTAAACCTAGTTTCACCAAGTGTATGGATGACAATTAATTTTGTCTTTGTTGTTATATTCTTGATTAAATTTACCTTCTCGATCAGTATTCCTATCGTTGTACGGATTATTAATTAAAGATATATTATTAAAATCGTATCTAGGCAGTCTTCTAATAATGTCTTGTTCTCGATATTGCCAAGTGTCACTGGGTTCTGTATTTCGTTGGCTATTTCGGCTGTGCGAATGTCTGTCTAAGTTGTAAATCCATTCTGAAAGTAAGAAAAAGAAAATTGTAATAGCTATTTATGTAATAAGTTGCGAAAGAAATGTGTTTTAAGCACGCGACGTGAAAATTATCCTACGAGGCGTAGCCGAGTTAGATAACACGTCTAGTGCTTCAAACACGATTTCGCAACGTATTCCATACAAGATTTTTTATACTAGCGTTTTAAAACAGATTATTTATATGTCAACATTTTGAATTTTTCCAAATTTAAAAGTAGGCAGGCATCAGTTTCATCTTTTTGTTGCTATGGGATTCAATATGTTGTTTAATAAACATTGATGTCAACGTGCTCGGTGTATAATTTTTCTTGAGAATTTTTGGTAATAAATTTACTTAAAATGAGTGACTCAGAGATTGATTCTGATATTGAAAATGGTGCAGAGGCTGCATTGGCTACACTGGTTCCAGGAAAATCAACAAAATTGTATGAAGAAACTTACAAACAATTTGACAGTTGGTGTAATTTTACTTTTACGCATTAAACTGTCACTTTTAAGCACTAGTGCTTCAAAGTACTTCATTTAACAACGGAAATGACAATCGAAAAGTTGTTGTTATAATACGCTAGTATAAAAAATGATTTAAATAGTTTCGAGGTTTAGAAAATGTTCATACTTCCTTCTGTAATTTTGGAAATGTTGGTAAGAAGAAATTCTTTGTCTTTTGCTTCAATTACTAACATTTCTCGAAGAAGTTGGACCATACTTCTTTGCGCGGTGGATTTGGCGTGCAAATAATATACACGAACGCTAAAAAATATTATTTCATATTATTATTACGTGAGTGAGGAATTTTGGACAACAATTTTGCCATTTTGCTTAGATTATCTTTATACAGGGTGTAACAGCGAAACCAACCAACGCCTATATTTTCTTTATTATTATAGTTACAAAAAAATATTATAAACCAAAGTTGTAGAAGACCAAGGGGGACAACTGCTTAAAGAATAAAATAATTTTTTAAACCAGTGGTTCTCAAGTTACAACATAAGTTATATTTTTTCAAATGGGATTATGCATATTTTGTAAGCCTATTCGATCGAGTATTTTTTTCTGAATTCAACCATGTAATCATTTTATATCCTTACATAACAAAAATATTGAGAAAATTCAATTTAAAGTTTCGATAAATTTTATTTAACATGACACAAAACAGTAGGTCATGATCAATAACAAACCAATAAACATAATGATTATAAACCATAAACATTTAATTACCTAATACAATACTCATAATTTATCTTCTCAATAAAAACAACAATCACAACTAGTTGTTATAAATAACAATGAACTTATCTCCTTTTGTTATACATCATAGCCTACTGTTTTGTGTCATGTTAAATGAAATTTATCGAAACTTTAAATTGAATTTTCTCAATATTTTTGTTATGTAAGGATATAAAATGATTACATGGTTGAATTCAGAAAAAAATACTCTATCGAATAGGCCTAAACAATATGTATAATCCCATTTGAAAAAATATAACTTTGTGTTGTAGCTTGAGAACTACTTGTTTAAAACATTATTTTCTTCTTTAAGCAGATGTCCCCCTTGGTCTTCTATAACTTTTCTTTATAATATTTTTTTGTAACTATAATAATAAAGAAAATATAGACGGTGGTTGGTTTCGCTGTTACACCCTGTATATTCGATAGTTTCTACGTATGTCCTTGTTATAAGGTTTATTAAATATTTGAATTAAATTATTTGATTAAATATTTGAATTAAATTATTGTTTCACGAATTTCTCAGAGTGTAAAATTTTATTTCCACAACTGAGAGAAGAAAGTAATATTTTTCATCCCTATGAAAAAATTTATTCTTTCCTCAATTGACAGAAGAAAGTGATAGTTTTCATCCCTAGAAAGAAGAGTAATTTTTTTGTCTCTAAAGAAGGAAAGTAATATATGGCAACTGAAAAACAAAGGGAAATATTTGAAATTTGCCAAGAGAATTAGTTAGTTTTGTATTAAGTGCGCGAAATAAGTGTTTTTTTTTTGTTGCGCGTGAGAATGTTACTTTTAGTCGAGACAAAAATGTAATTCGAACGCGCCAAAAAAACAATAATTTTTTCTACAACTGTAAATAAAGAATAATATAATAATTATTGATTTATTCAAGTAAATTGAAGGAAAACAATCAACAATAATATTAATTTGATACTATTGATGTGTTGTAATTAATGAAACTCGACAACAAATAATTTGGGAGCGTGCGCGAGATACTAATTTTGCGCTCTAGGGTGCAAAATAATGCGCAAAATACGCGTTGTCATGGTAATGTAAATAATAAAAATAATCACGTACCTACTTCGCGTATTGATATTAATGAAGAAAAGTTCGATTTTTTCACTAATATTAATACGCGAAGTACATACCTTTTCATCATTTACTTTACCATAACAACGCGTATTTTGCGCATTATTTTGCACCCTAGTGCGCAAAATGAGTATTTTGCACACGTTCCCAAATTATTTTTTTCACGTTTCGTTGGATACAACACATCAATAGTATCAAATTCATATTATTTTTGTTTGTTTTCCTTCAATTTACTTAAATAAATCAATAATTGTTGTATTATTTTTATTTGACAGTTGTATTAAAAATGTTGTTTATATTTTGTGTTCAAAATTCTTGTTTTTGGCGTGTAAAAGTAACATTCTCATTTCACGCACGTAATACAAAAATAACTATTATCTAATTTCTAATTTATTTCGAAAAATTTTACATTCTGATAGAGTAGTGAAAAAAAAACATTGCGAAGAAAATAAAAATATAAATAAATAAATATATCATCACGCCTTTTATCCATCACTGGGTATGGCACTCTGCCTAAGCAGATCTCGGTAAGTGATATATTTTTTCGAGTGAAGTGCGGTTACCAGCCGTCAAATCACGGCCTCCAAAGATATTAGTGGAGGAGGAGTCACATGGGTAGATTTTTTTAATTGTTGAAAATTGTTTGTCGGCTGTGGGGATCGAACCAGGGTTCTCAAGAGCCACAGGCCGACTCGATACCACTGAGCCATCTACCCCGAAGAAAATGTCTTCCCTTAATATAAAAAATAAGTAATATTTACCTCATTATGATCAATAGTCCCATAATAACACCAGGTTTAGTCAAATAAATTAAAAATTTCATAAATCCGTGATCCTTTTGAATTTGCAATACTCCTTTCAAAACCATTTCATACATGTAATCATAACTTTGAAATGGCCCACATTGAGAAGTCCGTTTCCTAAGAAAATACCATTAACAAATGAATATTTTTACCATCTTGTAAATAACAAATAAACAACTGACTGTGTAAAGATGTATCCAAGCACAATAACAACCGCAAAAAGTGCCAAAAACGTCGTCACTTGAAAGATGGTTTGAGTTTGAGCCGCTCTCCATGGTTTCGAAGATGGTTTACAAAGATGGAGACAACTTAACCGTTTTAAATACCAAGTACACCAGAATTTAATTGTAACCACAATTGATAAAAGTGGGGAAAAATAAAACCCAACCCAAAATAGAGTCTGGTTGTATATTATTTGAAGAGTATTACTTGCTATGTCAAATTCGGACATTCCGATTCTGTTCCACAAATATCTAAAAGAAAATTAAGTAGAATTTAAAAAAATAAATAATTAACAACTGAGGATATCAAATTGAAGTATAAAAACATTGGAATAATGCTAGGATTTGAACCATTTAGAACAAATGTAATTCAAATTAGAATGACATTTGAGTTTATGGGTACCGTAGCTCGATTGGTTATGAACATTTTACCAGAATTCAATCCCAATTTTTCTTTTTATAATTCTCTTTGATATCTAAAAGAAATATAATATTTTAATATAAGTGTTGAAATAATATCATAAGAAAGCATCGTTCAACACATATATTATATGCTATTTTTCCTATGACAAATTAGCATTTTACTCTACAAAATAGTAATTTGTGTATTAAGAGCGTAAAGTGATTCTTTGTTCCTCGAGCACGGTAAATGCAGCGCGAGCCGAAGGCGAGAGCTGCAATAGTGTAAGAGGAACAAAGACACTTTACGCTCGTAATACACACATCATTTTTTCTACGATTGCATCTTAAATTATTAAGAAATGTATTCGTACTGAAAATAAATTCGTACTGAAAATAAATTCGTTCTGTCAACTGTCAATATGACAAGTTTCTGTTTTGTTTGTATCTCTGGTAACTATTGAAATAAGCGCACATTTAAACGCGCGCATTTAACATCTTTAAAGTTATTTTTTGATTGTTCACAGAAAACGTCAACTTTACGACGACGAATGCGAGCGTAATTGTCAACTTTTCGTAGCAATCGTAGAAAAAATTATTTAGTTTTTAGATCTTTTTTATTTTTTCAAATAATATCAAAAATTGTTTCAAATTCATTGTCTCACCGTCATTTTTGTGTTTATGGCAAACAAAATCTAATAATATCACTCTTTTGACAGGAAATAATCACTTGCTGCACGGAAATAAGTGCAGAAAAGCATTGTCGTAGGAAAAATAGCATTAAAAAACTGTTTTATATGAAGAAAATAATAACTCACTTATAAATAAGAACTCGTACAAATTCTACAAGTGCAGTAAACACAACAGAAATAATAAAATCAATCAAAATTAAACGATAAACTTCTTGTCCTAGAGAAGTTTCCCAACAAGGCTAAAATAAATGTGCAAGAAATAAAACCAAAATACGAGGTAGACTGAAAAGTAATGCACATATGTTTGTAGAGTACGAACGAAATGATCTTCAGAAGCGCGCCAGGTGGCATGTGAACTAACATTCCCGCTTAATACGCATGCGTAGTTTGAGATCGTTGCATTCATCCAGTGTATTTCGAGGAGCGGAAGTATGAAGACGTGTTCTAATGCTATGTCAGCGCGAGTTAAACAACGTACTGTTATTGAATTTTTATCTGCTAATAAAGTGACTCCTACTGACTCCCGACATTGAGTTTGTCGTGTTAAGGTGCAATTCCACTGCGGCATTGACGCATGCTACATATAGTCTTTCCATTGAAAGAACACGAAGCGACAAGAAATAAGTCTCCTTGCCGCATGCTACATGTTGATTGTTGTTGCCGGAGCGCATGCGTCACCGCTCGACAATATTTAACTTGTCGCACAATGTCGTGCTTATCCAACAGCCAACGGATCGGTGCGCTTGTGTCGTGCGACATGGAGTGGAATATAGACAAAACTACTTCTTTTATAGAAGATTACCACAATTCTCCTGAATTATGGAATAACCAAATTACCAGTTATAAACACATTAGAGTTAAAATTGATTTGTTAAAACGATTAGTGCTTGAGGTTAAAAAAAATAATTAAAAATTTACGTTCAGTTTTCCATCGTGAGCGAAAAAAACTACAATCAATAAAGAGTGTCTCATCTCCCAACAAAAAAGTGAAATGGTTTGCATTTGAGCTTTTAAGTTTTTTAGCGCACGTCGATGTACCAAAATCAACATTGTACTCAAAATCTTCTTTACTCATTCGTGTAAAATTTTGAAATAAAGCTCCATCGTCAGCAACCAAGTTATTGTATAAATTATATTGTGTTTCTTCAACACCTACATACCGGGTGGAACATCATACCTGTGTACATAGACGATTAACATGAAAAAACAGTCTTTCTGTGCGCATTGCTCCCTAAATTATTTAGCCAAAAATACTTCAAATAAATGTTGTAGAGCATAAAATTCTGCATCTAAATCAATAAACAGAATTACATTTACATGCGTTATAACGACAGAAATTAAATAAAAAATATTAAAAATTACGTTGAAAATATCAAATAGTGAAACAAAAATAGATAGATGCTTGTCGTTTGACAGATCTCCTGATTTAACACCTAGCGATTTTTTTTATGGGGTCATCTTAAATGTAAAATTTATAAGCAACGCCACCCAAATATTAATTCTTTGAGAGAAGCTATCGTGGATAAGTGCGCCTTAATCACAAATAGGCAGCTCACTAATGTACGACATTCCTTCTACAATAGACTTGGTTATTGCTTGGCTGAAAATGGAGGTTTATTTGAATATTTATTATAATAATAAATTGTAGTGATTATTTTATTGAGAGAATTATTGTTTGATATTTCAATTATAATAGATGGGTTATAATTTTTACATGACCAATCCTATAAGAAATAAACGTTTCATTGAAATGTACAATTGTTTATTTATTACTAAATTGTAATCATAGGTATGGAGTTTTTTGTAGGAATTTTATTGAATGATTAATTTGTCGGGGGTAAAATATCAAATAGACAGAAAAACGTCAAGCATTTATCTATTTTTGTTTCACTTCCATGGCTATTTGATATTTTGAACGTAATTTTTAATATTTTTTTATTTAATTTCTGTCGTTACAACGCATGTAAATGTAATTCTGTTTATTGATTTAGATGCAGAATTTTATGCTCTACAACATTTATTTGAAGCATTTTTTGCTAAAATAATTTGGGGAGCAATGCGTACGGAAAAACTGTTTTTTCATGTTAATCGCCTATGTACACAGGTATGATGTTCCACCCGGTATACTTCTCTTCTCCACCACCGTGGCTTCCTTCTTTTTTTTACGATTCAAAGCTATCACCAAATATGCAGCTGCCGTGACTTTTCGTAAAGACATTTTTGCACCAAACTGAAGTTGCCTGAATGGAATCGTTTTAGACGCATGCTACAAGCATAGACAACAAAGCGCATGCAACATGGAGAGACCAAGTCCGCATGCGACATTATTAAATTTTGTGGCACATGGTCGCACACCCATAATCAGGCAACACTAGAAAACATGTATCATGCCTCATGTCGTTCAGTGTTGCCTCAGTGAAATTGCGCCTTTAGAGGCAGCCTGGCACCAATAATCTTGCAACATGATAATGTCGTCCGCACACCATGCATGCAACTGAAAAGGCTCTGTGAAACCTGAAGTTTGAACCGATTACACACCCTCATTTTGTTCCCGATCTTGCGCCTTGCGATTTATATTTTTTTCCTCGACTTAAGAGAGACCTCAAGGGTAATCATTACACCTCCGACGATGACGTAAAGGCAGTTATCAAGTCCTGGATTCGAGAAAAGGCTAAACTTAACTTGGGGACCAAACCTGAAGTTGGCTGCGGAACAAGCCGCTTCTGGCTTGAATTCAGAAGTACCAACTTAACGTCAAAAGCCGAGCAATTTGAAATGCGAAGTATATTTATCATAAAAATGCGTTCTGTTCTAGGTTTGGCATGGTTAGGGGTGTTTATATTTACTAACGAAACAAAATTTTGTTTGTAATAAAATTCGAGTACATCTATTTAAAAATATATTTATCATAAAAATACGTTCTGTACTAGGTTTGGCATGGTTAGGGGTGTTTTTTTTTTAAGTAGGTACTCCTGAATTCAAGCCAGAAGCAGCTTGTTCTGCAGCCAACTTCAGGTTTGGCCCTCAAGTCAACTTTTACCCGAGAAAAATCGGAAGAATTTTTCAGTGACGCAATGAAAAAAAAAGTTACACCTTAACGGTGACTATATTGAAAATAGTTATTTGTGCATTAAGAGCGTAAAGTGATTCTTTGTTACTCGAGCACGATAATTGCAGCGCAAGTCGAAGGCGAGATCTGCAATAGTGTAAGAGGAACAAAGACAATTTACGCTCGTGATACACACATTATTTTTTCTACGATTGCATCTTACGTACGTATACGTACTGAAAATGAATTAATTCTGTCAATTGTCAATTTGACAAGTTTCTGTTTTGTTTGTATCCCTGGTAACTATTGAAATAAGCGCGCATTTAACAACTTTACGATGACAATTTAAAGTCTAATTGTCAACTTTTCATAGCAATCGTAGAAAAATAAATACAGGGTGTAGAATTGAAATGTGGCGTATAGGGATTTCAATGTTATTTTTTAAATATTGCTGTATCTCTTTACCTATTCACTTTAGAGCAAAAGCGTAAATACAAAAATTGTTCAGGAATTAAAAACGCTTCCTAAAAAAGTAAATTTCATTACATAAATGTGAATAGTTCACGAGATATTAATTAAATGAAATTCAAAATTTATTCAATTTTTTTGTAGATTGCGTTGGAAAATTAAACAAATGAACTGAAAATTTGACATATTGTAAAAGAGTTTGACATTTGTTTGTTACAGTGTTGTAATATTTGTTGAACAACCAATATTGCAAACATTGATATTTAAAAAAATACAATTATAAGAGAATGTGACGCAATCACACAAAGACAATTAAGTAATGTGCGCCAAGCATTTTATGATCGGTTAGGGCATTGCTTAGCAGTAATTGGAAACTTATTCGAACATTTCTTGTAAATTTATAAATAAATAATTTGTTAAAATTATAGTAGCAATTTAATGTATTTTTCTTATTTTATAATAAATACGTCAAACATTTTGTGCACTTGAAATTTATTCACGATTTCCTTACAATATTCTTCAAAAACTTGTTTAACAAATATTACAACACTGTAACAAACAAATGTCAAACTCTTTTACAATATGTCAAATATTCAGTTCATTTGTTTAATTTTCCAACGCAATCTAAAAAAAATTTGAATAAATTTTGAATTTCATTTAATTAATATCTCGGGAACTTTTCACATTTATGTAATGAAATTTACTTTATAGGAAGCGTTTTTAATTTCTGAATAATTTTTGTATTTCCGATTTTGCTCTAAAGTGAATAGGTAAATAGATACAACAATATTTAAAAAAAACCATTGAAATCCCTATACGTCACATTTCAATTCTACACCCTATATATGATTTTGAAGCTTAAGAATTATAATTTCATTTCTGCCCGATCTTGTTATTTGTTTTTGTTCGCACTTTACAAGCATATGTGCATTACTTTTCAGTCTACCCTCATAATAATAAGAATTATTATAAAATATACCTCTTTGTCTGTCTTTGTTAACCAAAACACAATCAAAACGCCAATGACAACAATTTCCAGTAGAAACGTTCTCATTAACGAAATATACAAAGCAGTTCTTGGATTTTTGTAATCTTCAAATCTGAAACAAAACTATTACAGCGAAATATCTTATGACAAAATAATTAATTTACTTAATAATCCATGTAAAAAACAGTGGTCCAAACGTCATGATAATTGTTACAACTAAAGCTGTTATAACAGACGCGCTTGAGTTGTCGACAACATTGGTCCGATGTTTTTGAAGAAGTGTCCACATTAGATAAGCAGTACCTCCCAAAAGTACAAAAGTAAATAAATGTACAACTATTTGAATACTTTTTGTCCAAAATTTGAACATGAGTGTTACGGTTACTGATTCTTGGTTTTCGTCGCTCAGCAGCTCCTAAAATGTAATTATTATTAAACTTTATAATAATATAATGTCCCATCATTCCGTTTCGGAACATAGGGGCCGGGCACACCGAGCCGCAGTTTTTACACTGCCGTACTGCCGGTTTCTTCAGTCAGATTATTTAAGGCGTACAAGTCACTAGCTTATAGCGCCCGAGTGTGATAAATACATGTAACTGTATTTTTATATTTTACGACAAATCACACATTGTCGGCAGGCGGATTCGAACTAACGAACCTTGGTTCGGGTGACGTCACAGTATGTTAAGAGATGTGCCTTAACACGCTCGGCCACCGCGCTTTGGTTAGTTATTAATTATCGGAAATAAGTTTAATTAGTACTTGGTTAATTTACAAACTATGGCTGGTAGCACAAGGTCTGTTTTAAGAGCAGTGTATTTGGGTATTTTAGCTATCTCTAACATGTTAAAACCGTGCTCTTAGAACACCCAAAAACAGAGCTTGTGCTACCAGCCTATGTATTCAGATTTTTTGTATTGTATTGAAATAGATTTTGAGTCGTTGATTGTTAAAGAGATGAGCTTAAGACTTGATGTCTGTATCAGCGGTATTATTTTTTATATACAGGGTGTTTCAGGACTAGTGTAACAAACTTTAACAGCTTATTCCTGAGGTCATTTTGAGCCAAAAATGTCATATGAACATAGGTCCTATTCCTTCTAGTTACCAAAATACAAGAGGTTGAAGTTCTATAAATAACACGAAATTTTTAAATTTTTGTAATCAAGATACTTTCGGAAAACAAGAGTTTTATTGAAAAGTCATACTTTATTATCTTAATTAATTTTATTTATTAATATTAACGAATATTATTTAGAAAACAAAACATAAAATGACACAATTAAATAGACACAGAACAACATAAACAAACATGGAATAGGTTAACACAATATGAAATAAGATAAGAAATTTAAAAAAAATTACAGCAAGTGTTCAAAATGAGCGCCTTGAACTCGTATGCATGTTAATATTAATAAATAAAATTAATTAAGATAAATAAAGTATGACTTTTAAAAAAACTCTTGTTTTCCGAAAGTATTTTGATTACAAAAATTTAAAAATTTCGTGTTATTTATAGAACTTCAACCTCTTGTATTTTGGTAACTAGAAGGAATAGGACCTATGTTCATATGACATTTTTGGTTTAAAATGACCTCAGGAATAAACTGTTAAAGTTTGTTACACTAGTCCTGAAACACCCTGTATATAACGAATTTGACTTTTGTTTAGATGGATGTATAAATAAATATATCATCACGCCTGTTACCCATTACTGGGTGTAGTATTCAGTCGTAGAAGATATCGGTAAGGGATATATTTATTGCGATTATTAGCCCTTTAATTTACGGTCAAAGATTTTAGTGGAGGAGGAGCCACAGGACTAATTTTAATGTTGGCAGCAGGAATCGAACTCGAGTTCTCAAACCCATAAATGACGCGTTTTCAGTATCTATCTAACATAATTTAAATAATGCTATTGACATTAAAGTCAGATTATAGAAATATTTACTTAATTTAAATAGAGTTATTGACATTAAAGTCTGATTATAGAAACATAGAAATAAATAAAAACAAATTAAATGTTTCACAGCACAGCAATACTAATAAAGAAATAAATAAATCATCGCGCATTTTACCCATTACTGGGTGTGGCACTATGCCTTAGCAGATCTCTATAAGTGAATCTCGACCCTCAAAGATGTTAGTGGAGGGGAAACCACAGGGGTAGATTTAAATTGATGAAAATTGTTTGTCGGCTGTGGGGATCGAACCAGGGTTCTCAAAATTCACATGCCGACTCGATACCACTGAGCCACCTACTCATGCAATGCAATGTGAATGTTATTTATTCCTTATGACATGTAATTTTGCTTAGCTTTTATTTATTAAATCAAGTTTAAATTTTAACTTTTCATAGTAAAATGAATGAAGTAAATGGCCAGAGTCCCCCCAGAGTTCATGGAAGGGGCCCCAAATCGCCTTATGACAACAATTTCTTTGAAAATCAATATCGGTCGATGAAGTCAAAAACGAATTCAAAAATTCTTGTCACATCCGAGCGACAAATGTTGTTATAAAATAGTATATAATTGTCAAATATGAATTATCTCTTTTATAATTTTTAATGGGGTAGGTGGCTCAGTGGTATCGAGTCGGCCTGTGGATCTTGAGAACCTTGGTTCGATCCCCACAGCCGACAAACAATTTTCACCAATTTAAAAAATCTACCCCTGTGGCTCCTCCTCCACTAATATCTTTGGAAGCCGTGATTTGACGGCTGGTAACCGCACTTCACGCGAAAAAATATATCACTTACCGAGATCTGCTTAGGCAGAGTGCCACACCCAGTGATGGGTAAATGGTGTGATAATATATTTATTTATTATTTATTTATATTTTTTTTTCTGGGCCATATTTATATTCGGGGCCCCAAAATCTTGTTCCCCCACTAAACACAACCTTTGAATTTATTCATTCTAGAATTAATTTTGTGCTACATTTCCCTTTTGGGGCACCATTTTCACTTTATCCACTTTATAATTCCTTTCATAAAATAACTATGTTTGAATAAAATCTGAATAGTTTAGTTAATAACATAACCAAATATATAAAGTACAAAATGATACATATTTAAAACATATTCTTACTTTCAGTTCATTATAAATAGCCTTTGATTTTAATTCTGCACCCTCTTTCGTTGCAATTCCAAAGTCCCATCCACAAAATATTTTATGTGCATAAATATTTTTCAACCCTCCTGAAGTTTCTATAAAACTTTTACGATATGAACGAGCCATGCTAAATAAATAAATTAATTAAAAATGTAAGAAATTAGTACATATAAACTGAATGGCTGGTAGCACAAGCTCTGTTTTTGTCTGTTTTCAGAGCAGTGTATTTGGGTGTTTTAGCTATCTGTAACATGTTAAAACCGTGCTCTTAAAACACCCAAAAACAGAGCTTGTGCTAACAGCCAATATATTTACCTTATAGATAAAACGAAAAATGAAACTATATAAGAGAATATCATCGTGAAGAAATAAGCGTAAGGCAAACTGTAAATTGTACCAGAAATTAAACTTATTGATTCATTTGTGTAATATCCATAAAATAGGGTGGTGTCCGTTAAATAACCCTAAAATAAATAAATAATATATACATACATACATAACATGATGCTATATCCCATTAAATGGGATTGCATAAACCCCTAAAGCTTTCACAGAACATCCAATAATAGATTCATAAAAAATAAATAAATAATAGCTATTAACATACCTAGGAATGTTATGAGTATCATAACAGCCGCAGATGTCATCTAAGGCCTGTTATAACTCATAACATCCGTGGTTTGTTCAATAGTTTACCGGTTTCAGAATATTATAGTAGTTTATGTAACAAGTACATAATTTAGGTCTTTATTGGCAGAGCGAGCGCAGCGAGCGAGGCTAATAAATAAGGCGAGTCTATAAAGTCCTATTATGTACGAGTTGCATACAACGTTTTATGTTTGACTGCATGAAGAATATTTTCTCTTAAAATATGATCGTCAATACCTATATTTAAAACATTTGATTGCATCTCAAAGTGTGCTTCGTTGTTATGCATTTGTTGCTTTATTTATCAAATTGTCAAAGTGAAAAAAGTGTTGAGATGGATGAAGACATTGAAGATAAAGTCTATTACCAACGAAATCGAAACAAATGAATGAAGACACATATAATACATACAGAAAATGGTGTTTAAATATGAAAATAAAAAAACCACCGAAGATTGTATCCTGGCATACTTTAATAGTATTTTACTTAATTGTAATTTCATTCTAATAAAATGCTTTAAATTATATCTACTATTTCTTTTGAATTTTGTTTTAATGTGACATTGACAGCAGTCCAATTTTGCATTTTTATCGTACTAGTCCAATAAAGTACCCGATTATGGACAGTAAACAGTGTCGTAAAATAAGGTAATATGATGCAGTCGAACATAAACACGTTAACGTCATTAATAAATTATTTTTTTTGAAATTCTTTTATGAATAACGTCATTGTCATCATTTTAGAAGGTGATCAAGTAAGTCTGTGGTCTGTATGTTTTTATTTAATGCCATGGTTACAATAGTTTTGTATCATATTTATAAATAATTTTTTTATTTAAACGTCATAACGTGGTCATCTCTAATTTGAAAGACTGTACAATTAATATATATTATGATAAGCAGGAGAAGTAATCTTTGTATTATTGTTGTTTTGAGTTCCGTTTATATTAATTGTGTTATATTATCATTGTGTTTTATTTTCATTTTCTTGACTGTTTTGACAAGTCAGTATGGTAATATTACCGTACAGAATACAGTTATTATTTACTTACCAGCCTACTTTTTTGCATGTAAACATAGGTTTAATATCCTGAAACCGGTAAATAAATAACAATGTTAACAATTTTTAATTGGTTATTTATACTAGCGGTTAATGTTTTCGTGCTGAAATAAGAGAAAGGTATATTTTCTTACCTCTCCTGTGATGACATCAGCAAAAGAAAAATCAACATTTGTCCTGTGATGGGAGGCTTTAATAGTTTGATTATTGTCATCAATCAATTGAATCTGTTTCGCATGTTCTGGACTAGGATCAGAAGATTGATAAATAATCTGAGGTAAAAATAAAAACAAAAAAGCAGGAATAGAAATAAGAAAATTCATAACAAAAATCCAACGTAGGAACTTAAAATAGGTTGCTACTCCAGATCCAAAATGTCCTTCAATTGCTTTGAGAGAGCTGTACCACAACTCGAAGCTGTAGATGATGTTTTTAGCCGCTGATTGGAACTAAAACAATTTAGTTTGTAAATATTAAATCGGTAGAAATGTAGATTTGAATACTAACTTTCTCAAAAGTCATGCTGATTTGATATTTACATCGTTTGAAGAATCCTAAAGGACGACGTTTTGATTTTTTGCTAACGGATTTTGTTAGTCTTGCCTTAATAGATCGCTTGAGAGTTAAACATTGCGGCATGTCTCTTAATGTTTCCCTATAAAGCACAAATGTCTTACGAATTTTGATTATTTTATTAGGAAAACCTTTTATTTTAGCGAGGAAAATTAATAGTATATTACATAATAAGTCAGGAAAGTGATGCTTTATTTGACGAAGCGGTTGTTTGAAGTACGAGGCCGTCAGGCCGAGTATTTTAATTCGCTGAGTCAAGTAAAACACTTTCGTGACGTATTATGTATACTATTTTTTCTGAAATCGTTCATATTTATATTTTATCAATATAATTAATAATAAATATTTCAAAATGTTTAATTTTTTGGTAAGAATCATATTGGCAGCAAACTACATATCCAAGGTGATAACAAAAGTTGTTGAAAACAATATCTTATGTGAAAAATCTATTGAATATATTTGTGTCAAAAGTAATATTGTTGACAGAGAAGATTTCTTTATAATGTTGGAAAATATAGATGAAATTGAGTATGAGGCGGTATTTCAAGTACTCCTCCTGAAATCTTAAATCAAGCAACTGCGGCTGTTGAAAATTTATTACCGAGCAAGTCCAAAGACCGATATGATAAAGAGTATGAAATTTTCATGGATTGGAAAAAGCAAAATAATTTGTTAGCAAATGTGCTACTTGCTTATTTTATTTACTGAATCTCCAAGTAATTTACCGATTGCAACAATAAATTTAGCTTCAAATTCGCCAGTGTCATACATAAATTTTAGTAATTTAAGCAATTGTATATTTAGTATTAATATTATTGATAAAAATAAATAAAAATCTTATTAAATTTTTTAGTTATTTAGTTTATTTACCTGACTGTTTTGCAAATGTTTTGGTAAACACTTACTTTCCATACTAAAATGCGTCAGGAAAGTAGACATTTTCTTAACGATTTCAGAAAAAAGTATGTACACAATAAAGTTTTATAATTGCATGCTATCATTTTAATTAGCAAAATAAATGTTTGTAATAGATTAGTGAAATACAAATAAAAATGTAATTAAAATTTCATCATATTGTAACAAAAATACTGATAAATTATTTGACTCTAATAAAACCACAAATGGAATGATAATAAATAGACCTCACGTGGTAATAGCATATGCAGAAGACCTTACAATAATAATCAAATGACAAGGGGATTTCGAGGAGGCTTACACCAGAATAAAACTAGTAGCTACAAATTTTGGACTAAGTATTAACACAAGTAAAACGAAGGCAATTAAAGCGGGCAGACGAAATGAACGGAATGATGAAAACAGAAACATTCAGATAGATAACGATGCTATTGAAACAGAATTTAGGACTTTTGAATTCAAAGTACTCAGGAAAATATTTGGTGCAGTCAAAGAAGATGATCTGTAGATAGTACGAATGATTCATGAATTAGAAGAATTATACCAGTCCGATGATGCTCCCTTCATTTCTTATATTTTTGATTCATTTTCTGTTTTTACTAAAGAGTGTCCAACTGCAATTGTGTAGAATTCAGTTTCAAAAACAAGCGCAGAAGATACTCCCTTCTTTCCTCATCTTTTTTTCTTAATTTTCAGTTTTTACTGTACGGTGTCTAACTGTAATTGTGTTAAACGTATTTTTAAACAAGCGCGGGCGATGATGCCTTCATTTCTTTATAGATTCGTTGTTAGAGAAGTGGGCGTAAGTGAAGATTTACGAAACAGGTGTACAGGAGCGAATGGATGAATGTTTGTTGCGTGATGATGGATTTTGGTTGTGAGGAAAGAAAGAGTTCGTATGGAGGAAGTGTTAATGTGGTCGAAACGAGTATCCTGTGTCAGGATGAGAATGTTGATGTGAACTGATGCTCTATGAATGATTCAGGGGTTCGTGCTACCCCATTTAATGGGATTTAGCGTGATTTTATGTATGTATGTACCTCATCTTTTTTTCTTAATTTTCAGTTTTTACTGTACAGTGTCTAACTGTAATTGTGTTAAATGTATTTTTAAGCAAGCGCAGGCGATGCTCCCTTAATTTCTTTATAGATTCGTTGTTAGAGAAGTGGGCGTAAGTGAAGATTTACGAAACAGGTGTACATGAGCGAATGGATGGATGTTTGTTGTGTGATGATGGATTTTGGTTGTGAGGAAAGAAAGAGTTCGTATGGAGGAAGTGTTAATGTGGTCGAAACGAGTATCGTGTGTCAGGATGAGAATGTTGATGTGAACTGATGCTCTATGAATGTTTCAGGGGTTCGTGCTACCCCGTTTAATGGGATTTAGCGTGATTTTATGTATGTATGTATGTACCTCATCTTATTTTTTTTTCTTAATTTTCAGTTTTTACTGTACAGTATCTAACTGTAATTGTGTTAAATGTATTTTTAAACAAGCGCAGGCGATGCTGCCTTCATTTCTTTATAGATTCGTTGTTAGAGAAGTGGGCGTAAGTGAAGATTTACGAAACAAGTGTACAGGAGCGAATGGATGTATGTTTGTTGCGTGATGATGGATTTTGGTTGTGAGGAAAGAAAGAGTTCGTATGGGGGAAGTGTTAATGTGGTCGAAACAAGTATCCTGTGTCAGGATGAGAATATTGATGTGAACTGATGCTCTATGAATGTTTCAGGGGTTCGTGCTACCCCATTTAATGGGATTTAGCGTGATTTTATGTATGTATGTATACCAGTCCGAAAACATCATAGGTTACATCAAGAAACAACGTTTCAGATGGCTGGGCCATGTAATGCGAATGGATGATTCAAGAAACGTGATAAAAATATATCAAGTAAAACTGACGTATAAAAGACCAAAAGGCAGACCCAGAAATAGGTGGAAAGATGATGTGGAAGCAGACATAAAGAAGATAAGAATAACGAACTGAAGAAGAGTAACCACAAACAGAGTCCAATGGAGGCAAGCAATAGGGGGGGCGCATATCCTACTAGGATAGTAGAGCCAGAGAAGAAGAAGAAGAAACACATTTACAACCCAATTCTCAAACAAGATTTAATTAATCTTGTATTTGGATTTAATCAAATTAAACTCAACCATTTTCTTAACTAATTTAATTTATCATTACTTATTAATGATTGAATTGTTTAATTTATTTACTACATATTAAGTTAGAATAAGGTTAGATAGAACTAAATTCAAGATTAATTAAATCTATTTTGAATATTCGGCTGTAAAATTGTTTGAGGGTCTAACTTTTACAGAATATGACAAATAGTGAAACAATAATAAAATAATATGGTACCGATTTAGATTTATTGGCTGGTAGCACAAGCTCTGTTTTTGGGTGTTTTAAGAGCACGGTTTTAACATGGTAGAGATAGCTAAAACATCAAAAACACTGCTCTTAAAACAGGCAAAAACAGAGCTTGTGCTACCAGCCATTGTTTCGTAAATGTTTGAAGTATAACTTCTATATACCTTCATTAAAAAAAAAACCTAAGATGAAAATAGAAAATATGTACTAGTCTTTTTCTGATCTTTACAAGCGTTTGATTCGTAATTCAGTGATTATAATATGTATGAATTGAAAAATAAATAAATAATAAGTGCATACTTATAAGATGGCATTGTAAGTAACAAGAACAAAAATATATCTTGGTGAATACATACATACATACATAACATCACGCTATATCCCTTTAAATGGGGTAGCACGAACCCGTCAACATTCTCATCCTGACACACGATACTCGATTCGACCACATTAACACTTCCTCCATACAAACTCTTTCTTTTCTCACAACCAAAATCCATCAACACACAACAAACATTCATCCATTCGCTCCTGTACACTGCGCTTGTTTCTGAAGATGGTCTCCACACAATTGCAGGTAAACACTCGAAACATCTAACCAATGAATCTAAAATCAAGAATCATACGCTTGTCTTCATTCATCATATTTATCCCGCAATTAATTTTCTCCAAACATTCCTATCCTGACACCACTTTTGCTTCAACCACATTCATAATTCTTTTCATACAAGCTCGTTTATTCTTCACGCTCAGAATCTTTCGCTCACGCAACAACCCTTCAATCATATTCATCCACTTGTTCCTAGGCCGTCCACGCAAACTTTCACCCTCAATTTCACCAACATACACCTGTTTCACCAATCTGTCATTCGACATACGTTCTACATGACCAAACCATCTCAACTGACTTATTCCCACTCTTCTTACAACATTCTTCCCAATCTCACATTCATCATACACCAATGTATTCCGGATACGATCTTGGTGAATAATGATAGAATATTGTTTTCAGAGTGAAAATGGGATTGAAGAAGATTTAGGAATGCAGAAAATATTGAGTGAATTATAGATTTGTGAGTAGATTAAATTTAAGTTGAGTAATTATGTATAACCTTAGAGTAGATCTGTAGCTATATAGACATTATTTTGGGATTGTTAAATGAAGAAGTGATTTCGAATAAAAAAAAAGTAGATATACTTGTAAAAGAGGAATTATAAATACGTAAGGTGAAACTGAAAATAAAGTACCACGTTAGTAACTTTTAAATTTTAAATATTGGTACTTATACAGTTGATCGAAAGAACATTTAAAATAATTTTGAAAAACGTAAATTTGAGAAGAATTAAAAGCTGAATTTGGTTATAAGTGCATGTTAGATGAAATTTAACGACGCATTTGTGGCGTAAACTTGATAATAAATATAAACAAACACAAATAATGAAGATTAATCGGTGTGAATATTTAGAAATCAGTATATGAGAAGGAATCATAACAAAAATACGTATTATACCTACGTATAAATATAAACAAACACAAATAATAAAGATTAATCGGTGTGAATATTTAGAAATCAGTATATGAGAAGGAATCATAACAAAAATACGTATTATGGATGGGATATTCACTTAAATATTGTTACAAAAATAAGAATGAAACAATTAAAGATGGATTTGAGTATACTGTGAGGATGTTTAGTAAATGAGTTGCCAGAGAGTGAGCTAATAGCTAAAGAGTGAGTAACAGTACAAAAGTAGATGAATGAATATTTCTGATATGGTTAACTATTGTAGGTAAATGAATGATCTCGAATGTGGGGAATAGAACAATTAAAAATGGGAATGGAGTTAAAGTAAAGTGCCATGACAGAATTTGAAGAATGTTACCGGGTTTCCTGCTAGTTCCAAATACAGTAATGTTGAGGTGTGAGATCAAACAGAAAATATATCGCTATTAAAACTAGTAAATATTGAGTATTAAAATGATATAATATTTGTTTTATTGTTTTAGAAAAATGAGTACATACATTCTCAGATGTTCCGATATAGGATTGTCTTCCATCAACGTGTCATCCTCTTCCATTCTTCGCACAATTTCAGCAGCATGTTGTTCCAATCTAACACTCCCTGAATCATCTTCATTGAGTGGCACAAAGGATCTGCTGTCTTCTCTGTGTAGAGAGGCACTTCTCGGTCGAAAATTGTTGGATCTTTGTCTTGGATACTGTAATGAGATCGAAGAACTGGGATCTTGGTCTTCACCACTGCCATGATGGTAGAGCTCAATCATGTCTTCTTCGCTTCGACTCATTTTGAGTATTTGTTGTTCACTTGTTTTCTAACAATGAATGTGATATGAATATGAGGAAAGGTATTTAATTTTTATTAGAGTGAGATAAAGAGTTTATCAGTGAGGCACAATAAAATTGAAATAGATAAATTGTAAGGAATTAGACATTTTAATCAGTTACTTATTTTATCATAACAACAAAAACTGAAGCTGTCAATGTCAAAATCACGTGGTATAAATATTCTCAAAATGTAGGTTAGGAAGGGTTAAGGTTGATCATGCAAGAAAATGATTTGTTAAATATGAAATATATTTTATTTATTTTATTTGTTATATATTAATATAACTATATACATTAATGTGGTAATAATACATGGTAATATATTATTATAAAATAAGTTGTAAAAATTGTTTGGTGTTCACTGACTGAAACATAGGCGGACCTTTGTTACATTCACATATAAGTACACATTATTATTGTGGACTAAAATTAATTTATATCTGTATTGTAATAAAATAGCTTAAGTCTAAGTAATGTATATGGTAAAAGTAAAATCATGTATTGATGAGTTTGATCTATTTGTAAATAAGAGCTGGGGAGATCCGCCTATGGAGAAAGGTTCGGTGACTGCGTACTAGGTGGAAGCAGCAACAGCGAAATTGTCTGCAGTCATGCCGTGACCGTGTTGGTTTCCCTGTATGATCGACCGAGAATGAAGTTCGGTGCTGGCGAATAGTGCAGGTGCCTCCCACGTTTATCTTTTGTGGGTAAACACGGCGATCGAGTTGACTGCGAACGTGCACACCGCGGTTTCGTAGTACTATCAGCAAAGTGTGGTGTATTTTGTGAGTGTTTCGACATGTCGACGTACTCCAGGACACAGGAAAGCGATGCGTGGGCTCTCCTCGCACTGAAATCCGCCCCGGCGAGCCCTTCGAAAGTGCAGTGGAGTCCAGAGGTTAAAGGAGATGTCATAGCACGTTTAGAGGGCCGCGAGTTTGAGTACATGGTGCGGCAAAACAGAATCATCATTGGAAGAAATAGTTCACGCGGTGATGTCGACGTAAACATGGGACATTCTAGTTTTATTTCGAGGAAACATTTGGAAGTGTTTTTCGATCATCCCTATTTTTATATGTTGTGTAATGGTAAAAATGGTGTGTTCGTTGACGGGGTGTTCCAGAGGAAAGGGGCCCCATCCCTGCAGCTCCCTAAAACGTGAGTACTCTACCGTCGCTGTAGCCGCAGTGGCTGTGTAAACAAACGTGCTCCATATCATTACAACACGTAACTAGATCATTACTAGCTCATGTTTATCTAAGCAGGCCTTGAGGTTACATTGTGGATACACACATGGCCAAAACATAATGACGTCACAGGTTACGGATACACGAGTCGGAGGCCCGTGGCTCGCCGTCGTCGTGTTTATAAAATCAATATTTTATCACGTCTTGTCACGAAATCCATGTATCAAACACAAACTACCAAAATTGTTTTTTGGAAGTTTGTATGAAGAATTTATCGAACAACCTGACGTCACGCTCGTTCTGTCTCCGTCACACTTCCTATTTGTTTCCTAATTGCCACGACAATTTGACCCTTATGGTCTGTTTGCATAGAGTGGTCTACGGAAAAGTAAACACTTATTATTGATGCATGTTGCAACCAACTACTGTGAGCTCTAAATTTTCTCGGTTTCAGCTAGCACCACGTGTTTTATATTTGTGTTTACCTCGCACAGAAATATGATTACTCATTTTACATTCGCCTATGCAGTTTGTTTTATACATTCAGTCTACGTTGCTTCTCTCGTAAACAAGCCATTTTATCTTTAAAAAAACACTCTTAAATATCGGTCAGGACATAATCTATTTATAATCTGTTTTCTTTTTGCAACAAAGTGTTGTGCTCGCGTACTATACCATTTACCAGTCATTCGTAAACGTTCAAATACTACATTCATCTCTCGAATTTGAATCACGGCGCACGTATTACGTTTTAGCACCAAACACGTTTTTTTACGATTGCTTTTATGCGCATTAATTCACTCGATTGTATTTCGTGGTTTTCGTCGCCTATTGAGTGCTTATTTTTACTTCCCTATCATAACACGACATTTTTCATCGATCGCGAAATTTTCATGTATCTCCACGTGGTGGTTCACTCCCTTATTCGTTTACTTGTCGATAATTTTATTAAGTTTTTCATGATACAAACAAACAATTTTGCACAGATGAATTGTTTAGTGGTTAACAGTATAAACAGTGTTGCTTAGCAACCAAAAAATTGAAAGTCCTGGTGATTGTTGCATCAGATAAAATTGATTCTCTATAAAACAAAATGAATCGTCTACCAGTGCACACTTTGATCTTTTGCGGTCAACTTAACTTATATCAAACCGATGCGTATATTAGTAAACAATATGCAATTATTCTGAGCTATACGCACTAGGTTGGGTGTGGGTAAATGCTAGTCACTTGTTTGTTTACAAAACTAAATGTCCGATACAGGTTTTCGGTGTATAACTGATTGTTTCAAAAGGCCTTGAAACAATATACTGTGTTTCTAATAATAACTATAAGCGGTTAAGTCGTACTGTCGCCTGCCTTTACGTTTTTGTGTTTGTTATCACACAAAATCGCAGTGGGCTGGTATTTATAGTCACAACGTGGTTATACACTGGGTTACAGATAATGTTTTCTTGAGTACTCAATCAACCGGATTTTATTTCAGATAAATCAATTCAATCAATGTTCCTTTTCCTGAAAATCCGTTTTTTTCTAGATTTTCGATTTTTTTTATATCATTTTTATAATCATGTATTAGTCACTGAAAAGTGATAAAAAAATTATTATCACTTTTTGATAATACCAATTTTTTTTATATTTAAACTTAAAATAAAAAAAAATTATTTTTAACCGATTCATTTCGTATATATTTAAAAAGATCAGATTTTAATTTTCTAATGCAGGATTAATTTTTTTAGAAGAAATTAGTGATACAACAATCGGGTACCGAATATTCGTTCAATACAATGCCGAATACCGGAATTTCTGGCCGGATAATAGTCTTATATGTTATGTATACAGCCGGATAATCCAGTATTAGATATATTAAATTAAAATTATTGTTCTATTATTCGGCAAACTAGCCGAATAGGCCGAATATCTGTTGCACCCCTAGTAGAAATGAGTGTTAACTATATATTTTAAATAAATAATAATATTAAATTGTATTTGTTGCATTTGTTTTAATACGCTATACAAATTGTGCGAAATAATAATGTTATCATATTTCTTTTGTACGTTATATTAGTTCAATTGCAATGAATAATAAATAATACGTATTATTTCATTTCCTGTTACCTATATTTACAATCAAATATCGATTATACCTACTCAGTATTGAATAGAATATTAAGTTCAGTTCTCAAATCCAGTAGGTTGAGAAGTTATTCAACTGTTTATTTTACTTCTATGCAGTAAAACAGTTGACAACTATTACTTTGTAGGTTGATGTTTTTGTTTATGTGCACGTGACCAAGAAGTAACATCAATAAAAACACTAGCATTTGTTTTACTCACATACATATTTAAATTGCACGCCTGCTAGATTAGCAGTTTGCCGCGATCAGATAAAGGCTAGTTTGTTGATATTATTATTTCTTATCTGTTTTCATTATAAATTAGATTATTATGTGATTAACACTGAATAATATTTTGTGTTCAATATGGGAGAAATATTTGACCTCGTGTTTTATTTTAATTAAAAACGTAAATAAATGTCATGTATTTATACTATGATGTGCAGTTACCAGCTTGACATATTATTACAGAGTTCAAGGATTTTAAATTTCTTGTAACTTTTTGCTTGATTTGTAACGGGCTGTAATGAATTTAATTCTAAAACAATTTAGAAAATATACTGGCCTTGTAAAATTGCTCCTAAAATATAAATAAGTTTATTTATTTTATAAGAAAATAATCTTTAGTAAATGTTAGAAAGTAAATATAATAAAAAATAAATAAATATTTTTTCTATAAAAGTCAAATTATTATAGTAAGTAAATCTTGACATTTATTTTGCATTGTAAAATACATATTACGTAGTTTGCAGAAAAAAAAGAGTAACGTTATTCTAGTAGTAGTATTCGATAAATTACAGACACTTAAAAACAAAGACGCAATTCACATTTAGCATTGAATATGTAATCGGACTTGTTTGTTTATTTACAACATAAACAAATGAGAATCAATGGAAAGTTATTTTTTTTAATATTTGATCTGAATTTAGTTTTTTTTGCTTTAACATTTTTTAATTGCAATAATTATACTATTATAAAAATTTAAGTGCTAATTTGAATGACCCCAATAGAAATAAACTTGTTCTACACCACTGAATTTATTTAATACATCAATTTGCATTGATTTCATTTAAAATAACCGAAATTAATTAATAATTTTAGTGTTATTAACAGTAACTTGCTAAATTTTTTATGTTGAATAGAAACAATTAAAGCATAATATTATTTAAATTTGACATCATTTTCAGAAAGTATTAAATGAATAAATCATGACTATTTTTAGTGGTAACACGTCGGTTTATGGGTTTGAGAACTCGAGTTCGATTCCCACTCTCGTCAAAATTATTTTCATCACATTAAATAATTTCCGTAAGATCTTTGAAGGCCTTATTTTGACGGCTGATAACTACAATTTATACCTAAAATATTATTTATTTTAAAAGTACATAAACAAATATTTGTGGGTGTCTTATTTTGACAAATTGTACCTGTACTTCAAGGTAAATGGAGTAGGTGGCTCAGTGGTATTGAGTCGGCCTGTGGATCTTGAGAACCCTGGTTCGATCCCCACAGCCGACAAACAATTTTCACCAATTTGAATCTACCTCTGTGGCTCCCTCTCCACTAATATCTTTGGAGGCCGTGATTTGACGATTGGTAACCGCACTTCACGCGAAAAAATATATCACTTATCGAGATCTGCGTAAGCAGAGTGCCACACCCAGTAATGGGTAAAAGACGTGATGATATATTTATTTATTTATTTACTTCAAGGTAAAAATATAATCTAGCGAGATCTGCAATTGCAGAATTGACATATTCAGAAAATAATAATATGATTTTATGCCAAATTTATTCACTTTATGAATGTGAAAAACTATTTTTCGAAAAATTGTATTTGAAAATGTGACTGCAATGTTTTGTGTTTATAAATAAAATATGGCGTATTTTTAGATATTATGCTCAAAATTATACGGAAGTTCTATTTTCATTATGGAAAATGCATTTGCATGTAACCGGTAAATAGTCTATGAATTAATTAACACACCTACATGAATTATGTATTTTTAATTTAATTTAAAAGTTACATGAATGTTTCTTTTATTTATTTATAAAATCGTCCTTCTAAAAAAATATTAGTAAACACGAGATCGTAAATTTTATTTTCTATTTTGGTGTCTATCTTATCCCTGACTTGTATCCAAATAAATATAATATTTTTCTGTTTAATATTCCTCTTCCGTTCGATAAAATTGCTACAAGTTCATTGTCTTCAAGTTATTTAAAAGATATTAATTGTTAATTTGAATTTCCAGTGTTGATAATGTGTTATGTAATTTTGTAACTAAAACCAGACTAATGTTTTGTAATGCAGTTGGGATATAATTTGTAATGGAGAAGGGGAGATGTAAGTTTGTAGTTCCGGGTCGTATTCCCCTTCCGGTGCGCTCATTTGTTTTAATTTATACCTTGTTTAAAACGAACAAAACATTTTTTAAGTAGAATGAATAGTTTGTTGAAATTTTGCTTATTTGATAAACATAAAATAAATATATCATCACGCTTTTTACTCATTACTGAGCATGGTACTCAGTTATAGCAGGTCTCAGTAAGTGATATATTTATGTGTGTGAAGTGCAGTTACCAACCGTCAAATCACGGCCCTCAAAGATGTTAGTACAGGGAAAGCCACGAAGATAATTTTAATTTGGTGGAAATTGTTAGACGGTTGTCCTACCCTATATTTGAAAAACAAATGAGTCAAAATTCATAAAGTTATTAGGTAATACTGTACAGGTTATTAATAAAATGTTAACCAACTCAAATCTCATAAAATCAAAACCCCTAAAATGAAAAATGTACTTGTTTGCTATACCATTCCAGTTTCAACCACATTTTATTGTGGTTACGTATAGTACGATTACAAGTCTTTTATTATAAATTATACAGGGTGTTTCTATACCTATGCACGAAACTTTAATGACATATATAATTTGATGTACTGATTATAGAACCAAAATATTTTTTTTGAAATTCGCAAAAATTAGTGTATTTAATTCCTAGCGAACATTTTTAGTGTCACTGGTTTAATAGTACATTTAATTATTTATAATTATGTTACTAATGAAATAAAAGTATAAACACTGCCGACAAATAATCATTTATTAATTAGTTATTATGTAGGTACCTGGAGTAATGTCTTATTTTTATTTTTTGAAATGCGTCTGTCGATTTATATCGGAAATTACGACCAGGGGTTCGGTGAAACTTTGACGATCGCTAAATTGTAAAAAGAGATCAGAAAATACATGTTTCCATGGTGATCAATATCTTTTATGAATGTATCAATTCATGAATAATTTGTCATTGATAGTCGCTTATGACTCGCTCTGGAATATGTGTTCAGTGAAGTAACGAATCACTTTCAGGTTATGTTACGTAAATAACTATTTTAAAATAAAAAAATAAAACATAAATATATCATCACGCCTTATACCCATTACTAAATGTGGCACCCTGCTGTTGCAGATCTTGGTAAGTGATATATTTCTTCGCGTGAAGTGCGGTTACCAGTCGTCAAATAACTATTTTCTTCGACCTTAAACGAAAGTAGGCTTTCCTTCCCTCATATGCGGGTCGAAAGTAGACAATTCTCTCCCTGCGGGAAGAAACTAACTATTTTTCTTCGTTATTTGTGGTTGTTTTATAGAAACCGTCAGCATAGTCTTAAATATTTATTTATTTATTTAATGAAGTAGGTGGCTCAGTGGTATCGAGTCGGATTTTGGATTTGAGAACCCGGGTTCGATTTCCACAGCCGACAAACAATTTTCACCATGTTAAAACTACCCCTGTGGCTTCACCACCACTAATATCTTTGGAGGCCGTGATTTGACCGCACTTCACGCGCATAAATTTATCAGTTACCGAGATCTGCTTCGGCAGAGTGCCACACCCAGTAATATATCATAAGAATTTTTATATTTTTATTTAAATGATACGAAAGAAAGGTCCTGGAAAAAACCATATTTATACCTCTGGAGTGTTATTTTCTCCCTTGTCTGATTTCTGCCCTCAGCTATGCTTCGAGCATTAAACCACCCGCGGGTGGAAATAATATACTTTTCGTAACACATGCACAAGAAACACGTTCTTATTCTCTAATTTTAGAGAAAAAAACACTGCTTTTCTTCCCTAGGGAGATGTTTCTCTCCGTAGAGACTACGATTATTAGCTGTTTGCGGGGTTTCCTAGGTAACTAGTTATACAACCCATATTTGACATTTGTCCCGATAATACGGTAATTTTTGTGCACTTGTTACAAAAAGTATAATATGTTTCACGGGAGGGCGCGATTATCCCTTGTGTGAAGTTGGCAAACCTTGACTTCAGCTCGAGCCATCGGCCCTCGCTTACGTATCGGTTTGCTAACTTCACACGCGGAAATAATCGCTTGTTTCCTTCCCTTGATGCATAACATACTAATTTCTCCCGAGGTATATAAGTGGCTATTGTTATTAATAACAGTCTGCTAAGAGCCTTGGCTCAATTTCTGTCACCAAATGACATTCAAAAAGCCTACTTTTTTACCGATCCTTAAAAAAAACTATATAAAGACATCTAACGAAACATTTTCAAATGCAGCGCTTTTTATCAAAGAAATTTATGGTTTGGAACGAGTTTATGGATGAGAAATTAGGGCTTATGTATTTACATCATTTTGAAGTGTGAATTATACAATTCCTTTTTAAATGCTGCACTAAAATTGTATCTTCATTTTTTTAAATACATTCAAAATTAAAATATTGTATTGCCATTACTGTACAACATTAAATAAATGCGCACTATGTTGCTTCATATTTCTACAGCAGAGTGTACATTGGGTGGAATTTATTGCGACCAACAAGTAGCACTACCCAACTATCAATCACCGGTTTAAATGAAACTTTTCACACTAATAGAACTCTAAAAAATATTGAACCCCTATTTTATTTTTCTTCCGGAAGTTGCTTTTTAGGGGTACAACCCCCCCTGTAAGGTGGTAAAAGCAAGAATCGCCATAAATGAAATTAAATAATACCAATATATTACGCGTTCAAAATTAGTTACCCAGGGATTTTTGAGATCGCCAAAATCTATTTTTGGGGTCATTTTGATCATATTTACTTTTTTAAGGGGTTAAAAAGAGGAAGGGGGGATGAAATTACCATATTCAACTGAAATAGAGTTTTAGGTTCAAAACTAGTTACTCGGGGGTTTTTGGGGTCGCTGAATCTATTTTCAACTTTACCCCTGGGTAACCAATGTTGAACGCGTAATATTTTGGTATTATTTAATTTCATTTATGGCGATTCTTGCTTTTACCACCTTTCAGGGGTGGTTTGTACCCCTAAAATGCAATTTCCAGAAGAAAGAAAATAGGGGTTCAATATTTTTTAGAGTTCTATTAGTGTACCAAGTTTCATTTAAATCGGTGAGTGACAGTTGGGTAGTATTACTGGTGAGTAGGGTTGTACATTTGACCAGTCAAATATTTTTCGGTCAATTGACCGACTATTTGACCGATCAATTGACCAAGAAACATTTAATAAAAATCACAATTAAATTGTAATTTATTTATATAGTACTGTTTACTACATCCAATATTACTGAAAATGAAAAACCAACAACAACTAATAAACAAAACCATATCAAATTCAAAATAAAGGGGAAAATAAAGTAAAAGACGTAATGAAATGAAATAATATGTATTTATTTTATTTGTAAAGTAAAGTAAGCAAATTCTCCAGAACCCAGAATACCAAACTAGATATATTCATGTAATAATAGTAAGTAGCTATTTCTATTGAACAACAGATGTCGTTTAGATTATTTGACCGTATTATTTGGTCGTCAAATATTTTTGGTCAATTGACCACAGCACAACCCTACTGGTGAGTATCGTGAATTATAATTCCATTATTTTTAACGCCCTAATCCATCGTCTATGAACTTATAATCGACATTTACATTCATTCAGAACTAAAATGAAAAGATATTTAAGTATGTTTAGTTAGAAACTATGGCTGGTAGCACAAGCTCTGTTTTTGCTTGTTTTAAGAGCAGTGTATTTGGGTGTTTTAGCTATCTCTAACATGTTAAAACCGTGCTCTTAGTACACCCAAAAACAAAGCTTGTGCTATCGGCCATTTTGTCTCTGTTAGTGGGTTTAACATGTGTCTATTAAGCCAGAATTTCCGTGTTCAATTCTCACTGATTTCAACTTATATCCTAAAAATACAACGGTGCTTGAATGATTCAGATTTTAGTTTGCAGCCTAACTGTACTGCAATTGAGATATATCTTTTTTCTGATTCATTTTTCTGTACTTACCAGTGTTACCAATCTTGTTTTTGTCACGATCAGATGAATTTACCAAAATGTCTGGGTTTGTCATGGACACAATGATAAACAAGTTAATTATTCAAAATTTAGCAAAAAAGTCATTAAAAATGTAGAAGTAAAGTTACACACTAAGTTTAACAAATTAATATTTAAAGTTAAGTTTTGGCAAGTTGTAATGTAACAAAATTAAGCTTTCTGCTCTTTCCGGAGTTAGACGATTCTTGCGCTTTCATAAACATGTCCAGCTGAAGAAAATAGCTGTTCACTAGCAACTACTTGGCGGTGGTGCTAAATATATTATTGCAACTTTGTACATCAATGGAAAAATGTCTTTTTTTTTGCGCCCACCAAATCAAAGGATCTTCATTTCTTGATATTTTTTCTAATTTCTCATACAATTCAATCTCATCATCAATTTTATTCATCATATCATCATTACTTTTCTTATATGACACTGGTTTAGTTGTCGTCATACCAGTAAGTTCATCAAAAGTATTCCAGTATATCATTTATAAATCACTTTACCTCATTTATACAGCACAAAAATTACGACAAAATTTTATGGCCGATATATCGGTATCGGCCGATATCGGATATGAGTATATCGGTATCGGCCGATATCGGTATTGGCCACAAAAAATCATATCGGTCGATCCCTATTCATAACTATCTTTATTTATCTATCATTTAATGTTTCGACAATATTTTCTGTTCGTTACTATATTCTTCAATAATAGGCGTATTAATAATAACCTACACTATTTCAGTCAAATAATTTATTTATTTCATTGGTTTACTTCGCTTACTTTACTTCCAGTAGAATAGATTTATTGATTCGGATTTAACTTAAAGTAATACAAATCAATAAGTCTATCAGTTTGTTATGTACGTGTATTTGTAGACGGATTTATAAACGGCAAATTAGTTTACATTCAAAGTAAATTCAATTTATTCATTTAAATGACAGTTTTATTACATATACCATAAAATAAATAATTGATTCAAATTTACTCATTTAAATAAACACTGCTCAAAATTGTACAGGGATATTTTTAAAATGTAAAATTAAAACTTAATATTAAATAAATAAAAAACTTCTTAAATACATATTTATAAAATTAAAACTATAAATTATATATTCAAATATTTTCAGGGCAAATAATACCACAGGTATTCTTACAAATATTGGAATATAATTTATAGTTTTAATTTTATATTTAATTTTTAAAATATCCCTGTACAATTCAGTGTATTGACTTTGGTAGAAAATTTATTCTGTCCCTTATAAAACCATAATTTATAAATAAATGAAATAAATATATCATCACGCCTTTTACCCATTACTTGGTGTGGCACTCTGCCTAAGCAGATCTCGATAAGTGACATAAAATAAATAATTGATTCGAATTTACAAGTTTAAATAAACACTGCTCAAAAATTGTACAGGGATATTTTAAAAATCTAAAATTAAAACTTAATATTAAATAAATAAAAGATTTCTTAAATACATATTTATAAAATTAAAACTATAAATTATATATTCAAATATTTTCAGGGCAAATAATACCACAGCTTTTCTTACAAATATTGGAATATAATTTATTGCTTTAATTTTATATTTAATTTTTAAAATATCCCTGTACAATTTTGAGCAGTGTATTGAAAATTTATTCTATCTCTTATAAAACCATAATTTATAAATAAATGAAATAAATATATCATCATGCCTTTTACCCATTACTGGGTGTGGTATTCTGCCGTAGCATATTGTTAAATCGCAGCCCCCAAAGATGTTAGTGGTGGAGGAGCCACAGGGGTAGTTTTAACGTGGTAAAAATTGTTCGTCGGCTGTGGGAATCATATTTATTTGAACTGATTTAAGTTGATTTAAGAATACAACTATATAAGAAGACTTGTTGCGGATCTTTTGTTTTTAAGTTTTTCCTTTCTCTTGCGAAATGTTTATCAAACTTGAATTGTAATTATTTTATATTTTGATAACAAACAATTGTTTAAATGTAATATATTAATTATTGCCAGTTAAGACTTGGTTTAAATAAATGAAAGCAAATCGAAGTTAAATGTCATAGAATAATTATTGAAGTAGGTGACTCAGTGGTATCGAGAACCCGATTTCGATTCCCAACAATTTTCACCACATTGAAATTACCCTTGTGGCTTCCCCTTCATTAACATTTTTGAGAGCCGTGATTTGACGGCTGGTAACCGTACTTCACGCGCATAAATATATCAATTACCGAGATCAGCTACGGCAGAGAACCACAGCCAGCAATGGGTAAAAGGCGTGATGATATTATTATTCGATTTTATTATTTATACCATGTTTAAAATTTTAGTTTTGGTAGTATAAATGACATGAAAATGTATGAAATCTTAAATAGCCTAATTATCAAAAGATCATTATCATCATCACGCCTTTTACCCATTACTGGGCGTGGCACTCTGCCTAAGCAGATCTCGGTAAGTGATATATTTTGTCGCGTGAAGTGCGGTTCCCAGCCGTCAAATCACGGCCCTCAAAGATATTAGTGGAGAGGGAGCCACAGGGGTAGATTTTTATATTGGTGAAAATTGTTTGTCGGCTGTGGGGATCGAACCAGGGTTCTCAAGATCCACAGGCCGACTCGATACCACTGAGCCATCTACCCCATATTATATTATTAAAAGAATTGTAGCTAATCTTGAATTTTTGATTAGCAAAAAGTTAATCCAAGTTACTTTTCGAAAATCAAATTGTAACATATGGGGTAGGTGGCTCAGTGGTATCGAGTCGGTCTGTGGATTTTGAGAACCCTGATTCGATCCCCACAGCCGACAAACAATTTTCACCAAATTAAAAATCTATCCCTGTGGCTACCCCACCACTAACATCTTTGTGGGCCGTGACATGACGGCTTTTAACCGCACTTCACGCGAAGAAATATATCACTTACCGAAATCTGCAAAGGCAGAGTGCCACATCCAGTAATGGGTAAAAGGCGTGATGATATATTTATTTTATTTATTTAAATTATAACATGCCTGTTTTGAGACTATGGCTTAGCTTAATTCGATTAATTCAAAATTTAAAATTAGCTTATTAATGTTTCTTCTTCCGGGTTTGATTCCCACTTCTTTGACGGCTGGTAACCGCACTTCACGGGTATAAATATATCATTTACTGGAAGAGTGCCACACCCTTTTGGGTATAAGACGTTATGATATATTTATTTATTTTATTTTGTATCATATAAAATAATTGAAATTGTTGTTGTGGATTTGCTTTTATTTAATAATACTAAGTTTAAAATTAATCTTTTGCTGGTTTAAACATAATGTAAACTATAAAGTAATCTTAAAATGTTGAGAGACATTGGTTGATGCTAGGAAAGACTTTTCAGTTAGTAGTATTTTGTTATTTATTTTATTTTGTGTCATATAAAATAATTGAAATTGGCATTGCTTTTATTTATTAATATCATGTTTAAAATTAAGGGGTAAGGCCACTCTAGACAAGGAAAAAAAGGGTCATTTTCTAGATTTTTTTAAACGAAATCTAAACGTGCTGCTTAAGAACTGTTTTTGGATCTTTATTTAGTGCTCTTTAAACTTTATTTAAAATTTTTTTTTAAAGAAAATATTCAAAATTGTCAGAAATTAAAAAAAATGGCGACTCATCTCGGCGCGTAGGGCAAATCAGGCTAAAACATTCCGGGAACAGCAATAGACCTGGATCAAAAATTGATACGTTTTCTTAATCTCTTATGTATACTCTAAAAAACTACGTGCTGGATTTTGAAAATTTTGATTAAATGGTGCACGTTTGAAAAAAGTTCATTATTCGGGACTAAATTTCTGTATAAAAACGACCATAAAAAACGAATGAAGCACTTTAAACAAAAAGCCCCCGTAGTTTTTTAGTATTTTATATCTAGAATAAGAAATAAAAAGAATCAGCACGATCCATCAATTAGTATTTCAGATTTCTTTTCGCCCGATTTTGAAAATATGATTTCGAGAAAAACGCTTTTAAAGTTTCGAGTCATATATATATATATATATATATATATATATATATATATATATATAAATACTGGTACTAATAGATATATGCTTTTTTCCCTCTGAAATACTTCCGCGCGGCATTTAAATTAATTGTTCCTTATTCCTAAGGGTTTAAACTATAATTTAAGCAAATAAAAAAAAATGCATTTTTTAAAAATTCTAGAGTGGCCTTTACCCCTTAATGTAATGTTAAAATGTTGAGAGACACTGGTTGACGCCAGGAACGACTTTTCAGTTAGTAGTATTTTGTTTTAGTGCAAGGTCCGTTAGTTTCAGACAATGCCAAACTTCGACTCCGGCTAACAACAAACTTTCAGGTGTTTCTGTTTCCTAGCCGACAGTACATTCACCTGAAACGGCTATTCAACTTGACAACATCTGTTCGTTATGTTTAAACCATTATTTAATGAATTCATTTTAAATATCCTTTAAAATGTTTAATCTGTAACGGATATAGGGAAGATAAAGACAATATCTTGTGGTATATTTGTGGCGCTATGTGCATAATTTTGTTCAAAAATGTTTAATTTTTCCCCATTCATAAAATGTACGTAAGAAGGAAATTTTCCTAATTGATTATATCTATTTTTATAATTAGTGGTTATTTAAGGAAAATCATTTTGGTTTTATGGTTTATCAGAAAATTCCATTCATGTTGTTCACATATGGGAATTTCATTCATTAATAAAATGGTTCATTTTATCTCTTACGTATTAATACGATAATAATTTTCTAATATGTAATCCACTCAATACACGTGTCAAATATTTACAAAACTAACAAATTATTTTTTTAAATTTCTGCTCAATTATTAACGTTGTTTTTTTGCAATTTAAGATTTCCATTGGTATGAATTTTTTTAAAAATCTACCCCTGTGGCTCGTCCTCCACTAATATCTTTGGAGGCCGTGATTTGATGGCTGGTAACCGCACTTTACGCGAAAAAAATATATCACTTACCGAGATCTGCTTAGGCAAAGTGCCACACCCAGTGATGGGTAAAAGGCGTGATGATATATTTATTTATTTATTTTATGAATTTTTTTGATTACTGTACGAGAATAGGTTTTAAATAAAAATTACAGGTTTTGCGTCGTCTTATTTTCACCACTGTATCTATAAAGTCATTGTAACCTCCCTAAACTAAAGGTGGAATTCTTTGTAAAAAGTTTTGTAGATGCATACATTTGTAAATAATAAACAACTCCGCGAAACTTATAAATAAATATTATATATTTATATATTCGTCCTATGTGATGGCCGTTCATTTCTTTATAGATTCGTTGTTAGAGGAGTAGAAGTAAGTAAAAGATTTATGAAATAGGTGTACAGGAGCGAATGAATGGATGTGATTAAGGGTTTGTTGCGTGATGGTGGATTTCGGGTGTGAGGAATGAATAAGCTTGTATGGAAGCAGCGTTTTTTCATTAGAGTGTATAAAAAGCGTTGACCGATAGTCCTTTCTTTTCTTATTTTTTGATTTGTTTATTGTTCTTCATCATCTGTGGCGCTATAGCCCAAATCGGGCCTAGGCCTACCGGACACACCGAGCCGCTTGTACACTGCCGTACTGTCGGTTTTCGTAGTCAAATGCTACATTATTTAAGGCGTATAAGTGACTAGCTTATAGCGCCCGAGTGTGATAAATACATGTAACTGTATTTTATATTTAACGACAAATAACACATTGTCGACAGGCGGATTCGAACTGACGAACCATGGTTCGGATGACGTCACAGTATGTTAAGAGATGTGCCTTAACACGCTCGGCCACCGCGCCTGTTTACTGTTCTTACATAGAGTGTTTAGTGGGAAATCTCATTCAAAAACAAGCACAGAGCGACACTTCCTTCCTTTCTTATACTTCTGATTCATATTTCACTTCTTACTATAGAGTGTCTAACTGCAATTATGTGAAATTTATTTACATTAACAAGTGCAAATCGATGCGCGCTTCTTTTCTTATCTTCATAGATTATTTATTAAAGGAGTGGATGTAAATAAAAGATGAATTAAACAGGTGTATAAGAGCGAATAGCTGGATGTGATTAAAGGTTTGTTGCGTGATGAAACAGTCCAAGTGTGAGGAATAAATGAGCATGAAAGGAATGTGAATATAGTTGAAGGGAGTATCGTATTATTTCCTTCTGAAATTTAACTTTTTGTACGATCATTCTCTCATGTTATTTATATAAAAATATCTACGATATATGAATATTTGTGAAACATAGCCAAGTGTTTACTTTATATTTTTTATTAAACCTTGTTTTACCAAGTGTTGGATGACAATTAATTTTGTCTTTGTTGTTATTTAAATTGCTATTGCGTAGCTTTCCCTTTTTTCGGTAGATGGCATGACCAGTTCCACAGAACTTCTCATGTCATCTTACCAGTTTGTTAGAGATCTTATTCTCTGCTGGCACAGTTCTTCGTCACCAGGTTCTTCACATGAACTTTGTTCTAAGTGAAGAAGTGAGTTATACCATACTGATGAGCTCTAATAAGAGCGAAACGCGTCTATGGTTACTAACTGTGCTGGCCGGCCTCTGACGATGCTCTCATAAGGTGACTTGGAGGCTGAATTTTGTGAAACATAGCCAAGTGTTTACTTTATATTTTTAAATAAATAAATATCTAAAACTATGCTCATGGTTGTTATAAAACCAATTATAAATAAGAGAGAAAAATACTTACTTTCATTTCGAGAGAGGAAAATGCTTTCCTCCCTAGGGAGAGAACAGTTAATTTTCAATAAAATAAATATAATAGCTTTACAGTTTCATATTAAAATAAGTGACATACAAAAGTTAGTAGAGTGGGTGTCAGTAGTATTGAGTCAGAATGAGTTTGAGATTCTCGACAAATAATTTTGATTTGTGGCTTTCCCTTCAGTGACATCTTTGGAAGGCCGTAATTTGACGGCTGGTAATCGTTTAGCGGTTGAGTGCCACACACATTAATGGGTAAAAGACGTGATGATATATTTATTTATTTTTAGTATATAACTTTATGGGGTAGGTCTTGAGAACCCTGGTTCGATCCCCACAGCCGACAAACAATTTTCACCAATTTAAATCTATCCCTGTGGCTCCCCCTACACTAATATCTTTGGAGGCCATGATTTAACGGCCGGTAACTGCACTTCACGCGAAAAAATATATGACTTACCGAGATCTGTTAAGGCAGAGTTCCACACCCAGTAATGGATAAAAGACGTGATGATATATTGATTTATTTATTTTTAGTATCTAACTTTATGGGATAGGTGACTCAGTGGTATCGAGTCGGCCTGTGGATCTTGACCACCCTGGTTCGATCCCCACAGCCGACAAATAATTTTCACCAATTTAAATCTACCGCTGTGACTCCCCCTACACTAATATCTTCGGGGCCGTGATTTGACGGCTGGTAACCGCATTTCACGCGAAAATATATATCACTTACCGAGATTTTCTTAGGCAGAGTGTCACACCCAGTAATCGGTAAAAGACGTGATGATATATTTATATAACTTTAAAAATTCTATATTCCTTTTTGATCTTTCTGTCTTCAGTCCTCTCAGTGTTTATTTTATCTTTCCTTCTAGGATCCTAATAAGTAAAGCCCGGATATTTAGGCTCTTAAAAACACCCAAATAAGCAGGCATATAGGCCGGTAATTACTCTAAAATAGGCGGGATTTTAGGCAGCCTAAATGTGAATAATTTGTTTTAAAAAAAATAAACGATTCCTTTTTCTAATATTGGTACTCGTATCTACTCTTCGTTAGAAAACAATAATATTTTTAAACAAAAATTAACGCAATCTGAAAAATAATAATGTAGGGCTCTCATTTTATTAACTATTATGCAAATTCAAATTATGTAGTATACTTTAATTCACAAAATATTACGAGCAATTGCTCTATGAAATTTTCGGAAAGGTACTGTCTTCGGTCTGTCAGAACTTGCCTGTAAGTTGAAAACTTCGTTCGACATCATAAAATGTGACAGGAGCGTTCTTATATTTAGCCATATCGTCTAAACTTACCTCAGATCCATTGATTAATGGCAAAGACAATTCAATTCCCACGTAAAATTTTGACTAAAAAACGTTTTTTCTTTCGGTATTTTAAATTCACTTGATTAAAGTAATATTATAGGTTAGGTTGAAACACTTTGACGAGTGCTGAATTAGTCAACGAAGTAGATGATAAACCTTGTCTGCTCAATAAAAGTTAGAATAGGCAACAAAAATAGGCAAAATAGGCTGTATAAGGTAAAATAGGCACAATAACCAAAATATAGAAAAAATAGGCTCTAAGGCACGAAAAAAAAAATCTTCCCTTACACGTCAACATACTACCTATGTATAGAAAAACGAAATTGCCTGAAGTATATTAAAATTTGAATCTAGGCAATTGCCTAAAAATCCGGACTTTACTAATAAGAATCTCTTTCTTCTTGCAGATGTACATTCCGATTCCCATCAACGAACATCCGCCTGCTCTTTCAGTCGTTGGTGGACGAGTCGAGTGAACCTCCGCCTGTGCGCGCTATCTCGCCCATGCGACCACGTGAGCGTTGCGGGGGCGGAACAGAGGCCGGCGGGCAACCATTACCACCCCTCCGGATCAACATCCCCGACACCGATACCTTCGGCAGTCCGTTTCCTTCGCCCACGGGGACGATCAGTGCTGCCAACAGTTGTCCGGCTAGTCCTAGAGGTACGAGGCTTGATGAGGGTGATTGTTATAAGATGCAAGGAAATTTCATTATGATCATTTTAAACTGGAGGGATCGGCTTAAAACGATTAAATGCACCGCAATTACGTTTACAAAGGAACTCAAAATATGATCCGTTATAACTGATTTCACAAGGTTCACACAGGGTTGTACAGCCCTATTCGCCGGTACGATCAATCATAGGAAAAAAAAAACAAGAATAATTTTAGGCTGAATACGACCCTTGAAAATGTACCTATTTTGATCATCGATAAGCGATATGGGGTAGCCGCACTAATGGATTTCATTGTAGTTATATGAGACAGGGACGTTTAAGGGGTAAGGCCACTCTAGACAAGGAAAAAAGAGTCATTTTCAAGATTTTTTTTAACGAAATCTAAATGTGCTGCTTAAGAACTGTTTTTGGATCTTTATTTAGTGCTCTTTAAACTTTATTTAAAAATTTTTTTTAAAGAAAATATTCAAAATTACCTCAGAAATTAAAAAAAAATGGCGACTCCTCTCGGCGCGTAGGGCAAATCTGGCGAAAACATTCCGGGAACAGCAATAAACCTGGATCAAAAAGGGATATGTTTTCTTAATCTCTGATGTATACTCTAAAAAACTACGGGCCGGATTTTGAAAATTTTGATTTTTAACAAAATGGCGCACGTTTGAAAAAAAAGTTCATTATTCGGGAATAAATTTTTATATAAAAACGACCATAAAAAACGAAGGAAGCACTTAAAAAAAAAGCCCAGGTAGTTTTTTAGTATTTTATATCTAGAATAAGAAATAAAAAGATTTAGGACGATCCATCAATTAGTATTTCAGATTTCTTTTCGCCCGATTTTGAAAATATGATTTCGAGAAAAACGCGTTTAAAGTTTCGAGTCATATATCTATATAAATACTAGTACTATTAGATATATATGTTTTTTTCCTCTGAAATACTTCCGCGCGGCATTTAAATTAATTGTCCCTTATTCCTAAGGGTTTAAACTATAATTTAAGCAAATAAAAAAAATATGCATTTTAAAAAAATTCTAGAGTTTTATGCCGTTTCCTCGAGTTTAAAATGAAAATAGTATACTATTTTCATTTTAACCTGGAGGGATCGACATAAAACGATTAAATGCACCACAATTACGTTTACAAAGGAACTCAAAATATGACTCGTTATAACTGGTGTCACAAGGTTCGCACAGGGTTGTACAGCCCCATTCTCCGGTACGTGTATAATAAAAACAACAAAATTACAATCTGCAAATAAGTATATTTCCTTATTCATACGATACAAGTATAATATATTATAAATATTATATACAAACATAATCTAAACATTTACCTACATTGCTCAGTCTGATTCAGTACAGGATATTTAATCTTCTTATTGAGTAACATCACTGTTAATTGGATAATTTAATCCGAATTAGTAATTTTTAAATGGTTAATTATAGGAAAAAAACAAGCATAATTTTAGGTTAAATACGACCCTTAAAAATTGACCTGTTGTGACCATCGTTAAACGATTTGTGGTAGCCGCACTAATAGATTTCATTGTAGTTATATGGGACAGGGACGTTTAATCGTTTTATGCCGATCCCTCCGGTTTAAAATGAAAATACTATAAATATGTTGGATGATTGGTAACGATGTGTAATATATCTTTGGAGACTTTAACTTTTTACCTTTACAAACAAGTGTTTTCGAATATCCTCGCTGACTTTAATTTTTAATAAATATGGAGTTTCAATCCATTGGTTCAAATTCTGTCATAAATAGTGTTATTTGTTCAACAAAACAAATTAATAAATATTCCCTCTTTGTCTATTTAGAGTCTACAAAGCTTATGGCCGCCATTTTGTTTCAATTAGTTACAAAATGGCGACCATAAACATTTTCTTCGAACAATGGACTCATTGCAAATGCAATAATACAATTTGGAAATAAAATTGAGCCACTCCTGTTTACTGGATGGGAGATTCCGTTGTATTATTTAGCATATTACATAATTGGCAGAGTGCTGCGAAAAGCTATTTCTGTATTAATTTCTTGTTAGTGCAATTATTATTTATTCAAAATACATATTTTATTGTTTTAACATCTTAAACGCTATTAATTATTATCATTCAAAACTAAATTAGATCTAATTTTAAACAAATGTCAAAATATATCGCATAATTAATAGCTAATTCTAATATTTGAATATAAATTATGATATTTAGAAATAATATTTTTTTACGTACGTGTTTATAAGTATACAGGATGGTGAATCGAATTGCGCACCATAGCGTTTTCAATGCTATTTTTCAAATGTTCAATTATTGGCTTCCCTAATTATTTTATGCAAAAAAGCTTCAAATAAAAGTTTTAGGGCATAAATTTCTGCATCTAAATCAATAAACATAATTTTTATTACATGCTTTGTAACGACAGAAATTAAATATTAAAATGTGGAAAGTTGTGTTAAAATATAGACAGCCATGAAATTGAACAATAAAATAAATAAATGCTTGGCGTTTTAACGTCAACGATTGACAAATAAAATGTCCAACGTTGTCGTTTTGACAGATAAAACGTGAAGCATTTATTTATTTTTTGTTCAATTCCATGGCTGTCTGTATTTTCAACACAACTTTCCACATTTTAATATTTAATTTCTGTCGTTACAAAGCATGTAATAAATATTATGTTTACTGATTTAGATGCAGAAATTTATGCCCTAAAACTTTTATTTGAAGCTTTTTTGCATAAAATAATTAGGGAAGCCAATAATTGAACATTTGAAAAATAGCATTCAAAACGCTATGGTGCGCAATTCGATTCACCACCCTGTATAACATTGCGTGTTACTTTAAATATTTTAAGTTGTTTATTTACAGAAAAACTTTGCATATTTTTTCCGTACTCTATTCACCTCAATTTCAACTTATTTACATGTATATTTCATTCATTCAGTTGAAATGAAGTGTATGAATACACATTTGATATATAATTTTATGATTTACTATCAAGTTGGTGTTGTTTTTCTCGGCGGTTAAGTTGTATAGACATTTGTTTTGTTTGGATGAAGGTGGCCATGGCAGACGCAATATCTCTGCCGATTTGCAAATGGTTGCAGCGTATGCTGCACAGGTAGTCAGAGGTGGCTCTGATGTTTCAGGATCGCATGCGTCTTCCAGCCATAGTCCTGAACATCAGTACCGGCAGCCCACCGCCAATGGAAACTCGGTAAGCTAATTATTTTTATTTTCACGCTGTAAATCACTATTCTTGTTATACAAGGCAATCGTAGTCTAGTAGAGAAAATAGTTATTTGTGTATTAAGAGCGTAAAGTGATTCTTTGTTACTCGAACACGGTAATTGCAGCGAGAGATGCAAGAGTGCAAGAGGAACAAAGACACTTTACGCTCGTGATACACACATCATTTTTTCTATGATTGCAATGAAAAGTTAATAATTACGCTCTCATTTGTCATCGTAAAGTTGACGTTTTCTGTGGAACAATCGAAAAATATCTTTTTTGCGCGTCTGCAATGGCAACGCGCGAAAAAGACGTTAAATGCGCGCTTATTTCAATAGTTACCAGGGATACAAACAAAACAGAAACTTTTCAATAAGTATACGTTTTTAAATAATTTTAAGATGCAATCGTAGAAAAAATTATGTGTGTATCACGAGCGTAAAGTGTCTTTGTTACTCGAGCACGGTAATTGCAGCGCGAGCCGAAGGCTAGAGCTGCAATAGTGCACTTTACGCTCGTGATACACACATAATTTTTTCTACGATTGCATTTTAAAATTATTTAAAAATATATACGTACTGAAAATAAATTCATTCTGTCAACTGTCAGTATGACAAGTTTCTGTTTTGTTTGTATCCCTGGTAACTATTGAAATAAGCGTGCATTTAATATCTTTTTAGAAAAAAGATATTTTTCGATTGTTCCACAGAACACGTCAACTTTACAATGACAAATGAGAGCGTAATTATCAACTTTTCATAGCAATCGTAGAAAAACAAAATTACTGTCTTAAGGCTGGCGAAATATTATATCGAAACGTCGCCAAATAATAATAAATCTTAAAATTCAAATTGTTTAAAATTCCTTTTTTGCGAAAGGCTGAAATTCAATGAACATTTATACAATTATATCATTCGGCTTATTAAAATGAACAAAAATCTTTTGGATTTAAAAAAAAATATTACACTACTGTAATTTGGATTAAGTTTCTGTTGTGCAGAACAACAGGAAGTAAATAAAGCCGGGCTGGAATTCCTGGAAATTCTGGAAAGAACCTGGAATTGTACTTGAAATCCTTTAAAATTCTTGAGTTTGTTTTATTTGGAGAAATTATTTACAGTCAAAAAAGAATTGTTCCACAGAAATCATCAACTTTACGATGACAAATGAGAACATAATTGTCAACTTTTCATAGCAATCACAGAAAACAAAATTGTATCTGATTAGTTCAGTTTCCACAATAAGCAACTGTAATAGTAAATAATGAATTTCGTCTTCAGCGTGGTGTTCCATTCATGTCTCAGGTTCCTCCCGTGGTAATAAACGATGGATACGGTTCAAGCAGCAGTTCCGGCAAAGACGACTCAAAGCCTCCTTACTCCTACGCCCAACTAATCGTCCAAGCGATCGCTTCCGCTCAGGACAAACAACTGACCCTTTCCGGGATCTATTCCTACATCACAAAGAACTACCCCTACTACAGAACCGCAGACAAGGGCTGGCAAAACTCTATCCGCCATAACCTCAGCCTCAACAGATACTTCATCAAGGTAGGCGTGGAGTATGAATGTAGACCAGTGGTTGTGGAAATGTTGATGGTGTGGACTGTTTCAGGTTCCGAGAAGTCAGGAGGAACCAGGCAAGGGTAGTTTCTGGAGGATTGATCCGCAGAGTGAGTCCAAGTTGATTGAGCAGGCTTTTAGGAGACGGCGACAAAGGGGAGTGCCATGTTTTAGAGCTCCTTTCGGTCTTAGCTCCAGGTACGCCTTTTTATTACTTTTTTCAGACATCTCTTTACGATTTATGTGCAAAATACTAACCATATTTACACCTAATTCTAATATATTACGAATAAGTAAGTTTATGTGGATTTTTAAATCCGGGTTTGATCCCAAACAATTTTTACCACATTAAATCTACCCCTGTGTCTCTCCCACTACTAACATCTTTGGCGGCTGTGATTTGACGACTGTTAACCGCACTTTACGTGAAGAAATATATCACTTACCAAAATCTTTTACGGCAGAGTGCCAAACCCAGTAATGGGTAAAAGGCGTGACTGAACAAACTAAATAAATAATTGAGATAAAATACAATTCAGATTTGGATAAATAAAATTACCTCTGTGGCTCCCCCATACGCTAACATCTTTAGGGGCCGTGATTTCACTGTTTGTAACAAGACAAAAAAGTGAATTTTTACAGCCTAACTTGACTGCTATGGAAACATCCTCATATTGTTTCTTTAATCTCAAGTTAATAATATCTTTGGAGGCCGTGATTTGACGGCTGGTAACCGCACTTCACGCGAAAAAATATATCACTTACCGAGATCTGCTTAGGCAGAGTGCCACACCCAGTGATGGGTAAAAGGCGTGATGATGATGATATATCTCAAGTTGAATTAATATTGTTAATTTAATTAATATATAGTGATTGCTAAGACTCACAAAAAGCAATTGACATTTTGTAACGTTTATGAGTTTCAACACTTTGTATTTAAACTAAAAATCGTAATAACAACAAATAATAATAATTGTAATAATAAAAATAAAAGTTCACACTCTGTTTATAACTAAAATAACTAATACAAAATTTTATACACTTATTACACTGTTCATAACGTTAAACAATACACTATTATTTATTTAAACTAGCCGAGCGATATTTATTTTCAACTGCATCGTATGGTAGCTTTCAACGGACTTCACTGTTCGCACAGACTGACCCGCTTTCCAGACGCGCTGCCTTTTTATCTCTCCATGTTTCTGGAACCTTCCATAGACTTCTCGATTGCGGACACGTGATATGACACTGACCGGCCAGTCTAGACTTTTGGCCGTTACATATATTTCTAAACCGCTGTATCTTCTGTCGCTATACAATTGGAAGTTAAATTACGCCTATTTTTTGACTTAGCAAATCTAATCTAATATGACTTCAGGGTTTAATAAAATGTCCATCAAAGTAAGTCCTACAAGACGTTCTTCAGACATGTGACCTCTATTTCTTCCTAATTCGAATGAAACAAATGAAATTTATACAAAAACTCAACTGGTAAGCAATGATTAGAGACCGCCATTTTGAGATACTACATTTTTGGTCGCAACAGTTTTGAGCATTTGCTCCTTCCTGGGTCTATTCAAAAGTTCTAACATATTCTACAAATTTTAATAATAATGGGGTAGGTGGGTCAGTGGTATTGAGTCGGCCTGTGGATCTTGAGAACCCTGGTTCGATTCCCACAGCCGACAAACAATTTTCACCAATTTAAATCTACCCCTGTGGCTGTGATTTGACGGCTGGTAACCGCACTTCACGCGAAGAAATATGTCACTTACCGAGATCTGTTTCGGTTGAGTACCACACCCAATAATGGGTAAAAGGCGTGATGATCTATTTATTTATATATTTATTTAATACGCCATCTTGAAATGAAGTAGCAAATGGCGACGAGCTGTCTATGGATCGACTGGAATGAGTTTAGAAATTTGAGGTGTGTTTTATTTGTATTTGAAACAAAATGGCAGTGCGTAATCTTCCACGATTTTTACATATTTTGTAGGATATTTTATAATAACTAAACTTAAAATTTATACTACAAAATGGCGTATTTACGTATTTTACCCATTTCAGGTTTTAAACAAAACATAATTGCTTCTATTTAAATAATATTTTTCTTTTATTTGAATAAAGATGTTTATCTCGGTTTACATAAAAACTAAACTTTTTTAAAACAGCTCATTCGTATGTAGAGATAAAAAATAACTGTTTAATAAACATTTTATTTTGTATTTTCGCTGTAATTTAAAATGTATTTACATCAGTGGTTTTATTTACGAAATTGATTCAGTGACATTTAGAAATGATTACCTAAAAATAAATGAACGCTCGAAAATAATTTGACATTTAAATTAATTACCATTTTCAACTGACAAATTATTGTTTTCAACATTTCCAAAATTACTAATATCCGGAAATAAATATGTTTTATACAGACAAATCAATATAAAATAATCCATTGCTGCTTTTATCTAATGGGGATTGCTTTTTTGTTTGTAGAGATTTATACAATATTACACTTTAGTTTACATATTTTCCTGGATGTATTTCTCGTTAATTTAGTAAGTAATTTTAGCCATAACATTCAGTTATAAATAATAAAATAAGCACTTGGTTTTAGTATTGGAAAAATATTAATTATTAAATACAATAATAATAATAATAAATCCTTGTAATACAAATAATTGATCGTTTTGTTAAATTAAAATTAGCTTTGCTAAACCTATTTCATAAAAACATGTAAAACAAAATATATTTCATGTAGTTTAAGGGTTTGTAAGTCGTTTCAATTTATTTAAAAACGTTATTCAGTTTAGATCTATTTATATAAAACTAAGTATAAAATATTAACGGAGTGTTATTGATCGTGGGTCATCAAACTATGACGTTAGTTTTGTTCGAAGAAGTGAACAGTAATTGCAATTTGTATATCCTTTTAACCTTGTATTTTACCTACCCTTAGTATTAATAATTAATTAAATTGTAACCCTCGTTGCGCTGTAAAAGAAGAGATATTTTACTCTGTATTTGTTCAGCATTTATTTTTAAATATTTTGTGGAAAATTACGAACACGTTTTAGTCGGAATTGTAAATCAATATTTAGTTTTTTCTGTTTTAAACATTTATGTTTACAAAAATGGAAAAATAGTATTTGTTGCTATATTTTTAAAACATTGTTTTAAATAACATTTGAAAGTGTTACGATAAAAATTTGGCGTTTATTCAAAAGAAAATATTGTATTTTTTTAAAGAAAATATGGTTGTTGATAAAATTTATTACAGTTTAAATAAGATTACATTTTGTTTTTTATTCGCAACTGCAACTAAACTTTAAATATAAACTAACTGGTAGGATTTTTTCGATGAGATTAATTGCAGAATGAATCTAATGAATAAAGGGTTCGTGTTAGGATATAGTGGATGAGATAATTGTGGAAATACATAGGTGCGATATTAAGAATAATGTTGTTAAAATAGTTATAGTGAGTCAATTGCTTAATTGATGATAATATTAATGTAAATATAAACACTGTTTTAATTGTGATGCATTGTTGTAATCAACATCTTAAATTAAAATTATTATAGTATCACGTCTTTTACCCATTACTGGGTGTAGGACTCTGCCATAGCATATTTCGATTTATGCGCGCGAAGCGCGATTACCAACCGTCAAAACAAAGCTTCCAAAGATGTTAGAAAAGGAGGAGTCACAGATAATTTTAATGTGTTGCAAATTGTTTGTCAGCTGTAAATCGAACCCGGGTTCTCAAATACATAGTCCGTCTCGATACTACGATATCTAGTTGTAATCAATATATTGTTGAAATCAATATATAGCTACAATCAATATAAGTAACTAATATATTGTAGTAATAACTATATTATTGTAATCAATATATTGTTGGAATCAATATATAGCTACAATCAATATATGTAACTACTATATTTTTTTTAATAACTCTATTATTGTATTCAATATATTGTTGGAATCAATACATAGCTACAATCAATATATTGTTGTATTCAGTATATTGTAATCAATATATAACTCCAATAAGTATATTGTTGTAATAACTATATTATTGTAATCAATATATTGTTAGAATCAATACATAGCTGCAATCAATATATTGTAGTAATCAGTATATTCTAATCAATCTGCAGCTGCAATCAATATATTGTTGTAATCAATTTATTGCTACAATCAATATATGTATTAATACTTGTTGTAATAACTATATTATTGTAATCAATATATTGTTGTATTCAGTATATTGTAATCAATATATAACTCCAATCAATATATTGTTGTAATCAATATATAGCTATAATCAATATATTGTTGGAATCAATACATAGCTGCAGTCAATATATTATTGTAATCAGTATATTGTAATCAATATATAGCTCCATTCAATATATTGTTGTAATCAATATATAGCTACAATCAATATGTGTACCTAATATATTGTTGTAATAACTATATTATTGTAATCAATATATTGTTGGAATCAATACATAACTGTAATCAATATATTGTTGTATTCAATATATTGTAATCAATATATAACTCCAATCAATATATTGTTGTAATCAATATATTGTTGTAATCAATATATTGTTATAATCAATATATTATTGCAATTAGTATACTGTTGTAATTGTTTGTTGTAATTAGTAAAATGAAAGGCTAATGATGTTTGAGGTTTACAAAGGCTGATAGTTCAATCTATTAGGTTCGTTCTATCCCATTTGATGAAACATACCATCTTATATACGAAAGGAATTATTAACTTCAATGTGATTGAAGCTAAATAGTGGCGCATATTAATTGCAGAATGAATCGAATGAAATTTTAAGTATATGTAGAATACTATTTGGTAGGATATTGTATGTAAATCAATTTTTAAAAAAGATTTTAATTTTGATGTGCTTATAATTCTATTTAATTCTTACTTATGCTCTGTTTATCACTCGTCTGTTATCTAAATGTTATTAGAAAATTAAATTATACGCACACATTTTTACCAGAAGGGTAATTATAACAGCAATATTATAATCCTAGCCTATTGTTTAAAATCTCGCTGATTTCAACAATATATAAATATTTAAAAAAAATTGTATAAGTGGTTCAGATTTCACTATACGCTATAGTTTGTACACCATATGACATCTCGCAAAGATTAGCATATTGGGCAGGGTGGATTGGGAGGGGCTCGCCAAGCTCATATATCTTTTTCCTAGACAGCTCATGAGATAGCTATGAAAAATATGTAATTTCATGAGCAACATTTCTACGTATTTACAATTAGCAACTTTTTATTCAAACATTTTATTTACTTTAAAATAAGAACTTAATTTTTAAATTATATTAATTTGTTTATAATTTGGTTTATTTTTTTGTGCTTAAACAGCTAGATTATTACAAGAGTTTTAGCTAATCATAAATTTTGGATTTAGTAAATTAAACTAAATCATATTCTCAAACGGTTTGAATAAAATCTAATATAATCTTGTTACCATTTGGTTCCAGGGTGTAGGTGGACATTTTTCCTAATTATTTTTTCCTAATACATTTTTACTAATGTACTGAAGTCTCTCCTCGTTGTGTTTAGGTTAGGTTATAAAAATAATAATTTAGGAAAAAAGGATTAAGAAAAATGTCCTACAATCCCGTTTTAGGGAAATTATTTGGATTTGCTTTTTAAAATCAAACTAGAAGAATCAAATAAGTTAATTCAAAATTCAGGACTTTTTGAAGAATCGGGTTGATTATGAGAACTAACATGGGATAGATGCAGTGTTGGCTTAATCAATAGACAGTACTAGGCAATTGCCTAGAAGCCCCCGCCAAATAGGGGCTCCGAAAAAGGAATTTAAAAGAATGCAGAAAACGCTTCTTCTGAGTTGACCGTTGGAGTAGTAATTGCAAATGTTTGTTTTTCTTTATGAATCATTATATATCAAGTTTTATGTTCGCTGTTTATTTGAATTTGAATAAACTTTATTTTATTGGCGGGGGGAGGGGTGGGGGCTCATTTGCGATTGTCTAGTGATAATCCGGCACTGGGTAGGTGTCTCAGTGGTATCGAGTCGGCCTGTGGATTTGACAACCCGGGTTTGATTTCCACAGCCGACAAACAATTTTCACCATATTAAAATTACTGCTGTGGCTCCCCCTTCACTAACATCTTTGATGATGATGATTTGACGGATGGTAACCGCACTTCACGCGCAGAAATATATCACTTACCCATATCTGCTCCGGCAGAGTGCCACACCCAGGAATGGGTAAAAGGTGTGATGATATATTTATTTTTTAAGAACTAACATTTTATTTTGCACGTACTAAGGAGTAGTAAGTATTCTGGACTAGGTGAAAATTTCTTTTTAAAATATCGGGGGGCTGCTCAGGCACCTAAACATTTCACCGATATACTAGTGATTATATTCCATCAATTCAAATTCTGTGAAAGATTTCAATAGATAGTAAGACCTAAACAAAATTGTAGCCCTGTTCAATATTAAATAACAACAAAGACAAAATTAATTGTCATCCAACACCTGGTGAAACAAGGTTTAATAAAAAGTATAAAATAAACACTTCTCATGTCATCTTACCTGTTGTTAGAGATCTTATTCTCTGCTGACACAGTTCTTCGTCACCAGCTTCTTCACGTGAACTTTGTTCTAGGTGAAGAAGTGAGTTATACCATACTGATGAGCTCTAATAAGAGCGAAACACGTCTATGGTTACTAACTGTGCTGGCCAGCCTCTGACGATGCCCTCATAAGGTGACTTGGAAGCTGAATTTTGTGAAACATAGCCAAGTGTTTATTTTATACTTTTTATCTGTTCAATATTGCTCTCATAAATGAATCCCAATCCTAATAACAAGCGTGCAATATTCCATTGACTAACTAACCTAAGAGTTGAAATTTTATCTTTTGCAGAAATCTTTGCAAAATTTGCATTGTTGGTCTATAATACCCCTAATATACTAATCATTCTTAGTTAATCAAACATAAGACAGGTGTATATGTAAGATTATACAGGGTGTTATATAAGTGTACCACCATTTTTTTACTGCTAAAGCTGAAGAGCAAAGGAAGCAGTAATTCACTGTTGTTTCTTTTCTACATACTTTCATTTAAGTTCAGGTCTTTTAATTCGTCCAATTAAATCGCTACTGTTATTTAAGAAAAAATAAGGAATTAAGTAACATGTTTATTTGCAATTGAATTTGAGTCAAAACATACATACATAACATCACGCTATATCCCATTAAATGGGGTAGCACGAACCCGTCAACATTCTCATCCTGAAACATGATACTCGTTTCGACCACATTAACACTTCCTCCATACGAACTCTTTCTTTTCTCCAAATCCATCATCACGCAACAAACATCCATCCATTCGCTCATGTACACCTGTTTCGTAAATCTTCACTTACGCCCACTTCTTTAACAACGAATCTATAAGAAATGAAGTTAAGGAAAAACAGTTTAATTAAAATATAATTATATCCAGACTGCTGTCACAATTGACACTGATAATTGCACTGAAAATAAAGCATTTACTATTTGATTTAAACCTTTAATGAATTTTAACAATGAGCCAGGAGTGCGCCGGTAGCATGTGCCGTGTGCCGGCAAAATTTTTGATGGCCCCCCATTAATTAAAAACATTTGCATAAAAAAAATAATAGAGCCCCAGTAACTATAGGTTTGAACACTTGAATTTTTCTTTTTCTTCTAGTATTTGTTAAATACACATATATACGTGATGAATTTAAAAAGAATGTATGATTAATTTTAAACACTATTATTTTTAGGTGTAGGTTTAGGGACATTTCAATAAAGACTGTTTATGTATAGGTTTTCCAAGCTATAAAAACCACCTGTCAATTAAATATTTTCTTTCTAAATCAGCCATAAATTATCAATATTTTTTAATTTAATAACTCATATCAACATTTCACCGCATTGGAAAAAAAACACACATAAAGTTTTAAGTTAACTCTTTTATTTTACAAAATTACAAACACAAGAAAACAGATAAACAATAATAATAAAGGAAAAATATAATATTTATAATATATACATGATACATATTATACGGAAAATTAAATACAAAGGAAATAATTCATTAACCACTAAACGAACTAATCATAACTGAGAACTGAGATCATAAATAAATTACTAGAATAATAATAAAATAAGGCGACATTGAATTATTTTAATTGCAACCTGTAACGAATTTTAAATTTACCTATATACATTTTTATATAAGGCGCTTCAGCGCCTGTATTTGCAAATATACTAGACACATGGTCACGCCCCTGCAATGAGCTACATTTGGTCCATTTAATAACTTTTCCGGGTTAATGAAACCTCAGCGAAGGATACAAAAATTAGTTTGATCCTTCTTATTTATACTATTTTCATCTTAAACTGGAGGGATCGGCATAAAACGATTAAATGCACCGCAATTACGTTTACAAAGGAACTCAAAATATGACCCGTTATAACTAGTTTCACAAGGTTCGCACAGGGTTGTACAGCCCCATTCGCCGGTACGTGTATAATAAAAACTAAAAAATTACAATCTTTAAATAAGTATATTTCCTTATTCATACGATGCAAGTATAATATATTATAAATATTATATACAAACATAATCTAAACATTTACCTACATTACTCAGTCTGATTCCGTACAACATATTTAATCTTCTTATTGAGTAACATCACTGTTAATTGGATAATTTAATCCGAATTAGTAATTTTTAAATGGTCAATCATAGGAAAAAAACAAGAATAATTTTAGGTTGAGTACAACCCTTAAAAATGTACCTGTTGTGACCATCGTTAAGCGATTTGTGGTAGCCGCACTAATAGATTTCATTGTAGTTATATGGGACAGGGACGTTTAATCGTTTTATGCTGATCCCTCCAGTTTAAAATGAAAATAGTATAATAAGATTGAACAGGGTGGTTATCGCGACACCGGAATATAGGATTTTAACATTAAAAATCATATTTTTATAATTTCTTGCTTCCTTTATTATTTTAGAGAAAAAAAGCTTCAAATAAATGTTGTAATAATCGCTTTCCTCTCTAGTTTGACATAAAACAGTTTCATATTATTGCGATTCAAATGAAGATAAAAAATCTACTTATTTTTATATCTTTAAAAATTAGTTTAAAATTGCACCTTTTTAATAGAAACCAACCGCCCCTTCAAAACACTTCAACGCAAACAATTACGCCATAATAAAACTCAGGGTGAAAATCTTCGTTGCTTACAAAGAAAGATATTTTATAGTACCTCATCAATTTACCTGTTGTGCCCATCGTTAAGTGATTTGGGGTAGCCACACTAATAGATTTCATTGTAGTTATATGGGACAGGAACGTTTAATCGTTTTATTCCGATCCCTCCGGTTTAAAATGAAAATACTATACCACAGGGTGGCGACTAACCTGGAAAACCGGGAAAAGTCAGGGAATTTTATATTTCTGGAAAAGTCAGGGAATTTTATTCCATGTCAGGGAAAAAAGTTTTTTGTTCTTTAAATTTTTTAATTTAATTTTAGAAAAATAACTACAAACTTTTAATTCAAAATGCATTTAGTTATTTTTAGATTTTATTGACAGAATACCCTTTATTAGATAGATAGTATACCTTTATTGGCAACAAATACCCTTTATTGCTTCTTAAGAGTGAGAACCGCCATCTATGAAAATATAACCGAAGGATGTTTACTAATTGAAAACTGTTTTGTTTTGTCTAACGTTTCTACCGCGCTATGTTTTTTCTATATGCAATATTTAAGGTTGTGTCTTTGCCTGTTTAGAAAGACAAATTGATTTTGCTTTTACTATAAATTTAATAAAAAAAAAACAATTATATTACAATATATGATATAATATATGAAATGTAACCATAAATTCATAAATAAGTCAATATTCTAGAAGTCAGGGAATTTTTTTACTTAGTCAGGGAAAAGTCAGGGAATTTATTAATGTTATTTGAATCGCCACCCTGTACCATGTAAACCTTGGCGATCCATTTACATAACACCCTGTACAATCAGTAGAGTAGAAAATAAATAACAGTAAGATAACAGTCTAACAACAGCCTAAATTGTAGTCCATCTTCTTCTCCTGTATATAGAAGTGCGCCAGCATCGCCATCACACGTAGGCATGTCAGGCATCATGACCCCTGAGTGCCTGTCCCGCGAAGGTTCTCCAGGTCCAGAACAGTGTCCTGACGCAAGTCAGTCTGCTCCAGGCAGTCCAGGACATCCCACACTCGCTTACCCCGGCTCTGGAGGGATGATAGGACACCAGCAGATGTCTGCACTCGTTGGGGCTACCAAGGCGAGGCTGCTTTTGCCGCATAGGAATGGACAGGATAATGGCAGAGAAGGTAGGAAGTTGTTTGTGGGTGTCACGCTGAGGGTGGTATGTCGTTACTTTATGTGAATCATAATCATAAATGGACAAATAAATATAGCAAAACTAAATGAAAGTTAATATAAGTCCAAAATAAATTTATTCATTTAAATGATAATCGCTTTTTTACTTCCTTGTACGAAGTATTTCAACGGAAATAGGTATTTTGGCCCTCCCTGAATCCATTTTGACTAATTTCGTCGTGCCGTCTGTACGTACGTATCTCGCATAACTCAAAAACCGTAAGCCGTAGAAAATTGAAACTTTATATTTAGGACTGTTATAACATCTAGTTGTGCACCTCCCTTTTTGGTCATTATACAACTACCGGAAGTGGTACTTTACTTGAAGCCTATAATAGATTTTCATGAAAAACTATATTCAAATATAATTTAAAACTTTCCAAATTTGGAATATAAGACTACTATATCAATGGAAATAACATGATAGATTTTGGTTAAAATAGACTAACCGAAAGTGGCACATTGCATGAAGCTGCTAACAGTTTTCCTTGAAAAAATGGTATTATTTTAATTTTAGAAATAAATGCTGCAAATAAAAGTTTTAGAGAACTAAATTCTGCGTCTTAACACATTAAGAATGTTTTTAAATTAGCTTTTTGCATAAACGAGATATCTAAATTTAAATATTATATATTTTTACTTCCTTGTACGAAGTAAAGGAAGTATTGTAATCGCGATAATTTTCGGTTCTCAGATTTCAACGGAAATAGGTGTTTTGGCCCTCCCTGAATCCATTTTGACTAATTTCGTCATGCCGTCTGTACGTACGTATGTACGTACGTACGTACGTACGTATCTCGCATAACTCAAAAACGGTAAGCCGTAGAAAATTGAAACTTTATATTTAGGACTGTTATAACATCTAGTTGTGCACCTCCCTTTTTGGTCATTATACAACTACCGGAAGTGGTACTTTACTTGAAGCCTATAATAGATTTTCATGAAAAACAATATTCAAATATAATTTAAAACTTTCCAAATTTGGTATATAAGACTACTATATCAATGGAAATAACATAATAGATTTTGGTTAAAATAGACTAACCGGAAGTGACACATTACATGAAGCTGCTAACAGTTTTCCTTGAAAAAAGTGGTATTATTTTAATTTTAGAAATAAATGCTGCAAATAAAAGTTTTAGAGAATTAAATTCTGCGTCTAGCACATTAAGAATTTTTAAATTAGCTTTTTGCATAAACGAGTTATCTAAATTTAAATATTACATATCTTTTGATTTTTTTAAAATTAAGTTTGCTATGGATTAGAACAAAAAATAAAAGATTTGATGTGAAATATGTGCAATTAAAAAAATATCTATAGTTTAATACGGGTACAAGGAAGTCATGTGGTGCCACATCAGATATTTTTATTTTAAAAAAAAATAAGTTTGCTATGGATTAGAACAAAAAATAAAAGATTTAATGTCAAATATGTGCAATTAAAAAAATACCCATAGTTTAATACGCGGACAAGGAAGTCATGTGGTGTCCACATCAGATTTTTTATAATAGTGTATATGCCATAAAATAATTAAAATTTATTCAAATTTGTTACTTTAAATAAATGTTATGGGGTAGGTGGCTCAGTGGATCGAGTCGGTCTGTGGATTTGTTAAAACTACCCCTGTGGCTTCACCACCACTAACATTTTTGCAGAGGGAGCGTAATTTGACAGCTACTTCACGCGAGATTTGCTACAACAGAGTTTCACACCCAGTAATGGGTAAAAGGCGTGATGATATATTTATTATTTATTGTAGGAAAATATTACGTAATAAAAAAGATGAAGAAATATATAAAAAATGATTCAAAATTTAATTTAGATGACTCAAAATTTGTACTCGACTAAAAATAAAAACAACCCATCTAGAAATGTTTAATTTCTATAAAATTTAAACACACTAATCAGTATGATTTTACGATTGATCAAAAATTAATCTTGAAATCCCTGGACGACTCCGATTACGACCCCCTAGTTCTGATGAAAATAAATTAATTTTATTATCCTCAAAATTATATTACCTCTGATTATCGGAAACGAACTTAACCCGTATTATCTCCACTAATCGAGGGTTTACTGTATATGAATTGAGACAAGATAAATGTTGTGAAAACGATCTATAAATATAGATTTAAATGTGCTTATATGTTCAAAGCAATAGGTACTGTATTAACTTACGTCTATCAAACAATAGTTTGCGGGTTGAAATCTCACTGATTTCAATTTATATCCTAAAATTTCGACTATATCTGAATGGTTCGAATTGCACTACAAGTTATTGGTCGTCATTTCTGCAATTGTATATTTTTATAAACGACAGTTAGTGGTAGTAGTTCGGTGGGTACAAGAGAAATAATAGATTACCGCTGGGTTTTCAGTTTCATATTATAAACTTTTTACAATAAATCCCTTCCCAATGGATACAACATGTATATCAATCAAATGAATTCGAAATTAAATCTCGCTGACAACAGATAGAAAAAATCTGATGTGGACACCACATGACTTCCTTGTACGCGTATTAAACTATAGATATTTCTTTAATTGCACATATTTGACATTAAATCTATAATTTTTTGTTCTAATCCATAGCAAACTTAATTATAAAAAAAAATCAAAAAATATATAATATTTAAATTTAGATATCTCGTTTATGCAAAAAGCTAATTTATAATTCTTAATGTGCTAGACGCAGAATTTAATTCTCTAAAACTTTTATTTACAGCATTTATTTCTAAAATTAAAATAATACCATTTTTTTCAAGGAAAACTGTTAGCAGCTTCATGTAATGTGCCACTTCCGGTTAGTCTATTTTAACCAAAATCTATCATGTTACTTCCATTGATATAGTAGTCTTATATACCAAATTTGGAAAGTTTTAAATTATATTTGAATATAGTTTTTCATGAAAATCTATTATAGGCTTCAAGTAAAAAGTACCACTTCCGGTAGTTGTATAATGACCAAAAAGGGAGGTGCACAACTAGATGTTATAACAGTCCTAAATATAAAATTTCAATTTTCTACGGCTTACCGTTTTTGAGTTATGCGAGATATGTACGTATATACATACATACGTATGTACAGACGTCACGACGAAATTAGTAAAAATGGACTCAGAGAGGGCCAAAATGCGTATTTCCACTGAAATCTGAGAACCGAAAATTTTCGCGATTACAATACTTCCTTTACTTCGTACAAGGAAGTAAAAAAAAACTAAATATAATTGTCTGAGTGGTTCGGATTCAACTATAAGCTACTGTAATTGAAACTAAGTTCCTGTTCTGGCGAGTGGCAAATAAAAACGAGTTTTTATTTTATGTAAATATTGTAGAGAATTGTTAAGGATATGATATTGAATGGATGTAAGGTTTTGTGCTCAAAAATTATGTGCACTTTTCAACTTATACACATATAGTTACACAGCAACTCTTGTTAAACTTAATATGATCACTCTTGAGAATAGACGTAATGTGCACTCATACTTATACATACATTAGTTATTTGTGTATTAAGAGCGTAAAATGATTCTTTGTTACTCGAGCACGGTAATTGCAGCGCGAGCCGAAGGCGAGAGCTGCAATAGTGTAAGAGGAACAAAGAGACTTTACGCTCGTGATACACACATCATTTTTTCTACGATTACATCTTAAATTATTAAAAAACATATACGTACTGAAAATAAATTCGTTCTGTCAACTGTCAATATGACAAGTTTCTGTTTTGTTAGTATCCCTGGTAACTATTGAAATAAGCGCGCATTTAATATCCAATGCCATTCTAGACGCGCAACAATAGTATATTACATAATAAGTCAGGAAAGTGATGCTTTACTTGACGAAGCGGTTGTTTGAAGTACGAGGCCGTCAGGCCGAGTATTTTAATTCGCTGAGTCAAGTAAAACACTTTCGTGACGTATTATGTATACTATTTTTTCTGAAATCGTTCATATTTATATTTTATCAATATAATTAATAATAAATATTTCAAAATGTTTAATTTTTTGGTAAGAATCATATTGGCAGCAAACTACATATCCAAGGTGATAACAAAAGTTGTTGAAAACAATATCTTATGTGAAAAATCTATTGAATATATTTGTGTCAAAAGTAATATTGTTGACAGAGAAGATTTCTTTATAATGTTGGAAAATATAGATGAAAATGAGTATGAGGCGGTATTTTCAAGTACTCCTCCTGAAATCTTAAATCAAGCAACTGCGGCTGTTGAAAATTTATTACCGAGCAAGTCCAAAGACCGATATGATAAAGAGTATGAAATTTTCATGGATTGGAAAAAGCAAAATAATTTGTCAGCAAATGTGCTACTTGCTTATTTTATTTACTGAATCTCCAATAAATTTAGCTTCAAATTCGCCAGTGTCATACATAAATTTTAGTAATTTAAGCAATTGTATATTTAGTATTAATATTATTGATAAAAATAAATAAAAATCTTATTAAATTTTTTAGTTATTTAGTTTATTTATTTGAGTCAGGTAAACACTTACTTTCCATACTAAAATGCGTCAGGAAAGTAGGCATTTTCTTGACGATTTCAGAAAAAGTTATTTTTTGATTGTTCCACAGAAAACGTCAACTTTACGATGACAAATGAGAGCATAATTGTCAACTTTTCATAGCAATCGTAGAAAAAATCTATTTTGTAATATTCGATATTTCCAGGTTAAACCGAATTAATATAGATATTCCTAGAATATCATCTTTGTCTAAACAAACTTTCTTTCTGACAAGTATTAATAGTCAAATTATGAGCTCAAATCTCCTATACGACGATTATGCTCTATATATAATCAGTTTGAGTATCTGTTGAATATAGATCTTTTCTATGATTCTTATTCATATTTCAAATGTATTTTGCTTCAATTTTTGTCCACTTGTGAAATGTAATCGGTAAATTTATAGTGTATATGTCATTTAAAATTAGTGTTTAATTTATATTGAATTATGTCGCAATGTTTAAAATATTTTGGTTTGAATTTTTTCTTTTTCCAACTCTCAGTAATTGGGATAATTTTATCCTGTTGAGTTAAATAAATAAAAGAAGAGTAGATAGAAGAATTAAAATGAAACGTTTGTTGATTTTACAGAAAAGTATCTAAGCAGTGCAAGCGCTGCGTCAATGGAAGAAAGATCCATGTCTCCTGCTGCATATTCGCCACAACCTGTCATTGTGCAGTCTTCATCGTATTCGCCTTACAAGTGAGTTGTAGAGTTTGACGAATTGTGTGTATATCACACCGAGTTTTATTGTTTTCATTCTGCATTGTCCTTGAATCCTTCTCCCAAATTATTATTTCCTTATCTTATACTTTTTGATTGTGCTGTTATTGGTTTCCAATACGTTTTCTAAATTTCTACAAATCAGTTTTCTACATTTTTATCTGTTTTCTAAATTGGATACTTCTTGATTGTATCTTTGTTGGTTGTTTCCAAAACGAGTCTTCTAAATTTGACTAAATGTTGTTATGTTTATAGAAATATGTTTTCTAAATTGTTAAATTTTGCGTTTAAATGTTTTTATTTTTATACCATGTAGTATATTGTGTAATTCAACAAAATTATATTTTATAATAATTGTTATCCGATACTGGAAAGACTTCCAGGATATTTTATAATGAATTCAAAATAAACTTTTGGAATTAAATATGCTTGAAATTTAAAAGAACCATAAGATCCTTTCATAAAGAAAATTAATCTGCGAATATCTGACGCTGGAAATACTTTCAAAACTGATTATTCTGCAATTATAGAATTTGGTGTTTCGTATTTTGAAGTATCTAAAACCACACAAGATTCCTTTATATTCCTTGAAGAACCTACTCTCCGAAGATATTTAAAAACCTTACATTTTTATTCATATTTAAAGTTCCTAATACCATATAAGGACCAAGAGGAAAGTCTTTAAATTATGACTTTAAACAATATCTTCCAGGTTTATGTTTGACTACAGATTTTTAAGCTGATTTAAAAAAACTATAATTGATTGTTTCAGGCTTAGTATGTTTGTAAACATTAATTAAAAAAAAGTCTAATGACTGTTACATTAAATAACAACTTTATTGCTTCAACAATAGTAAAATTTTAAACTTGATTTAAATAAATAAGAGCAAAATGGAGAGCTCCTATTAAACTATTACCTTATTTTTATGAGTTACCAGATTTGACGCGAACTTTTGAGAAAATAGTTAATATTGCTTTTATTTATTTAAACCAAGTTATAAATGTAAGTTTTGTTTTTATTATTTAAATTAAATTGAGAAACTTTAAAATCAAGAATATAGTATATAGTATAGTACGAAAGAATCTCGTACCTATTATCCGACGACATTTAAAATCCTAGTTCATTAATTTAAGTTGTTCCACATAAATCATCCACAGTAATCAAGAAATTTCCAAATTATATTAATTAATTTGAAAAAACCTCAAGAACTCATATCACTCAAATATTCTTTGAAGTTTATGGAAAATTTGTCGAGCAATATTTGATACCTTCAATCAAATCTGATCTTTGTTATCAATGAAGTTATTTAACAACTTACAGAAGAAGTAAATTGAAGATCTTACATCGTTCAATTTAGATAATAATTGAAATTTGACTTCTTCAATCAAATCTTATGTTCTGCGTCATTCACGCTGTTTTTCAACTTTCAACATTATATTAATTTGAAGAAAGTTCAAGATCTCATATCGTCCAGGCTTCTTATAGAATATAATATATAATTTTGACTTTCTTAACCAACTTTGATGTTTGTCATTATCAATGGTGTTTTAAAATTATATAGATTTGACTTTTAGAAGTTTGACAAAATTTATCGTACGATATTTAAAAATTTTATTTCCTTAACAAAATCTGATATATCTCATCAAAATTGTTTGGACACTTTCAAAATTATATTGATTTTAAGGAAACTCAAAATCATCACATTGTGTAAATCATATTTTAAAGTTTAACTTCCCTAATCAATTCTTTTTTTTAATCATCCACGCTGGTTTTCTACTTTCAACATTATATTAATTTGAAGAAAGTTCAAAATCTTATATTGTCCAGGCTTCTTATAGAATCTTGACAAAATCTGTGAAGCCATTATTAAAATTTTGACTTTCTTAACCAACTTTGATGTTTGTTATTAATATATATTAAAATAATATAGATTTGAAGAAAACGAAACTTCTTTTAGAAATTTGACAAAACGTATCGTACGATATTTAAAAATTTGATTTCTTTAACAATATCTGATATATCTCATCAACCAAATTGTTTGAAAACTTTCAAAATTATATGGATTTTAAGAAAGTTGAAGATCTTGCATTGTCGAAACCTCCTAATGATATTTGATAAAATTTATCGAACGATATTTGAAAATATGACCTTAATCAAATCTGGTGTTTTTCATCATTCACTTTGATCTACAATTTCCAACATGATCTCAATTTGAAGAAAGCTGAAGATCTCTCACATCACCTAAACTTCTTAGCAATTTGAAAGAAACAATCAAAATTAGTTTGAAGAAAGCTGAAGATCTCACATCATCCAAGCTTCTTTTAAAATCTATCCAACGATATTTGAAACTTTAGCAACTTTCAAAATTAACCTGAAGAAACCTCTAGATCTCACTTCTTGTTAGACTCCTTTTAAAATAGAATCAAAATGATTATTGAATGAATTCCTTCAGCACGGGCTACTCAAACGTCAGCACACTGGATGTGAAACGCCACCTGGATGAAGGCAGCATGGGCAGTCCCATGAGCAGTTCGGGGGCAGACCACGAGCCAGACATCAAACGCGCCCGCGTCGACGATCAGTATGAGACCGAGTGAACGCTGTCCCGTCTACGTCGCATCCGCTTCACAGAGTACCGTACCACTCCGCTACCCGGCTACCATCATCACCTGGACACACCGCAGTACTGAATGTTTGGTATTTTATGGTTTCTTAGTTCGATGGTTGGATGGTTTGGATCATGAAATTGACGATAAGATTTGTTAGGTATCAGAAAGAACTTTACAAGTTTTAAGCCTGATTAAAAAGAAAGAAAATAAAGTGGATAGAATTCAGCTCTTTTCTAACTAAAGATGCTTTGCTAAAAATAACACATCTGGTGTCTACTCGTCCTGGAATTTAAAAATTTGACTTGAAATCTTTAAAATTCCTTGAATTTCTATTTAATTTATTTTGAACTTCCATTATCTTTATTAGTGAAAATACTTTAAACATTTATTACACTGTATTTAATACTACAGAAAAGAATTATTTCAAGTAAAACATATTTGTTTTTTCGAAGACAGGTATTCAATTTACTATTCTAACGACATTAAAATTACTCTCCACTAACATCTTTGTGAACTGTGATTTACACTTACCGAGATCTGCCCCATTTAATAATGGGTAAAAGGCATGATGATATATTTATTTTAATTGCTTCTAAATTAATTGGAAAATAGCAAGATACATAAACTTTTATTTGACGCATTTTTCACTAAAATAATTTCGGTGTATTTAAGATACAAATACTTAGTTTGCTATAATACTGCCTGAATATTTTTTTTATAATATATACCACGAAATCTTTAAATTTCCAGTAATTTTCTATTTTAGAAACTGGTAGACACCATAACAAAATAATGAAAAATATACGCAATAAGAAATTAAGAAGAAAAATGTGCAAGTATTCCATTTGTTACTTGGTTCACTTATTCTTAGTACAGATTAAATCATGTGGTTAATTTAAATGAACAAACTAATTGATGTAGGAAGATGGATTACTTTATTCTAAATCTTAATCTACTAGTGGGATCAAAGTTATCACAGTAAGACAGGCAAATAGAATGACTAATAAGTGATCTGTTTCAGTAAGTGTAAAATTGATCTGATCCAAATGGCAAATGGAATACGGTTTATAATCTAAATGACGTACTGAAAATTTTATATATTTTGTTTTAATTATGTTGTTTGTAAGACGATCGGCTTTATTAGAATATCGAATATTTATTAAAGAAAAGAATTAAATCATGTTTTATGTTTGTAATTAATTAAAGATGATTAAGAAATAAAAATCAATGAAAGATTGATAAATCTGTTCATAAGTATTTGCTTTAAAAATACTAATAAATATGATTATTTACAGAAATTAACAATGAGTGGAAACAATTATTATTGTTTGTTTAAAATAATTGCACTATTTTATTCATGATAAGAGTAATATTGCTTTAAAAATGTGTAATCTGTGTTTTAAAGATGAATACGCATTTAAAATATTGATAAATTTCATTTACTTAAAGATAGTACGGTTTTAAATCTAATGTAAGAAAATTGACTATAATTATATCGCTCTATGCTATATTATAAGAATAAAACCATCTTATTGCTTTATTTATCCAGTAAAGTTAAACTTAATGCTGAATTTTTTAAATTATAGAATACATAGTATTTTAATTAATCCAGGCTTACATTTATTTTAAAATTATCTGCTTGTAAATTGTAGCCACGTATTTAGTGGCAGTTATATAAAAAGTTTAAATTTAGTGCTTACTTTAAATGAGTAATAATATGACGTACTATTTTAAATTTTCTTTTACTCATTTAAACCTAGCCTACATTTTAAATTTGTATAATGTTGAGTATTTGATTTTTATAAAATCTAGACTAATTTTAACGTCAATTTCTCCTTGGTCCAACAGAATCGTGTATAGCACATACAGTGTGACACAAAGCTGCCGATATTTGTATAATTTAGCGACGATTTATATTTTAATAATTGACGGGCTGTAGTGGCTTATTTTGCAACAGACTGAGTGCATAGCTGGTATATGTACATCAGTTTAGATTCTTGGCTACTGCAAATGGTAGCACATTGTTGAACATATAAAATTTACAAATATATATTATTATTATTAATTATTAAAAAGAATATCTACTATTTTTACTTGTCGACTAAAGACCACTAACTTTATTTTCTATTGTCAACTTTTCAAATTACTTTACGTCTATTCTACACGGAGAAAAAAACATTTTCAAAACTTATAATTTAATTAATTAAACCAATTATTTGAAAATATATTCTGCATATTTCTTATTATTTACTGCGAAACAAAATGGTTGCGTGAAGAGAGAAATGTTTCAAATAAAAATTGTACAAATTATTTATTTGAAACTTACAAGTAACACTACCGATTGCAACCAACTTTGCACATCGATTAAACACAAAAAATATTGAACCCGTATTTTATATTTTGGCAAAATACGCTTTGTAGGGGTATAAACCGTCCCCGATAAGGGTAAACATGGATATCAAATTTCAAACTTGGACGGCTTATGAAATTCAACAGTATTTACAATTATAAAAATCTTTGTTTTTTACATGAACACTTATTTACAAAGTTACAAATCCCAGAATCTACCCTAACTCTTGTTGAAAGGGTAAAAACTCGTATAAATATCTAAAAATCATTTTTTAACTATTAAATACTCGTATTATCCAAAAAAAGGTTGTAATATTTTATTTTATAAGTATACACTAATATTTTGCCACAAAATCCACCCTACCCTTTGTTCAGGGGATGAATATGCTGTTAGTAGACCAATATAAGTTTTGAACGAATAAAACAAGTTTTGTCCAAAAACATATATAGTGATAAAATCAAATTCTATTTAACTCTGTTAGGGGGTGAGTTTTACCCTTAATAAGCGTATTCTGGCAAAATACAAAAACACGGGTTGAATATTTTTGTGTGTTTTATTGATGTGTAAATATTGGTTTCAATCGGTGAGTGACACTTGGGTAGTGTTACTTGTTAGTTATTAAATTGGAAATGTTTAATAATGGAAAATAAAGTTTGAAGTATTTAGTATAAAGGTGGAAATACAAGACTATATATCTATATACAAAATTATGTACTAGATAATAATTGAATAAATTCAATGTTATTGATCCGATGTTTGTCTGTGTTGTTGATTTTATGTTGACTAGTGAATTTTTTGTGACTCAAAAGGCAAATAAATCTAGTTGTGTGTATTGTACATTAATTAATACTTCATGTGGTTAAATATTAAGTGAAAGGTGTGTGAAGTGGTGTGTAACTAAAATCAAGTCAAATTATTTCCTAATTAATATTAAACGCACTTCTTTTTGTTAACTGCAAGTTGAAGGTTTGTACTATTAGTGGATGTACATAAAAAACTGTTTTAATCATTGTGTTCGAACCAATAAAAGAAAAACTACAACCGATGACATAGTTTTATTTATTTATTTATCAAATCTATAGTTGTATAATAACATATTGTACTATATTGTGTTTAAATTGTATATAATAAGCGGCTAACATCGCATCAATAACGAAATATACAGAGTATAATATCAAGAAGATTGGTACAAATATATATTTATATATTGTAGCTAACAATATGTGGTAGATAATGAAATTTTAAACCAGTCTACAGATGTCCATCGTAACTCATTCACTGAAAATATTTTTAACATTTTTATCTGTCAGTCAATCTTTTCTCGATATTTTTGGCGTTTAATCTCGAATGGACATCTGTACTTAGTATGTAGTAGTGTGCATTAAGATTTTTTAATTGATCTGAATATAGGTGGTAGAATTTGTATGAAAAATTTACCTTTAATTTACAAGAGTTGTGTGTTTTATGTTTTACAGCGAAAAATTTGACGAATCACTTTCTAAATGAAAACTTTCTCCCCTTTTTGCTCGATCATTATCTATTTCCAATCGATATGCTAATAACAACCCTTATTTTGTATGATTATTAAATATTAATACCATTTCGGCGTTCTGGGGCCAACATAATTTTTTATATTATTTCCATTTTACTTTTATATACTTTGCCATATTTTTTACGAAATTGTCAGTGAACTGTCAATATATTCCTTTTTGTAATAACAGTTACGTCAATATAAGAATGTAAAATAATACAAAAATGACGGAATACTGAAATTGTAATAATATATAAAGTAATTATGAAATAATAAAGAGTTCGATTATAGATAATGATAAGAGTTACATAATTCGGAGAGTGTGTTGTTATTAATAATTTTCATTTTAGTTTCTATAATTTTTTGTCATATTAAGTAGAAATTAATTTGAATAATTATTCTTAACATAAGTTTTCCAAGTGGAAAGTGAAAAAAATCGTACAAAATACAGTTGTGAGTTAATGTAATTAATACTAGAATGCCTGAAAATTGTAACAGTCCATTTGTACTAGAGTTTTTGCTCAACTTCCTATTTTATGTTAAGTGTTATGCTTTTTTGAGTAGCGTGTGTTGATTTCAACAAATTACTATAAGCATCATGGTACAAATTATGCTTGTATTGTAATTATTGTCTTAATACATTTGTTTTATTAAAATTTGTACCATTATTATAATTATTACCAAATCGTGCTATAAATAGGTAAATACACACAAATGGGGACTTTGTTATACAAATATTGTGAAGCATTGATTTTTATGTGTAACATTTTTATAAATTTATATTTATTGCGGAAATCTGGGACGAAAATATTTTGAAAATTGTTGGAATGCCATAAATATTATGTAAATTAATAATTGGTATTTTAATAAAATATCAAATAAATGTTGATTCATAATTGTAATAAAATCTGAACAAATTAAATTTGTAAAATGTACATACGATATATTTTTAGAAATATTTGTTTAAAATTTAGCAATTTTATGTATGCTTGGTCTTGTATATTAATTATGTAGTTACATTCTGTACCTTTAATTATGTATATATGTAATTAGGAAGATAAAATCTCACGAATTAAGGGATTATTTATTAATTTTAATTTTACGAGGATTTGTAGTATTTTTCCAGAACCAGCACCATCTCTTGACCGCGAGTCTAAAATCCTTGATAGCAGCGCCATACGGTTTGTCATTTGCCGCTTGTCAGATGTTTGTGAGGTTTGTTATCAAACAAAAACGAAACGTTTTTCAAAATACTTCAAATACTAATCACTTTTATAATTTTTAGACAACATTTACATCAACAATGACTGATCTACATTCTTTAACAAAAGATCCATCTCTCAAACGATATTTTAAGTTTATGTTAACAAATCGTAAAATGTCAGTTCAGTTTACGTCTCGTAAAATACGAGAAATCATCGAAACTGATCTTGGAATTCCGTTACAACCTCCTCAAACATTATATGCAAGAGTTTGCATCGAAGCTTTTGCATATTACATGCAAAGTTGGCCAGAATGGAACGTGGCAATCAATTCTCAATATTCTGACACACTTTACGAATGTTTGATTACTTATTTGAGGAATAAACTGTTATATTTAAAACAAAGAGAACAAGCTTTTCATCTAGCTAGTTTAGAGAAGAATATTGTGACATTACCAAGACCTGAAAACATACCAATAGTTGTACAAAGAGGTCAGAAAAAGATTAAAGCTCCTTATTGTTTAAAAGTGAACATTCCACAATATTTATGGAACTCTACTAAAGTAACTTTACGTAACTATGGTACACATCAAATTTATTTAGAGTTTGGGAAATATGCACCAATCGTACACGAGCTAGGCGTTAAGGAATTACTAAATTATCCGTTTGTCTCTGCGGAGCTATCCATTCCTGGATTGATTAAATTTTCTAGAAGTTCTCCGTTTAAAATTGAAAGATTTTTACAAACTCTTGCTGATGATCCAGTTCAAACTGATTCCAATCATATTATTTCGGTTGTTGAATCAAATATATACTCACCGCATAAAGTTTATACTTATCAATTGATGACTGCTTTATTCAACGTTTTAAAAGGAGCTTTAGACAAATATAAAACTGAAGTAATATATGTTTTAAAACAAAATTTGTGTTGTTTTTAATTTTAATATGATTCTAGCTTAATGAACAAATAATTACCCAAATTACTGAATTCTGTGAGGAATTTTTGTTAGATATTTTCGAATCAAATATGAAGAATACCACAGTTTGTGAAGGGTCAACCGTGACCTATAATATTGGGAAGTCTACTTATTATATTGATTCCGAACTTAATACTCACAACAGTCTGTAAGTATTTATTTTTTTGCGTCACTCTGTCACATTAAATGGGATCTACTTCATCCATATTTTATTTTCTATCGTTCAGCCTTCATGGTTTCATTTCAAATGAATTAGAAGATTATTAATTTCAGAAACTGGTTAGGTACACACATCTAATTTTTTTTCCAAATGTCAAAAAAATGTTCACATTTTTTCACTAATATCAATACGCGAAGTACGTCAGTTTTTTCATCAATTACATTACCATGACAACGCGTATTTTACACAGTTTTGCACCCTAGTGCGCAAATTTTTTTTATCATCTTTCATTTGTTATAACTTCAGTAGTACCAAATTCTTATTATTGTTGATTGTTTTCCTTCAATTTACTTCAATAAATCAATCATTATTGTATTATTTTTTATTTACAGTTGTAGAAAAATTGTTGTTTGTATTTCGTGGCAGAAATTCTTGTATTTTGACACGTTTAACTCACTTTTTTGTCTCAACTAAAAGCGACATTCTCACGCGCAACAAAAAAATTTTATACAAAAATAACAATTTTTTAATACATTTTTCTTAATATTTAATTGTTTAGGAATTATTTGGAAACTAAAATGAAACAAAATTATTTTTTTTATTTCTTTGAAATTTTTGCTTCATCCACATTCATAATTTCTTTCATACAAGCTCGTTTCCTTTTGATTCCATTAAAAAACTTATAAGTTTCTGTTATATTTCGGTAATAAGTCCCAAAAAAATATTTTTCTACGTCACTGGTTAGACAGTAAAAATACATTTCTTTTTTATTTGACGCATTTTTCTCTATATCGCATTGTTTAAGAAGAAAATTTCATTAAAATGAAGCAAATGATTCACTTTTTATCTGTCAGCAGAAAATTTCATGAATTTATTACTAGTAGTTATTTATTAGTCTTTAATTTAAGTTAATTACTTAAAAAAATGAGGGATAATTAATCAATTATTTAAAAAATGAATTTATTTTACTGCAATTTATTATAAAAATTAAAATTCACAATTATTTTTTCTTCCGACAAAACTTTGTTTCATTTCTAATGCCTATGGCACACTGGTCGATGAGCGTCGATGACCGATGAACTCCTCGATGAAACAACAGAACGCACCCGTCATCGGCGAAAATTAGAGGCTCATCTATTTCCATCGAAGAGCTCATCGATGAAACGAACGTATCTCATTTCACTCGTATCTCTTGTGTCTCACTTCACGTTAGCATATTTTTGAAATTTAGTTTTTTTTCTCATCTTTAGAAGCTTTTATTGTTTGTCAATGAAGAATGCGTTCTGTTGTTTCATCGAGGAGTTCATCCATGGTCATCGACCAGTGTGCCATAGGCATAAGGTTATTCCTATTTTTAACCTAATTTTCAATTTAATTTCTGCCGTTCTAAAGCATGCAAAATTATTTCTGTTTATTGATTTTAATGTAGAATTTTATTGATTTGAAGTATTTTTCTCTAAAATAATAAAGGAAGCAGGAAATTATAAAAATATAATTTTACATATTAAAGTCTTATATTTCGGTGTCGCGGTCTCTATTCTGTATATTTGTTTTTCTTGACACAATTTAATGCCATTTATTTAATCACCTTACACCTCAGTGGTATCGAGACGGCCTGTAGATCTTGAGAACCCTGGTTCAATCCTCACAGCCGACAAACTTCACCAAATTAAATTTACCCCTGTAGCTCCCCCTCCACTAACATCTTTGTGGGCAGTAATTTGATAGCTGGTAACCGCACTTCACACGTAGAAATATATCACTTACCAAGATCTGCTTCAGCAGAATGCCACACCCAGTAATGGGTAGAAGGCGTGATGATATTTTTATTTATTGATACCTTACACCTAACAAGCGCAGGAAGATACTCCCTTCCTTCCTCATCTTTTTTTACTTCATTTTCAGTTTTTACTATACAGTGTGTAACTGCAATTGTGTTAAATGTATTTTTAAACAAGCGCAGGCGATGTTGCCTTCATTTCTTATATATTTGTTGTTAGAGAAGTGGGCGTAAGTGAAGATTTACGAAACAGGTGTACAGAAGCGAATGGATGAATGTTTGTTGCGTGTTGATGGATTTTGGCTGTGAGAAAAGAAAGAGTTTGTATGGAGGAAGTGTTAATGTGGTCGAATCGAGTATCGTGTGTCAGGATGAGAATGTTGACGGGTTCGTGCTACCCCATTTAATGGGATATAGCGTGATGTTATGTATGTATGTATGCTTACACCTATGTTTTTAACAAAGTAAAACAAACTAAATAAATATATCATCACGCCTTTTACCCATTACTGGGTGCTGATACCGTAGCAAATATCGGTAAGTGATACTTATTTACACATGAAATGTTGTTACTAGTCGTCAAATCACTCCCCCAAAGATGTTAGTTGTAAGGAATCCACAAATTAGGAATTTTAATATTGTGACAATATTACCTTTAATAATCACACAACTTAATAATATTAGCTCTAAGCTTGGGTATGATTCCCTTATAATCAAAAACTGTGTCACTGTAGACGAACCCGGTTGTCAATGCCTATATAGGAGTCTCTCGGAACGAAGCTACGCTTAGACACTGTGACAGAAAAATTCAGTTGATGCCATATTTCGAACACAGGTGACGTGGTGTAGCGGTTAGCATCTCTGCCCGGTATGCGGAAGGTCCCTGGTTCGAATCCAGGCGTCATCAGAATTTTTCTGTCATAATATAAAAATTAACTTTAGTCAAAAACTATAGGTATGATTACCTTTAATAATCACACAACTTAATAATATTAGCTCTATTGTGACAATAATTACTTATTTTTATTAATTTGTCTTACACTTTTGTTATATTTTAGGAATGAACAATTGGTGTTCAAAAAACTGATAACACCAATAATATCTTACAGTTTAATATCTTGTAATATAACTCAAGATCATTGTCTTGTGGATGGTAATTTTAACTTTTTCAATTTTCCTAATAATACTGAACATTTCTTTATATATCGACTGAAAACTTGTATAAAATATAAGTGTTTAATTTGTGACGTGTATTATGGTTTAAATGATATGATAGCTCATTTAAAAGTTGATCATCCAACGAACAAGAAAATAAAATGTATCAAGTGTCATAAAAGATATACTGTCGGAAAAATGTTCGCAAAAAGATGGAAACATGAATGCCCAGTTCTACAAAATAATAATAAATAATTATTATAATTATTTTCGTCAAGTTTCAGTCATAGTATAATTTTATGTTTAGTGTCGTTTACCAAAACTAGAATAGTATTTTGTACCTTTAAATAATAATAAAAATATTTTTATTTGCTTAATCAGTAGTTATAATTAAAATCATGTTAAAAATCAAAATGTGTTTATTTTCCTTTCTTACATTTCATTACAATATTTAAGTGTTCCAGAATTCCGTACCAATATGTTCCTGAAATGAATGATTCGCCATTTTGTTTGTTGAATTTAAAATCGTTCAAGAGATGACGCACCGCCATTTTGTTTCACAAGATCAAAACTATAATTATTTTCTTAATTTCATTACAATTGATTAAGCCTTTTACCAAATAGATAGACGCCATTTTATTTTAAGGAAGGGTGAGTATTAATATATAACCTATAGAAGCACAAAAATACAAATTTCTTTGAAGTTGGTTAAACCTTTCAAGAGATGACGCACCGCCATTTTGTTTCACAAGATCAAAACTAGAATGATTTTCTTAATTTCATTACAATTGAGTAAGTCTTTTACCAAATAGATAACCGCCATTTTATTTTAAGGAAGGGTGAGTATTAATATATAACCTATAGAAGCACAAAAATATAAATTTCTTTGAAGTTGGTTAAACCTTTCAAGACATGACGCACCGCCATTTTGTTTCACAAGATCAAAACTATAATTATTTTTCTAATTTCATTACAATTGATTAAGTCTTTCAAAAAATAGATCACCGCCATTAAACTTTACGCGAGGCTGAGTAATAGTATATTATTCAATGAGTAAGTAATATAAGCTATTACTCAAGAGAATGAAGTTTGCAACACGAGCCGAAGGTGAGTGTTGTAAATCATTCGAGTGAGTAATAGCTATTACTTGCGAATAGAATACTATACTTTATCTACGACTATATGTTAGTATGTAATAAGATTTTACAATTATTTTTTTTATGTTACATTATAAAGATGTCAGATTGCTTAAATTTTTTGTTTTTATTTTTATTAAATAAATATCAACACTACTTAACATGGAATAAGTAGCCCATAATGACGATGATTTATATTTATCAGTAAGTTCGCCAAAATATACTATAAGAACATTTTTCGAAAAGGAATTCGCCAATCCATAAAAGCTTTATAAACTTGTTCATACTTTTTTTGATTTTTCGGGCAGTAAATTTAAGAAACGTACGTGTGCGGCTTCTATAATATCTGGTGGAGTACAAATTTCACTTTGTTCGCTTTCAGAATCCATAACTCACATGTATAATCACACAAATTACAGTATTATTGTAAACAAAAACGTTTTAAACTAATTTTGACAGATAATTAACAATAGCGCGCTTCACTGTTTCATAGCATACTTAACGCGCGGCAATTGTCGTTATTTTTTGATTGGCTATTAAAGTGTTAAGTAAAAAAAATCAGACGTGTGATTGGTCGTGAAGTGTTAAGTAATGAATTATTACTTAAGTCTTTCATAAAATAGACTACCGCCATTTTGTTTTACGGGGATGAGTAAAATTTTATAACCTACAGAAGCACAAAAATAAGAATTTCATTGAAATTGGTCAGACCTAATAGAACGCACCGCCATTTTTCATAAATTTCATAAATTAGATCACCGCCATTTTGTTTTACGGTCATAAGTAAAATTTTATTTAGATCTTCTAAAAGAACGCACCGCCATTTTTGTTTTACAAGATCAAAACTAGAAGTTTTTTTCTAATTTCATTATAACTGAATAAGGCTTTCATAAAATAGATCATCGCCATTTTGTTTTAATGAGCTAAATATCTGTGTCTAAAACTAAACAATAAATAACTGTTTTCTCATATTATTTCTTTATATCTCAACATAAGATTTGTCTTTTACAACAATGTCTCAGCACGAAATATATTAATAAATTTGTTTATGTTCGACTCATATTACCTTGTTTTACGACACTGTTTACTGTCCATAATCGGGTACTTTATTGGACTAGTACGATAAAAATGCAAAATTGGACTGCTGTCAATGTCACATTAAAACAAAATTCAAAAGAAATATTTAAACAAAATTTTCTGTATGTATTATATGTGTCTTCATACAATTATTAGATATTCTCTTGTATTGCATGCAAGATCTTTTATTTCTTTTGGAACGTCTTCAATGTCTTCATCCATCTCAACACTTTTTTCACTTTGACAATTTGATAAATAAAGCAACAAATGCATAACAACGAAGCACACTTTAAGATGCAATTAAATGTTTTAAATATAGGTATTGACATAATCATATTTTAAGAGAAAATATTCTTCATGCAGTCGAACATAAAACGTATGCAACTCGTACATAATCGGACTTTATAGACTCGCCTTATTTATTAGCCTCGCTCGCTGCGCTCGCTCTGCCATCAAATTCGGCTCGTCCAATAAAGACCTAAATTATGTACTTGTTACATAAGCTACTATTTTCCTTTTAAAAATTGTCTAACATTTTAATTCTTGGTTTAAATTCCATCATTTATTAAATACAAATAAACAGAAATATAATTTTTAGATATACAATACAATATAACAATAATGTGAACTCATGTTAAAAGGATGCAAACTCTGCAGGAGTGTGCGAGTGCCTTTTCGCAACTTTTGACAAACTGTTTGCGCTCTCAAGAAACGCTGTCAGGTTTGAGTGACGCTTGCGGCAATGCTGGGCTGCACCCGGCATTTATAACGTGACGAGCGTACAGATTACGACATTTTTTTCAGGAAGATTTCCTGTCTTTCTGTCGTTTTGACACATGTATAAAGCCTAAGATGTCTACGAATCTTCAGCAGGAATAGCAGAGAAGTTTTTGTGTTTATTGGTGCATGTACGTTCACATATTGTATGGCTGATTAACAACGAATTTAGTTTTTTGCAATTCAGAACTGTTCTGGTAAACAGTTATTATACCAATATTATAGTATATTATACAGGCGCGGTGACCGAGCGTGTTAAGGCACATCTCTTAGCATACTGTGACGTCACCCGAACCAAGGTTCGTCAGTTCGAATCCGCCTGTCGACAATGTGTGATTTGTCGTAAAAATATAAATATACAGTTACATGTATTTATCACACTCGGGCGCTATAAGCTAGTCACTTATACGTCTTAAATAATGTAACATTCGACTACGAAAACCGGCAGTACGGCAGTGCAAAAACTGCGGCTCGGTGTGCCCTGCCCCTATGTTCCGAAACAGAATGATTATTATTATTATTATTATTATTATTATGGGGTATATGGCTCAGTTGTATCGAGTCGGCCTGTGGATCTTGAGAACCCTGGTTCGATCCCCACAGCCGACAAACAATTTTCACCAATTTAAAAAATCTACCCCTGTGAGCCACTAATATCTTTGAGGGCCGTGATTTGACGGCTGGTAACCGCATTTCACGCGACAAAATATATCACTTACCGAGATCTGCTTAGGCAGAGTGCCACACTCAGTAATGGGTAAAAGGCGTGATTATTTATTTTTTATTTTATTATAGTATATTTATTTATTTATTTATTTATTTATTTTCATTTCAACAGGCTTGTAAGCCCAAATACAAAAGGTTATAAATCGTATATAATTAGGTACATTAATATAGCAGGTAATACAAAAGGGTCATTCATATCTATGTACATTATGTTTCATTTGATTTTGAAATATCTTATACGGTTGGTACAACGAAGACAGAGAAATTGTATTACCTATTCGAGATAATCTAGCTATGATGGCAAAAGTTTGATCTAAAAGTGGGAATTATAAATCTTTGGTTGTTACGGATTCGTATTTTCAATGAAGAGAGATTTAAGTTCAAAACATGGTTGATTGTTCATAATCTTATACAGAAGACATGCATCCATATAGTCGCGATCAGATTCTAATGAACATGTATTTGTTAATCTCGCAATTTCATTGTAATTATGTAGAATTCTCGGATTTGCAATTCTAGCTTTGCAAGACGCATAAGAAAAAAATCTATGTTGAACATTTTCGACCCGTTTGATATGACTATTGTAGTGTGGGGACCATATTGAAGAAGCATACATTAAAATTGGTTTTACAAGAGATTTATATAATGTTGTGATTGTGGAGACATTATTATTATGTTACAAGTTTTTTTTAACCTCGCTTTACTGACGTATAACATTTTACCTGAATCTTATAAACAAATAATTCTTCTTCTTCCTTTGGCGCTACAACCCTTTGTGGGTTTTGGCCTCCTCAACTATCTTACGCCAAGCTGTCCTATCGTTGGCAACTCTTTTCCAATTCCTAATTTCCATTCTCTTTAGGTCGTCCTCTACGTCATCTATCTATAAACAAATAATACATATTTTAAATTAATTTAAATTAAAAGAAATATTTGACTTAAATATTCAGTCAGTATTTGATGTTGCCAAGTAACTAGACACTCACGTTTCTTTCATTACCTGCCTAGGCAGGCAATATGTTATTTTCCTGACTAGGCATGCAAAGAAAAGCTTTCCTGAATCTTAAAGCTCAGGCAAATATTTATTTTCCTGTTTTTTTCATGGCAGAATTTAATACCTTTTTTAATCGCCCGATATCTCAATAATAAATTTCAGATACATATTTTTTTTCTACATTACTGGTTAGACAGTAAAAATATCTATCTTGTTTATTTAAAGCTTTTTTCTTTATATCTGATTGTTTAAGAATTATTTGAGCAAGTCAAAATTTCAAATATTCTGAAAATTTTGATAAATTCGGATAAACCGTTTAGAAGATAAAGCGCCGCCATTTTGTTTATATACGAATATCTACATTTTTTGTAAAAAATACATCGTTAATTGGTGCGGCAATACGCTCATGTGAGTAATATTCCATCACTCAAAGATTCCAAGTTCGAATCCAGTCAAGCTAGAAATATATGAACAACCACGCAGCGGCTCGGTAAGCCCTAACAAAATTGAAAAAAAAAATCTTTAAAATAGTTGCAGTACCTCTGGTTTAATCAGTGGCGGATCCAGAGGGGGGTCATGAACCCCCCCCCAGCTTAGACTTTTTTTTAAATGTTGGCCCTAATATGTATATAATAATGATGTCATTATTTACGATAACTCAATTTGTTAAACAAATTAAATAGAAAATATTATCTAAGAACTTAAAATTCTAAAATAATTAAGAACTATTGTTTCTAATTAATGGCCAAAACCAATATTTTGTGGGGATATTATTCGACCCGCAGATGGGAGAGGTATTCTATTTAAGACCTAGTCAAGTATGTGACTACCGACATTTGCACTTAGAAAATCAACTTCTAATTCAATAATTTTTGTATTCTATTGAAGAACCGTTTAGATATTGAAACTTTATGATTTAAAAAGTGTTGGCGTTCTTAGGGGAAATTTTTGAGGTGAAAAAAATCACTTTTCCTCACCACGTTTATAATTGTTTATAGAAAAGTAATTTTGCTTAAAGCTACACATTCTTCTACACCATGGAGGAGGAACGTCTCACCGGTTTGGCTTTGCTCCATATTCACCGTCATATTCAGATTGACGTCGATAAAATCATCACTAAATTTGCAAAAAGCAAACAACGAATTGATTTTGTTATCTAAGTATATTCTAAAGATGATTTAATGTTATTCAATGTGATTTAATGTGAATTAATGTTAACATAGGGAAAAATCTTTCAGAATTCATACATATATATAAATAAAAGGGCTTCTGGTTTAAATTTTAGCGCGACCTACAAGTTTCACCGGAAGACTTATCAGAGAAGCTATTGAAATTTGTAAGGAGGAAAATAATATAAATAATTGTGATGGTTTAGAATTAAACAAAGCCTGGCTTCCATTGATTCACAATTTATAATTTTTTAAATTACATATTTTGTCTTTTTACTTGTCATTTTTATTTATATGTCATCTGTTTATTTTTATGTCATTTATGTTATTTATTTGTATTTCTGTCCTGATGAAGGTATTTGTTTAAAATACCGAAACGTCGAGTTTTTTGAATTTTAAATATATACAGAATTTAAACCAGAAGCCCTTTTATTTATATGAATTAATGTTATTCCAAAGATGATTTAATATGATTTAATGCGATTCCAAAGACGATTTAATGTGATTGTACAAATTATTTAAAGCAGGAATATAATATGAGCAAATACAAATGTAAAAAATATAAAGTAAAACTTGGCTATGTTTCACAAAATTCAGCCTCCAAGTCATCTTATGAGGGCATCGTCAGAGGCTGGCCAGCACAGTTTGTTAGAGATCTTATTCTCTGCTGGCACAGTTCTTCGTCACCAGCTTCTTCACATGAACTTTGTTCTAGGTGAAGAAGTGAGTTATACCATACTGATGAGCTCTAATAAGAGTGAAACGCGTCTATGGTTACTAACTGTACTGGCCAGCCTCTGACGATGCCCTCATAAGGTGACTTGGAGGCTGAATTTTGTGAAACATAGCCAAGTGTTTACTTTATACTTTTTTATTAAACCTTGTTTCACCAAGTGTTGGATGACAATTAATTTTGTCTTTCTTGTTATATACAAATGTTTTTAATATTTAGAAGATGGACAATCCCCCTTCCCCCAGAGACAAAATTCACTCCATGACCCTCCTCCCCTTAATTCGAAGTCTGGATCCGCCCATGTGTTTAATTTAATATTTATTTCGTGTAGTTAGTGCACCAACTTGTTTATTCAATTAAGTTCGAGTAGGAATTTGACAAGTCTGTACGAATGATTATTACCTAATCGATATTATTTCGTTAGTTTCTGTGTGGTGTTTGCAGTGAAAAGTTGTATTTTTGTGCAGTGTTTATGTGTTTTGTGTCAAGTGAAAACAATAAATATCAACAAAATGGATCGCAGTATACAACAATACTCAATGTAAGTGTACAAATATTTTATTTATATTTTTTACTGTTACAATCTGTTAAAATAAATGTGTAATGTGTAAAGCCCGGATATTTAGGCACTTAAAAACACCCAAATAAGCAGGCATATAGGCCGGTAATTACTCTAAAATAGTCGGGATTTTAGGCAGCCTAAATGTAAATAATTTGTTTTAAAAAAATAAACGAATCCTTTTTCTAATATTGGTACTCGTATCTATTCTTCGTTAGAAAAAAATAATCATTTTAAACAAAGATTAACGCAATCTGAAAATTAATAATGTAGGGTTCTCATTTTATTAACTATTATGCACATTCAAATTATGTAGTATACTTTAATTCACAAAATATTACAAGCAATTCTTCGTTCGACATCATAAAATGTGACAGGAGCGTTTTTATATTTAGCCATATCGTCTAAAGTTACCTCAGCTCCATTGATTAATGGCAAAGACAATTGAATTGCCACGTAAAATTTTCACTAAAAAAACGTTTTTTCTTTCGGCATTTTAAATTCACACACAAAAACTTGATTAAAGTAAGTACTTTAAATATTATAGGTTAGGTTGAAACAGTTTGTCGGGTGGTGAATTAGTCAACGAAGATAAACCTTGTCTGCTCAATAAAAGTTAGAATAGGCAACAAAAATAGGCAAAATAGGCTGTATAAGGTAAAATAGGCACAATAACCAAAATATAGAAAAAATAGGCTCTAAGGCACTAAAAAAAAACCTTCCATTACACGTAAACATGTTACCTATGTATAGAAAAACGAAATTGCCTGAAGTATATTAAAATTTGAATCTAGGCAATTGCCTAAAAATCCGGGCTTTAGTAATGTGTAAACAAATGTGGTAGATAGGAATTTTGAGAAATGTTTGTATGTTTTGAATTCAGTGTGAAGAAACCTTTATAAAAACACATCGATTGTAGAGACACTCTAGGTTTTATGTTGATCCCAAGAATATTTGTTCAGCTCAAAACCTTTTCGCTGTTATTTTATTCTAATGTGTATTTATTTTGGTTTATTTACAGGAACGTTTCATTGTTCTTTAAACTAAAGTCATGATATCAAAATTATACATTTTATACAAAACTCTTTTATAGTGGTGCCGTAGCCCAGTGGATATAACTTGCATAATCAGTAAATATATAAAAAATCTGATGTGGACGCCACATGATTTTCTTGTACGCGTATTATAGTAGGTATACCTACATTTTTTTATTGCACATATTTGACGTAATTTGACATTGATATTAAATTTTCTTCTTATTTTTTGATTTAATCTATAGGTATAACAAACTTAATTACAAAAATCTGATGTGGACACCACATGAGTTCCTTGTACACGTATTATACTATATCTACATATTTTTTTATTGCACATATTTGCCGTAATTTGACATTGACATTAAATTTTTTATTTTTTTCTTATTTTTTGTTCTAATCCATAGCAAACTTGCAAAAACAAAGAAATATATAATTACTTCCTTGTACGAAGTAAAGGAAGTATTGTTATCGCGAAAATTTTCGGTTCTCAGATTTCAGTGGAAATACGCATTTTGGCCCTCCCTGAGTCCATTTTGACTAATTTCGTCGTGACGTCTGTACGTACGTATGTACGTATGTACGTACGTACGTACGTACGTACGTACGTATGTATCTCGCATAACTCAAAAACGGTAAGCCGGAGAAAATTGAAATTTTATATTTAGGACTGTTATAACATCTAGTTGTGCACCTCCCTTTTTGGTCATTATATAACTTCCGGAAGTGGTACTTTACTTGAAGCCTATAATAGATTTTCATGAAAAACTATATTCAAATATAATTTAAAACTTTCCAAATTTGGTATATAAGACTACTATATCAATGGAAATAATATAATAGATTTTGGTTAAAATACACTAACCGGAAGTGACACATTACATGAAGCTGCTAACAGTTTTCCTTGAAAAAAATGGTATTATTTTAATTTTAGAAATAAATGCTTCAAATAAAAGTTTTAGAGAATTAAATTCTGCGTCTAGCACATTAAGAATTTTTAAATTAGCCTTTTGCATAAGCGAGATATCTAAATTTAAATTGTATATATTTTGTGTGTTTTTTTAAATTAAGTTTGCTATGGATTAGAACAAAAAATAAAAAATAAAAGATTTTATGTCAAATATGTGCAATTACAAAAATATCAATAGTTTAATACGCGTACAAGGAAGTCATGTGGTGTCCACATCAGATTTTTTTTAAATTTAGATCTCGCTTATGCAAAAGGCAAATTTAATAATTCTTAATGTGCTAGACGCAGAATTTAATTCTCTAAAACTTTTATTTGCAGCATTTATTTTTAAAATGAAAATAATACCATTTACCTCAAGAAAAACTGTTAGCAGTTTCATGTAATGTGTATCACTACCAGTTAGTCCATTTTAACCAAAATCTATTATGTTATTTCCATCGATATAGTAGTCTTATATACCAAATTTGAATAGTTTTGGATTATATTTTAATATAGTTTTTCATTAAAATTCAAGTAAAGTACCACTTCCGGAAGTTATATAATGACCAAAACGGGAGGTGCATAACTAGATGTTATAACAGTCCTAAATACAAAATTTCAACTTTCTACAGCTTACTGTTTTTGAGTTATGCGAAATACATACGTACGTACAGACGTCACGACGAAATTAGTCAAAATGGATTCAGGTATTGTCAAAATGGATATTTCCGCTGAAATCTGAAAACCAAAAATTTCGCGATTACAATACTTTCTTTACTTCGTACAAGGAAGTCAAAATATAATTATGCTTTGGCTATTAATGATAGGTTCCTTGTACCCGCAGCCGACAATTAATTTCACCACATTTATCCCCTTGTGGTTCTGCTACTACTTACATCTTTGAGAGCTGTGCTTTGACGGCTGGTAACCGCACTTCTCGTGCATACATATATCACTGAGATCTGCTACGACACAGTGCCACACTCAACAATAAATCGAGATGATATATTTATTTATTTATTTTTTCATACTCTCATTTTATGATATGTTTCTACCACTTTAACGAAGTATTGATAAACGAATCCATAAAGAGTAATATGTAGATGATGAATATTTAATTTGAAGTTAGTAGTACACAAAAATTACATTGTATGACATATTATTGTTTATCGAAATTTATAGTTGGACTTGGAGTAATTTCATAGCTAATAAACTTTATTATTGAATTTAAAAGCTATCAATGAGTACTAAAGTCAAATAAGTTTTTCTGATTAACATTTTTTGAATACTTTGTAACTTTACTAATATGTTTTAACTTTGTGTAATATAAGAACTTTTCATAAAAAATTTAAAATAAACACTTGGCTAAGTTTCACAAAGTGTTTATTTTAATTTTTTTATTAAACCTAGTTTCACCAAGTGTTGGATGACAGTTAATTTTGTATTTGTTGTTATTTAGAACTTTTAATATTTACAACTAATCATGAGAATTTAACACGTTTATGTTTGAAAATGAATTAATGAAATGAAAGCTATTTAGATAATTTTGAAAGCTATTTTGGTAAGTTCGAATGATTTTTTCTACGATTGCTGTGAAAAGTTGACAATTACGGTCTCATTTGTCATCGTAAAGTTAACATTTTCTGTGGAACAATAGAAAAATATCTTTTTGTGCGTCTCCGATGGCAACGCGCGAAAAATATGTTAAATGCGCTCGTTTCCAATGGAAACTCTCGAAAAAGATATTAAATGCGCGCTTATTTTAATAGTTACCAGGGATACAAACAAAACAGAAACTTGTCATATTGACATTTGACAGAATGAATTTATTTTCAATACGTATCTGTTTTCTAATAATTTTAAGATGCAATCGTAGAAAAAATTATGTGTGTATCACGAGCGTCAAGTGTCTTTGTTTCTCTTACACTATTGCAGCTCTCGCTGAAATTACCGTGTTCGAGTAACAAAGAATCACTTTACGCTCTTAATACACAAATAACTATTTTGTGCGCCTCCAATGGCAACGCGCGAAAAAGATGTTAAATGCTCGCGTTTCAATGGCAACGCTCGAAAAAGATATTAAATGCGCGCTTATTTCAATAGTTGCAGGGGTACAAACAAAACAGAAACTTGTCATATTGACAGTTGACAGAACGAATTTATTTTCAATACGTATATGTTTTTAATAATTTTAAGATGCAATCGTAGAAAAAATTATGTGTGTATCTCGAACGCAAAGTGTCTTTGTTTCTCTTACACTATTGTAGCTCTCGCTTAAATTACCGTGTTCGAGTAACAAAGAATCACTTTACGCTTTTAACACACAAATTACTATTTCATGCACAACAAAAAAAATTATTCATTTCGCACACTTAATACAAAAATAACTAGCTATTTTTATGATCATTTTAAAATTGGTTGAAATCTGCAGCGAAAATGATCTTCGAAATGAAAAGGTAATTAATTTCATCATAATTATGAATTGGGGTAAAAACTTTCATTTCAAGTCCAGATGGGTGCGATAAATAGGTCGTTACTGTTTCTACTGAAAACTACAACTAAGGCGGCGATGATCTGAAATAGCTCTAGCTCCTAGATTAGACACTAGCCGCGGCAATAAATATACCGGGTGGAACATCATACCTGTGTACATAGGCGATTAACATGAAAAAACAGTTTTTCTGTGCGCATTGCTCCCCAAATTATTTTAACCAAAAATGCTTCAAATAAATGTTGTAGAGCATAAAATTCTGCATCTAAATCAATAAACATAGTTACATTTACATGCGTTATAACGACAGAAATTAAATAAAAAATATTAAAAATTACGTTGAAAATATCAAATAGCCATGGAAGTGAAACAAAAATAGATAGATGCTTGACGTTTGACAGATCTCCTGATTTAACACCTAGCGATTTTTTTATGGGGTCATCTTAAATGTAAAATTTATAAGCAACGCCACCCAAATATTAATTCTTTGAGAGAAGCTATCGTGGATAAGTGCGCCTTAATCACAAATAGGCAGCTCGCTAATGTACGACATTCCTTCTACAATAGACTTGGTTATTGCTTGGCTGAAAATGAAGGATTATTTGAATATTTATTGTAATAATAAATTGTAGTTATTATTTTATTGAGAGAATTATTGTTTGATATTTGAATTATAATAGATGGGTTATAATTTTTACATGACCAATCCTATAAGAAATAAACGTTTCATTGAAATGTACAATTGTTTATTTATTATTAAATTGTAAACATAGGTATGGAGTTTTTTGTATGAATTTTATTGAATGATTAATTTGTCGGGGGTAAAATATCAAAAAGACAGAAAAACGTCAAGCATTTATCTATTTTTGTTTCACTTCCATGGCTATTTGATATTTTGAACGTAATTTTTAATATTTTTTTATTTCATTTCTGTCGTTACAACGCATGTAAATGTAATTCTGTTTATTGATTTAGATGCAGAATTTTATGCTCTACAACATTTATTTGAAGCATTTTTGGCTAAAATAATTTGGGGAGCAATGCGCACAGAAAAACTGTTTTTTCATGTTAATCGCCTATGTACACAGGTATGATGTTCCACCCGGTATACTTTTTTACCTAGTTAATCAAATTATTCAGTTTCTGTTTGATCGAACTAAAATTTAGTAAATATCAGCGTAGAATGTTTATTTAGTAATAATATTTGATTTATTCAAGTATTCAAATTACAAGATTCAAATACCTACCAACCACCTAAAATTCCTATTTCATCCCCTCTTAGATACCTAACATGGTAGTCTTATTTGTGCTTTAACCGGTCACCGTAATATTGAAATTCCGCACACATTTGATCATAAATTCTTCGTCTCGTTTGTGCGATATTTCTTCGCGAATCTGTTATCAATTCTCTACCTCCATTCTTTGCACTAAATTATTCTGTTCTTTCCGCACTATTGACACGTCCTCGACGCTGTTTCTGTCTCTGTCTAACGAGCTGGAGGAGTAGAGTTTGTTCTTGTCCAACGCACGTGTGATTGGGTTGCGTTATTCGACTGTTTCTGCTAGGACGCAGAAGACGCGATCCAAGGATGTGAGCTTTAAACATTTTTTTATCGTTTTGTTGGACGTCATCGTTTGTTTAAGTTTGTGATGAATTAGAAACAGGGACGAAGTCAAGAAAAATGGAAATCCTGTTGGAGGATTTCTTATCTAAACAAACAGTTGAATTTCAACATTGGTTACTAAGATTACACTTAATAATATATAAAAATATCATTCTCTATTGCGGTGTATGCTATTTTTTTCTCAATCGAAATACAATTAAAAACGAAAATCGTAATTTTAAAACAAAATTTATTACATTTTTTCACTAGTCTTTGACATCAACGAAAATATATGTAAACCAAGTTTATTTATGTTAGATTACATAAAATAAATAAATATATCATCACGCCTTTTATCCATTACTGAGTGTGGCACTCTGCCATAGTATATTTCGTTAAGTGATATATTTTTGCGCGTTAATAATAAATTATAATTCCCAAAGATGTTAGTTGAGGGGAAGGCATATAAATAAAATAAATAAATAAATATATCATCACGTCTTTTATCCATTACTGTATGTGGCACTCTGCCTAAACAGATCTCGGTAAATGATATATTATTTTCGCGTGAAGTGCGGTTACCAGCCGTCAAATCACGGCCGCTAAAGATATTAGTGTAGGGGGAGCTACAGGGGTAGATTTAAATTGGTGAAAATTGTTCGTCGGCTGTGGGGATAAAACCAGGGTTCTTAAGATCCACAGGCCGACTCGATACCACTGAACCACCTACCCCATTATATTTCTAAATTGTAAAACCACGAATACAGTGAAGAATTTTAAGAAATTTTTGATTCATAACTGTTCTTAGTTTTTTATTTGTTTTATTGTACTCTATTGTATTTTACATATATTTGACAACTGAATTTTCAAAATAATATAAACTATTTACATAAATAATGTGCACATTATTTCCCTAGGTATAAAATATGTTACTTCTGTCCCGATTTTATTTTTTGCCGTAAAAAAAACCTTAATATTCTAATGTTCAGTTGTACCAACAAAACATAAAATTTAATTGTTTCTGTATCAGTAATCAATCGATATATTAATGACAACTTTTTCAAGCCTTCTCTTGCTATTCAACTCATATTGTATTTATATAATTATTATTCTCAGTGATATCGAGTCGGCCTGTGGATCTTGAGAACCCTGGTTCGATCCCCACAGCCGACAAACAATTTTCACCAATTTAAATCTATCCCTGTGGCGTCCTCTCTACTAACATCTTCGGGGGCCGGAATTGACGGCTGGTAACCGCACTTTACGCGAAGAAAATATATCACTTACCGAGATCTGCTCCGGCAGAGTGCCACACCCAGTAATGTGTAATAGGCGTGATGATATATTTATTTATTATGATATATAATTATTATTATTATATTTATTTATATTTTTATGGGGTAGGTGGCTCAGTGGTATCGAGTCGGTTTGTGGATTTCAAAACCGGGTTCGATTCCCACAGCCGACAAACAGTTTTCTCGACATGAAAATTACCTCTGTGGCTCTCCTTCCACTAACATCTTTAGGAGGTATAATATGACGGCTGGGAGCCGCATTTCACGTGCATTTGTATATCACCTACCGAGATCTGTTTCGGCAGAGTGCCACACCTAGTAATGGATAGAAGAATTATTATTATTTTATAATTATCTCTTAATTTAAACTATTAATTTTAGTCATACGTTACTAGTTCTAGTAAGGTAATTTTTACGAAACAATATAAAGTTATCGAAGAAACAAATTTGTGAGTCCGTCTCTGATTAAATTGACTGGGTCTAAACAATATGATTCCACAAGAAAATATGATACCAATCTTTTTTCTGATATCTTTTCTACATTACCTATGTTATGAGAATACGATAAAATAATATTGTCAAAGCTGAACCTTTTTGATTACATAACTTTTTCGATATTCAATCAATAATTTAGAATGTGTTACGTTTAAATTTGACAATCAATGTAAGTTAAATGTAAAGTAGCGGTAGCACGGACTAGCAATAACAATTAATCTTTATCAAATATCCACTTTCTTGTTTTCAGATTGCCAACTACGAGTATGAACTTAGATGAGTAAAAAAATATCCCTACTTTCTAAATTTAATAAAATAAAAATATAAATATATCATCACGCCTTTTACCCATTACTGGGTGTGGCACTCTGCCTAAGCAGATCTCGGTAAGTGATATATTTTGTCGCGTGAAATGCAGTTACCAGCCGTCAAATCACGGCTCTCAAAGATATTTGTGGAGAGGGAACCACAGGGGTAGATTTAAATTGGTGAAAATTGTTTGTCGGCTTTGGGGATCGAACCAGGGTTCTCAAGATCCACAGGCCGACTCTATACCACTGAGCCACCTACCCCATTTAATAATAACAATATATGGATATTTTTTGCTACATTTAATCTCTTAGACAAGCCATAAAATAGTATTTATTTATTTATGTTACGCTGTACAACAGGAATTTAATCCCAATTACAGTACAGGGTCCGCACTCACCGAGCCGCAGTGCGATAGTTTATATAATTTTTAGCTTGAGTGCGATTCGAACTCGGGATCTCCGGATTCGAATTCCGTATCACTATTCACACCACCGTACTGACGAACAGTATTAATTTATGTGTCTCTATCATTCCATTTAAGTAACTATTCTATATGATTATTGATTAGTTATATTAAATTGTGACAAAAAATAAAAATTAGTATTAAATTCTCACAAGTGTCCAACTGCCACACACCGATTTAAATGAAACTTGGCACACTAATAGAATATTGAATTTTTTTCTTCCGGAAGTTGTTTTTTAAGGGTACAAACCACCCCAGAAAGGTGGCAAAAACAAGAATCGCCATAAATGAAATTAAATAATACCAAAATATTACGCGTTCAACATTGGTTACTCAGGGGTAATCTCGAAAATAGATTCAGCAACCCCAAAAACACCCGAGTAACTAGTTTTGAACCTAAAACTCTATTTCACTTGAATATCGTAATTTCATCCCCCCATCCTCTTTTTAACCCCTTCAAAAAGTTAAATAAAGTTTGGCGATTTCAAAAACCCCTGGGTAACCAATGTTGAACGCGTAATATTTTGGTATTATTTAATTTCATTTATGACGATTCTTGCTTTTATCACCTTTCAGGAGTGGTTTGTACCCTTAAAAAGCAACTCCCGGAAGAAAAAATAGGAGTTCAATATTTTTTAGAGTTCTATTAGTGTGCCAAATTTCATTTAAATCGGTGAGTGACAGTTGGGTAGTGCTACTTGTTAGTAATAAGAAGAGAGTGAGAATTACTTTGAATTAATGTTTAAGTTGAAAAAATTAAATAAATATCATTTCTATTGCAAAAACATTTGGACTAATCAAAATTATTATTATTTATGGGGTAGGTGGCTAAGTGGTATCGAGTCGACCTGTGGATCTTGAGAACCCTAGTTCAATCCCCACAGCCGACAAACAATTTTCACCAATTTCAATCTACCCCTGTGGCTCCTCCTTCACTAATATCTTTGGAGGCCGTGATTTAATGGCTGTTAACACGAAAAAATATATGCTTAGGTAGAGTGCCACACCCAATAATGGGTAAAAGGCGTGATGATTATTTATTTATTTTTTATTCAAAATTATCCGCTACATTCTCTTATAAAATTCTGTATGGTGCGATTCGGGAGCAGAACATTTGAAACGAAAAATAAAGTGTCATCATCAAGTTGAAAACAATCCCCCAACATTTTACACAAAATGACAGCGATTACGAAAACTTCTTCTGTTGTTATCACACATTGTTACCAACATACAAGTACAGCGGTCTCCATTTTTAGTTAATTAAAAAGTTTTTAAAGTTCCCGTTGGTTTCACGTTATACTTAAAACTTCTAATGCAACTAGAAATGAATTCTCCGGGGTTCAAACCACGCGTAAAGTTTTCCGAGTGAAGGTAACGTATGTTATAAACGTCAGAGAAAAACGCAAAGTTTTGTTCGAGTGTCGTAAATACCCGCAATCAATCATTTCAGTTTTGCAAATTTGTTTGCTGAATTTGCGATTTTATGGAAATTGAGTTGATTTTGTTATTGAATCTGAATCAGATGCAGAATAAAACGAAATTATAATATAGATAATTAATTATCTGTTTCGAATGTGGCAAATCTGATATTGCAGAGTATAGTAGATGATTTGGTTGTTTTTAAAATAGTGTTTCTAAGATTCCAAACATGTACATGTCCCATGAAATGGGGTAGCAAAAAGCCTTAAAAACATTCATCAGATATATATAAATAAAAAATAAATATATCATCACGTCTTTTACCCATTACTGGGTGTAGCACACTGCCGATGCAGATCTCGGTAAGTGATATATTTCTTTGCGTGAAGTGCGGTTACCAGTCGTCAAATCACTCAACGATGTTTGTGAAGGGTTAGCCACTGGGGTAGATTTAATTTTTTTTGATAATGATTAGTTGCACCAACAAAGTTTAAATTTAAATTTTAGTTTAAATAAATAAAAGTTATTTGACATTATATGTCATATGGAATAATTAACATTGGATTTCATTTAATGTGTTTAAACCGACTTTAAAAATTAAATTTTATTATTATTGCAACTAGCCATACCTATGTTTTTTAAAGTCATCTTTTTGTTATCTTTATCGTATATTAATTTATTAATATAATATGAATTTTTCTACTCCCGTTATTAAAGTGTCATTTAACTACTGGTTTCCAAGGTGCGCTAAATATCATCTTAATCACATATTGAAAAGACGTAGATTCGAAGGTTTTAGTCACGGCTTGAGATATTAAGCACAGGATGAAGTTAGCTGCAAGTATCTGTTATTGTAACTTAACCTTACTATTTAAATAATTCATAAAACCTTAAATTTTGTTGTTGATTTAATTTGCGATCATTGAAAAACTATAGTATGTGACTCGTTTTATAAACTCTTTAATAGTTATTTTTGTATTAAGTGCGCAAAATGAGTGTTATTTTTTGTTGCGCGTGAGAATGTTACTTTTAGTCGAGACCGCAGGTCGAGACAATAAAAGTCATACAAACAACATTTTTTCTACAACTGTAAATAAAGTCAGTACGGTGGTGTGGATAGCGTTACGGAATACGAAACCGGAGATCCCGAGTTCGAATCGCACTCAAGCTAAAAATTATATGAACTATCACACTGCGGCTCGGTGAGTGCGGATCCTGTACTGTAATTGGGATTGAGTTCCTATTGTACAGCGTAACATAAATAAATAAATAAATACAATAATTATTGATTTATTTAAGTAAATTGAAGAAAAACAATCAATAAAAATATTAATTTGAAACTATTGATGTGTTGTAACTAATGAAACCTGATAATAAATAATTTGGGAGCGTAAATGATGAAAAAATCAAGTACTTCGCGTATTGATATTAGTGAAAAAAAGAACATTTTTTGACAGTTTTGGAAAAATGTTCTTTTTCATCCATTTATTTGTAGGTCGCCCTTAATTTCTTTAACATTCACCTCTTTCATTCGATATAAAACATCATCATAATTTGTATTTTGGTACGCCAACAACGATTCATTTTGTTGCCTATTACATTTATTCTATTTATTTTCACATGCATATACAACTAGTCATAAGTTATTTAAAAGTCGATACATTCACAAGTGCAAATGCAGAGAAATGCAAGAGGCGAGTAGAGATGCAACGATGCTACTAGCAAAATGACTTGTGCGACAGTTCAACCGAAACTACTGGAACTTGTTTCAATAGTTGCAGCTGCAGCTGCAGCTGTTTGCAACTGCGTTGCTGATGGCAATATGAAAGGATGCTGCGAAGTATGAATGTATAGATTTGTGTTTGACTGGTGACAGCTCTACATTTAGAATATGTGCTAAATGTTAGTTAATATTAGAGATTATTTTCATTTCACTAGAAGTATGAATTATACAGGATGTTTCATAAATTATGGCACTTATTTTAACCTTATATACTATACAACGTACTGATTATGAAACAGATAATTTTTAAATTCGCAAAATTATTTGCACTTGAGATGAAGTAAACAATACAGAAATATACCTGTTACTCCTATACATTTACTACGAAATTTTCTTTATGTAAGCATTATAAAAACTACATTCATTTCAACGTATACGGCGCAATATTTCCAGTATAGATGATTACAAGTTCGGTATACTGTATGTTCTATTTGGCGATACCTATTGTAAAGCACTATAAGAATAATATAAGAATGCATTTGTTTAGCGGTGCGGTAAACAACAACAAATACATTTGTGTATTTCTATTAACTTTTGATATTCTAAAATTTTAAATAAATAATTATAAATAAATATACTCTTAATAGAAATCTATTATAAAATATAAAGGCAAACGACAAATTAATTTACTTTCTAATTAAATAAAATTTAATAATTCAATTAATAGTTGCACTTTTTACAATCTTCAAAGTCTGAACAACTGCATGTCAATAACAGTTACCAACCGCAACATTTCATGTAAAAATTACCCCACATTTACTCAGTTTAATAAAAATATTTCACTTTTTTTAAATTCTAATTTATAAAAAACGCAAAATAGAAAAAATAGTATAAATAATTCATTTTATATGACTTTTATTGATCTTGTCCTTTAGAAAACTCGCCTACGGCTTGTTCTCGTTCTTTAATATTCTATATTTTTATGTGTAAGTTGTGTTTTTGTCACTAATTTTGTCTATTTAGATTAGGGTGAAGAAACCCATTTAGTTATTTATTTGAAAAAGTATTAATTAAAAACATATTTATGAAATATAAAAAGTTATTATCGACATATTGATCGGTTACGGATAATTGAACTAGTTGCAGATTAGGGCAAGGGGTAATATTCAATAAATTTCATTTTCTATGTCAACTTTCTTGCATATATTCAAATTTTGTCAGCTTCCACAATTTCTCCATTCCATCATTCATTTTCCCGCTAAAATTTCTCTCGTTCTATGCGACTTTGTGCTTACACTTGCCGGCATGTCTTCTTCATCTCCCCGGCGTCTGCGTCTGAATTAAAACTTTGTGATTTCCAGTCTCCGTCTGTAGATTAGACGGCGAAGTTTTCACTGGGAGACGACATTCGCTGAACTTTGCGTAAATTAATTGTTGGCGACGCACCGTTCCATTGATGAGGTACTATAAAATATCTTTCTTTGTAAACAACGAAGATTTTCACCCTGAGTTTTATTGTGACGCAATTGTTTGCGTTGGAGTGTTTTGAAGGGGCGGTTGGTTTCTTTTCAAAAGGTGCAATTTTAAACTAATTTTTGAAGATATAATAATAAGTAGATTTTTTCTCTTCATTTGAATTGCAATAATATGAAATTGTTTTATGCCAAACTAGAGAGGAAAGCGATTATTACAACATTTATTTGAAGCTTTTTTCTCTAAAATAAGCAGGAAGCAGGAAATTATAAAAATATTATTTTTCATATTCCGGTGTCGCGATAGCCACCCTGTTCAATCTTATTATACTATTTTCATTTTAAACTGGAGGGATCGGAATAAAACGATTAAACGTCTCTGTCCCATATAACTACAATGAAATCTATTAGTGCGGCTACCACAAATCGCTTAACGATGGTGACAACAGGTAAATTTTTAAGGGTCGTATTCAACCTAAAATTATTCTTGTTTTTTTCCTATGATTGACCATTTAAAAATTACTAATTCGGATTAAATTTTTCCAATTAGCAGTGATGTTACTCAATAAGAAGATTAAATATCCTGTACTGAATCAGACTGAGTAATGTAGGTAAATGTTTAGATTATGTTTGTATACTGGGTGTAGGTTTTATCCGGATACTTTTTTTTAATTTTTAACAGGTGGCGCTGTAATCGTGAAAGTACGATTTTCGTGCAAAATATTTGTGAATTAATATTGTGTCAATAACTTTATAAATAATAACATTTGGTGTTTCAATCATTACCTAAATTTCTGAAAATATCAATCCCTAACACTGGGGGGGACGAAAACAGGACATTAAATAAACTAATTATGAATGATTTGATTTTATCAAGAATTTTCATGTTAAGTTTACTGATTGGTGATTAATTTAATTGTAAATTAAGTGTTTTAATAGGGTTATTTCGTGTTGGAAATTGAAAAAAAGTATCCGGATAAAACCTACATACTTTTTAACGCTCTTTCAGAATCTGCAATAGAAAATAGGGGTTCCCATTTAAAAGTTGACCCCCCTCCTGGTCTCCCTTGGGGGGCTAAGGGGGCCATTTTGTCAAAATCCGATGTCCCCCTCAAAACCATGACGATTATGATTCGGCAAACTTTTCGGTAAAATGCTTTCATTTCGAGATATTCAATAAGATAATGTAAAATGGGACGCCCAGTATAATATTATGTATCGTATGAATAAGGAAATATACTTATTTGCAGATTGTAATTTTTTTGTTTTTATTATAAACGTTTTTGTTTTTATTATAAACCTTGTGACACCAGTTATAACGAGTCATATTTTGAGTTCCTTTGTAAACGTAATTGCGGTGCATTTAATCGTTTTATGACGATCCCTTCAGTTTAAAACGAAAATAGTATAACTCAGTGGTATCGAGTCTGCCTGTGGATCTTGAGAACCCTGGTTCGATCCCCACAGCCGACAAACAATTTTCACCAATTTAAATCTATCCCTGTGACTCCCCCTTCACTAACATCTTTGAGGATCGTAATTTGACGTCTGGTAACCGCACTTCTCGCGTAAAAAATATATCACTTACCGATATCTGCTACGGGGAATGCCACCCCCCAGTAATGGGTAAAAGGCTTGATGATATATTTATTTATTATTTGAAGCTTTTTACTCTAAAATAATAAAGGAAGCAGGAAATTATAAAAATATGATTTTTTATGTTAAAATCCATGTTCTGGTGTCACGGCCACCACCATCAGGTTTGCCAACTATAAGATAAAACGTTGCATGTCACAAGTGAGTGAAACTTCTATTTTAACAGATATAAAATCTTGTTAATAATATAAAGACATATATACAATCTTGGTCCAGGTTTCATCCATAGTTTGACACTCCGAGTTTCTTGGAATGTTCTGGAATTGAGTTCGGTTTTGTTTTTGTTGAACTATTGGGTGTTAAGTCGGTCCGGAACTTTTTGTTCTAAATTGTTTACTAGTCCAGTCACCGGACTTTTGTGGCCTGGTGAATTATTCAGCCATTTCCTACAAAACTTTTCTTTATGGAAACTTTATACGATTTCTTTTTTAAATCTTTAATGCTTTCGTATTCAGTATGATACAACTAGATTTATAACTATATTAAAAAGGTACTTATTCTAATTTTTAAAGTGATATCACGCTGGCATATATTTAATTGGATTTAAGATTAAACAATAGTTTGCGCATTATTGTATTGCTATTTAAAAATATTTTTAAAAATACTATAATTGAGATTAAGTTCCTGTTGTGTAAAGCTGCAATTAAATAAATAAATAAATAAATAACAACAGAGACAAAATTAATTGTCATCCAATACTTGGTGAAACAAGGTTTAATAAAAAATATAAAGCACACACTTGGCTATGTTTCACAAAATTCAGCCTCCAAGTCACCTTATGAGGGCATCGTCAGAGGCTGGCCAGCACAGTTAGTAACCATAGACGCGTTTTGAGATAATGGTCAAAAATTTTTCAAAAAAATAAAAATCGTTAAAAACTCGCCTAGAGATCAATTGAAACACGGGGAGTTCAATCTTTCAGACCGCATCTCAATATCTTGCTTAGTTTTCGAGTTATAGCCTCGGGAATGTTGAAAATCTGATTTTGAAAATTGTTTGAAAACAGCAAATCTTCTAGGGGCTATAACTAAAAAACTAAGCAAGCTATTGATATGCGGTCTGAACGAGTGAATTCCCCGTGTCCAAAACTACTTGTATACAAATTTTTAGCTCATTTAAAGCAAATTAACTTTTTTAAAATTTTTTAATTATTTTCCAAGGGGTTTTTATGATTTTTAAACAAATTCCTCTAAAACTATTTCTCGTACGAATAATGTAACGAAATTTTACATACATATGTATTTCGACATGCTGAATCTAATGGTGTAATGTTTATGTCTATAAGTCTTATAGTTTTTGAGATAATGGTCTAAAAGTGTAGGAGGAAAAAAAATTGGCGAAAATTTTTCAAAAAAATAAAAATCGTTAAAAACTCGTCTAGAGATCAATTGAAACACGGGGAATTCAACCTTTCAGACCGCATCTCAATATCTTGCTTAGTTTTCGAGTTATAGCCTCGGGAATGTAGAAAATCTGATTTTGAAAATTGTCTTCTAGGGGCTATAACTCAAAAACTAAGCAACCTGTTGATATGCGGTTTGAACGACTGAATTCCCCGTGTCCAAAACTACTTGTATACAAATTTGTAGCTCATTTAAAGCAAATTAACTTTTTTGGGATTTTTATGAATTTGTGTAAAATTTTCATAAATATGTCTGATAGTGAGTTAGAGTTTACTCTACCGCAAAAAAGCAAATAAAAATATGAAAAGGTATATGAAGCATATTGCAATTGGTGTCTGGGCAATGATATTAAAATTACTGATTCCTAAACGGCCCGCCTTGCATACTTTGAAGAATATGCCCAAAAAAAGAAAGCTTTCACCGTATGGTCTATACCATATTCAATTCTGCGGACAACATTGAATGTTAAACGTAATATTGATATCAAAAAATTTACTAGATTAAAGGCAATGTAGTAACAAGGCAAAAAAATCAAGGGTTTTAACTCAAGAAGATATAGATAGATTTTTGAAAAATGCACCTATAGAATATCTTCCTCAAAATGTAATAATGTTAATCTGTTATCTGTCCATATTACTAATAAATAATAATTAAACCATGCCTAATTTATTTTGTAAAAATAATTATTTGTTCTTTTACCGGTTGGAAAGTGACATTAGCTAGCCGGAAAAAATTTGCCAGTTAGCTGTAAAAGTGAAGTAAACAATGTCTCACTTCCCAACTGTTTTGTTGGTTGGTAACGCACAGATTACTAATTGATTGTGAATAAAGAATATTTATTTATTTATGTTATGCTGTACAAGAGGAATTGAATCCCAATTACAGTACAGGGTCCGCACCAGGGGCGTATCTGGGGTACTTGGCGCCTGGGTTCTGAAGCAGAATGTGGCGCCCCGAGGCGTGCGCCGCAGGCGAAAATTTTGGAGCACAAAAATGCGATACGGTACTCCAAATATGTGGAATTTTATGCTCTACGATACAGAAAAAGTAAGGCAGTAAGCCGACATGCCGTACTATGCGAAACTTGCGTGTAGATTTAGAGCAATAAGCAAACTCATGACAAATAATATGTTATTCACCTTAGCGTAGAATAATAGAACATTGTTTGTCTAGAAAAATAACTATTTTTTAAATAAATATTTTATTATATAGTTTCATATAAAATTAAATAAAGATACAAAAAAACAAAAAGAAATTAGTTCACTACATAGGTACATTCTAATATACCTAAACCTAATTAAAACTAAATAGTTTACATTTTACAATTGCACATAATAGCACAAACAATTATACAAATAACAAAATAACATATCAATACATGTAAATTAAATTTACAATAAAACTACTTAAATACTCATAACTATACCACGCGTTCCACGTAAAGGTTGGCATAGGGAAATAACATGTGAAAAAAGGTTTTTGTAAATAAAAAGTGTCCGGTAAAAAATTATGGTATAATATTGCACATGACCATACTTGACCTATCCACACACATTATTTCATACAGATTACTTCATTTTAATGCCACAAATTAGAGAAATTAATGAAAATAGTTCGAGAAAATCGCCTACTAATTATGATTTTTTGTGACAGCTTTGTCATAGAAACAGAAGCTGTCACTATAACCGTCAAGATTTGTTGTGAATATTAAGAAATCTTGACAGTTAACTTAATATTTCAAACATTAATCACATGACTTCGCGATCTTTTGTAATTAAAGGCCTTAGTACGATAGTAGGTACCTACATTTGGTATTCATTTAATTACTTTATTTATTTTACAAATATTTATTTTAACTTTTTGCCGTCTGCCGCCCTTTTATGCTGGCGCCCGGGTTCTGGGAACCCCAAGAACCCTGGGTTGGAACGCTCCTGGTCCGCACTCACCGAGCCGCAGTGTGATAGTTTATATAATTTTTAGCTTGAGTGCGATTCAAACTCGGGATTTCCGGATTCGAATTCCGTATCGCTATCCACACCACCGTACTGACGGACATTTAATGTATAGTTCAGAGTAATATTTCAAGTGTGCGGAATGCGGATATAGGGTTATTAACCACCTTTATATTTCGGGCAAGATTAATTAAGTTTGACTTTGCTTTGAATCACCGTGTCCTGGAACGCTCTTAATTAGAAATCGTATTTTAAATTACGCCCTATGATATTAAAATTTAACTTTCATATCTGAGGGGAGAGAAGCAGCTCCGACGACATTTTAATTAGCGGGTACACTTTTATCACGCTTTGCTCTTTATCTACGCTGGCATGCTGAACGTGAACGTGAACTTCAATATTGATAGGATAATTAATATTAAATATTATTATTGTGGAATGTCTGACGAATTAAAAATTGGTGAAATAGATGATATATGATAGTGAAGTTGAGGGTGAGAAATTGCGTGGGTGATTCAGGAATATGATAAAATTTGTTGCATGAATGAAATATGCGAGTGAGAGGAATAAACGAGATTGTATGAAAGGAATTATAAATGTAGATGAATAAATAAATAATTATATCATCACGCCTTTTACCCATTACTGACAAGTAACACTACCCAACTGTCACCCACCGATTAAAATGAAACTTGGCACACAAATAAAACTCTAAAAAATATTGAACCCCTATTTTATTTTTCTTCCGGAAGTTGCCTTTTAAGGTTACAAACCACCCCTGAAAGGTGTTAAAAGCAAGAATTGCCACAAATGAAATTAAATAATACCAAAAATATTAAGCGTTCAACATTGGTTACCCAGGTTTTTTTGAGATCGCCAAAATCTATTTTCGGGGTCATTTTGATCATATGGACTTTTTTAAGGGGATAAAAAGGGAATGGGGGGATGAAATTACGATATTCAACTGAAATAGAGTTTTAGGTTACTCGGGGATTTTGGGGTTGTTGAATCTATTTTCGAGGTTACCCCTGGGTAACCAATGTTGAACGCGTAATACTTTGGTATTATTTAATTACATTTATGGCGATTCTTGCTTTTACCACCTTTCAGAGGTGGTTTTTACCTCTAAAAAGCAATTTCCGGAAGAAAAAAAATAGGGGTTCAATATTTTTTAGAATTCTATTAGTATGCCAAGTTTCATTTAAATCGATGAGTGACAGTTGAGTAGCGTTACTTGTGAGTGTGGCACTCTGCCGAAGCAAATCTCTGTAAGTGCGGTTACCAGCCGTAAAATCACGGCCCCAAAGATATTAGGGTAAAACTTGACTTGAGGGCCAAACCTGAAGTTGGCTGCAGAACAAGCTGCTTCTGGCTTGAATTCAGGAGTACCAACTTAACGTCAAAAGCCGGGCAATTTGAAATGCAAAGTTTATTCGAACCAGGGATCTGGTTCGAATCCAGGCATCATCCGAATTTTTCTGTCATAAAATTTAACTTTAAAATTATCATCATTACTGTACGTTCAGTCAAAGTCATATGACAAAAATTTGTGTTTCGTTAGTAAAAAAAACACCCCTAACCATGCCAAACCTAGTACAGAACGCATTTTTAGGATAAATATACTTCGCATTTCAAATTGCCCGGCTTTTGACGTTAAGTTGGTACTCCTGAATTCAAGCCAGAAGCAGCTTGTTCTGCAGCCAACTTCAGGTTTAGCCCCCAAGTCAAGTTTAGCCGATATTAGTGGTAGAGGAGTCACGAAGGTAGTTTTTATGTGTTGAAAATTGTGAGAATCAAAAAAATTATAGAAAGTGTAATAATTACGTAAATGAAACGGAACTTTCGGGAAAAAGTGTTTTTTCTTTTCTGTCATGATTTACAATTAATTTTTAATTTTCAGGAGTTTGTGCTATCCTATTTGATGGAATATAGACAGATGTTATGTATGCAAATTTCGTAGCTATTTATATTTCGTCATAAATTAAATATCACGTAAAAAATGTTTCATTTCATTTGAAAAATAAAACCTGGTAACAAATTTATCGGGTCCCGATTTGTCTCACCCCGTACGTTTAAGCGTTTCACGCGCAGCGATCGCCATTAATTGCGCGTGATTTTTCACGGCGCTTATCTATTTTTCCATCGCTAGAATTAATGTCTTTATGGCGCTGGAAACGACCCCGCTGCTACGCTTCGCGCTGCATGCGAAATCGATGCATCGATAACACAGGGTTTTTTATTTAGCGACCCGGGTTGTTGCTAGTATTTAAGAAATAGAAGATAGAGTAGTAGAACTATCGATTTGTACTTATATTAGAAATTAAATAAAGAAAAGACTTCAGAATCCAATATGTTTAAAAAATAATTATTTGTAAACGTTTCAAGCTAAAATATTAGTTCCATCATCAGCATCTTAAAATATAAATACCATTATAAAACTAACAAATTAATAATAATGTCAAACAAATCTTAAAAAACGTAAAATATAAAACATATTTGTAATATGTCAGTAATAACTAAAAAGATACACATGCATATTGGTGAAAACGTCTCCTGTAACTACTAAGTGTCAACCATGGTGTGTGTAATTGTTAGTTCAGAAGTACGCACGCAAAAGCTTCGTTGAGATGACATATTGAACCGAGATTTGACGGCTGGTAACTGCAGTTCACAAGCATAAATATGTTACTTACTGAGATGTACTACAGCAGAGTAATAGTTACAAACCATGATTTATTTATATTTAGTGAATTTTTTGTTGAATTGGTTCAAAATTCGAAATTTTTAAAAATATGTTTCTATATAGCTCAGAGCACGAGAAATACACTCGTTCAAACCGTATTTCAATATCTCTTTTAGATTTTGAGTTATATCGATTTTTGACTTTTTTTAAAACTCAAATTTGAGAGCCCATATCTCGAAAACTAAAAGAGATATTGAAATGCAGTTTGAACGAGTGTATTTCTCGTACGTAAGCAAATATATACCGAAATTTTAACATTTTTGAAAAATTTTCAAGTTTTTTTTCGTTTCTCAATATTTCCAAAAGATGAAGAGATAATGAAAAACTGAAAACACCAGTGAATTCCTCGCTTGAAAATACATAGGTACAGCAAAATTCGCACTGATACATTTATTATTACAAAAAATCGAAAATAGCAATTTTTTCGAAATTTCTTAAGGGGTACCCCTTACGGATTTAGGCCATTTTTTGTATTAATAGTGTTATATTATCATTGTGTTTTATTTTTATTTTCTTGACTGTTTTGACAAGTCAGTATGGTAATATGAAGACTTGTAATGAAAACCGGGCTAAGTGCCAAAATATTAAAATTTTACTTTAAATCTGAAACGTGTGTTATGTGCCAAGCCTAACAACCTATAAAGAGGGCTAAGTGCCTGGATTGTTAGAAACAGTTCAAAAAAATTCTGAAAGATAGTGCATGTGTTATGTTCTCAGATTCGATAAATGAAAAAAAACCATTTATCTCAGAATTATTGTTTTGGCACTTAGCCCGGTTTTCATTACAAGTCTTCATATTACCTTACAGAATACAAATATTACTTACTTACCAGCCTACTTTTGTGCATATAAACATAGGAATAATATCCTGAAATCGGTAAAGAAAAAAAAATCTCATTTCTAACATTTCTTGAACCCATTAAAAGTATCATTTGAAAATCAGCATCCCGGTTCCACGTGTTACATTCCACAACACCTCTGCGTCCAAGCCACCCTCAACCGGGGAAAAGTGCACATTTCCCCAGCAGTTCCACAGTTTTACAGCCAGGCGCGGGGAATGGTTACTGAAACCACCGCAAGGAAGACCGACAGCACTGATTAATCTTTTGAAATGTTCGCTTTATGTGAAAAATTAATTACGGGTCAAACAGATGGCGTATTGATCGGTCAGTCCGAGACGCAATCACGCAGAATGGCTACTAGGATAGGGTGGTTGAAGGCTGGTTATCTATACGGTACTAAGGGAGAGATACTGAAGTTTTTTTTTGGGAATAAATGTTTAAAATCTTTTGTTAAATCAGCACACTTATTTATTCTTATATTTATTTATCTGTTTGATAGAAGAGTAGGAAAATATCAGTATTAGTAAATAATTTTAATTTTTACTGGGCTTACTTGCCAGCTCGCCCGTAAAAATTGATTTACTACGCTGGCCACGTAAATTAATAAATAAAATACTACTTTTATTGTATCTACTAGATATTTATAAAAAACAACAAAATAAGAGCGAAACGCGTCTATGCTTACTAACTGTGCTGGTCATCCTCTGACGATGACCTCATAAGTTGACTTGGAGGCTGAATTTGATGAGACTTAGACAAGTGTTTAGTTTTATATTTTATTACTAGAGTTTTGATGAAAATATTTAAAGTTTGATTAAGTCTTTTTTGAAGCATGTCGTAATAGTATATTACATAATAAGTCAGGAAAGTAAAACACTTTCGTGACGTATTATGTATACTATTTTTTCTGAAATCGTTCATATTTATATTTTATCAATATAATTAATAATAAATATTTCAAAATGTTTAATTTTTTGGTAAGAATCATATTGGCAGCAAACTACATATCCAAGGTGATAACAAAAGTTGTTGAAAACAATATCTTATGTGAAAAATCTATTGAATATATTTGTGTCAAAAGTAATATTGTTGACAGAGAAGATTTCTTTATAATGTTGGAAAATATAGATGAAAATGAGTATGGGGCGGTATTTTCAAGTACTCCTCCTGAAATCTTAACTCAAGCAACTGCGGCTGTTGAAAATTTATTACCGAGCAAGTCCAAAGACCGATATGATAAAGAGTATGAAATTTTCATGGATTGGAAAAAGCAAAATAATTTGTCAGCAAATGTGCTACTTGCTTATTTTATTTACTGAATCTCCAAGTAATTTATCGATTGCAACAATAAATTTAGCTTCAAATTCGCCAGTGTCATACATAAATTTTAGGAATTTAAGCAATTGTATATTTAGTATTAATATTATTGATCAAAATAAATAAAAATCTTATTAAATTTTTTAGATATTTAGTTTACTTATTTGAGTCAGGTAAACACTTATTTTACATACTAAAATGCGTCAGGAAAGTAGTCATTTTCTTGACGATTTCAGAAAAAAAAAGTTGTGTCACTAAAATTGTATTAGGTTTAATTTAAACTTTTTTGAGATTAAAGTTTGACTAAAGTTTGACTAAATTTAAGATAATTTAAATTTTTTTTTGGACTCAGTTATACTTGTATTAGTATCCAGTTCTCTTTTCTTCTTTCATTGACTTTTCTTTTCCTACTCTTTTTAATAACCTCCTCATTTCTTACCCTCTTCTCCCATTTAACTCTCTTCATACTTCTCCAAACCACATCTCTAGTTCTTCTATTCTTCGTTCATCTTTCTTTCTAGTCCTAGTTTCTGCTCCGGTACAATGCAACACTCCACAAGAAACATTACATCAGCCTTTTCTTTAAGTTCTTATTCAATTGTTCGCATAGTATCTTCCTCTTTAGATTAAATAGTTCTTTGACTGTAATCATTTTTTGTTTTTATTTAATTTATAATACAGGAGGTTGATTCTGTATCTTGCGTGAGCAGTTGCGTGATTAAAATTGCGTTAGTACAATGTATGACGTCACCGATTCTTTTCTGGTGTCGAGCATAGGGAATTCCGTGCTTTACGTTTTCGCGCCAAGTTTAGTGTTGGTAATGGTTTTGAAACTAGAACTGTCAGTTGCAATCACATGTCATTGTTTGTCATACGCAAAATGACAAGAAAGTAAAAGACAAACATAATGTTAGAATGAGACAGGTAGTGTCGCAAGTAAGAAACAGGACCTACGGAGGTCACGCCTCACGCATCTATATTTGCGTGTCTCGCAAGAAGTGACGTCATATCCATTAGTTCTTTAAATGTCCGATAGATGGTTTACTATGTGCATGTGATATATCTGTGTTAGTATGGGTGCCGCAAGTAGTCACGCAAGATACATAATCAGTCTCCTGATACAAAATGTTGCAAGTCTTGATTCGTTAATTTGAAATAACAGTGTCAGATGCAGGTGGCAATGCATGCGGAAAAGACAAAAGCAATATGTGTTGCCAAGCGAAGTTATAAACAACAACTCTAAAAATATCTACGCATTCACATATGATCCGACTGAAACTCTGCATACATACATACAAACACATAAACATGAAGCTATACACAAGCTATAGAGAGCACTTGTGGAATTGGAAATTTCTGTGGATTTATTGTTGAGCGACGATTTAGAGTTGGACTATTGTTCATATACGCTTCGTTTCGTTTTGCAGGTGGAATACGTTTGTTGATAGATTAGTTTTCTATCGAAGTTTTAATCACAGGTTTACAAACAATTTTAGTACTTGTCAATCGAGAAACTAATGGAATTTAATAATCGAAAAACTGGATCGCTTGTACATTTCATAGTAATTGGAGTCATCAAGGACTTGATGAGACAGTTCTGAAATTGCAAATTATGAAGTAGTATTAGATGCTATCAATTAAATTATATGATTTTGTAACACGAGCAGAGCTGGGCGAATAAGTTAATTTTACCGGACTGTGTCAATTGTAATACGTAAGGTTATAATTTAATATGAGGATGGAAACAGAATTACTATTTAAATTACATTTTTAATAATTATAATAATTAATTCACTACTCAAGTTTAAAATAAAGTAAACGAGAACACCGCGTGATGTGAAGATCTTCATCTTCACGTTTTGAGTCGATGGACGAGACTGCTGGTTTCCACCAAAACACTTGCTGTCCTGGGTATGATACCCACATCTGGAATCCATCCCCCGTACATCGGAGTGGACACAGATGTCTCAAGTGTTTTGGTTATGTAGTCTGACACTCTGGCACTGCAGATAACGCGAACATGAAATCTTGTTGCAATTCTAAGAATATTAACTATAACTGTCTCTTTTTATAATTTAATGCTCTATATTCGAAAACCAAAACATCTCACATTCAGCCTTAATGGCACATGTGGTCACGAGTGTCAAATTACACGAAACCAATCTTATCTAAACGCAACATAAAACAATGAGATAGCTCATATTGTTACAATTTATTCATTGGGTTCATGTTGCAACTGATATTCGTTAAACATTTTTATAACAACAAAGACAAAATTAATTGTCATTCATGCACTTGGTGAAACTAGGTATAATAAAAAATATTAAATAAAACTCTAGGCAAAGTCTCACAAAATTCAGCCTCCGAGTCACCTTATGAGGGCATCGTCAGAGGCCGGCCAGCACAGTTCGACAGAACTTCTCATGTCATCTTACCGTTTGTTAGAGATCTTATTCTCTGCTGGCACAGTTCTTCGTCACCAGCTTCTTCACATGAACTTTGTTCTAGGTGAAGAAGTGAGTTATACCATGGTGATGAGCTCTAACAAGAGCGAAACGCGTCCATGGTTACTAACTGTGCTGGTCGGCCTCTGACGATGCCCTCATAAGGTGATTCGGAGGCTGAATTTTGTGAGACTTTGCCTAGAGTTTTATTTAATATTTTTTATTAAAACATTTTTATGTTGGAACATTTTAAGTTAAGAAAGAAAGATCAGCCTACTCTTGAAATTACATGGATATCGGACACGTCATTGCCGCAATTTTGTTTCAGGGACTTGAAATACCTTATTTAATTTTTTTTTCTCTTCCGTTATTAAAATGTCACATAACGTACAGATTTCTCAGGCGCTAAATAACATCTTAATTACATGTTGACAAGTCGTGGCTTCGACCGTTTTAGTCACGGCTTGAGATATTAAGCACGGGGTGAAGTTAGCTTCAGGCATCTGTCATTGTAACTTAACCTTACTTTTTATATAAATCATAAAACTTTAAAATTTTGTTTTTGCCTTAATTTGCAATCGTTGAAAAGGTAGAGTATGTCATTCGTTTTGCTTCGCTCAGCTTGTGTCAAAAAAAACTCGTTACTAAAGAGACGTTTATAATACTTGTTACATAATATACTATTATGAAACACTACTTTTTGTTTTTACTAATTTTACAAATGGGGTAGGTGGCTCAGTGGTATCGAGTCGGCCTGTTGATCTTGAGAACCTTGGTTCGATCCCCACAGACGACAAACAATTTTCACTAATTTAAATCTACCCCTGTGACTCCCTCTCCACTAATATCTTTGGGGGCCGTGATATGACGGCTGGTAACCGAATTTCACACGAAAAAATATATCACTTAAATCTGCTTAGGCAGAGTGCCACACCTAGTAATGGGTAAAAGGCGTGATGATATATTATATTTATTTTATTTACAAATTTCAAACGTCAAAATATTTATTGTAACTAGTGCTCAAAGTATCAGTTTATTTCATTATTATTTTGTACGTTTGTGCTTTAATTAATTATGTATATTAATTACATTTAAAACGGCAAAAACATTTATATTGTTACTTACAAAGTTAAGTCTGTTTCGTTTTTATTTCACGCTGTGCGATAAACAATTACTTTTTGCACTGAAATTAGCACATATTAACTTGAGTTTTAGAATGTTTCATAGAAAAATAATAATACTTTAATAAATTTAATAAACATGTAACTATTGTGGATCTTGAGAACCCTGGTTAGATCCCCACAGCCGACAAACTATTTTTACCAAATTAAATCTACCCCTGTGGCGCTCCCTTCATTAACATCTTTGGGGGCCGTGATATGACGGCTGGTAACCGCACTTCACGCGAAGAAATATATCATTTACCGAGATCTGCTTACGGAAGAGTACCTCATCCAGTAATGGGTAAAAGACGTGATGATATATTTATTTATTTATTTATATGTAACTATTATCTATATTTTAATAAAATTGCGTACTTCTAATCTTTTCTTTTTGGATTTTGAGAGCTTGGGTTATTTGAGATGTTTTATATATAGGGTGTTTCACAACTTAGAGCAAAAAAAGAGTATATTCTGTACGACGTGCTGATCATGAAACAAAAAGATTTTTTTTAATTCGAAAAATTAAGGGTTGTTAACCTAAAACATTTTTTGTAGTCCTGCACTGGATTCGCTTTCCTATTAAACACAAACAATGAGGTAGGTATCAACTACGAAAGAATAATTACACAATTCAATTATAAGCAGTTATTTATAATAGAATTTTATTTAATTAATAACTTGAACATAATCATCCACCCAGAGGCAGTGGCAACGAAAAATTTTGGACTGGGAAACATGGAAAATAGTTGTGCGATTTTAAAAAAATCTTTTTGTTTCGTGATCAGCACGTCGTACAGAATATACCCTTTAATTTTTTGCTCTAAGTTGTGAAACACACTGTATATACAACGTACATTGAATAAAAGATGAATGGAAAACTGTGTAGTAGGGAATGGATGGATTTGATTGAAGGTTTGTTGTGTGATGAATGATTCCGAATGTGATTAATAAATGAGCGTGTATGAAGGGAACTTTGAATATGATTAAAGTGAAGATGTTTGCTGTGAACTGATTATTTGATGAATCTGATGAGTGAATATTCTGTGCATGTTTGTTGGGTTTGTGCTACGACATTTGATCGGAAATAACGTTATGTTTTGTATGAATGAACGTTGCTTTATACTTTTTATAAACTAGGTATTTTATTTTTTTCACTACTAGCCTAGCAACATGCCATTATTGACTTCGTTTTGAGTCGTGAAATTGTTTTTCTCTACCGCGTCCTTAACAACGGTTAATAATGGATTATTATTGACCTAGGTAAATACTGAGAACTGTCACTTTTCAAAGAAATTCAAGCTTCTGAACTTATTTAACTCGTTAAATGGAAGGAAAAAATTAATTCTGAATTTAAAATTGGCGTCTAATTTCAAATCGGCAATTCCAGTTAAATTTCAGTTTGAATAGTAAGTATCTTTCTGCCACATTTTACATGCGAGTATGCTTTACTGTTACATTGTGAAATATGTAATATGTATTTATTTATTGTTAAATTGTCGAAAAGGTAAATGTTTATTAAATATTATTGAATAATCTTACATTGTACAGTTTTGTTAATTTTAGGGTTATAATTGCAAATAAGAAATGGAAAACATGACTAGTATTTATTGTTAAAGAACCCGTGTTTAATGAAATTTGAGTATTTCGTATATTTCATGAAGTTGCAGTAAGGTTACCCACGGGCATATTAAGTTGCTTTTGGAATTTCTGGCATCATTGGTTGAGGTTATGACGTTTTAGAGATAATATGTAGCCCACATTTTCTGCCAAAATGATAGCGAAAGTACTTCGCAATAAATATCCAAAGTAAGTTTTTGAGTTATTTAAATTTAAAAATGTTAGAACTATATTTGGACATCTTGCTTATTGAATTATGTCGTATATTTTGTCTTGTAGGTTTGCCATGTCAGAAACTAATGAATACTTTTGCCATGTCAGGAGGAATGTTAAAAACAAAAGAATTTCATATCTGCCTGCTCGTTTTTTGTAGATATAAACAAGTATTCATATCAAATTGCTTATATTGTGGAGGATGTTGTCAAGCGGTAGGCGTTTATTTTATGTTCTTTTAATATATTTTTATTAAACAAATTGGACATACATTTATATATATAGCAAAATTAATTATATTTTTCTTCTCTTCTTTTTGACAGTGAAAAAAAACCACCTTCTGTTTTCTTATGTTGCTCGGCAGCCGTAGCGTAGCAACACACGGGAAACACCTGTGAAGTCCCTCACAGTTCGGCCAATCCTGACGCGACATTGTCCTCGATGTCAACTGGCTCTTTCTTCCGTGATCGCAGACAGCTCCACCTGGAATCTTCTTCATTGTCTTCAACAAATGTTGGAGTTTCCTCTTCCTTTTCTTCGTATTCGTCTTCTAGCGTAGAAGATGATTCTTCATTTTCGTCTTGTTCTTTGGACTGTATCTCATCATCATCTTCATCTTCATCTTCGGAGTCATCTAGTGGGCCTATCCACTTTTTCATTCGCTCGGGTGGCAATATACCGTTGTACGGCCTCTGCGAAACTGGATGACCTGGAATATCTCTAACAACATATCGATCTTTATCAAGAACGGAATGGATGATGTAAGGACCAACAAATTTTTGAGACATTTTAGGACTTCGGTCTGTCGGGGTTGTAGTTCTCTCAATCATGACGTATTCACCTACTTTATATTTTTGGTGCATTTTCCTTTTTTTATCATAGCGTTCTTTGGTCTTCTTTTGTTGTATTTTTGTATTTTGAATTGCTTCTTTTCGTATTGACTCTCTCTTTTTCTCGTACTCACCTACAGTTATATTTTCTTCAATTATTTGTTGCATTTCTATTCCAAATCCATGTGACAATTTAAAACCAAAAAACAACTCGCTAGGACATTTATTTGTCGTTTTCTGTTTAGTCATGTTCAATGACAATTGCACTTTATCGAGACATTTGTGCCATTCGTTTATATTCGTTGACATTTTTAAAAGAGCTGGCATGATTGTTTTATTGTACCTTTCTACTTGTCCATTACTCCTTGGTGTTCGTACTGCAACTAATACATGTTGTATGTTATTTTCTTCGCAAAAACTTCTAAATGTTTCACTTGTAAAAGCAGAACCTCTATCTGAAACAATTCTTCTCGGTACACCAAAAATTTTGAACAACTGCTTCAATGCTCTTATAACTTCTTCAGAATTTGTTGTTTTAGTAGGTTCTAAAAATATAAATTTTGTGAAACCATCTATTATTGCTAGTATATGTTTGTATCCTCTAGTAGTTCTTTCTAATGGGCCTAAATGATCAATGTGTAATGTTTTCCAGGGCTCTGTACCTTTTTCAATACAATGAAGAAACCCTTCATTCTTGTTTGTCTTGTAGTTATATTCCATGCATTTTATACATCTGGATAAACATTTTTTAACGTACTTACGCATTCTTGGGAAATAATATAAAGTTCTAAGTTCTTCTAAGGTTTTTTCGGATCCTAGATGACAAATTTTCTCATGAGTTTTCGTAACTAACTGATGACGAAGTTGTCTGGGAACAACAAGTAAAAGTTTATCGTTAACACGTTTCATTAGATTTTCATTAACAATTTCAAAATCGTGAGGTTTTTGGTTATTTAATATTTTATTCTTTATTTCCATTATTTCTGAGTCTTTATTCTGTAAAATAGCAATGTTTTCTACCTCTTTATATTCTTCATCAACTAAATTCACCGGTACTATACGACTGAGACAGTCAACATGTCCCATTTTGTCGGCGCTTCTATGTTGGGCATCAAAATCAAAATTTTGAAGAATTAAACTCCAACGTAAGATTTTTGAATTTTGGTCTTTTTTCTTCAATGTCTGTGTTAAGGCATTACAGTCTGTAATTAAGGTAAATCGTTTGCCCAGCAAATAAATTCTGAATTTTTGTAGCGCATATACCACAGCTAGCAATTCTAATTCGAAACTGTGCAATTTCGATTCAGTTTCATTTGCCTTTATACTTGAATAATAAATAGGGTGAAATTTTCCGTTATGTTTTTGCATTAGTATTGCACCAAATCCACTAGTACTTGCGTCTGTGTGTAATTCAATCTCTTTATCAGGATCGTACAATTTTAGTATAGGTTCGTTGATCAAGTGATATTTCAGTTTATTGACAGCTTCAATTTGTTCAGATTTAATTTCAAAGTCTACATTTTGTCTTAATAAGTTTGTCAAAGGTTTTGCAATAATTGCATAATCTTTAATAAATCGTCTAAAGTAACCTGTCAACCCTAAAAACATTCGTATCTGTCTCTGGTCTTTTGGTATTGGAAAATTCTGAATGACTTTAGATTTTGCCGAACCGGGTCTAATTTGGTTGTGACTAATATGGTACCCTAAATAGTCTAACTCTGTATATAAAATTTGACACTTGTCAAAACGTAATTCTAATCCAAATTTAAGCATTAAATTTAGGACCTCTTTGAATATCTCTATGTTCTCTTGAATTGTATTTGTTGCAATCAACAAATCGTCCATATATACTTGCACTTTATTCGTTCTAATTAAATCGCGAAAAATTCTTGTAACGTATCGCATAAAAACCGAAGGCGAATTAACTAACCCAAATGGCATTTTCACAAATTCATATTGCCCGTTGTGTATTACAAACGACGTATATTTAATTGAATCAGAATGAACCTTTACGTGATAAAAACCGTTTTTTAGATCAAGTGCTGTGAAATAGTTAGCGTTACTCAAATTATTTAAAAGATCATCAATATGTGGCAGTGGAAATTTATCTTTTACCGTTTCCTTATTAAGCGCGCGATAATCTACACATAAACGACCTTCTCCATTTTTCTTTGCAACAAGCACAACTGGACTAGCGTATTCGGAATTACTAGGACGGATTACACCCTTTGCTAACAATTCATCAATAATTTTATTTATAACTTCACGTTCATGGTACGATACTCTCCGCGGTGAAGTGCAAATGGGCTTGTTTGTTTTTAAATCTATTTTCATCTGTAAATCCTCATCGTCAACTTCACATGGACAACTAGTTCGTAACATATTATAATTGGAAATTAGATTAGACACTTCCTGTTTTATTTTAAAATTTAAAACGGGATTAATATTGAATTCCGGGTCGCAAACATCTGTTTGAATCTGCATCATGGCACTTTCATATGAAACATCAGCTTCCATTGGTTTTGAAAACGCAATGCCGTCTTTATGAACATGCCACTCTACCGAATCAAGGAATTTTTGTCCGAGTATAACGTCGTTACTAATCGAATCTTTTGGAACCACGACCGCGCTTATTTCGTAGTCATAGTCATCAATTTTAACAGTGAATCTAGCTATTTTGTCACAGTTTACTCTACTGTTATTCAATCCTACTAAAACAGTGTTACATTTTTCAGTTATTAAATCAGTTGCAAAACAGTCTTTGATCAAATTCATTTTACTACCTGTATCGATTAAAGCAATTAAAATGTCATTACAAATCTTAATTGGTTTAATAAACTTTGAAATCGAACCTACAAAGTTTGTGTTCTGAAATATGTTAGATACAGGTCTACCAACCTGTACTGATTTCCGTTCTGTTGTGGCTGTAGTACAATTTCGGGATATGTGACCCAGCTGATTGCATTTAAAACATTTGATGGGTGTCATTGTTAAACTTGTTTGATTTCTAGCAACATTGGTTCCTGTCTCTGAAGACTTCTCACGCGGTTCTTGTATTTTGCTGGATTTTTCTGTTTCTTTATTGTGTGGCTCTTTGAATCTGTCGATGTTTAGTTCAGCTGCAACCATTTTCATACTCTGAAACAGACTTTTTAACGTTTTATGCTGTGCACAAACCATCTGTGTACGAAGCGTAAAATTATCTATGCCCTTAATAACATGAGATATTATTTCAGCCTCTGAAAGTTTAGCCCTTCGCGCAATCCTAACTTTGTCATAATAATAATCCTCAAATCTCTCTCCGCGTTTCCAGTGACGAGCCCTTATTTTGTCCATGATAGTTGCGATGTCTTCGTATCTCACAAACATATCTTTCAACTCGACTTTAATTTCAAACCACTCCATTCTACAGGTTTCTGGATTAGATTGGTACCACTGTTTAGCATTAGATACTAATTTGTTTGTAGCTAACAACTTGATTACATCATCAGTTAACGAATAAATACTTTGGACATCATCAACACGTTTTAACCATGTTTCTATATCATCAGACTCACTTCTACCACCAAAGATAGGTATTTGTAACGATATTTCTGAATACGGTACACTTACGTTAGTTTGATTCCGTATATTGTCTCTTTGCCTCAAAATTTGTAGCTCATTGTCTCTTGTCTGTAGCATTCCTAACATCGTTGTAAGATGCGCCATCATCTGTTGTATTGTTGGCTGTTCAGCGGCATCCACAACTTGCGCCGTCCCATCTTCAGCCTCAGAAATAGAATCGTGATGCATCTCCTTAATTCCTTTCCCGATTCTTCAGTACGTCGAATAACGGATGAGAATAATTAAGGAAGGATATGGACACAGGGATGAGATCGTATTGACTCTGTACGTCGGCCAAACACAAATCAAATCCGCCAATTCCTAAAATATCAATCACGTATCTATTACGAATTAATCAATATTATCCCACTTCTGAGATCTGTGGAGGATGTTGTCAAGCGGTAGGCGTTTATTTTATGTTCTTTTAATATATTTTTATTAAACAAATTGGACATACATTTATATATATAGCAAAATTAATTATATTTTTCTTCTCTTCTTTTTGACAGTGAAAAAAAACCACCTTCTGTTTTCTTATGTTGCTCGGCAGCCGTAGCGTAGCAACACACGGGAAACACCTGTGAAGTCCCTCACAATATTATGATTAATAACAAAATCGTTACATAGGATTTAAGAGCTAGTAGTGAAAAAAATAGTATATAAACCACGGTTGAGAAGATCATTATTGACCATGCGCCTTGTACCCCTCGGTTGCACCTCGGGGTACAATCTTGGCGCTAGGTCAATATGATCATCTTCTCAACCTTGGCTTATAATATACTATTATAAACTAGGTATTTTATTTTATAAAATCAGACTGTCTCTTTTGAGTTTAGAATGCTATCGCAAGACACGTTTCATATATATATTTTAATAAAGCCGTATATCTGCCTTTATTTTATTTCATTCTTGAATAGTTGAAGCAGAATAAAATTTCAATTTCCTCTCTACCCGTTGTTTCATTAACAGTCAGAGAAATTTATAGAGTTTCCGGTAATATGAGAAAGAAAGTTCCTAATATCTATAAATCTTAATACAGCACAGGGCGGCATTTAACTCTACGGTTCTGTACTCGTACACCCCGGTCGAAATCCGAGGGCAAACTTTAAATTTAGATTGATTAAGCCCAGCGCGTACATGCCGCCTCGCTCTACCCGCGCCCATTCTACGCCTATGTAGTATTTGCATGCTTCAATCGAAGTTGGCTGCCGAGCGCTGTGCTAATTACGAATAGACTTAATCAAATTAGATTTTAGTTTGATTCGAATTTGTAGAACGATGTAATGATTTGTTTACATGTCTCTCTGTGATTTCACGTAGCTGTTTGAGGGGCGGGAGGGGATGTTTGTGAGGGTGTGTGTATAGATGAAAGGTGGTTCAAGCGAATATGTGAACCTGTACCGATAAAGTTAAATGATGTATCGTTTTAATTAAAGGTGGTAAGGAGTTTGTACTATTAGTTGACATTACTGTATAGATATACCGGGTGGAACATCATACCTGTGTACATAGGCGATTAACATGAAAAAACAGTTTTTCTTTGCGCATTGCTCCCCAAATTATTTTAGCCAAAAATGCTTCAAATAAATGTTGTAGAGCATAAAATTCTGCATCTAAATCAATAAACAGAGTTACATTTACATGCGTTATAACGACAGAAATTAAATAAAAAAATATTAAAAATTACGTTGAAAATATCAAATAGCCATGGAAGTGAAACAAAAATAGAGAGATGCTCGACGTTTGACAGATCTCCTGATTTAACACCTAGCGATTTTTTTATGGGGTCATCTTAAATGTAAAATTTATAAGCAACGCCACCCAAATATTAATTCTTTGAGAGAAGCTATCGTGGATAAGTGCGCCTTAATCACAAATAGGCAGCTCGCTAATGTAAGACATTCCTTCTACAATAGACTTGGTTATTACTTGGCTGAAAATGGAGGATTATTTGAATATTTATTGTAATAATAAATTGTAGTGATTATTTTATTGAGAGAATTATTGTTTGATATTTGAATTATACTAGATAGGTTATAATTTTTACATGACCAACCCTATAAGAAATAAACGTTTCATTGAAATGTACAATTGTTTATTTATTATTAAATTGTAATCATAGGTATGGAGTTTTTTGTATGAATTTTATTGAATGATTAATTTGTCTGGGTTAAAATATCAAATAGACAGAAAAACGTCAAGCATTTATCTATTTTTGTTTCACTTCCATAGCTATTTGATATTTTGAACGTAATTTTTAATATTTTTTTATTTAATTTCTGTCGTTACAACGCATGTAAATGTAATTCTGTTTATTGATTTAGATGCAGAATTTTATGCTCTACAACATTTATTTGAAGCATTTTTGGCTAAATTAATTTGGGGAGCAATGCGCACGGAAAAACTGTTTTTTCATGTTAATCGCCTATGTACACAGGTATGATGTTCCACCCGGTATTGATGAACATGCTTAGCAAATATTTAAACCATGATTAAATTATATTATTATTTATTTATTTATAACTAAATATATTATTACGACTTTTACTCATTACTGGGTGTGGCATTCTGCCGTAACAGATCTCGATAAATGATATATTTTTTCGCGTGAAGTGCGGTTACTAGCCACAGGTGTAGTTTTAACGTTTTACCCCTGGGTAACCAATATTGAATGCGTAATACTTTGGTATTATTTAATTTCACTTATGGCGATTCTTGCTTATATCACCTTTCAGGCGTGGTTTGTATCCCTAAAAAGCAACTTCTGGAAGAAAAAAAATAGGGGTTCAATATTTTTTAGAGTTCTATTAGTGTGCCAAGTTTCATTTAAATCGGCGGGTGACAGTTGGGTAGTGTTACTTGTAAATACGACAAGCAAGTAATAATTATTAATGATCTGACAGTAACTAATCTAATTGTTAATTACGCCCCTCAAAGATGTTAGTGTAGAGAAAGCCACAGGGGTAGTTTTAATGTGATGAAAATTATTTGTCGGCTATGAGAATCAAACCCGGATTCTCAAATCCACAAACTGACTCGATACCACTGAGCCATCTCTCTCATTAAGGATGTATATTAATTGATTTGCTGATTACAAATAAAAAACATATATTTTTTCTATGATTGCTATGAAAAGTTCACAATTACGCTTTCATTTGTCATCGTAAAGATGACGTTTCTGTGAAACAATCGAAAAATATCTTTTTTGCGCGGCTCCAATGGCAACGCGTGAAAAAGACGTTAAATGTGCGCGTTTCCAATGGCAACGCGCGAAAAAGATATTAAATGCGCGCTTATTTCAATAGTTACCAGGGATACAAACAAAACAAAAACTTGTCATATTGACAGTTGACAGAACGAATTTATTTTCAGCACCTAACGTTTTTTAATCATTTTAAAGTGCAATCGTAGAAAAAATTATGTGTGTATCACGAGCGTAAAGTGTCTTTGTTCCTCTTGTACTACTGCAGCTCTCGTTTTCAGCTCGCGCTGCTGTTACCGTGCTTGAGTAACAAAGAATCACTTTACGCTCTTAATACACAAATAACTATTTTTAATTCGAAATAGTTATTTGTATCACTAGTCCAGAAACTGCTATTTTGCGAGTGCGAGTATATTTTGAAAGGCCTCGCCTGCGGCTCGTCCTTTCAAAATATACTCGCACTCGCAAAATAGTTTCTGGACGTGTAATACACATGATTTTTCGCGCCGACGTTTTTGTTAATTTAATAAAAAAGTTTAATTTATTACTCATATTCTAAATGTCAGGGAATTTTTTTATGTTGGTATCATCTAATTGTCAGAACTGTACTTTTAATTTTAATTAATTATTTATTGTTCATCAATTTACATCTTCAATAAGTTTAATTACACTGTACACTTTATTTAATAAACACAAAACATAATTCATTTCTTTGTCTATTTCACGACTTGTCATTCCAGTATTATAACCTAAAAAATCAACATATTTTATTTGGATTTTACATTGCTAATTCAATTATAATTACTTACAATTTTGTTTAAAATATATGTATAAATATTCTGTTTTCTTGTATTGGAAATACCCAACTATGAATATTTTATCATAATATTTTTACGCCAATGCAATATTTTGACATTTCGTACATTCAGGAGTTCGCTATACTAGTGACGCCAACATATAACCATAAAAAGTCACTAATTTTTGCCGGCCTCCGCCGGTAAACACATGGTTTCCGGACGATTTTGATTTATGTAATACTGCTAATGCCGGACGGTGGCGCGAAAAAGAAATTTTCGTTCGTGCTACCCCATTTAATGGGATATAGCGTGATGTTATGTATGTATGTAATAAACATACTGCGGCTCGGTGAGTGCTAATCCTGTACTGTAATTGGAATTAAATTCCTGTTGTATAGCAAAACATAAATAAATATCCATTCATTTATGCTTATGTCGTCTAAATTTTACATACATATTTTAATTACACATGATTAAACTGTCCCACCATGATACGTAATTGCAGAGCTTATAAACTTATTTTACTTTAGGATACATGAACTTGAGATAGTAGGTAAAATTCTTGTTAATTTAAAATGTACATAGTAAATGTTTAAACACTAGAAACTTTTCTCTCAATATGTAGGACCCAAAAGCAATTCAAGCCGAAATTAAAAGTCATTTAACACCTTCAGGCATTTCGTTAGTCCCTACCTAATCCAAGGTATCCAATATCCCTTACGTAACAAAACCCTGTCGTGCGGGGGAGTGAGTATGTAACAAGAAACAATTTACCGTTCGAAGGCACGGGCACGGGCACGGGCACAACCATAAACGTTAATAATTAATTTATCGTAGTCTGAACGTGTGCATTAAATATTCAGGAAAGTGTGCTAAACTAATTATGACTATACACTGCGTATTTCTCATGCGTGCACGTGCGCATGCGCTAGTTATTAAATGCCGCGCGGCGCGAGGAATTAATATACGGTTCCGTTTGCTCCGTGTACGAGTATTACGGGGAACATATATTTTAATTAAAAATACATCTGTACAGAACGCAAACTGCGAGCGATATTAACCGAGGTTGTTGCTTAGTTGGCACTGGAGGAGAGCAGCGAGATGAAGGAGCGATATTTGGTGGCAGTCGAAGAGAATATCTGTTTATTAAATTAATTAAAAGCAAATAAATGCGAGTATGATGACATTTACTAGTGGAGAGTCGGCGTCGAAACTACTATCTTATTTTTATTACAATAGTAGTTTATGTAACAAGTACATAATTTAGGTCTTTATTGGACGAGCCGAATTTTATGGCAGAGCGAGCGCAGCGAGCGATGCTAATAAATAAGGCGAGTCTATAAAGTCCGATTATGTACGAGTTGCGTACAACGTTTTATGTTCGACTGCATGGAGAATATTTTCTCTTAAAATATGATTGTCAATACCTATATTTAAAACATTTCATTGCATCTCAAAGTGTGCTTCGTTGTTATGCATTTATTGCTTTATTTATCAAATTGTCAAAGTGAAAAAAGTGTTGAGATGGATGAAGACATTGAAGACGTTCCAAAAGAAATAAAATATCTTACATGTATGGGGGTAGGTGGCTCAGTGGTATCGAGTCGGCCTGTGGATCTTGAGAACCCTGGTTCGATCCCCACAGCCGACAAACAATTTTCACCAATTAAAAAAAAAATCTACCCCTGTGGCTCCTCCACCACTAATATCTTTGGAGGCCGTGATTTGACGGCTGGTAACCGCACTTCACGCGAAAAAATATATCACTTACCGAGATCTGCTTAGGCAGAGTGCCACACCCAGTGATGGGTAAAAGGCGTGATGATATATTTATTTATTTATTTATATTTATGTAATGCAAGAGAATATCTAACAATTGTATGAAGACACATATAATACATACAGAAAATGGTGTTTAAATATTTCTTTTGAATTTTGTTTTAATGTGACATTGACAGCAGTCCAATTTTGAATTTTTATCGTACTAGTACAATAAAGTACCCGATTATGGACAGTAAACAGTGTCGTAAAACAAGGTAATATGATGCAGTCGAACATAAATATTATTTTTTCTACTTCCGTTAGGAAATAGACGTTTTATTTCATTTATTTGAGTTAGGTACTGTACTGCATTATTTAACTAGTGAAATAATGAGGTAACATAGCAACAGATATCTTGGTAGACGAATTCTGATGTGATATTCTTTTATTTTTTGAATTTATAACTGTCATTAATATGTCAAAATTTCATAATTTCAAAAACGCTCTTTCGTATTTATTAGAACGAAAGTATAAAAAATATTGTATGAAACTCGTAAGGAAATAAGGTTATTACCTTACTTATGTGTTTACATAACTCGGCTACGCCTCGTTCTGCAAATTTCACATGCGTAAGATAATAACCTTCATTTCCTTACTAGTTTCATAAATAGCTATTTTCTACAACTGTCAAAAATTAACACTTTTTTGTCTAGTATCAGTACGCGAACTACGTGATTATTTCATCATTTTCATTACCATGACAGTGTGTATTTTGCGCACTGTTTTACACCCTAGTGCGCAAATAGTTATTTGTGTATTAAGTAATTCTTTGTTACTCGAACACGGTAACTGCAGCGCGAGCTGAAGACGAGAGCTGCAGTAGAGTAAGAGGACCAAAGACATTTTACGGTCATGATACACTCATAATTGTTTCTACGATTGCACATTTAAATGATTCCAAAATTTATACGTACTGAAAATAAATTCGTTCTGTCAACTGTCAATATGACAAGTTTCTGTTTTGTTTGTATCTCTGGTAAATATTGAAATAAGCGCGCATTTATTATCTCGCATTGCCATTGGAGACCCGCGACAGATATTTTTTGATTATTCCACAGAAAACGTCAACTTTACAATGACAAATGTGAGCGTAATTGTCAACGCTTCATAACAATCGTAGGAAAATAAATATTTCGTACACGCTTCCAAATTATTATGAAAAGAGATTAAAACTGTGCGTTTCCAAGGCAACACGCGATAAAGATGTTAATGCGCGCTTATTTCTATAGTTACCAGGGATACAAACAAAAAATAAACTAGTCATATTGACAGTTGACAGAACGAATTTATTTTCACTACGTATACGTTTTTGAATAATTTTATGCAATCGTAGAAAAAATTATGTGTGTATCACGAGCGTAATGTGTCTTTGTTCCTCTTACACTATTGCAGCTCTCGCCTTCGGCTCGCGCTGCAGTTACCATATTCAAGTAACAAAGACTCGCTTTACGCTCTTAATACACAAATAACTATTGTAAATTTTGTGTAAAGTATATGTAAATTTTTTTGAAAAATCATGAGCATTCGCCGGGATTTGAACCCGGAACCTTTCACTCCGAGTATTTGTAGCTCAAGTGGTAGAGCAGTCACCTAGTGAGTGAAAGGTTCTGGGTTCAAATCCCGGCGAATGCTCATGATTTTTCAAAAAAATTTTAATTAGTAACCAACGATGACGGCGTTGTCAACTAATTAATTCTTGTAAAGTATATGTATTTGTATCATTACGAACAGTAAGGTAACATCAAAATATCCGTGTCTCGGTTTTAGCTCAAATCAAGTTAGAATCGTATCTTATACCACAAACAAATTCAATTATGTATTTGGTGAAACAGAGTAAGCCTTTTGACAAGTCCTGTGCTAATTATTTTAAATATCTAAATATTTAATAATAACAAACCTCCCCAAAACAGCAGGTAAAGTACCCGTTGAAAATTTCTTTCATTTCTATTCGCTGTGTTCATTAGACCGACATCAATTGTCAACGACGAATGGTTAATGAATGGAATAATTTAATACGTCTAATGAAGTTTGAGCAACGCCGCTTTGACGGTCCCGTCAAAGCATCCCCCCTCTTTCTCTGTACCCCTGCCCTAAACAGTCGAGAATCGAAAAGTGCGAAACAATCAGAGAATTTATTTTTAATTGACAAAGTTTTGGAGTGCGATTTGCCGTTTAATATTAATGCAGTGCCGTATTGATTTATTTGTTTCGCTGTTCAAGTTCGCCGGCTCTTTTGCTAAATTGGAAATGAAATTTTCAACGCCCTCGGCTGGGTGAATTATCGACGGATTCGACCGCATAATGAAACGCTTACATTGCGGAAAATATTCTTTATTATAATTATTATGTTCACTTTACTTCATAATATATATTGCCTGGATTACAACCCTTCTCAACTTCCAATAGAATAGCCCCTTTATATTATTCTTATATTGTCAAACACATTTTACCTTTATTAATATAGGTTTAGAAAGACTGTTTACACATTTTTTATTTTCCGGGAATTTGAAGAAAGATAGAAATTAGAACAATTAATCATTAACTAAATTTAATTTACCTATTTGTGCAGGCATTTATTTGTCGAGGGAAACATTTTCGAGCAATACGAGAAAATGGAATATTTGTGATTTGTATGGAGCGGTTTACATGTGTACCGTACTGTTGAAATAACATTTTAAGATTGAAGTGCAACTTGATGTATTTATAATAGGGAAAGTACTCGTATTATGATTATGACTGAAGGTTTGTTGCGTGATGAATGAGCTTGTATGGGGAGAACTATGAATGTGGTTGAAGCGAGGGTGGTATTTGATGAATACTGTTTATTTAATTAATCTGATGAATGAATCTGGGTTCGATTCCCACAGCCTACAAATATTTTTTACCATATTCAAATTACCACAAAAATTACCCTTTAAATAGAATTATGTCGACGTACAATAATAACTATAGCATTTAGACATCTTTTCTTTATCTATTGTTCAATTTAAAAATACACTTAGATGTATATCTACTTAAAATTGTCATTGTAATTATTTTTCGTAACACATGCACAAGAAACACGTTCTTATTCCCTAATTTTAGAGAGAAACACTGCTTTTCTCCCCTAGGGAGAGAAACATTATGTTTCCATAGGTACCATGTTTCTCTCCCTAGAGCGATGTTTCTCTCCCTAGAGTGATTAGCTGTTTGCGGTGTTTTCTAGGTAACTAGTTACGCAACCTATATTTGACATTTGTCCCGATAAGATGGTAATTTTTGTGCACTTGTTACGAAAAGTATAATATGCTTCACGGGAGGGCGCAATTATCCCTTGTGTGAAGTTGGCAAACCTCGACTGTTGCTCGAGCCTTCAGCCCTCGCTTACGTCTCAATTTGTCAATTTCACACGCGGGAATAATCGCTTGTTTCCCTCCCTTGATGCATAACATACTATTTTCTCATTTTTGTATCTTTGTTCCTCTTCTCTTTTTTTTTTGTGGCTTCTTGGCGGACCAACTACTTAGGTCATATGCCGCCATTACGCCCTGATCCGCGTTTTAGGTCTTTTTGTCAACAGCAACGCGGGTTTTCTCTGGACGGTCACCCATCCAAATACTCCCCGCGCGCAACGTTGCTTAACTCGCGTTATCGCTTGGATCAGTATCAACGAGTTGTCCTCTTCTCTTATTGAACTTATTATTGGAAAACGTGGAAGCCTGTTATTGGGTAACTCTGTTGGCTTCCCAATATTCGAAATAAATAAATAAATAAATATTAAAAATTACCTTTGTGGCTCTTCCCTCAATAGCCTCTTTGAAAGCCGTGATTTGACAGCTGGTAAACGTACTTTACGCAAAGAAATAGTATATCACTTTCCGAATTTAGTTACGACAGAGGCTCACATCCAGTAATCGGTAAAATGGAGTTTCAAAAGTTATTCAAAATTTGGTATCAAATTAAAGTAAATTCCAGTAAAAAAGGTCATAAAGTGATATAAAATTAAAGCTCGTCTTATGATCATTTGCTACAACGAAACATAAATTTTAAGTTTGATACCAACTGACAATATCTCATCAAAGTTTTATTTATTTATTTAAATATAAATATATCATTACCCATTACTGGGTGTGGCACTCTGCCGTAAACAGATCTCGGTAAGTGATATATTTCTTCGCGTGAAGTGCGGTTACCAGCCGTCAAATCATTGCACTTAGTGGAGGGGGAGCCACAGAAGTAGTTTTAATTTGGTGAAAATTGTTTGTAGGCTGTGGGGATCGAACCAAGGTTTTCAAGATCCACAGGCCGACTCGATACCACTGAGCCACCTACCCCATAATATCACATGTTAATATTAATTTTTGTTATACTATTGTTGACCGGAGCTTTCTATCATATACTGTGGTAACACAGCATATTTTTTAATATTTGGAATATTAGAAAGAAAGAATAATATTAAAAAACAAATCTGATGTGAGCACATATTTGACGTTAAATCTTTTATTTTTTGTTCTAATCCATAGCAAACTTAATTTAAAAAAAAACAAAAAATATATAATATTTAAATTTAGATATCTCGTTTATGCAAAAGGCTAATTTAAAAATTCTTAATGTGCTAGACGCAGAATTTAATTCTCTAAAACTATTATTTTCAGCATTTATTTCTAAAATTAAAATAATACCATTTTTTTCAAGGACAACTGTTAGCAGCTTCATGTAATGTGCCACTTCCGGTTCGTCTATTTGAACCAAAATCTATTATGTTATTTCCATTGATATAGTAGTCTTATATACCAAATTTGGAAAGTTTTAAATTATATTTGAATATAGTTTTTCATGAAAATCTATTATAGGCTTCAAGTAAAGTACCACTTCCGGTAGTTGTATAATGACCAAAAAGGGAGGTGCACAACTAGATGTTATAACAGTCCTAAATATAAAGTTTCAATTTTCTACGGCTTACCGTTTTTGAGTTATGCGAGATACGTACGTACGTACGTACGTACAGACGGCACGACGAAATTAGTCAAAATGGATTCAGGAAGGGCCAAAATACCTATTTCCGTTGAAATATGAGAACCGAAAATTTTCGCGATTACAATACTTCCTTTACTTCGTAAAAGGAAGTAATAATCGTTCATCGAATTTAACGAACTTGCTTGTTATATCCACCGTCTGATACGTCTTCTCTTTTCCATTTATAATTCTCTGATGTTTGAAGTTACGAAGAAGCAATCTTTGCATTTAAGTTTTACTCTTTGGCCGTTGAAAGTTCTAGTTCAATTAATCTAAGTTCCTAGTTCTTAATTAAATAATAAAATGAAAATCAGCAATATTTTCGTTTGAAACTGCTGAAGATCATTACTCGCGTTCCACGAAAAGCGCAAAGTTTTTCCATGTTTTCCTCTAATGTTCATTTACCAGCTGAAGGAAAAACGAAAGAAAAATGTCGGCAATTCAATTACACGCTCGGAACACTCATTATAAGGGTGTATTTAAATAATCAATGGCGGCTGGTCTTTCGGGGAAGTCCCGACGTAGTTCGTGCTCTCGCTAGCAAGCGCTAGTGGCGCTAGACGTGACGGAAGCCAAGCTTCCGGTTCTTCTAATCTCGATTCATTATGGATTTTATTGAACGGTATTGCTTGAGGTACTGAGTAGTTGGTTGGAATTTATAAAGACGCTGCTTCAAGAAGTTCCAGTGAATTTCTTTAGTCAGTTTTAAGAAACTGAAATGAGGAATACTGAAAGCATTTCTGAAAGCTGCAGACATAATAAATAAGATTAGTTTCTTTAATGAATTAATTTAGTTTTAACAGACGTTACCCTCAGAATTTAATCATGTCTTCAGCGAAATTAGATGGTATGTGGGCAAAATTAACGACTAATTTTTGGCAGATATACTATCTACGAGTATTGTTGTCTGATGAAATTTTGTCGACCCCGGAACATAGGACTTTAACATATAAAATTATATTTTTATTATTTCCTGCTTCCTTTATTATTTTAGAGAAAAAAGATTAAAATAAATATTGTACATTCAAATAAATTAGAATAAATTTTGCAGAAATTATGTTGAAAATTAGTTAAATTAAAATGAAACAAAATTGTCGGAAGAAAAAATAATTTTACATGAAACTGTCATATACAGGCTGTTATATTTTAATAGACCTAGCAAATATCTCGCTTATTTATCAACTTAGCAATTTCTTTCATATAACATGATTTATACAGCAACATGAAAGCTAGTTGATGACGGATGTACATTCATGATATCATTTCCGGTTTAGTAGTAATTAATATCAACTTTGAAATTTCAAATAGAACATACTATATTTTTTTACAAATTTGAAAAGTGCATCAAATTTGCTTTACAATCATGTAAAATAATCCATATGTTACATTATTAAAAAGTAAAATGGCGGGCACTTTATTATACACCTAATCGGAAAGAGAATAGTGAGCCATGCCTGTGGCTTGAAATAAAACAATTGTAACTATTATTATATAGTATGTTCCATTTGACATTTCAAAGTTGATATTAATTACTACTAAACCGGAAATGATATCATGAATGTACATCCGTCATCAACTAGCTTTCATGTTGCTGTATAAATCATGTTATATGAAAGAAATTGCTAAGTTGATAAATAAGCGAGATATTTACTGGGTCTATTGAAATATAATACCCTGTATAATATAACAAGTATGAAAATAGCTGAAAATATTTTGACATAAATTATGAGTTGTTATGGAAATGGAAACATGACGAGTGCGAAGCACGAGTTGTGTTTCCTATTTCCGTAACAACGAATGTATATTTATGCCAAAATATTATCTGTCAATTTTCATACTACGAGTTGTATTCGGCTTGAAAATGTACCAAACAAGAGTAAATTAACAAGAATAGTTAGGTATTTATTTGCACATTATTAATTAGGTATTACAGTGATGAAAATTTTGAATATTAAATGTGCACTGAACAAATGTAGAATTGACGTTTATGAAAATATTGAAAATATCATTTATTTTATTCGTAACCAAGGATATTATTAACGGTGGTATTTCCGATATCAATTTCACTAGTGATGAATTTCCGACGAAATGTACATTTCATTGGTTCATTTTCAAACAAATTCGTGATCCTATTGGTTGACAGTGACGTGTGGTGAATTCTCAGGAAAATAAACATTTGTCTGACCTTTAAGTCTCAGGAAAGCATTGCTTTGCATACCTAGTCAGGAAAATAACATATTGCCTGCCTAGGTAGGTAATGAAAGAAACGTGAGTGTCTAGTTACTTAGCAACATAAAATACTGACTGAATATGTAAGTCAAATATTTCTCTTAATTTAAATTAATTTAAAATATGTATTATTTGTTTATAAGTTTTAGGTAAATTGTTATACGTAACACGTCAGTAAAGCGTCGTACAGGATTCATAAGCTGTTTCAAGCCTCACTGTCGCTCGGTATGAAACTATCTACTCATCCTGTAATTGAACGCTTTCCTGACTTTTTACGTAAATAATTATTGAATTATTAAATTTTATGATAAATTGCAGTAAAAGAAACTACTTTTTGTAAAAGTGTTGCTGGTCCTGAAAAAGGACCGTTTTTTTGTTGTTGTTTTCAATAACATTAAATGTGTTTCTTGTATTTTAAATTTAATACAGAATAAATTAATTGCTCAAATAAATCTCCATTTTTGCCAAACAATAAAGGCGTGATGATATGTTTATTTATTTTTATAGAATGGTTATTTAAAACTCAATGTTGATTTTCTTTATGCCAATTATGTAAATTTTAAATATTTGGTTTTTCATTAACACTAAATATGGATTCATCAGAAAAGTAAATAAATATTTTTCTACTGATAGATGAAACGAGAATCATTTGCTTAATTTTGTTTAATTTCCAAGACTATCCCTATTTTAAAACTAATTTTCAACATTTTCAATTTAATTTCTGTCATTATAAAGCAGGCAAAATTAATTCTGTTGATTGTATTAATATAGAATTTGATACTCTACAACATTTTTTTTCTCTAAAATAATAAGGGAGGCAGCAAATTATAAAAATATGATTTTTCTTTGACACACTTAAATAATTATTTCGCGGCCTAGATACACAAATAACTATTTTCTACGATTGCTATGAAAAGTTGACAATTACGCACTCATTTGTCATCGTAAAGTTGACGTTTTCTGTGGAACAATCGAAAAATATCTTTTTTGCGCGCCTATTTCAATTGTTACCAGGGATACAAACAAAACAGAAACTTGTCATATTGACAGTTGACAGAACGAATTTATTTTCAGTACGTATACGGTTTTTAATAATTTTGAGATGCAATCGTAGAAAAAATTATGTGTGTATCACGAGCGGAAAGTGTCTTTGTTCCTCTTACACTATTGCAGCTCTCGCCTTCGTCTCGCGCTGCAATTACCGTGCTCGAGTAACAAAGAATCACTTTACGCTCTTAATACACAAATAACTATTATTGTTCTGAAAATCGTAAGTATGAAGTTAATTTTAATAAAAAAAACTAAACAGTATTTTTCGGTATTTCCATGACTAGTAGTCAATCGTCTTAAACTGTCACTGTACAGTACAGTAATTAGAATCAATTTCAGTTTCCTGTGTACAAGATAGACATGCTATTTTTTTGCGCCATCCTTACTCGCTTCAGTATCATCATATTCCTCTTCTTTCATCTGCCCCAAATAATTTTTACACCCTCTTTTACCATCTCTAGCCATCACCTGCTTGCTATAACCCCACATAAAGGGAGAAGAACGCAGAGCCACCTATCCTTTTGCAACCCACGCTACCCTAGTGTTCGTTGAACGACTGTCACAGTGTTTGAATAAAATTTCCATCTGGAGGATCAGGCACCAGCCTGAGTGTGTAACCGTGTAAAGTGCGGAATGGAGTTCTGTTCTTAACAGAGGCAAAGAGTCTTGAGCGGTTGCTGACTTTCTCAAGAAGAGCTTGTCAAAAGTTTCAGCAACGATACCTCAAGTAAATTAGAATAGTTACACAAATCCTAAGAGATTTATGATTCTTTTGTTTTTGATAAGTCGAATGATATAATTTTGCAAAATATATTTCAGGATTTAGTAAAAAATCTGATGTGTACATGACTTCCTTGTACGCGTATTAAACTATAGATATTTTTTAATTGCACATATTTGACATTAAATCTTTTAATTTTTTTTTGTTCTAATCCATAGCATACTTAATTTAAAAAAATATATATATATATAATATTTAAATTTAGATATTTTGCTTATGCAAAAGGCCATTTAAATAATTCTTAATGTACTAGACGCAGAATTTAATTCTCTAAACCTTTTATTTGCAGCATTTATTTCTAAAATTAAAATAATACCATTTTTTTCAAGGAAAACTGTTAGCAGCTTCATGTAAAGTGTCACTTCCGGTTAGTCTATCTTAACCAAAATCTATTATGTTATTTCCATTGATATAGTAGTCTTATATATCAAATTTGAAAAGTTTTGGATTATATTTTAATATAGTTTTTCATTAAAATCTATTATAGGCTCCACTAATATCTTTGGAGGCCGTAATTTGACGGCTGGTAACCGCACATCACGCGAAAAAATATATCACTTACCGAGATCTGCTTAAGCAGTGTGCCACACCCAGTAATGGGTAAAAGGCGTGATGATATATTTATTTATTTTATTTATAGGCTTCAAGTGAAGTACCACTTCCGGAAGTTATATAATGACCAAAAAGGGAGGTGCACAATTAGATGTTATAACAGTCCTAAATATAAAATTTCAATTTTCTACGGCTTACCGTTTTTGAGTTATGCGAGATATATACGTACGTACAGACGTCACGACGAAATTAGTCAAAATGGATTCAGGGAGGACCAAAATACCTATTTCCGTTGAAATCTGAGAACCGAAAATTTTCGCGATTACAATGCTTCCTTTACTTCGTACAAGGAAGTAAAAACATTAATATTAAAAGAAAACTTTATTTATTATAAGAAATATTAAATATACAATTGTTATATATAAGTACAAGTACGTACAGACATCACGACGAAATTAGTCAAAATGGATTCAAGATGGCCAAAATGCGTATATCCTCTGAAATCTGAGAACCGAAAATTTTCGCGATTACAATACTTCCTTTACTTCGTACAAGGAAGTAAAAACCATATTGAAAGAAAACATTATTTATTATAAGAAATATTAAATATACAATTGTTATATATAAGTACGATTATGTCTGACATGAGTGATTTGGTCTCCACTAAAATCTTTAAGTCCCCTGTACTGTAATTTTGAATTAAGTTCTTGTAAAGTATAAAAGCAGCAAATTTAATTTAAGTTTGCTACTAAAATAGTAAATTTATAGTCAGAAAGTTTTTAGAATTTCTGGTGTAGACGACGCGAATTGAAAGTGAATTGTCAATACAGAATAAAGATTAATTGTTCTTCACATTTTTATTTAAAATTCATGACGTTCAAAACATAATAATACATATTAGTACCGGTTGTCATACATTCTATTCACGAAACATCACAAAATAAAATTGTTTAGAAAATCACGAAAAAATACTGAATTACAAAATAAGTTTTGCTGATAAAATCAGGCAAAATTTCAAAGAAATTTCAGAAACAAATTTCCATTACAACGGTGTAAATGAATAAAGAAAAATTATCTATATTGTGAAAGCGAAATCTCGGTGTGTATGAGAATTTGTAAATTGTAATTTGAATAATTTGTTATTCAGTTAATGAGATTTTCTGGTAGATACCAGCTTTAATCGCATGTCTCCTTTTTATTCTCCGTGTCTTTGTCGCTTTCCGAACGTCGTCCACTGAGTAATTTAATTTTGTCACTGATGGGAAATTATAATTAACAAAGTTTTAAGTTTTACAGTTTTTATAAAACTTGATTGAATATTAAAATTTAATCTTGAAACTTATTTCATAAGGTGCATGTCTAAGCGAGGAAAAAATTGGATTTTGATACAGATCATTATGAAATTTGGTAATTAACTTCTTCGTTAAGTAAAACACCAAATTAAAAAGTGTTTTATTTACTATTATTAACTTTAGAAGAGCTGAGGCTTGGGGTCATATATACTTGAGATTTAATTTGTTTTTACATTTATAATATATATTTAAAAAATCTGATGTGGACACCACATGACTTCCTTGTACGCGTATTAAACTATAGATATTTTTTTAATTGCACAAATTTGACATTAAATCTTTTATTTTTTGTTCTAATCCATAGCAAACTTAATTTTAAAAAAGAACAAAAAATATATAATATTTAAATTTAGATATCTCGTTTATGCAAAAAGCTAATTTAAAAATTCTTAATGTGCTAGACGCAGAATTTAATTCTCTAAAATTTTATTTGCAGAATTTATTTCTAAAATTAAAATAATACCATTTTTTTCAAGGAAAACTGTTAGCAGCTTCATGTAATGTAATTTCGGTTAGTCTATTTTAACCAAAATATATTATGTTATTTCCATTGTTATAGTAGTCTTATATACCAAATTTGGAAAGTTTTAAATTATATTTGAATATAGTTTTTCATGAAAATCTATTATAGGCTTCAAGTAAAGTACCACTTCCGGTAGTTGTATAATAACCAAAAAGGGAGGTGCACAACTAGATGTTATAACAGTCCTAAATATAAAGTTTCAATTTTCTATGGCTTACCGTTTTTGAGTTATGCGAGAAACGTACGTACGTACGTACAGACGGCACGACGAAATTAGTCAAAATGGATTCAGGGAGGACCAAAATACCTATTTCCGTTGAAATCTGAGAACCGAAAATTTTCGCGATTACAATACTTCCTTTACTTCGTACAAGGAAGTAAAAAGGATTCAATTATATAATAATATTAAACAAAGAAAAGGCTTCAGAATCCAATATGTTTTTTAAAAATATTTATTTGTATATCAATATTATTTTATATTTTTACGTTTTTCAAAGATGCTGACGATGAGCTAATATTTTAGCTTAAAACGTCCATAAATAAATATTTTTAAAAACATATTGAATTCTGAAGCCTTTTCTTTGTTTAATATTTTTACATTTATGTTGGTACTACTGAACTGAACAAAATAATATCCTCTTCTTAAGTATGTAATTTCCATAAAATATATTAATTTGAAGCTTGATTATATACTCGTATCTTCCTAAAATCAATTTTCATAAACTCTTATCCGTGCTAATATCAAAATTCAACTCGGAACACAGCCTTCATGCTTTTGTAACACAAAACGTTATAATTCAATATGAGGATGGAAACTGAATTACTATTTAAATTAAGTTTTTATTAATTATAATAATTAAATCACTAATCAAGTTTAAAATTAAGTAAAACGCGAACACCGCGTGATGTGAAGATCTACATCTTCACACATTGAGTCGATGGACGAGACTGATGGTTTCTACCAAAACACTTGCTGTCCTGGGTACAATACCCACATCTGGAATCCATCCCTCTCGCATCGGGGTGGACACAGATGTCTTAAGTGTTTTGGTTATGTAGTCTGACACTCTGGCACTGCAGATAACGCGAACATGAAATCTTGTTGGAATTCTAAGAATATTAACTATAACTGTCTCTTTTTATAATTTAATGCCTTATATTCGAAAACCAAAAGATCTCACACTCAGCCTTAATGGGACATGTGGTCACGAGTGTCAAACGAAACCAATCTTGTCTAAACGCAACATAACAACAATGAGATAGCTCATATTGTTACACTTTAAAAGAAAATGCTTCAAACAAAAGTTGCGTGCAACTATATTTATTTGCAGTATATGTGTTTAATAGCTATTTATGAAACTAGTAAGGAAATGAGGGTAATAACCTATTTCCTTACTAGTTTCATACAATATTTTTTCTACTTCCTTTCTATACGAAAGAGCGTTTTTGAAATTATGAAATTTTGACATATTAATGACAGTTATAAATTCAAAAAATAAAAGAATAACACCTCAGAATTCGTCTACCAAGATATCTGTTGCTATGTTACCTCATTATTTCACTAGTTAAATAATGCAGTTCATTACCTAACTCAAATAAGTGAAATAAAACGTCTATTTCTTAACGGAAGTAGAAAAAATAATTTAGGTACTTTCGACAGGGGAAAATGTACGTTCATTTTCAGTGACTGTAAGATAAGACTGCTTTGTGAAATAATGAGAAAAGCATTCATTGCAGTAATTTAGAAATCAGAGTAGGTTAATGCTATTTACTTCAAGATACGTCGGAAACCACTTACCATCAATTTTGTAAAGAACCTGCACAGAAGTTTACCTCGCTCTATGCAAATATCCGGCTGCGCAATCAAATTGATTCAAGTGATTCTCAGTAAAACTGCACTCAAGGTAGAAGAGCAACTTCTTTACTTTTGTTTCTTTTGAGAAATAATTATTCTACTTCTATGTTGTGAAGCATCAAGTTGAAATGAAAATAAGTTTGTGATTTTTAATAGTTAATATTTATTTTTAATTAAATTGGATTTCTGAATTTGTTTTCTAAATTAGTTTCTGATTTATTATAGTAACAAGTTTATAAGTTTAAAGTTTGAAAACTGTGAAAGTTTTGATTAAAGTTTAAATTTTATGATTTTCATTATCGATGTAAGATAAAACGAAATGAAAACTATGATACATTTTCTACTGTTTTGAACAAAATCTAAGGAGTTTCTTATTTTATATTTTTCTGTTATATTATTTAATAGTGAAGACATTGAAGGAAGGTGGCTCAGTGGTATCGAGTATTAAATTAAATAAATAATGATAAAAAGCTAGTTCATTTAATGCAAACAGTTTAAAGATTCACATACATACATAACATCACGCTATATTGTTGTATTATATTGGTCCTGAGACTTACAAATTCTACAAAATATTTATACTATGACTATGCAGAACCATTTCTACTTCACATACATACATATATACATAACATCACGCTATATCCCATTAAATGGGGTAGCACGAACCCGTCAACATTCTCATTCTGACACACGATACTCGTTTCGACCACATTAACACTTCCTCCATACGAACTCTTTCTTTTCTCACAACCAAAATCCATCATCATGCAACAAACATTCATCCATTCGCTCCTGTACACCTGTTTTGTAAATCTTCACTTACGCCCACTTCTCTAACAACGAATCTATAAGAAATGAAGGCAGCATCGCCTGCGCTTGTTTAAAAATACATTTAACACAATTGTAGTTACACAGTGTATAGTAAAAACTGAAAATGAAGTAAAAAAGATGAGGAAAGAAGGGAGTATCTTCCTGCGCTTGTTTTTGAAACTGAATTCCACACAATTGCAGTTGGACACTCTATAGTAAAAACAGAAAATGAATCACAAAGATAAGAAAAGAAGGGAGCATCTACCTGTGCTTGTTTTTGAAGGTGAACTCCACACAATTGCAGGTAAACATTCGAAAAATCTAACCAATGAATCTAAAATCCAGAATTATACGCTTGTCCTTATTCATCACATTTATCCCCCAATTAATTCCTATCCTGACACACCACTTTTGCTTCAACCACATTCATAATTCTTTTCATACAAGCTAATAATATAAGAATCATAAGATAATTTGATTACTTAGTATTAGTATTAGATAGTTATAACAATTGTTTTAACATATTAAATGTTAAATTTGTCTTACAGAAGAATAACCACATAAAATACACCTCAACATAAAACTATAAAACAATCTCAATTTCCGAATTTTTTATCTAAACAAAAGCCAGACAATATACACAAGAATCCCTTCCTCAAAACAAAAAACTCACTTATAAGACTGCTCCTTTAAATATCCTCCTTCTACACATTCCCAACCAGTCTCTCGCCAACCCACTCACAGCCTAAGAGCTAATTTGCATGCGCACCTGAAGAGAGAAGCAGGAAATAACAACGAGGGCCGCGACTACCAGGGCGAAAAATCTTGTTGTAATTTCTACTGAGCGGCGTCATGATTTAATTTGCTCGTTTTAATCCGGGACAGTGAGTTGAGTCCGGACTCCGGAGTAGGATTGTTACACTTGGAGTGGCTCCGGAGTAGCAGGAATTTGACAGCAGGGAAGAAGTTATGTATGCTAGGAATAATAATGAGGGAATGAAACAGTACATGATATTCTAACTAGAGACAAGAGCTCGGCAAGTACTAGTATAAAAGTACTTAAGTACTAAGTATCATTCAATTTAAATAGTTATTTTTGTATTCACTGCCCAAAATGAGTGTATTTTTGTTGCGCATGAGAATAGTCATTGGAACGCGAAAAAAACCAAGATTATTTTGCTTCAATTGTAGGGCAATTTCAGTAGATAATATTCAAGTTTAATTTTAAGCAATAAATTATACGTGATGCAACATTTAAGTAAATTTAAAGAATATTTAAGAATGAAGTGTATATCGGATGGGGTAGGTGGCTCAGTGGTGTCGAGTCGGCCTGTGGATCTTGAGAACCCTGGTTCAATCCCCACATCCGACAAACAATTTTCACCAATTTAAATCTACCCCTGTGGCTCCCCCTCCACTAATATCTTTGGGGGCCGTGATTTGACGACTGGTAACCAAACTTCACACGAAAAAATATATCACTTACTGAGATCTGCTTAGGCAGAGAGCCACACCCAGTAATGGATAAAAGGCGTGATGATATATTTTATTTTATTTAAGTGTATATCAGGTAACCGAGCGTAAGTTGTTTTGTTGCATAATAAATAAATAAATATATCATCACGCCTTTTACTCATTACTGGGTAGGGCACTATGCCCTAGCAGATCTCGGTAAGTGATATATTTTCTCACGTGGTGTGGTTACCAGCCATCAAATCACGGCCTCCAAAGATGTTAGTAGAGGGGGAGCCACAGGGATAGTTTTAATTTGGTGAAAATTGATTGTCGTCTGTGGGAATCGAACCAGGGTTCTCAAGATCCACAGGCTGACTCGATACCACTGAGCCACCTACTCCATATTTTTTTTCAATTGTGGGCCAATTTCAGTAGATATTATTCAAGTTTAATTTTATTTATTTATTTATTTTCATTTCAACAGGCTTGTAAGCCCAAATACAAAAGGTTATAAATCGTATATAATTAGGTACATTAATATAGCAGGTAATACAAAAGGGTCATTCATATCTATGAACATTATGTTTCATTTTAAGGAATAAATTGTATGTGATGCAACATTTAAGTAAATTTAAAGAATATTTAAGAAAGATGTGTATATGGGGTAACCGAGCATAAGTTGTTGTGTAGAATAATAAATAAATAAATGTCAGGATAGGGATGTATGAAGAATGTTGATCGTACAATGATTCTATCGTAAAGATTATTGATTGAGTTATATATTTTTTTGTTTTTCGTTAGAAACAAATGTCAATGTGTAGTTGTAAACCTCAAAAGAAAAATCATTTCTTTGTATAGTTCTTGTTATTAATTTAACAACTGATACACACAAGTAAACAAAAAAACAAAAAGCAAAAGAAACAAAACCACCTCAGGGAACGTGTATCGAAAAAACTTTGTAGATTCTCATGTTTGCCTTCTTGTTGGTTTCCTTGAAAATTGAAAATATTCATCGGTCGCGACGACAGTGAATTTGATCCTGTTCGGGAGTTTTCGCCGCTTGACGGAGTTGCTCGAACAGGACGAATGTTGGTTCCTTGCCTGCGGCTGGAAGTGACATTGTGAAACTCTATTTTGAGCGGAACTCGAACTCGAATGCACAATTCGTGTTGGGACCCACGAAAGAGAAAGCGAGGATTTTTCATTCCGCCGCGAACAAATTTGCATTTGTTATTTGTAATCAGGATGCACTGTTTGAGTTTTGCGCCACTAGATGGATAATTTTGAAAAGCATTATATCCTGTTTGATGTTGAATAATTTTCTTTTATCAAGTTATCATCAATTTATATTAAATCAACAGTTTACTAATAGTAAAAATAAAATAAATATATCATCACGCCTTTTACCCATTACTGGGTGTGGCACTTTGCCTAAGCAGATCTCGGTAAGTGATAAATTTTTTCGCGTCAAATCACGGCCCCCAAATATATTAGTGGAGGGGGAGCCACAGGGGTAGATTTAAATTGATGAAAATTGTTTGTCGGCTGTGAGGATTGAACAAGAGTTTTCGAGATCCACAGGCCGACTCGATACCACTGAGCCACCTACCCCATACTAATAGTAACTTTAATTTATTCTATAGATTATATTAATTATATTATTATAGATTGATACCCGTTTGCATCAACTAAACGTAAATTTTAAAGCTGATATAAACTGATAATATTGTATCAAATATTTGACAACAATGTTAGTTTGTTTTCATATATCATTTTACTTTGATATGCTTTTATTTGTCAGAAAATTTAAGTTACGATAGTGCAAATGCCCATAAAACGCTTAATTATGTGAAGAAGTTAAAATGGAATAATAAATGTAACAATTTCGGACAGTTCCATATTTTTTTTCCTTCTGGCTTCCTGGCGGACCAACTGCTAAGGTCATATGCCGCCATTACGCCCTGATCCTGCGTTTTAGATGTTAGAATCAACAGCAACGCGGATTTCTCGGGACGGTCACCCATCCAAATACTCCCCGCGCGCAACGTTGCTTAACTCGCGTTATCGCATAGATCAGTTCCAACGAGTTGAGCCATGGCCGTTGACCAGTTCAATATTATAAACCATTATAATTTCTATAGTATGCATCAAACTAATAATTATTTGTTACAAATTTTGTTTTACCCTTGTTATTTCAAAATAAGCATTTTAATTAATTAATTTATGGGGTAGGTGGCTCAGTGGTATCGAGTCGACCTGTGGATCTTGAGAACCCTGGTTCGATTCCCACAAGCGACAAACAATTCTCATCAAATTTAAATCTACCCCTGTGGCTCCCTCTCCACTAACATCTTTGGAGGGCGTGATTTGACGGCTGGTAACCAAACTTGACGCGAAAAAATATATCACTTACCAAGATCTGTTTCGGCAGAGTGCCACACCCAGTAATGGGTAAAAGGCGTGATGATATTTTTATTTATATTAATTATAACATAAACATCAGAAAATATATAAAATGTGGTGTCAGCCATTTTGTCTATTGTTAACTTTTAACATGCTGTTAGCTAACAGCATCGCTTTATGTAACCGAATGTTAATCACGGCGTAAAGTTAACAACTGACGTATTAAGCATAACGTGAAGTTAGCTTTCTACATCTGTCATTGTAACATAACCTTGGTTTTGAAAATATTAAAAAAATTAAAATGGGGTAGATGACTCAGTGGTATCGAGTCGACCTGTGGATCTTGAGAACCCTGGATCGATTCCCACAAGCGACAAACAATTTTCATCATATTAAATCTACCCCTGTGACTCCCTCTCCACTAACATCTTTGGAGGGCTTGATTTGACGGCTGGTAACCACACTTGACGCGAAAAGATATATCACTTACCAAGATCTGCTTAGGAAGAGTGCCACACCTAGTAATGGGTAAAAGGCGTGATGATATTTTTATTTATATTAATTATAACATAAACATCAGAAAATATATAAAATGTGATGTCAGCCATTTTGTCTATTGTTAACTTTTAACATGCTGTTAGCTAACAGCATCGCTTTATGTAACCGAATATTAATCACGGCATAAAGTTAACAACTGACGTATTAAGCATAACGTGAAGTTAGCTTTCTACATCTGTCATTGTAGCATAACCTTGTTTTTGTAATTATTAACAAAATAAACATGGGGTAGATGGCTCAGTGGTATCGAGTCGACCTGTGGATCTTGAGAACCCTGGTTCGATCCCCACAGCCGACAAACAATTTTCACCAATTTAAATCTACCCCTGTAACTGCCCCTCCACTAATATCTTTGGGGGCCGTGATTAGACGGCTGGTAACCACACTTGACACGAAAAGATATATCACTTACCAAGATCTGCTTCGGCGGAGTGCCACACCTAGTAATGGGTGAAAGGCGTGATGATATATTTATTTATATTTATACATCAGAAAATATATAAAATGTGGTGTCAGCCATCTTGTCTATTGTTAACTTTTAACATGCTGTTAGCTAACAGCATGGCTTTATGTAACCGAGTATTAATCACGGCATAAAGTTAACAACTGACGTATTAAGCATAACGTGAAGTTAGCTTTCTACATCTGTCATCATAACCCTGCTTTTAAAGTTATTAACAAAATTTTATTTTCCAGTCGTAGAACAAGAATAATAAGTGACCTGTTTTATAAAATTTTAGATACTAGTTTTTTATACATTCGGAACACACAATTCTACTCGTATTTGACGTTTTTATTATTATTTTTTTTAATTTGTTCGCATAGTTGACAAATTCATCGGTATACTGCGGCTGAAATTCAACTGAAAAATCTCCTAATGAAAATTATATATCATGCCTTACACATCTCTTTCATTTCATTTATCATTCATTATTTCAGAATAATTACAAAACGTATTGAAAGTTCAAACTTCAATGAGATATCAGGACATAACGCATTTCCTGGAAAATATCTTGTGTGAGAGTCACATCAGCAGGAAGCAGGAATTTACTGTCGTTCACCGTAGTAGTTATCAGCAGGGATTTGATGCTTTGAGATCTGTGCGTGAGATAATGCAGGAATGAACAGAACGAAGGGTTGTTGAAACTTTGAACGTTTGAAGGTCTGAACAAAGATTTCGGTGTTTTCTGATTTAGAGAGAGATCGCAAACAATGATTATATGTGTATTTTACTATTAAAATATTAATATTTTTTACTGCCAAGTTAGAAAGTTATGTTTTTCTGTACTTATTTAATATATAGAGTAGCACTTTATTATTATATTTTGATTGGATAATGTCATCGTATCCATACGAGAAATATTTCAAATATTTTTAAGCGATTTTCAAAATAAAATAATTGTCAAAATTGATTTTGTTCCCGACCATGTCAGAAAAAAGTCCCTGAATTATAAATTATAAGTTCAGGAATAGTTATTAACATACCTAGGAATAAAGAAACTTAGATAATTGGAATATCAGTCTAATTTATTATTTTTGTAATGTTCTTTTTAATGTGTTTTATAGTTAATTGTTAGGAGTTGTTATAATTTTTAAACATTTTTGACTATTTATTCTTTTAATTTGTGACTAATTATGTTAAGTTTTTAAACAATTTGTTTATGTCAATTATTAGACGTTACATGTAAGTTTTTTGTTTCTGTGTTTTTTTAAAAATAAGTCTTATTGTTATTTACTTCGTAGATCCCTGAAGAAGGCGATGGTTATCGCCGAAACGTTGGAATTGTAACATTTTTAAAATAAATTAGACTGATATTCCAATTATCTAAGTTTCTTCATTATTTAAACAGTGATCATCGAATTTACTATACCTAGGAAAGTTATGAGTCTCATTATAGCCGTAGATGTCAGTTTGAAATCCGAGCTGGTAGAGCGAGGATTTTAAGACATCTAAGGCCTGTTATGGCTCATAACATCCGTGGTTTGTTCAATAGTTTACCGATTTAAGAATATAAACACGTTAACGTCATTAATAAATATTATTTTTTGAAGTTCTTTTATGAATAACGACATTGTCATCATTTTAGAAGGTGATCAAGTAAGTCTGTGGTCTGTATGTTTTTATTTAACGCCATGATTACAATTGTTTTGTATCATATTTATAAAACATTTTTTTATTTAAACGTCATAACGTGGTTATCTCTAATTTGAAAGACTGTACAATTAATATATATTATGATAAGCAGGAGAAGTAATCTTTGTATTATTGTTGTTTTGAGTTCCGTTTGTATTAATAGTGTTATATTATCATTGTGTTTTATTTTAATTTTCTTGACTGTTTTGATAAGTCAGTATGGTAATATTACAAGTACATAATATAGTTATTACTTACTTACCAGCCTACTTTTGTGCATGTAAACATAGGTTTCATATCCTGAAACCGGTAAATATTATTTTCTAATAGAGTTGTAAAATTATGTATGTATGCTTCATGAAAAACGTGTGTTACTTCCAATAATATACAAATATATTATTCTTTAAGTGTTGCTAAATTAAATCATCTTAATCATTTATTTTTTAAACTAATTCAAATCTCATTTATATTATTGATATTTGTATCACATTAAATACTAACAATTGATTGATTTTAAATTAGAACTTCTTGTACGACACGCAATCAACAAATAAATGAATTATAAAAACAAAAATGTTTTCAGCTTAGATTTGTAATTTTAGAGTTGCTATAACAAGAATTTGGTACAAGTATTCATCATCATAATTCATCTACATTATTCTACATAACTTTAGTAGATAGAAAATAACGTACAATTAAATAAAAAGATGTAATGACTTTTTCGTTTTTTGCTTTCTTTTGTTCTCGTATTCACATTTCGAACAATGCGACAAAAATGCTCCCCTTTCAAGGGTCATAGAAAAATTCCTTACATCAAGAATATAATTAGCACCGGGCCGGTCCTGTGCGAGTTTACAGGACTAATTTATTTAATAAAAGGCTCCACTGTGTATGAGAAGAAGAATAAATAGCATAATTAAACTAACAAATTGCTTGTATTCAAGTTGGCTGGGTGCGTTTGCGTGCGGCCATTTCCTTGCGGTGTTGCGGCTCACCTGTCCGCAACGTTGCCAAATTGCCGCGAATCTGTGAAATGTTTGCGGGAAAATGTGCACAATGTAAAAAGAAAGGATTTTGGGAAATGAATTCTTTTATTTTGTGGAAAACCGGACGATTCTGTTATTGTAAATTTCACTATTTCAGGAAAATTGTTTTTCTGAAATGCTCAATTTTATATATCCCGGACCACTAAATTATTCTATTCACTATATATATGAAAATATAATTTCAATTATAGTATAAGAAATAAATAGCTTGTGGATTTGAGAACCCGGGTTCGATTCCTACAACCGACAAACAATTTTCATCACGTAAAAATTACCCCTGTGGTTCCTCTACCACTTACATTTTTGAGGGCCGCGATTTTATGGTTGGTAACCGCACTTCACGCGAAAATATATATCACTTACCCAGATCTGGTACGCTAGAATGCCACAAAATGTGGGCTTTCAAGAATGAGTAATAATTTTTGTGAATTTTGAAAAATCAGAACATCAAATTAATATACTCCCTTAATTTTTTTTTAATAATATTGAAACATTATATATTAACAAATGACAAATATTAGTTTAAAGGACTAGTTAATTTGAACAAATGTATATTTAATCCAGAATCAAAAAAACTGATCCTAAATCTAAGTTTTATTTATTTATTTAAAATAAAATAAATAAATAAATATATCATCACGCCTTTTACCCATTACTGAGTGTGGTACTCTGCCTAAGCTGATCTCGGTAAGTGATATATTTTTTCGCGTGAAGTGCGGTTACCAGCCGTCAAATCACGGCCTCCAAAGATATTAGTGGTGGAGGAGCCACAGGGGTAGATTTTTTTTTAAATTGGTGAAAATTGTTTGTCGGCTGTGGGGATCGAACCAGGGTTCTCAAGATCCACAGGCCGACTCGATACCACTGAGCCACCTACCCCATTATTATTATTATTATTATTATTATTATTATTAGTATTATTTATTTATTTATTTTATTTATTTATTTATATATTTATGTTACTCTGTACAACAGGAACTTAATCCCAATTACAGTATAGGGTCCACACTCACCGAGCTGCAGTGTGGTAGTTCATATAATTTGGAGCTTGAGTGAGATTCGAATTCCGTATCGCTATCCACACCATCGTACTGACGGACATTTAATGCATAGTTCAGAGTAATATTTCAAGTGTGCGAAATGCGGATATAGGGTTATTAACCACCTTTATATTCGGGCAAGATTAATTAAGTTTGACTTTGCTCGGGATCTCCGGATTAGAATTCTATATCGCTATCCACAATACCGTACTAACGGACAAAATAGTAAAGTTGGCAATCCGATTTATCCAAAATATATTGTATCAAATATTTCAGTTTTGTTTTTGATTTCAAGTTACATATATATATATATATATATATATATATATATATATATATATATATATATATATATATATATATATATATATTCTGACAGAGATTCATAAAAGGAAATGTAATAAGGAAATTTCTGAAATGTTAGAAATTCCTTCAATAAGTTAAAAGCATTGACATCGCAATCAGAAAAATAAACCATCTGTCAAAGTTAATAGCTAATAACACTTCAGTTTATTTCAGTACATCACAAAAAATACTTCCTCTCAAGCATCACATGTAAAAAAAACTGAAAGAAAAGAATATCCCGCCATCATGTACACTCACTCAAGCAAGATAAAACAGAGCTCTCCATTCTTCTAAACTTTTCAGTTTTATATATCGCCACGTCAAAGTGACAGGCCGTGCGCTACAGTCGCGTCGCGAACTCCACCAAGAAGTTAAAATCCCCAAACGGTTATTCAAGTCACGGTGGCATAAATATTAGTTTAACTTCAGCATATCATGATAACTTTTTGATTATGAATAGCGGCAGGACGGCAACAATGCGAATAGTTTGCAGGGAGCAAAAGTTGCTTGTAACGGACGTGCCCCGAATGGGAAAAGGGAAAATGCGCAAGTGTGCAACGTTGCCGATTTTAACATGGGACGGGTTATCGCGAGTTTTGTGTAGTTGTAAATTATTTTAATTGGGGTTCATACCCCCAATAATGCGACTGTACGATTCAAGTTGCAATGCTAGTGGCTGTAATTAAATTTTCGGGCAACTAATGTTAAAGATTCTAACACGGAATGCAAAAATATACATGGACATTTTGTTTGAAAATAATCTATTATTTTAGACAAATATAATTCAAATTAAGTTGGTATCACTTTTATTTCAAACAGATTTCTGTAAAATACTAAATGATAATATGAAAATGTTGACAAACTGTTTTTTTTTTGTTTTCAATGATTTTCATATTATTTATCAGATAAAAACTTCAGGAAAGAAATTTATTTTAAATTTTATATTCTTAAAATAATTTGAGACCCAACGGTATTTCAAAAACTAAAAACTTAAAAATTTTGTAAAACATAGCCAAGTGCTTATTTCATATTTTTTATTAAACCTTGTTTCACCAAGTGTTGGATGACAATTAATTTTGTCTTTGTTGTTATTTAAATTGCTATTGCGTAGCTTTTCCTTTTTTTCGGTAGATGGCATGACCTGTTCCACAGAACTTCGCATGTCATCTTACCTGTTTGTTGGAGATCTTATTCTCTGCTGGCACAGTTCTTCGTCACCAGCTTCTTCACGTAAACTTTGTTCTAGGTGAAGAAGTGAGTTATACCATACTGATGAGCTCTAATAAGAGCGAAACGCGTCTATGGTTACTAACTGTGCTGGCCAGCCTCTGACGATGCCCTCATAAGGTGACTTGGAGGCTGAATTTTGTGAAACATAGCCAAGTGTTTATTTCATATTTTTTATTAAACCTTGTTTCACTAAGTGTTGGATGACAATTAATTTTGTCTTTGTTGTTATCTAAAAACTTCTGTTTATGTTTTCCGTTTTTGATAAAATCTTGTATAATTATTGTATATTGTTTCTCTAATGGAAATGTATTTTTTTTGTTACAGGGGCAAGTGTCAACTCTTTTTACAAATTATAATTAAAGATGAAAAGATGATACAGAAAGGTAGGATAATTTATATACAAACATTTTTAATTTTTTTCAGAAGACAAAATTTGTTTATATTATTAAATAATTTTTAATTGAATAGCATAGAATTCTGACTGATATTACAAGAAAATTAATGATTTAAAACATCTGACAATTAGTTCTCGTTTCAATTTTAATGAGAGTACAAATACTATTAATTAGGTAATTAACTAATAATCAACTGAAAATAAAAATATAAAGAGATAAATTGTTTGAGATATTTTGACAACTTCAGATCGTAGTAAATCACTAATCAAAATGTCGTCCATAACCAAAAAAGAATTTTGTGGGGCTCACTTTTATTCTGAAATTTTATATACCTATTTAGGAAGAAAACTATTACATGTCAATAACATGAAAAAGTAATATTTGATTAGAAAAATGAAAAAATGGTAACAATGTAAACTCACAATAATGAAATATTACAGCAATGACGTTCACAACAATGAATAATTCAGATTGTGATTTCAACAATTAAATAATCAAAAGTTTTAATATGTGAATTTTCATAATTGTGTGAGTTGAATTTAGCAACCTTTGTCAAATATAGTTTGAAAAGAAAAATTGTACTGCAAATTTAAAATTTTAGATTGCAGCTTATTCGAATTTATGTATTTATTTTTTCTAGAGATGAGCGAATATCAAATTTCTCGAATTCGAATATCGAATACGAATATTAATCAGATCTCGAATATTAGAGGTACTCGAATATTCGAATACTCCTAAAAGTTAATTTATTTATTATTAATAATTATTTAATTATGTCCTTTTCATTATTTGAATGAAATTGTTAAGATAAAATAAAATTAAAACAAAAAGTACAAACAAAAAATAAAAAGACGGAAACTACAAATTTAAGGTGAAACGTACAGGCTAATGTTGGCGAAAAACAAATTTGAAATATGGTACGTCTTCATGGTTTTGAAACAAAATATCTTTGTTAATAACTTCAAAGTATTGTAATAGCTTTAAGTTTATGTACAAATGACTGAAGTTAATATTCGAAAATCTCGAATATCGAATAATGTCAATATTCGCGGCATTCGACTATTCGCGGATGATATTCGCCCATCTCTAATTTTTTCGTATATGATTGAAATTATAAAATCCTTTTTAAAATTTTGCTGGGTGCAATTATAATTATTGTTTGTACCTCATTAAAAATCAGAAGTAAAATATTTCATCCACAGGGAAATAATATGAACATAATTCCTGTACAATGAAACAAATATAAACCTAAGAATAGCTGCAGAAGCTGCATCAACAATGTCTTAGGATTTTTCTGAGGATTTTCGCTGTATTCTTAGTATTCCAATTTAGAAATATCTTGTTATTTGACATAAAAAATTATCGCGATTGACAAGAAATTTTTTTTTTATATCAAAGACTATTAATAATTTTCAAATTAATTAGGGGTAGGTGGCTCAGTGGTAGCGAGTCGGCCTGTGGATTTGAGAATCCGGGTTCGATTTCCACAGCTGAACACGTTAAAACTACCCCTGCGGCTTCCCCATTACTAATATCTTTGGGAACCGTGTCTTGACGGCTAGTAACCGCACGTCACGCGAAAAAATATATCACTTACTGGTATCTGCTACGTCAGAGTACCACACCCAGTAATGGGTAAAAGTTGTGATGATATATTTTTATTTATTTATTTTTATAAAATATATTTTATGTTCGAATGCATCATATTACCTTGTTTTACAACACCTGTTTACTGTCCATAATCGGGTACTTTATTGGACTAGTACGATAAAAATGCAAAATTGGACTGCTGTCAATGTCACATTAAAACAAAATTCAAAAGAAGTAGATATAATTTAAAGCATTTTATTAGAATGAAAATACAATTAATTAACTTTTATAACTTGCCAAAATACTATTAAAGTATGCCAGGATACAATCTTCGGTGGTTTTTTTTATTTTCATATTTAAACACCATTTTCTGTATGTATTATATGTGTCTACATACAATTGTTTCGATTTCATTTGTAATAGATATTCTCTTGCATTACATGCAAGATCTTTTATTTCTTTCGGAACGTCTTGAATGTCTTCATCCATCTCAACACTTTTTTCACTTTGACAATTTGATAAATAAAGCAACAAATGCATAACAACGAAGCACACTTTGAGATGCAATTAAATGTTTTAAATATAGGTATTGACATAATCATATTTTAAGAAAAAATATTCTTCATGCAGTCGAACATAAAACGTTGTATGCAACTCGTACATAATCGGACTTTGTAAACTCGCCTTATTTATTAGCCTCGCTCGCTGCGCTCGCTCTGCCATAAAATTCGGCTCGTCCAATAAAGACCTAAATTATGTACTTGTTACATAAACTACTATTTTCGTTTTAAATGTTACTTAGGTGAAAAAAATAGTATGTACACCTCGGGAGAGAATTCTATTTTTCCCTCGGTTACAAATTACACCCCATGAAAAATCATGAATTTCTCTGCATAGATTACTATAACAAGCAGAGTGTTTGTATTGTAATTAGGATTAATGAACTCAATAATTAAATGAAATAACGTAAATAATAACTTTTCATTTACAACGTTTTCCTCGTTATAAACCATTAACAATAAGCCACCCCTGTAGCAGGCACGCATACTTAAATCACAATCTACCACCCCCGATCCATCAACGTTGGTAGTATCGCAGAAATCTGCACAGCTAGAATCGCACGAAATCGTTCGGAACAGGAACAATTGCCGGTTTAATTATTCATGTCCTGCAGGCGATATGCATAGCCAATAAAACAGTGTTAATTTATTCACTTCGCAGCCACTGGAACAATAAAAGCTAGCGTATAACTGCCTCTCGCCTAACCTACGCAATCCAACCACAGACGTGTTCGAATATTCAGAGGGTATTAATTTTGTACATTCGGCCTATACTCGCGAGGTGAATTACTACTGGCTTGGCTGAGGGTGAGGTATGGAGGGTATTTGAGGGTATGAGGGCGTAGTTTGACCTATAGTTCTTCAAGAGGTACGGTGCTAAAAGTTTAGTTTGTGTCACTTGGCAAAAGAAAGGACGCCGGATGGTACAAATTTTAAGTATCTTATGTTCAAAGATTCAAAGTATTTATTAGGGTTGTGCCGTGGTCAATTGACCAAAAATATTTGACGGCCAAATAAAACGGTCAAATAATCTAAATGGAACCGCCATGACATCTGTTGTTCAATAGAAATAGCTACTTACTATTATTACATGAATATATCTAGTTTGGTATTCTTGGTTCTGGAGAATTTGCTTACTTTACTTTACAAATAAAATAAATACATATTATTTCATTTCATTACGTCTTTTACTTTATTTTCCCCTATATTTTGAATTTGATGTGGTTTTGTTTATTAGTTTTGTTGGTTTTTCATTTTCAGTAATATTGGATGTAGTAAACAGTACTATACTAATATCTTTGGGAGCCGTGATTTGACGGCTGGTAACCGCACTCACGCGAAAAAAATATATCACTTACCGAAATTTGCTTAGGCAGAGTGCCACACCCAGTAATGGGTAAAAGGCGTGATGATATATTTATTTTATTTATTTTATTTGTAAATAAATTACAATTTTAATTGTGATTTTTATTAAATGTTTCTTGGTCAATTGACCGAAAAATATTTGACTGGTCAAATGCACAACCTTAGTATTTATTATATGTAAATAGTAGAGTATGTGACAAATTTTATAAACGTCTTTAATTAGGTACAAGTTGTGTTTTTCGCTGTTTAAGCGAGTGCATAAAAAAAGTTTATAAAACGAGTCCCATACTATACTTAAAAAAAATACAAAAAAATGTAAAGTTATATGTATTATTTGTAGGGTTAAATTACAATGATAGATGCAGGAAGCCAACTTATCCCGTATTTAATATGTCAGTTGTTAGCTTCACGCCGTGACTAAAACGTTTGAAGCCACGGCTTGTCAACATGTGATTAAGATATTATTTAGCGCCATGGAAACCAGTACCTTAAATGATGGGAGTAGAATAAAAAATTATACAAACATCAGTTCCTAAGAAACTATACCAAAGTTGTTAATTCCATTTTGATCACACAAAAATAAAGGATTCTTAATAGTTATTTGTGTATTAAGAACGTAAAGTGATTCTTTGTTACTCGAACACGGTAATTGCAACGCAAGTCGAAGGCGAGAGCTGCAATAGTGTAAGAGAAACAAAGACACTTTACCCTCGTGATACACACATAAATTTTTCTACGATTTCGTCTTAAATTATTAAAAAACATATGCGTACTGAAAATAAATTCGTTCTGTCAACTATCAACATGACAAGTTTTTGTTTTGTTTGTGTCCCTGGTAACTATTGAAATAAGCGCGCATTTAACGTCTTTTTCGCGCGTTGCCATTGGAGACGCGCAAAAAAGATATTTTTCGATTGTTCCACAGAAAACGTCAACTTTACGATGACAAATGAGAGCGTAATTATCAACTTTTTATAGCAATCGTAGAAAATAGTTATTTGTGTATTAAGAGCCTAAAGTGATTCTTTGTTACTCAAACACGGTAATAGTGTAAGAGAAACAAAAACACTACTTTCGTGATACAGATATATTTTTTTCTGTGATTGCATCTTAAATTATTAAAAAAAAGTATATGTATTGAAAATAAATTCGTTCTGTCAACTGTCAATACGATAAGTTTCTGTTTTGTTTGTATCCTTGGTAACTATTGAAATAAGAGCGCATTTAACGTCTTTTTCGCGCGTTGCCATTGGAGACGCGCAAAAAAGATTTTTTTCGATTGTTCCACAGAAAACGTCAACTTTACGATGACAAATGAGAGCGTAATTATCAACTTTTCATAGCAATCGTAGAAAATAGTTATTTGTGTATTAAGAGCCTAAAGTGATTCTTTGTTACTCAAACACGGTAATAGTGTAAGAGAAACAAAAACACTACTTTCGTGATACAGATATATGTTTTTCTGTGATTGCATCTTAAATTATTAAAAAAAGTATATGTATTGAAAATAAATTCGTTCTGTCAACTGTCAATACGATAAGTTTCTGTTTTGTTTGTATCCTTGGTAACTATTGAAATAAGAGCGCATTTAACGTCTTTTTCGCGCGTTGCCATTGGAGACGCGCAAAAAAGATTTTTTTCGATTGTTCCACAGAAAACGTCAACTTTACGATGACAAAACAGTGCGTAATTGTCAACTTTTCATAGCAATCGTAGAAAATAGTTATTTGTGTATTAAGAGCCTAAAGTGATTTTTTGTTACTCAAACACGGTAATAGTGTAAGAGAAACAAAAACACTACTTTCGTGATACAGATATATTTTTTTCTGTGATTGCATCTTAAATTATTAAAAAAAAAGTATATGTATTGAAAATACATTAATTCTGTCAACTGTCAACATGACAAGTTTCTGTTTGTAAGTATTGAAATAAGCGCACATTTAATATCTTTTTCGCACGATGCCATTGGAATCGCGCACTTTTAATCTGTTCTTAAAGATATTTTTCGATTGTTCCACAGATAATGTCAACTTTACGATGACAAATAAGAGCGTGATTGTCAACTTTTCATAACAAACGTAGAAAAAAAAAATTGTTTCGTTGTTTTCTACTGCTCTCCCAATCCCAAGTTTCTTTCTTTCAATAAAGAGGCATAATACCCAAATTGACAAAAGCGTATCATATCTATTGTTTTCATCATTTGTTACCAAACACACACGATCTCATAAATAAAATTTTGCGCGATAAAAACTAAATCTCTCGTGGTATTACCGTAATTTCCAGTCTTAGAAATGAGACAGGCGTTATTTATTTGATCAATTCATAGTAAAGTACGGCTTGATAGCACGCCTTCAGTGCGCTGTAACAATCCAGTCTCCAACCAGCATCACAAGCACGTCGTTGTTGTGTTCACATCGTGTATTACACTCATCCGTCAGTCCAATATGCCGAGCGAGCAGTTCTTTCGTTTCATTTAGCGATGAATGGGAAACGGACGTTGACGTTGGTTGCTGTGGGGCACCAGCCGCGCTCCTGTAATGTTGCTTGTTCATTTGTGGACAGATTCTGCTGACTGCCCACAGATCATCAGCTGAAAACCAGCTGATGATGTGATCACGTACAACGACGAGTTTATTTTTCTAATGAGGTGGATTCACGGATTTTGTTTATGATTTTATTTTGGTTTACTACAATAAATAAATAAATATATCATCACGCTTTTTACCTATTACTGGGTGTGGTACTCTGCCCTAGCAGATCACGGTAAGCGATATATTTTTCGCGTGATTTATAGCTGATTGATGCTTAATTGTACGGAAATATATTTTTCGCGCCACCGTCCGGCATTAGCAGTATTATATAACTCAAAATCGTCCGGAAACCATGTGTTTACCGGCCAAGGCAGGCAAAAATTAGTGACATTTTATGGTTATATGTTGGCATCACTAGTATAGTGAACTCCTGAATGTACGAAATGTCAAAATATTGCATTAGCGTAAAAATATTATGATAAAATATTCATAGTTGAGTATTTTCAATACAAGAAAGCAGAATATTTATACATATATTTTAAACAAAATTGTAAGTAATTATAATTGAATTAACAATGTAAAATCCAAATAAAATATGTTAATTTTTTAGGTTATAATACTGGAATGACAAGTCGTGAAATAGACAAAGAAATGAATTATGTTTTATGTTTATTAAATAAAGTGTACAGTGTAATTAAACTTAATTGAAGATGTAAATTGATGAACAATAAATAATTAATTAAAATTAAAAGTACAGTTCTGACAATTAGATGATACCAACATAAAAAAATTCCCTGACATTTAGAATGTGAGTCATAAATTAATCATTTTTATTAAATTTACAAAAACGTCGGCGCGAAAAATCTTGTGTATTATACGTCCAGAAACTATTTTGCGAGTGCTCGTATTTAAAGGCTTCGCCTGCGGCTCGTCCTTTCAAAATATACTCGCACTCGCAAAATAGCAGTTTCTGGACTATTGATACAAATAGCTATTGTTGTTCGTATTGTTTTTCACGAATAGCGAACTAATACTAGGAATTTTTCTTTTTTACATTACCTAACGAAGCTTTAAAAATAACATACATAGCATCAACATTACGTTACGCTTAAATCACACACATTCGTTCAACATTTACGATGAATTTCTGTGATATATTTGTTAGTTTGTGGATCAGTAAATCTGTAAATTGGGAACAAATTTATATGAATATTTTTTGATAAGTAGAATATATTTCATAAAGTCATAATTTTTGTTGCGATTTTGTTTATCTAAATATATATAAAATAAATAAATATATCATCACGCCTGTTACCCATTACTAAGTGTGGCACTCAGCCTAAGCAGATCTCTGTAAGTAATATATTTTTTCGCGTGAAGTGCGGTTAACAGCCGTCAAATCACGACCTCCAAAAATGTTAGTAGAGGGTTAGCCACAGGGGTAGATTTAAATTGGTGAAAATTGTTTGTTGTTTGTGGGGATCGAACCAGGGTTCTCAAGATCCACAGGTCGACTCGATACCACTGAGCCACCTACCCCATTTACTACAAGTAAAAATAATTATGATAAGATTAATAATAGTCAGTAAATCTTAATTTTAATTCAAAACTTAACGAATAGGAATTGATTTTCCTTGTTCAATGTAAATGCCTTAATTTACTTAAGACAGAAGTACATTATTTTGCTGTCGAATGTTTCTAAATTGTTAAAATACGATCATTTTATTTGAAGTATTTTTTACAACAGAAAATATGCTGAGTGTTTAAAAAATAAGCTCACTCGCCCATAAAATTTATGCAAATAAAATACAGTTTTCGCACACACCGAGCCCCAGTGTAATATTTTTTTTATCTTGAATGGGATTCGAACTTGGGATCTTCGGATTCGAATGCCGTAACGCTAACAACACCATCGTAGTGCCGAACAAATTAATAATTATTTATCTATTTTTATTTCTATTTTATTATATCTATATATCCTAATATCACACTCGTGAATCAAATTCATAAATAAATAAATATATCATCACGCCTTTTACCCATCACTGGGTGTGGCACTCTGCCTAAGCAGATCTCGGTAAGTCATATATTTTTTCGCGTGAAGTGCGGTTACCAGCCGTCAAATCACGGCCTCCAAAGATATTAGTGGAGGAGGAGCCACAGGGGTAGATTTTTTAAATTGGTGAAAATTGTTTGTCGGCTGTGGGGATCGAACCAGGGTTCTCAAGATCCACAGGCCGACTCGATACCACTGAGCCACCTATCCCATTCATTCATGATAAAAATATAATAGAATCGTAGTGGGAGTATTTAATTTGATGTGAAATATGGATTCGGTGAAAGGTAGTATAAAATTTGATTTGAAAATGTGATTGCGCTAGCTTCAAAAATTCGTTTCATTTTAATTGACCATTAACATGAGTTTTGCATTTTTATGCGTTCGGTAAAATTTGTAACAGTTATATATTTAAAGAAGTTTTGCTAACAACCCTTACGAATTTAATATTTTTTCTACATTGTTTTATTATTATTATTATTTATTATTGTTACTTTGTTATATGGGTTAGGTGGTTCAATGGTATCAAGTCAGTCTGTGAATCTTGAGAATCCTGGCTCGATCCCCACAGCCGACAAACAATTTTCACCAAATTAAATCTACCCCTGTGGCTCCCCTTCCACTAATATCTTTGAAGGCCGTGATTTGACGGTTGGTGACCGCACTTCACGCGAAGATATATACTATTTACCGAATTTTTTTATCAGTTTCATAAAAATAAATAAATGATTGAAACATAAATTTGGCGGAGGCGCCAAGAGAGTCCTTAATATATATAAAAGTACAGTTAATTGAAATTTGAAGTTGAATAAATTTCAAAAATTTGAAATAAATTGGTAAAAAATGGTTTAAAATCAGAAGACGCGTTAGATACTATGACAGAAGCATTTAATTGACGACATACTTCGTAACTGGGTATCATGGTGCAGTGGTTAGCACTCTAGTCGGCAAGCAGAAGATCCGTGGTTCAAACTCAAGCGTCATACGAATTTTTTAGAGATGGGCGAATATCAAATTTCTCGAATTCGAATATCGAATACGAATACTAATCAGATATCGAATATTCGAATACTCCTAAAATTATTAATAATTATTTAATTATGTCCTTTTCATTATTTGAATGAAATTGTTAAGATAAAATAAAATTAAAACAAAAAGTACAAACAAAAAAGAAAAAGACGAAAACTTCAAATTTACGGTGAAACGTACGGGCTGATGTTGGCGAAAAACAAATTTGAAATATGGTACGTTTTCATGGTTTTGAAACAAAATATCTTTGTTATTAATAACTTCAAAGTATTGTAATAGCTTAAGTTATGTACAAATGATAAAGAAAAACATAGTCAAAAATTGAGGTCAACATATGGCGCGATATTCGAGGTATTCGAATGTTCGCTATACTGACGTAAATATTCGAAAATCTCGAATATCGAATAATGTCAATATTCGCGGTATTCGACTATTCGCGGATGATATTCGCCCATCTCTAGAATTTTTCTATTTCTTTCAAATTTACGGTGAAACGTACGGGCTGATGTTGGCGAAAAACAAATTTGAAATATGGTACGTTTTCATAGTTTTGAAACAAAATAACTTTGTTATTAATAACTTCAAAGTATTGTAATAGCTTAAGTTTATGTACAAATGATAAAGAAAAACAGTCAAAAATTGAGGTCAACATATGGCGCGATATTCGAGGTATTCGAATGTTCGCTATACTGACGTTAATATTCGAAAATCTCAAATATCGAATAATGTCAATATTCGCGGCATTCGACTATTCGCGGATGATATTCGCCCATCTCTAGAATTTTTCTATTTCTTCTAAAATTGAACTGTACTTTCAGTCATGTCATATGACAAAAAAATAACTAAAACATTTCCATATCAAGACAATTTGAAATTCTTCCATCAACTTGCACCACCATCATCTCAACATCTCACGAACAATTTAAAAAAATCACCGACATCATCTTCTAACACGCTACTAACACTAATACTTCTCCACACTGGAAACCCGACACCCGTGTCTGTCGGCGGACGACACAACGACATCGGTTCACTCCGGGACAGAGAGGCAAGGCTTGGGGTTCGTTGGCAAAATAAAAGCAACAGTTTATATTCATAGTTGTATTTCCCAGCGGCTCTATTCGCTTGATTAAATGCCCAATTCCGCGGGCGCTTCGCCGAGGATGTGAGGCCTTGAAAAGAGCGTGTTTATATGCATGTGAGTAGCTGTAAGATTCAAGATTATTGGGGAGACTGGTGTGGGAAAGATTATCGCGGAGGGTGCTTTGATTTTTATTAATTGTTAGTTGAGGTTTAGTAGAGATTTCTAATTGACAGTTGAGAGTTGAAAGTTTATGTTTGCTATTCGTCGAGCGGTGAAGTAATAGTATATCATTGTATGTATGGATATATGAAAACTGTCAACATTTTCGAGCAAATTTTATAACTGAAAAATTGATAATTTTTATTTGAATGACTAGTAATGAAAGTAATACAGTCAACAGCCTAGTTTTAGTTGGACTAGGCCAAAAATAAACTGTTTCTGGACGTGTTTGAGGTATACAAAACGGGTGTATTTGAAAAGAGGTATTTATTTATTTATCCAACACCCACTACTTATAAAGTCATTATTGTTGTCATTTTAGATTTGTAAAGTGGTTTATAAGTCACACGTGAGTTATAAGTCATAAGTCACGCATAAATTATGACTTGTAACTCACTGTTGAGTTTAAATATAACAAAGTTGAAAAAAGGTTGCAGCTGTAGTATTCGAAATGGAAGACGAGAATTTTATTCCCGAAATGATCATTAAGGAAGCGGAAAAAGCGGTTGTTGATATTTTACCAAAAAAGTCTAGAACTTCCTATGAAAAACACTTTTATTCATACCTTTGACGTTTCTAGTTGTCATCCAGTCTTCAAACATAAGAAATTCTTTTTCATATGAACTTCTAGACTTTTTTGGTAAAATATTAACAACCGCTTCTTCCGCTTCCTTAATGATTATTTCGGGAATAACATTCTCGTCTTCGATTTCAAAAACTACAGCTGCAACTTTTTTTCAACTTTGTTTATTTAAAAAATTTGAGTAACCTAGACAACAAAACAAGAAAGTATGGCTAACTAGAATATTATTTGAAATGTAGACAATTGTGTCAAAATTTATATTTTAATGTTTTAATTGTAGTTTTGGATAAAATTTCGTATGCCACTCGTGTGTTATTACAAATAAGTCACTTCAGAAAATTATTCCCCTCGGCCTGACGGCCTCGTGGACTAATACTTTTCTCGCGTGACTTATTTGTAATATAACACACTTGTACCATAAATAACTATTATTTATTTATTACTATTACACTGCTCTATAGGACGAGCCCAATAAAAGGACTGGAACAAAAATATTCAAATACATAAGTGCCTGAAAAATGAAAATAGATAATTAACAAAGAGTTACAAAGTATTATAATAAAAATATAACCAAAATTAATATAAATGATTTAGATTATTAATAAATTTTGTTATGTCATAAATATCTAATCTAATCTAAGAGTTATAAAGTTTACATGCGTGAAATATTTGTGACTTATATAGTGAGGTATCAAAATTGCATTGAGAATCAAAGTTGAAAGTAAAATAACATGTATAAAATTAGTTGTATTTAGGATATATATTTTTTCCTGAATAACTTTTTTTCTTATGGCTGTTGCTGGAGATAAAATTTTTATTTTATTTAAAATGGAATACATAAAAACTTGTTGTTTATTAGATTTTACCGATTTCAGAATATTAAACCTATGTTCACATGCACAAAAGTAGGCTGGTAAGTAAGTAATAACTATAGCCCGGATTTTTAGGCAATTGCCTAGATTTAAATTTTAATATACTTCAGGCAATTTCGTTTTTCTATACATAGGTAATATGTGTACGTGTAATGGAAGGTTTTTTTTTCGTGCCTTAGAGCCTATTTTTTCTTTATTTTGGTTATTGTGCCTATTTTACCTTATACAGCCTATTTTGCCTATTCTAACTTTTATTGAGCAGACAAGGTTTATCATCTACTTCGTTGACTAATTCAGCACTCGACAAAGTGTTTCAACCTAACCTATAATATTTAAAGTATTTATTTTAATCAAGTTTTTGTGTGTGAATTTAAAATACCGAAAGAAAAAACGTTTTTTAGTCAAAATTTTACGTGGCAATTCAATTGTGTCTTTGCCATTAATCAATGGAGCTGAGGTAACTTTAGACGATATGGCTAAATATAAGAACGCTCCTGTCACATTTTGTGATGTCGAACGAAGTTTTCAACTTGCAAGTAAGTTCTGACTGACCGAAGACAGTCCCTTTCCGAAAATTTCATAGAGCAATTGCTCGTAATATTTTGTGAATTAAAGTATACTACATAATTTGTATTTGCATAATAGTTAATAAAATGAGAACCCTACATTATTATTTTTCAGATTGCGTTAATTTTTGTTTAAAATGATTATTTTTTTCTAACGAAGAGTAGATACGAGTATCAATATTAGAAAAAGGATTCGTTTATTTTTTTTAAACAAATTATTTACATTTAGGCTGCCTAAAATCCCGCCTATTTTAGAGTAATTACCGGCCTATATGCCTGCTTATTTGGGTGTTTTTAAACGCCTAAATATCCGGGCTTTAGTAATAACTGTATTCTGTATTAGTTAATTGTTTTAGTTAAAGCCACAGTCATGGCTCACTACTCTCTTTCCGATTTGGTGTATAATAAAGTGCCCGTTATTTTACTTTTTAGTAATGTAACATATGAATTATTTTACATGATTGTAAAGCAAATTTGATGCACTTTTCAAATTTGTAAAAAAATATAGTATGTTCCATTTGAAATTTCTAATAAACCGGAAATGATATCATGAATGTACATCCGTCATCAAGTAGCTTTCATGTTCCTGTATAAATCATGTTATATGAATGAAATTAGTAAGTTGATAAATAAGCGAGATATTTGCTGGGTCTATTAAAATATAACACCCTGTATAATGTATATCTATATTTAATGTTTATATACATATGAAGAATTCCTTTCTACTAATGCATTGCTCGTACTTTACAATACATTGCCTCCAGTGCTCATTGCTTTCACCACAATACCATGACCATTCCATTCCATTTAAATATCCCATTGCGTGATAACACAATTCCCATGTTCAACCCTACTACAACGAGGACAAATGGCTCGCGAACGTTTTCAGTGTTTCATCAAGACCCCGTCTGGTGGTTGTTGGCAGCACTGTTGCTGCAAGGGCTGAAGGAGGACGTAGAAATGAAAATCGAAACCATTGAAACAAAGAGAGAAAGGTTTAGTAAATACGATGTATGAGAAGTTTAGACTATTTTAGGATTTTGAGTATTTGTAACCATGGAAATATGCTTGAAGAAAATCTGCAATTGCTGTAATCTCGCACATAAGCGATTAATAGTCTGGTTAGATATGATCAAAATCTATATGTCCCTTCATAGACCAGCAGTAATTTTGGAAAGTAAGTAGTAATCAAGGAGTAATTAGCTGATACAAAATCTGCACAAATTAAGAAACTGTATTTATTTATTTATTTATTTATTTATGTACAACAGGAATTTAATCTCGATTGCAGTACAGGGTCCGCACTCACCGAGCCACAGTGTGATAGTTTATATATAATTTTTAGCTTTTTATCCGGATTCGAATTCCGTATTGCTATCCACACCACCGTACTACTACTTTTTCCCATTGTATTTTAATTTATACGTTTTAATAATTATCGAATTCTCTTTTGATATGTAAGGTTTAGTTAATTTTTTATTTTTCGGTTGACAACCACACCTTATGTTAATAAATATATCACATATCGAGATCTGCTACGGTGAGTGTCACATCCAATAATGGGTAAAAGAAGTGGTGATGTATTTATTTATCTCAATTACAGTACAGGGTCCGCACTCACCGAGTCGCAGTGTGATAGTTTATATAATTTTATTTTTCGCTTGAATGCGATTCAAACTCGGGATCTCCGGATTCGAATTCCGTATTGCTTTCCACACCACCGTACTACTACATTTTCCCATTACAATTTAATTTATAGGTTTTAATATTGACGTTAATAGAGTGGTCTAAATATTTATCGGATTCTCTTTTGATATGAAGGGTTTAGTTAATTTTTTATTTTTCGGTTGACAACCACACGTAATGTTCATAAATATATCACATATCGAGATCTGCTACGGTGAGTGTCACATCCAATAATGGGTAAAAGAAGTGGTGATGTATTTATTTATCCCAATTACAGTACAGGGTCCGCACTCACCGAGCCGCAGTGTGATAGTTTATATTATTTTATTTTTTAGCTTGAGTGCGATTCGAACTCGTGATTTCCGGATTCGAATTCCGTATCGCTATCCACACCACCGTACTACTACCTTTTTCCCATTGCATTTTAATTTATACGTTTTAATAGTGCCGTTAATAGAGTGGTCTAAATAATTATCGGATTCTCTTTTGATATGTAGGGTTTAGTTAATTTTTTTATTTTTTGGGATAGGTGGTTCAATGGTATCGACTCGGCCTGTGGATCTTGAGAACCCTGGTTGAATCTCCACAGCCGACAAACAATTTTCACCAAATTAAATCTACCCCTGTGGCTCCCCCTCCACTAACATCCTTGGGGGCCGTGATTTGACGGCTGGTAAACGCACTATACGCGAAGAAATATATCACTTACCGAGATCTGCTTAGGCAGAGTGCCACACCCAGTAATGGGTAAAAGGCGTGATGATATATTTATTTATTTATTTTATATTTTATTTTTCGGTTGGCAACCACACCTTATGTTCATAAATATATCACATATCGAGATCTGCTACGATGAGTGTCATATCCAATAATGGGTAAAAGAAGTGGTGATGTATTTATTTATTGTACATTTTATGTCTTTGGGAGAGAAATGTAGAGATATTAATTTTTATTTTAAGCATTTAAAATATATGTCCTTTTCTAAATATCCTTATATAAAAGAAAAACGACAAGAAATAATGTTTTTTAGGATAGAAACATGATATACAAGAACCCGGGTAGAATATAAATACAAGGCGATTATTTTTAATTCGCAAATTTAATAAAAATGTTGATGTGATGATACTCTGGGGCCTTTTGAAGCTGAATTCAATAGCGGTATAAGTTTATGGGGAAATCCCCCATGGACGAACCGAGAGATTCAGCGGAAACTGCGGGCTATTTTCAACAAAGGGTTTTAAAATATACAAGCCATAAATGTCTATTATTTCATAACAATGTGCGATATTTTAAATATATTATGTACACCGCGTAATAGCTTCGTTCTCTTTTGCGCTTTTTCATTATTCATTTTAAGCCGGATCTTTTAATATTTCACTTTTTTAAAATGGAAAATCATGTTATAAAAAGCACTCGATCTACGCAAGGATTACGGTTCGGGCCACAAGCGGACAAGAAATATTTCCTAAGGGAGAGTTATCAACATTTTATAACCAAATATTCACAATTTCTTCCACTTTACTTAAAGAAAAACATATCAAATAAAACTTGTATAAAATCTACAAAATAAATAAATAAATATATCATCACGCCTTTTACCCATTACTGGTTGTGGCACACTGCCAAAGCAGATCTCGGTAAGTGGTATATTTCTTCACGTAAAATACCGACAAATCATGCCCTCAAAGATGTTAGTAGAAGGGGAGCCACAGGGGTAAATTTATAAAAATAAATAAATAAATATATCATCACGCCTTTTACCCATTACTGGTTGTGGCATACTGCCGAAGCAGATCTCGGTAAGTGGTATATTTCTTCACGTAAAATACCGACAAATCATGCCTTCAAAGATGTTAGTAGAAGGGGAGCCACAGGGGTAAATTTATAAAAATAAATAAATAAATATATCATCACGCCTTTTACCCATTACTGGTTGTGGCATACTGCCGAAGCAGATCTCGGTAAGTGCTGTTAAAAACCGTCAAATCATGCCCTCAAAGAAGTTAGTGGAGGGGGAGCCACAGGGGTAAATTTATAAAAATAATTAAATAAATGTATCATCACGCCTTTTATCCATTACGAAGTGTAAAAGAAAAATCATATTTTTATAATTTGCTGCCTTCCTTATTATTTTAGAGAGAAGAAAAGTTGTAGAGCATCAAATTCTACATGAAAATTAATAAACAGAATTAAGTTTGCATGCTGTAGAACGACAGAAATTATATTGAAAATTTAGTATTATTCTAAATGTGTATACGAATACTGTTTGTCTGCGGCTCGTATACGCAAAGTATGAGTATAATAATTAGGCATTTTAATACGGGTTTTTTATCCTATTTTTCCTATAACGCATTGATTTACTTTAAAATTATTATTAAAAACAGTTATTTTTTATTCTAGATTGCGAAATGCAAAAGCATTTCGCAATCGAGTATCAAACAACGTTTTTTCGAAAACTATGTCCCAAAATTAGTAATAATGTAATGAGAAAATGTTGATGTTTAGGATTAATTAATGTGACATCTAATGTCTCCATGACAATAATGTATGTAATATAATTGCTATCAAATCTGGTATTCTTTGACCAGCAATTGACAGCTGGTTGGCAATAGAAACCAAATAAACGTTCTATTTTTTTTTGGTATTCGCATTGCATTTCTCAAGAAACTATTCCAGTACACCAGTTAGCTTCCTCAATTAAATATAAATTTTGTTAAAGAATAGAAGTATTGTTTTTAAGCAAAAAAATAAAGGGACAAATTTTATTAAATTGTGAGCCTTTCGTCTATCAAAAAATTGCAAGATGCAAAAAACTTTTGCATCCTGCATGCAAAAGTCTTTTGCGTTCTGTAGACAAAAAACACTTATTTCGCGTGTTGATAGTTGTCATGTACATTTTAACTTTATATGACAGTTTTCGAAAAAGAAAATTTTTGAGACACGATAAATAGTTTTTAATGTGAAAATACAATAAAAATGATCGCATATTTATTTCACAACCCTATCAAAAAGTAAGATTTTTCTTCTTTCAAATGAGAATATATGCTAACGGAAAATATATGTATAAAATTTATATTAATTACGGGAATATAATATTTTTCCCAAATTTTAAATTTAACAAAAATAATACGATTATTCTACTAATGCAAATCGGGCTTATTCGTCTTTACTCGGACATTAACCGAACCTTAAAACAACTCTAACTTATAATTTAAATGAATAAAAACGTTATCAAACAAGTTTTGAATCCCAAATACATTGCATAGATGAAAATATCGATTGGAGTCAAACAAGATTTATTTAGTATGTTGTGGACTTTGCAGTGAAGGATGTGCTCTTGATGTTTAGTGAAGTTTTTAGTGAATATTTCATGATATTTTTAAGTGTAAATTGCTTTAAATATGTAGTGTATAAAAGAAATATTAATTTATAAGTGATTAGTGCTGTGTGGTAAATCTTTTAAGAATCCAGGATCCAAAATTTGCAAATGATGTCAATGGCCAACGTGGGATCTAGCCGGCAGCTGATTCCTGTTCTTTGTAAGTAACAAATTTTAATATAAGTAAATTAAACGTTATGTTTTGTCATAATACTATTAAAAATTATTGTATTTTTAAATTGAAATTCAATTATATATTTCATGTGTGGAATTCAGTTTCAAAAACAAGCGCAGAAAGATACTCCCTTCCTTCCTCATCATTTTTTCTTCATTTTCAGTTTTTACTATACAGTGTGTAACTACAATTGTGTTAAATGTATTTTTAAACAAGGGCACACAATGCTGCCTTCAATTCTTATAGATTCGTTGTTAGAGAAGTGGGCGTAAGTGAAGATTTACAAAACTGGTGTACAGGAGCGAATGCATGAATGTTTGTTGCGTGATTATGGATTTTGGTTGTGAGAAAAGAAAGAGTTTGTATGGAGAAGTGTTAATGTGGTCGAATCGAGTATCGTGTGTCAGGATGAGAATGTTGACGGGTTCGTGCTACCCCATTTAATGGGATATAGCGTGATGTTATGTATGTATGTATGTATGTGAGGTAGAAATGGTTCTGCATAGTCATAGTATAAATAATTTGTGAATTTGTATGTCTCAGGACCAATATAATACAACAATTTTTTTTAAATAAAAATCTTTGATAGGACATTTCGGTTTGCGTGCTAGCCATTATTACGAGTAGCTATAGAGAACAAGAAAAATGTATTTATTTATTTATTTATGTTACGCTGTACAACAGGAATTTAATCCCAATTACAGCACAGGGTCCGCACTCACCGAGCTGCAGTGTGGTAGTTTATATAATTTTTAGCCTAAGTGCGATTTATAAACACTGAAAGTAAGAACGAGAGAGTATAATCTTAGAAAAACATCAAAATACTTTTAAAAATCTGTCAATACAAATGTACGAAAGAATGTAATTGTAATAACTGTGTGTGTTTTTTTTTAATAGAAAAATTAGTAAAAGATTATATATTTATATTGAAAGTAAATAAATATATCATCACGCCTTTCACCCATTACTGGATGTGGCACTCTATCGTAACAGATCACGGGAACTGATATATTTCTTCGCGGTTACCCGCCGTCAAATCACGGCCCCCAAAGATGCTAGTGGAGGAGAAGCCCCAGGGGTAAATTTATAAAAATAAATAAATAAATATATCATCACGCCTTTTACCCATTATTTTTATAATTTACTGCCTCCCTAATTATTGTAGAGAAAAAAAAATGTTGTAAAGCATCAAATTCTAAATTAAAATCAATAAACAGAATTAATTTTGTATACTTTATAACTGCAGAAATTAAATTGAAAATGTTGAAAATTAGCTTAAAAATAGGGAAGTCTTGAAAATTAAACAAAATTAAACAAATGATTCACGTTTTATCTGTCAGCACAAAAAATATTTATTTACTTTTCTAATTATTCTAAATTTAGTGTTAATGAAAAAGCTAATTTTAAAAATTTTCATAATTGGCATACAGAAAATTAACATTGAGTTTTAAATAACCATCTATAAAAATAAATAAATATATCATCACGCCTTTTACCCATTACTGCGTGTGGCACTCTGCCGAATCAGATCTCGGTAAATGATATATTCCTTTGCATGAAGTGCGGTTACCAGCCATCAAATCACGGCCCCCAAAAATATTAGTGAAGGGGAAGCCACAGGGGTAAATTTAATTTGGTGAAAATTGTTTGCCGACTGTCTGGATCGAACCAGGGTTCTCAAGATCCACAGGCCGATTCGATACCATCTAATTATAGCGGGTGTATTACGAAAAACGTGTCAAAGGCGTTTAAATTTAAAAATTTAGTTAATCCGAAAAAATGAGTATCTAACAAAAGTCCCAAAGTTAAATATCAAAATTGTTAGGTTAAAAAAAATGGTTAATAAATGAGTAAAATCTATGTACATTTATACATTTTTTATCAATTATTATATCTTACAAAAGAGAGTTCTTAAATGTATAAAGGGTATATTCTGTACGACGTGCTGATCATGAAACAAAAAGATTTTTTTTTAATTCGAAAAATTAAGGGTTGTTAACCTAAAACATTTTTTGAACTGTACTGAACTGACTTGAATTGAACTGAACTAGATGAACTGATGCTCCTTTTGAAGTCAATTACTTTAAGATAAATTATGTAATTAGTAATTTTAATTCTATATTTATACAGGGTGAGTCTGGGAAGACGCCCCCCCCCTTTAACTTTTTTATTATGAGTAATAGAAAAAAATGGTTCATATGAAAGTTTTATTATTTTAAATATACTATTTGATGGCAGATGTAGATATTTTTTATAAAGTCAGGTTTACAAGATACGACTATCAACTTTTATTTTTTAAATAGCAACCTATAATTATTTTACTAAAATAAAAACCGCCATTTTTTTCTCTTCTCAACGGTGTATTAGTTTTTATTAATGTATCTGAAAAAATTCGAGAAAAATAAGAAAATTGAGAAATACTAGAAATAATTTTTATACAAATATTATAGGTGGCTATGTGAAAATAAACAAAATGTAACAGTGTTAAATTAATGTCAAAAAAGTATACATTTGCTGGTTACTTTATTTAACTTATTTTGCAAACAATAAAAAAAGTTTTCAAATGTTTTGCCCTTCTCATGATTCCAGTCGATTCACCAATTATTAGAATCATATCTATTAATTCTTCTTTCGTAAACATTTGAAAACGTTTTTTTTATTGTTTGCAAAATAAGATAATAAAGTAACCAGCAAATGTATACTTTTTTGACATTAATTTAACACTGTTACATTTTGTTTATTTTCACATAGCCGCCTATAATATTTGTATAAAAATTATTTCTAGTATTTCTCAATTTTCTTATTTTTCTCGAATTTTTTCAGATACATTAATAAAAACTAATACACCGTTGAAAAGAGAAAAAAATGGCGGTTTTTATTTTAGTAAAATAATTATAGGTTGCTATTTAAAAAATAAAAGTTGATAGTCGTATCTTGTAAACCTGACTTTATAAAAAATATCTACATCTGCCATCAAATAGTATATTTAAAATAATAAATCTTTCATATGAACCATTTTTTTCTATTACTCATAATAAAAAAGTTAAAGGGGGGGGGGCGTCTTCCCAGACTCACCCTGTATATATATATAAATAAAATAAATATATCATCACACATTTTACCCATTACTGGGTGTGGCAGTCTGCTGTAGCAGATCTCGGTAAATGTTATATACGTGCGCGTGAAGTGCGGCTACCAGTCGTCAAATCACGGCTTTAAAATATATAGAGATGAAGAGAGGTAGATTTAATTTGATGTAAATTATTTGTCGGCAATGGGGATCGAACCAGGATTCTCAAGATTCACAGGCCGGCTCGATATCACTGAGCCACGTATGTACTCCATGATATATATACAGGGTGTTTCACAATTTACAGCAAAAAATTAAAGCGTATATTCTGTACGACGTGCTGATCATGAAACAAAAATATTTTTTTTTTAAATTCGAAAAATTAAGGGTTGTTAACCTAAAACATTTTTTGTAGTACTGCACTGAATTTGCTTTCCTATTAAACACAAACAATGAAGTAGGTATCAACTACGAAAGAATAATTACACAATTCAATTTTTAGCAGTTATTTATAATAGAATTTTTTTTAATTAATAACTTTAACATAATTATCCACCCAGTGGCAGTGGCAACGAAAAATTTTGGACTGGGAAACATGGAAAATAGTTTTGCGATTTAAAAACAAATTCTTTTTGTTTCATGATCAGCACGTCGTACAGAATATACCCTTTATTTTTTTACTCTAAGTTGTGAAACACCCTGTATAGGTAGTTCAGCCAGCTAAAAGAAAATGATCTTGTAACACCTGTATATGATATATACAGGCTGGTGACTCGCTCAGCCGGTCATAGGAATTTAACATGAGAAATCAGTTTTTTACAATTTCCTGCTTCCCTAATTATTTTAAGCAAAAACGCGTCTAATAAAAGTCTTAGGGCATCAAATTCTGCATCTAAAACAGAATTACTTTTACGTGCTTTGTAACGACAGAAATTAAATATGAAAATGTCGAAAATTACGTTAAAAATATTGATAGTCATGGAATTGAACAAAAAAATAAATAAATGCTTGACGTTTTATCTGTCAAAACATCAACGTTTGACGTTGTAATAGATAAAATGGCCAGCTCGATCACCGGATTTGCACCTAATGACTTCTTTCTGTGGGGTCGTTCAAAAAATTAAATTTACAAAAGTAGGCACCCAAATGTGGATTCTCTAAAACAAAGAATTGCAGAGGAATGCAGGAATAGTACAGCCCGGCAGCTATCAAATATGCGCCGTAATTTTTACGAAAGACTTGGGCTCTAGACTAAAATATGTATTTATTATGTCCATTATAGTTTAATTTTGGTATAAATTAATTTTTCTTCTGATATTAAAATTAAATAAATACACTGTTTACTTGCCTACTTAATTATGAATGTTTTATAAAATATAAATATTTTCTCCTGCAGGTCCAACGTCAAAGTTGACATTTTATCTGTCACAACGGCAAACGTTGATGTTTTGACAGATAAAATGTCAAGCACTTATTTTTTTTTTGTCCAATTCCATGGCTATCAATATTTTTAACGTAATTTTCGACATTTTCATATTTAATTTCTGTCGTTACAAAGCACGCAAAAGTAATTCTGTTTACTGATTTAGATGCAGAATTTGATGCTTTTTTGCTTAAAATAATTAGGGAAGCAGGAAATTGCAAAAAACTTACTTCCCATGTTAAAGTCCTATGACCGGCTGAGCGAGTCACCACCCTGTAGATACTAAGTAATACATCTACAAGTATCTGTGCAATCGCACTCTACACTTCGAATACAATTGTGGAACTTACTCTGAGTGCTCCTAAAAAGCGTAATTTTGTCATAGGAAACTTTCAGCTAGAGAACAAATAACACTAATTTAATTTCAAAGTCGCGAAACATTTTTCAGCAGTTCGGTGGGAAGTCACTTTAATTTTTAAACACATTTTAGTTTGAAAGTTATTAGAAGTGCATGAGGGGTGATGGAGAATATTGGGGTGTGCAGGAATGCAAGAAGGGTGTAGTGATTATTTTATTCAATTAGGGGAGACTGTACTTGGCTCTTGACAGATGATATACGGTTCTTTTGATTTAGGGAAAAGTTAGGACCTAGGGGAAAACAAACATTCCAAATTGTTTTTATTCAAATATATTACAGTGGTTGGATATTACTGCGCATGAAAAATAGATCTTGGGTTAGGAAAAATTCTATGACAATGTTTATTTATTTATTTATGTTACGGCTGTACAACAGGAACTTAATCCCAATTACAGTACAGGGTCCGCTCTCACCGCGCCGCAGTGTAGTAGTTTATATAATTTTTTATACTAGCGTATTATAACAACAACTTTTCGATTGTCATTTTCGTTGTTAAATGAAGTACTTTTAAGCACTAGTGCTTAAAAATGACAATTTAATGCGTAAAAATAAAAGTACACCAACTGTCAAATTGTTTGTAAGTTTCTTCATAGAATTTTTTTGATTTTCCTGGAACCAGTGTAGCCAATGCAGCCTGTGCTCCATTTTCGGGTAAACTCGATTTGAGGGCCAAACCTTAAGTTGGCTGCGGTACAAGCCGCTTTTGTCTTGAATTCAGGAGTACCAACTTAACGTTAAAAGCCGGGCAATTTGAAATGCGACGAGTAATAATACTTTCTACAATTGGTAACCTTATCACTGTTGATTGAGCTGTGATGCTGTTAAAATTTATTTATATATTTCGTTAGTTTGGTTAGTTATTTTTTCAAAAAATACTCTAATTTCATGACAAAACAAGTAATTTAAAATAATAAACTTTACGTTTATTACTTTTTACCATAAAAATGCGTTCTGTACTAGGTTAGGCATGATTATTGGTGCTGTCTTTCACAGTTTATCACTTTTACTTTACGTTTATTTTTAAAATATACCATATATATACTAGTAATATATTGCTGATGCCCTATACCAGCAATGTTATTTAAACGAAAAAGGAAAGAGAGTGAGATATATGCTATCTTACCTTTATCCATGCTTGCTTCAAAATGCGCATGGCTGTAATACTGGAATACTATTGGCTAATAACAAAGTGGGAGAGACATTGCAAATATGGCGAGCTCTCTTTGTCACCACTTGTGTGTTTTTGAAAATATCGCGCTAGATTTAACATGCTAGAAATTAACGTCAACCAATCGTACTCCAGTATTACGGGCATGCGCATTTTGAAGCAAGTATGAAAAAAAGATAAAATAGCATATATCTCACTCTCTTTCCCTTTTCGCTTTTGGACCCAGTGTCAGCAATATATTACTAATAGATATATGAAATATACCCACTTTATCAGTCTTCAACGTTGGTACTCCTGAAATACGCCATTCGAGCCAGTTCATCATTCTTCCGCAGCCAACTTCAGGTTTGGCCCCCAAGTCGAGTTTTACCCCATTTTCAATATCATAATCAATCTCTGAGTCACTCATTTTAAGTAAATTTATTACCAAAAATTCTCAAGAAATATTATACACCGAGCACGTTGACATCAATGTTTATTAAACAACATATTGAATCGCATAGCAACAAAAAGATGAAACTGATGCCTACCTACTTTTAAATTTTGAAAAATTCCAAACTGTTGACATTTGAGAATAAATATAAATAATCTGTTTTAAAACGCTAGTATAAAAAATCTTGTATGGAATACGTTGCGAAATCGTGTTTTAAGCACTAGACGTGTTATCCAACTCGGCTACGCCTCGTAGAATAAGTTTCACGTCGCGTGCTTAAAACACATTTCTTTCGCAACTTATTACATAAATAGCTATTTAGCTTGAGTGTGATTCGAACTCGGGATCTCCGCATTCGAATTCCGTATCGCTATCCACACCACCGTACTGACGGACAAATAAAAATAATGTTAAAAGACTTTGCCAAATGTTTATTTAATATTTTTTATTAAACCTAGTTTCACCAAGTGTATGGATGACAATTAATTTTGTCTTTGTTGTTATTTAAATTGCTATTGCGTAGCTTTTCCTTTTTTCGGTAGATGGCATTACTGGTTCGACAGAACTTCTCATGTCATCTTACCGTTTGTTAGATATCTTATTCTCTGCTGGCACAGTTCTTCGTCACCAGCTTCTTCACGTGAACTTTGTTGTAGGTGAAGAAGTGAGTTATACCATACTGATGAGCTCTAAGAAGAGCGAAACGCGGCTATGGTTACTAACTGTGCTGGCCGGCCTCTGACGATGCCCTCATAAGGTGACTTGGAGGCTGAATTTTGTGAGACTTTGCCAAGTGTTTATTTAATATTTTTTATCCACAATCAACTCATAATAAGCATTTATTTGTGCTCATTGCAGCTGTATAAAGGGACCAATTATACACTAGTGGAATAAAGTAATTTTATTCTACTGTTAAAAGAATGCAGGAATAATGCACAAAAATTAGTCAAATTTATTGAATTACTTATTACTATTAACATTTACATTTTTATATTAACACTTAAATTATTGTTCGTTTTATCTAATTTGATGTTCTCTTTCCAAAACAGCTGCTTTTTTCGGATTGTACCTTTTACATTCACTCTTCAAATAAGTTGTCAGCTTGCTATATTTTGATATATCTATATTTTCGTTAACTTTTATAGGAGCCTTCAACATGGAATACTTAGACCACGCTGATGAAACCGCATACTTTTTCTTGATTTTATAGAAATATGAAAGCATGACTTCTTCATTTATTACCCTTACTCTCCGTTTTTCTCTCCAGCTCTTCATTTGAATCAGTAAACTCTTTTTCATACATTTCCTTAGACTTCGCTGGCAATAAATACAGAGTTGCTTCGAAAAATTATGTTGTAATAGAGTAAATTTCTTCCATTTTTCATCAGATTCATAATTTTTTCAATGTAACAAACGATAAATAAACATCCTGTCATAGCAACAAATGCCACAGTAATGCATTTTTTTTGACAGCACGTATCTAGAATTTGATAAATTAAAAAATAACATTTTGTAAAATGAATTAATTTTGAATAAAAGTTTTGATTGTGGATAAAACGTTATATTGTATTCGTGTTTTAGTTGCGCATTATCCACTCAAGATAATTAAATGTCGAACTTCGTTCTCGCATTTAAACAATCTTTCGTGGATAAAACTTCACTTAAAACACTTATACAATAAATAACTATTATTAAACCTAGTTTCACCAAGTGTATGGATGACAATTAATTTTGTCTTTGTTGTTATAAAAATAATGTTACTGTTCTGTATCTAAAATACCATCAGGTTTCTTTTTAAAAAAGAGACACAATTTGAGATTTGCAATGAAAATTAAATCCCTGAACATTAAACCAAACGTGCAAACAAAATATCAACCGCAAAGCTTCAGCAAACATGAAAGCTACTACAAAACGTTACAACTTCATTTCATTATCATCTTCCATTCTTTCGTTAAAAATGTTGCGCATTACAACGAAACAGGAAACAGAAAAGGGTTGATCAGTCCTCTCATATACACTTCATTCCCAGCAGAAACACAATCCAAGTTGTCCGAGCAAATTAGTTCCCTGTGCAAGCTTTCATTTGTTTAAATCGTGGCCGTGACGTGGAGGAGTGTACTGCAGTGCTGTGGTGGCCCGACATGGTACTATAACCAGTGGAGTACGTGAGAATGAAGGAAAAGGATATGAAAATAGTTGAAATTTTATAAGATATCCTACATAAATATAAAATAATTTGGATTATTTATGTCTATTTTAAACCGTTCTAAAATAGTATATTAAAGAACGAGTTTTATAAAACATGTTGTTTAGGTTTAGGAATTAACTCGCGTGTGATAAAAGTGTTATAATAGCTATTTACGCAATAAGTGAGATATAGACAAAATTATCGCACGCATGTGAAAGTTGCACAACGAGGCCGTAGGCCGAGTTTGTGTAATCACATATGTGCGACAATTATGTAGTATCCCACGTATTGCGTACAAAATTTTATCTACGACTGTTCGGGATTTAAATTGTTCTTCTTATAATTAAATTTCAAATCAAAGTAGCAACATGCGCTGATTGTTTTCTAAATGATAGCAACGCGTTGACAATCGCGACAACCAAATAAACAGAAAAATTTTGATTTTGCCTCTACGAGTGTGTAGAATAGTTCGATAATAGAAAATGAGCCTTTCAGATATAGATCAGCCTTCAGATATAGAAGAAGTAGCGTCAAACGTTATTTTGGATCTGGTTCCTCAAAAATCAAGAGTAAAATATCAACTGGCTTATGACAGGTATGAGAAATAGTGTGAAGAGAAAAAAATTAAAGATACAACAAATGAAAAGGCTTTGTTAGTGTACTTCGGAGAATTAAGCAAGATTCAAAACTTATCATCTCTTAGATGCTATTACTAAAACGGCTACCAAAATTTTGGGAGGAAAAGAAAATGTGTCTCCAGTATCACACAATATAGAAATTACTAATTCTACGGTAACATCAAATCATCCAAATGTGTCAACACCTGGCATCAATTTATATAGCTGTAAAGACTGTGTTATAAATGTATACAATAAATAAGTTTTCTTGTGTAATTTTCCTTAGTTTTTTCCTACATTTTGCATTATCGTTTGCGCGTGCGGTAAAAATTCAAAAAACGCACGTGTGCGGTAAAGTAAGTCATTACCTGTCTGAAATGAGTGGGATATGAAGGATATATCGCACGGTCGTAGATAATAGCTATTTATGAAACTAGTAAAGAAATGAAGGTTATTACCTTATGCATGTGAAATTTATGTAAACACATAAGTAAGGTAATAACCGAGTTTCCTTACGAGTTTCATACAATATTTTTTCTACTTCCGTTCTAATAAATACGAAAGAGCGTTTTTGAAATAATGAAATTTTGACATATTAATGACAGTTATAAATTCAAAAAATAAAAGAATAACACTTCAGAATTCGTCTACCAAGATATCTGTTGCTATGTTTCCTCATTATTTCACTAGTTAAATAATTACCTAACTCAAATAAGTGAAATAAAACGCCAATTTCCTAACGGAAGTAGATTTTTTTCTATTTTGCGGCTTTTATAAACTAATTTTTTTTAAAGTTTGCGATATTTTAAACCGAGTCAATTTAGGGCAATTTGTATATGAAATGTTGTGGTTGGTAACTGATATTGACATGCAATTGTTCAGATTTTGAGGTTATATTGTTATTTTGATGTTCTCAGTTTGACAGTTTCAGTATGTCATCCACTACTACCAACCGTCTAAAACTAAATGTTGTGTATCGTAATGAACGCTCTTCCGATACGCAACTGGGTTTCATAATGATTTCCTTATGAATGCAAAATAGAAAATTAGATTTATTTGTTTATAAATTTAACTTGAAAAGCATGGAATAAAATGTTTATGATATTTTTATGGGGTAACCGGCTCAATGGTATGAAGTCGACTTGTGAATTTGAGAACGATTTTCACCTCATTAAAAACTACCCCTGTGACTCAACCTCTATTAACATCTTTAGAGGCCGTGATTTGACGGCTGGTCGCTGCATAAATATATCATTTACCAAAATCTGCTACGGTAGAGTATCACATATAGTAATGGGTAAAAGGCGTAGATATTTCCAAGTTCTCCAAAAATTATATAATTATATTTACTTAATTCCGTTATGAAAGTTCTGTTTTACATCAATTTTTGACATTATAAAATGTAAATTATTTCATAACTGTCATTCAAGAGTTATGTAAAGAGTTCTTTACATAACTAGTTACGTAATAAATGTTGACAGTTTGAACTTTCTCAAAAATGTTTGCAAATAACGGAAAAAACTATTTATTAAAATTTTTAGAATAATATACATTTAATATATTTTTTGGTATTAAACAGTTGACGGGCAAATTAGCAGATTCTTCGATATCAGAAGGAAGGTCTGTCTCGGATTCAGAACTCATTTTCAATGATGACAATCTTTAAATTTAAAAATTTTATTCATTTATTTTCACGGCAACGCTTTGGTAAATTGATTTATTGATTTTGAAATATATTTAGCTGTCATAAACCTAGAATTTTGTGTATTTTACAAATTATTTTAGCGGAATTAGATAACATTCTGTACGTAATACGTTATGAAATCGTGATATTGTATGACTCACATAATTTGCAAAACTCGCTTCGCTCGTTTTGGCAAATATTATGTTCGTCAAACAATATCAATCTTTTCATAACTGGTTACGTAAATAACTATAATATTATGTTTAAATAAACAGTTTGTGACCCTTTTGAAAAATAATTTGTTCCGTCCCTGGCACGCATAGGGAGCTGCTGCGTGTTTGCGTGACTGGTTCCCGTGAAAATAAAGTGCTCCGAATCTTTCATTGACTTTACAAACGTTCCTGGCAATTTTTCCCCGAACAAAATAATGTATTTCCAACGACTCTTACTTCGGTAGTTGCTTGCTCTGTTAGCTGATTGATGCTTATTTGTACGGAAATATATTTTGTTGTTCGTATTGTTTTTCACGAATAGCGAACTAATACTAGGAATTTTTCTTTTTTACATTACCTAACGAAGCTTTAAAAATAACATACATAACATCAACATTACGTTACGCTTAAATGACACACATTCATTAAAAAAATTTAAAAAATCTACCCCTGTGGCTCCTCCACCACTAATATCTTTGGAGGCCGTGATTTGACGGCTGGTAACTGCACTTCACGCGAAAAAAATATATCACTTACCGAGATCTGCTTAGGCAGAATGCCACACCCAGTAATGGGTAAAAGGCGTGATGATATATTTTATTTATTTACACACATTCGTTCAACATTTACGATGGATTTCTGTGATAGATTTGTAAAATAAAATAAATATAAATATATCATCACGCCTTTTATCCATTACTGGATGTGGCACTCTGCCGAAGCAGATCTCGGTAAGTGATATATTTTTTCGCGTGAAGTGCGGGTACCAGCCGTCAAATCATGCCCCCCAAAGATATTACTGGAGGAGGAGCCACAGGGGTAGATTTAATTTGGTGAAAATTGTTTGTCGGCTGTGGGGATCGAACCAGGGTTCTCAAGATCCACAGGCCGACTCGATACCACTGAGCCACCTACCAAATATATTTGTAAGTTTGTAGATTAGTAAATCTGTAAATTAAGAACAAATTCATATGAATATTTGTTGATAAGTAGATTATATAAAGTCATAATTTTTGTTGCGATTTTGTTTATATAAAAATATATAAAATAAATAAATATATCATCACGCCTTTTACCCATTACTGGATGTGGTACTCTGCCTAAGCAGATCTCGATAAGTGATATATTTTTTCGCGTGAAGTGTGGTTACCAGCCGTCAAATCACGGTCCCCAAAGATATTAGTGGTGGGGGAGCCACGGGGGTAGATTTAAATTGGTGAAAATTGTTTGTCGGCTGTGGGCATCGAACCAGGGTTCTCAAGATCCACAGGCCGACTCGATACCACTGAGCCACCTACCCCATTTTGTTTATCATTTGTGGATTAACGGATCTATTCCACCATTATTCATTAGATATAAAAATAAATGTGCTCAATTTCTACCAAAAATTAAAATGATTTCTTTAAAGTAATAAATTCTAAATTGAATGAATGATGGACTAGATGATTCAGTGGTATCTAGTCGGCCTGTGGATCTTGAGAACCCGGATTCGATTCCCACAGCCGACAAACAATTTTCACTAAATTAAATCTACCCCTGTGGGAGCCACTAAGATGTTAGTGGGGAGCTCACTAACATCTTTGTGGCCGTGATTTCACGGCAGGTAGCCGCACTTCACTCTAAGAAATGTATCACTTACCGAGATTTGTTACGGCTGATTGCCACACCTAGTAATGGGTAAAAGGCGTAATGATATATTTATAAATTTTTATTTCAAATAATGCTCCTCCTCCGCTAACATCTTTGGGGGCCGTGATTTGATGACTGGTAACCGCACTCCACGCGAAAAAATATATTACTTACCGAGATCTGCTTAGGCAGAGTGCCACGCTCAGTAATGGTAAAAGGCGAGATGATATATTTATTTTATTTTTATTTAAATAATGTATTCGCGGTACTTATGTTTCATTTATAAGTTATGACCATGAAAAAATATATACAGGGTGTCCCATTTTAATCTTTCTTGGGGAATTTCTCTCAACGAGTAAGTACATCAGACAAAAAAACTTTCCGAATAAAAGTTTGTTGGTTTGGAGGGGGACGTTCGATGCTATAACGAATTTCACCCCCCAACCCCCAGGGTGTGGATAAGGGGGGTGACTTTGAAATCTTAAAAGAGAGCTCATTTGAAGCGATCCTGACAGTTTTTTAATTGCAAATTGACATCAAAACCTTAATCTTACGTTTCACGAAAAAAAAACAAGTTTTAGCGTTTACAGCGCCAGCTGTTGCAAAAAATAAAAAAGTTCCCGGATAAAACCTACATAGTTTTTTATGCTCTTTTCGAATCTGCAATAAAAATAGGGGGTTCCATTTAAGATTTCAAAGTCACCCCTCTTATCCACCTCCTGGAGGGTTGGGGGTGAAATTTGTTATAGCATCGAACGTCCCCCTCCAAACCATCAAGAAATTCCCCTGGAAAGATTAAAATGGGACACCCTGTATTTTGTTGTTAAACAGAAATAAAATGATAACGGAAGAAATATAACATCCACCGGAAACAAATGCGATCTATATACAATGGCGTTTAAGTAAAAGAGCTACGAAATCTCGTACAGATTAATATAATGGATCTTATTTTAAGCTGAGGCTATTAATATGCACGTTATTAAAATGTCAGAATTAAGTGGGAAACATTCATCTCATGTCTGTGAAGAAAAATGAAAAGAGTCCCGGCATTTTTATGACATGTACAATCAATTAAAATGATATCTCGTTTGTTTTTTGTATTTTATATTCTAAATAAAATCTTCCTCTATTGTGTAACTCGATCATTAACTGATATGTTAAAGCTAGCAGTTGAAACTGTGTAATAGTATTCCTACTGCAATTTAGAATTTTTTATTTTTGAAAATAGTTATTTTTGATTATAGATTGCGAAATGTTACTTTTGCATTCGAGAATGCAAAAGCATTTCGCAATCGAGTATCAAACAACGTTTTTTCGAAAACTATGTTCCAAATTAGTAATAATGTAATGAGAAAATTTTGACTTTTAGGATTAATTAATGTGACATCTAATGTCTCCATGACAACAATGTATGTAATATAATTGCTATCAAATCTGGTATTCTCTGACTAGCAATTGACAGCTGGTTGACAATAGAAACCAAACAAACGTTCTAATTTTTTTCTGCGATTTATTGGGATTCGCATTGCATTTCTCAAGAAACTATTCCAGTACACCAGTTAGCTTCGTCAAGTGGGATAAATATGAATAATTGCTCAATTGGAACATTAAATATAAAGTTTGTTAAAGAATAGAAGTATTGTTTCTAAGCAAAAAAATAAAGTGACAAATTTTATTAAATTGTGAGCCTATCTTCTATCAAAAAATTGCAGGATGCAAAAAACTTTTGCATCCTGCAAGCAAAAGTCTTTTGTGTTCTGTAGACAAAAAACACTTATTTCTCGTGTTAATAGTTGTCATGTAAATTTTAACTTTATATGACAGTTTTCGAAAGAAAGTAATTTTATTTTTTGATAAAAATAATTTTTTATAAATTTTGAAACTTTGAAAAGTTATAACATGTCCAGAAATGGTTTTATCAGTACTTGTAATTTGCAAGCATCGCTTTTGATACAATTGTTATTTATGTAGCCAGCGAGTAAATTAATTGTTATAGGCGAGTTAGAAAAGTGTTAATTTTTCAGGCCGAATTGTGTACGTATATGTCAACTTTGACAGTTGCGTATTATTTTCGAAAACTGCCATATAAAGTTAAAATTTACATGACAACTATTAACACGCGAAATGCGTGTTTTTTGTCTACAGAACGCAAAAGACTTTTGCATGCAGGATGCAAAAGTTTTTTGTATCCTGCAATTTTTTGATAAAAGAAAAGCTCACAATTTAATAAAATTTGTCACTTTATTTTTTTGCTTAGAAACAATACTTCTATTCTTTAACAAAATTTATATTTAATGTTCCAATTGAGCAATTATTCATATTTATGCCGCTTGAGGAAGCTAACTGCTGTACTGGAATAGTTTCTTGAGAAATGCAATGCGAATCCCAATAAATCGCAGAAAAAAATTAGAATGTTTGTTTGGTTTCTATTGCCAACCAGCTGTCAATTGCTGGTCAGAGAATACCAGATTTGATAGCCATTATATTACATACATTGTTGTCATGGAGACATTAGATGTCACTTTAATTAATCCTAAACGTCAAAATTTTTTCATTACACTATTACTCATTTTGGGACATGATTTTCGAAAAAACGTTGTTAGATACTCGATTGCGAAATGCTTTTGTATTCTCGAATGCAAAAGTAACATTTCGCAATCTAGAATCAAAAATAACTATTTGGATTCTGATGTAAGTTATAGGCTACTTATACTATAATTGGTAAGAAATACCTATAATGCAGAGTATCAAATAATAGTATATTATACAACGACGCTATAATGGATGCTCTTATTCCCGAGGATGAAGTGCAACCCGAGCGAGCGGAGCGAGCAAGGGTTGTAATCATCCGAGGTAATAATAGCCATTATAGCGAGTTGTATACTATACTTTATATACGACTAACATATACGACTAATTTAATAAAAATTAGTCAATTTTTATATTATTTATTATCTATTAATTTTACATCTATTTACCTAATAAATTTACATTTAATTGAAATGAATAAATGGAGTAAAAAGACCATAATGAAGATGATTTGTATTTTTCACCTAATTCAGTAAAATATGCCAACAATACATTTTCTGAATACGAATTTGTCTTCATTTTAATACGCCAGTCCATAAAACTTTGATATGCTTTGTCATAGAAATTTTTAGACTTTTGCGGTAATAAACCATAATAATATGTAGTAGCATCAGCGATTTTCGTTATTTCTGGTGGTGCCGAAGATATACTGTCTTGTGTAATACTGTCCATTTTTTCAATTACAGTTAAACACAATAATTTAACACAATTTGCAAGACCGATTTTGACAACTTCTCAACGATGATTTCGTTTTGTTTGTTTCCGATTCGTTAACAACAGTGAACTTAGCAACGAACATGTTTAATTTAAATATGAGTCGCTATGGCAATACTGTTCCGATGGCACAATAAAACAATGATCCATGTTTTAAGCATTTTGATTGGTTCACGAGCGGGAATAATGACCATTATTCCAGACTCATTATTCCCGGCGGGATTAATATATAGCATTATATAGCAAAAAACGTATATATAATGATAATATTATTAGTTAGTCGTATATAAATAAATAAACATTATTTTCTAGTGGCATTGACATGTAATATATATTTTACGACAAGTCTATCAAAATAATAAATTCGCTCATAACTCGTTGCAATAAACATCATAATTTACAGCGAAACGTGTGTTATGCAGCTTCTTGGTGCATTATCTCCAAGTCCCATCGGAAACTTTCAAATCATATGCAATAGAGAAGTTCATTTTATTGTTGGCAAGTAGAGCAGCATACAACGATGTCAGGACACTCGGGAGTAATCCGCCCAGCGAAGAGTTTCGCAGTTTGACAAACATGGATGAAGAAAGGAACAAATGAAAAAGTTGTGGATGCTGGAGGCTTGATATTGCGCTTACTTGCAAATCCTACTATATTTACAAACACTAATGTCCAATGTTAAACTGAGAGTTTAAAATTAAATCTACGTTTAGAATCTAAATTTACAATTATTATTTGCATATTAGTGGCTTCGAGTTTAAACGTAATATTGAGCTTAAGGCGACACTTTAATTTTGATGCAGACGAGACGAGATATAGAAAATATCGTTTTTGTCTCTGTTTTTGATCAGTATTGTTGTTTTCATTGTCGCTCTAACATAAAATGTATTTCTTGCGCCACCGCCCGGCATTAGCAGTATTACATAACTAAAAATCGTCCGGAAACCATGTGTTGCCGGCCGAGGCCGGCAAAATTAGTGACTTTTTATGGTTATATGTTGGCATCACTAGTATCGCGAACTCCTGAACGTACGAAATATCGAAATATTGCATTGGCGTAAACATATTATGATAAAATATTCATAGTTGATTATTTTCAATACAAGAAAACAGAATATTTATACATATATTTTAAACAAAATTGTAAGTAATTATAATTGAATTAGCAATGTAAAATCCAAATAAAATATGTTGATTTTTTAGGTTATAATACTGGAATGACAAGTCGTGAAATAGACAAGGAAATGAATTATGTTTTATGTTTATTAAGTAAAGTGTACAGTGTAATTAAACTTATTGAAGATGTAAATTGATGAACAATAAATAATTAATTAATTTTAAAAAAACAGTTCTGACAATTAGATGATACCAACATAAAAAATCCCTGACATTCAGAATGTGGGTAATAAATTAAACTTTTTTATTAAATTTACAAAAACGTCGGCGCGAAAAATCTTGTGTATTACACGTCCAGAAACTATATTGCGAGTGCTCGTATTTAAAGGCCTCGCCTGCGGCTCGTCCTTTCAAAATATACTCGCACTCGCAAAATAGCAGTTTCTGGACTAGTGATACAAATAACTATTAGATTGTCATTTCCGTTGTTAAATGAAGTATTTTAAGCACTAGTGCTTAAAAATGACAATTTAATGCGTAAAAGTAAAAGTACACCAACTGTCAAATTTTTGGTAAGTTTCTTCATCCAATTTTTTTGATTTTCCTGGAACCAGTGTAGCCAATGCAGCCTCTGCACCATTTTCAATATCAGAATCAATCTCAGTCACTCATTTTAAGTAAATTTATTACCAAAAATTCTCAAGAAAAATTATACACCGAGCACGTTGACATCAATGTTTATTAAACAACATATTGAATCCCATAGCAACAAAAAGATGAAACTGATTCCTGGCTACTTTTAAATTTTGAAAAATTCAAAACGTTGACATTTGAGAATAAATATAAATAATCTGTTTTAAAACGCTAGTATAAAAAATCTTGTTGGAATACGTTGCGAAATCGTGTTTTAAGCACGCGACGTGAAAATTATCCTACGAGGCGTGGTCTGAATTATATAGAACCACATTTTAATAATTTTCTATTTTTGAACTGGTTCAACCCAAAATTCTCATTATTTGTATGTACGAGCTCTTAAACGAAGAATGTGCGAACAAACCTCTACACAAAAGAACTTTTGGATTGTTTTGAGGTTCTAAATTTATACCTAACGTTTAGTTAATGTAATTTAAAGTAATTCAAATTCATTTAATTTGTTTAAACTTAAAATGTTTCTTTTAGACTATAGACTATTACACTTCAATGCATTGCTGAAAATATTATTTTCCCTATGTTTACTTTTAAAATAAACGCTCTAATGTATTGCTGTCAAACTTTTTAACTGTAATTATGGTAATGATATATCCCTATGTTTATTGATAAGAAAAACTCCCGGTATATATATAGGACCAACTACTAGGTCATATGCCGATATGTCCTTTGTTGTCACGGGCGGGACTCGAACCCACTACCTAACGGCCGTGAGTCAGGCCCTCAACCCGTGCGGCCATCACGCGGGACAAGCTTTTCCATTTAATGGAATTATTATCAAATTTTAATGTTGTTTACGATCTGGATACGGTTTGATAACAGGCATCCTGGCGTTGCACTGAAGGATCAAAACAGGCTGGTGTATTATCAGCACTAAGCTGATGACAGCTGGTTTGTGGTTACAATCCCACACGGGCATATTTGTTGTAAGTTCACTGGGTTATGAGAGACAAGAGAGATTTTCCGATATCAGAGTTAATCCTTGGTTTCTTGATATCAACAGTGTTGTTACCAGTTCTTGGAAATCTTAATTAATATCCACAAAATTTATTTATTTATTTTCTATATTGTATATAAAAAAAAAATCCAACAGTACAGGAAACCTACTGTGTATAGTGGAATAAGAACCACTCAGATCTGGCTAGCATACATACATACATAACATCACGCTATATCCCATTAAATGGGGTAGCACGAACCCGTCAACATTCCCATCCTGACACACTATACTCGTTTCGACCACATTTACACTTCCTTCATACGAACTCTTTCTTTCCTCAGGGGCGGATCCATGCTTCGAATTAGGGCGGGGGAGTCAAGGAGTGAATTTTGTCTTGGGGGGGGGGGGTATTTCCCATCTTCTAAATATAAAAAACATTTGTATTTGCTCATATTATATTCCTGCTTTAAATAATTTTTACAATGACTTTCAATCACATTACATTGTCTTTGGAATCGCATTAAATCATAAACTGTTCTTCGATAGAATACAAAAATTATTGAATTAGAAGTTGATTTTCTAAGTGCAAATGTCGGTAGTCACATACTTGACTAGGTCTTAAATAGAATACCTCTCCCATCTGCGGGTCGAAATAATATCCCCACAAAATATTGGTTTTTGGCTATTTATTAGAATAATAAATCAAACAATGGTTCTTAATTATCTTAGAATTTTAAGTTCTTAGATAATAATTTTTCTATTTAATTTGTTTAACAATCGTAAATAATGACATCATTATTATGTATTAGAGCCAACATTTTAAAAAAATCCATGCTTAGGGGAGGGGGATCATGACCCCCATGACCCCTCCCCTGGATCCGCCCCTGTCTTTCCTCACAACCAAAATCCATCATCACGCAACAAACATGCATCCATTCGCTCATGTACACCTGTTTCGTAAATCTTCACTTACGCCCACTTCTCTAACAACGAATCTATAAGAAATGAAGGCAGCATCGCCTGCCTTGTTTAAAAATACATTTAACACAATTAAAATAAATATAAATAAATATATCATCACGCATTTTACCCATTACTGGTTGTGGAACTCTGCCGTAAGCAGATCTCGGTAACTGATATATTTCGTCGCGTTACCAGTCGTCAAATCACGGCCTCCAAAGATGTTAGGGATGGGGGAGCCACAAGGGTAGATTTAATTTGATGAAAATGGTTTGTCGGCTGTGGAAATCGAACCAGAGTTCTAAAGATCCACAGGCCGACTCGATACCACTGAGCCATCTACCCCATTAAATTTATACTCACTAACTCAGTGGTTTCCAAACTGTGGGGCTTTGTTCCGAGGGGGGCGCGCTATATAAAAATATAATTGAGGCTTCATTTACATCATAGCACACACGTGTTTCTAACTCGCGCTCGCAGTAAAATATCCCTAGTTTAACAAACAAAGCCTTAGAAATTTTATTACGTTTCGTAACATCTTATTTGTCTGAAACAGGCTTTTCCGCTGTAGCTGTTTTAAAGACAAGATATTGAACTCGATTATTCGTTGAAAAAGAATTGCGAGTGGCGATATCTTCAATGACTCCCCGGTTCGAGAAACTGAAAAACAAGCGCCCATTCAGCACACTCAAAAATTATGATTATATTGTATTAAATATACCTAATTTAAATTAAATATAATTTCCAATCTTATTACAATTTTATGTTTATAAATGTTGTTACATTATTTTGTTCTATTATTATGTTGTAATAAACATAATTTTAGGTTAAGAAAAAGATTTGTTATAACAAATATCTTATATAATAACAATATTTGTTTATAGTACTAATTTTTTTGTATTCTATAAAATAAATTATTTACGATTTTTGAAGTTAGCCTGTTATAAAAAATGAGGGGGGCGTGACAATTTTTTACGGAAAAAAGAGGCCGCTGAGAGAAAAAGATTGTAAACCACTGCACTAACTAATGTCAATGATGATTCTAGTTAATTTTTCAACCTCTATCTACTGTTATTTTCGTTTGTCCATTTACAGTAACAGTATTCACACTAAAGGAAACAAGGTTCATCCACCACAATTTCCGCTTTATTTACTTCCGGCGTGACGCGTCTCCCCCTTCTATTACCACACACACGCGACAGTAACACCATCTCGCCACAACGCACTGAATTATTCACCTCGTCCCGCTGTAACCGATATGTGTGTGAATAAGTTAGTGCATGAGTTGGGGTGGCACGACTCTTACCCTGACAGACTCGTCATATATGTGACAGGGATGGATTGAGAGGGATTTTCAGGCTGTAGTTGTCTATGGACAACAATTGTTTTGATGGCAAATTGACGTTAATTGATTGTTAATTGAATTAGCTTTAAATATATTAGCTCAAAATTACAGTAACCACCATAATTAGATTATTAGTAGGTGTGATTAATTTATGGGGTAGGTGGCTCAGTGGTATCGAGTCGGCCTGTGGATCTTGAGAACCCTGGTTCAATCCCCACAGCCGACAAACAATTTTCACCAATTTAAAAATCTACCTCTATGGCTCCTCCACCACTAATATTTTTGGAGGTCGTGATTTGACGGCTGGTAACGGCACTTCACGCGAAAAAATATATCACTTACCGAGATCTGCTTAGGCAGAGTGCCACACCCAGTGATGGGTAAAAGGCGTGATGATATATTTATTTTATTTTATTTGTGATTAATTTATTATTTTTTAAATACTGTAAATTCATCAGGTTGTTTTAAAATTATTGCAACATTTTTTTTAGGATATATGTTATTTGATGTATTGATTATAATACAAAAATAATATATTAAAATACTGTTTTTTTAATATTGTTTAAAAAAATTTTGACATCTTCTTTTAAAAAGTTAATTTAATCATGATTTACTAAATATATTTATCATTAATAATTTTTTTCCTTAAATGTTATAATAATAATAATTTTATTTGTATATAGAAATCTCTTTACAAATGGATTGGTTAACATAATGGATTGGTCTACATTTTATTCAAACATTTAATATGAACGCTCTAATTTTGAATGCAGAGTTACAATAATTGAAAATATCGTATATCTTTTCCCTGGTTGGTTCCATAAATAAGTCCATGTTTGCGTCTTGTGGGTTGCTGCCAATGATATATTTCTGTAAATAATAATTTCTAACTGGATTGTACAAAGGGCAAATGAAAAGGAAATGAACTAAGGTATTATCATCATGTAGGTTACAAAGACTGCATAACTCTTCTTTTATAAATCTATTAATGTTATTTTTTTAATATTATTTAGTCCTGAAGAAGTGTCAGCCGAAACTTTGACTAAATAAAAAAATAATATTGACTGAGATCCATAAAAACCTGTTTCATATTTATAATATTCAATATAGTGGCTCCTCCGCCAAATTTGTGTGCTTACAGTTTATTCCTTTTTTTACTTCCTTGTACGAAGTAAAGGAAGTATTGTAATCGCGAAAATTTTCGGTTCTCAGATTTCAACGGAAATAGGTGTTTTGGCCCTCCCTGAATCCATTTTGACTAATTTCGTCATGCCGTCTGTACGTACGTACGTATCTCGCATAACTCAAAAACGGTAAGCCGTAGAAAATTGAAACTTTATATTTAGGACTGTTAAAACATCTAGTTGTGCACCTCCCTTTTTGGTCATTATACAACTACCGGAAGTGGTACTTTACTTGAAGCCTATAATAGATTTTCATGAAAAACTATATTCAAATATAATTTAAAACTTTCCAAATTTGGTATATAAGACTACTATATCAATGGAAATAACATAATAGATTTTGGTTAAAATAGACTAACCGGAAGTGGCACATTACATGAAGCTGCTAACAGTTTTCCTTGAAAAAAATGGTATTATTTTTATTTTAGAAATGAATGCTGCAAATAAAAGTTTTAGAGAATTAAATTCTGCGTCTAGCACATTAAGAATTTTTAAATTAGCTTTTTGCATAAACGAGATATCTAAATTTAAATATTATATATTTTTAGATTTTTTTTAAAATTAAGTTTGCTATGGATTAGAACAAAAAATAAAAGATTTAATGTCAAATATGTGCAATTAAAAAAATATCTATAGTTTAATACGTGTACAAGGAAGTCATGTGGTGTCCACATCAGATATTTTGTTTTTATATAAACATAAATAAAATAAGCAATTTTTTTGGAAATAATTACATAATATCTTGAGTGAAATTATCGATATTTTTAAATATTTTTTTTTGTCGGCATATACAGAGTGTATCTGTACTTCGAGAAAAAAAGGGTATATACACTATATTATACTATAAGACATTCTGATCATGAAACAAAAATATTTTTTTAAAAATTCGCAAACAATTTTGCATTGTATTTAAAGCAACATTTTGTTAGCCACTAGTTGATAGCTATTTTTAATAATTTTATTTAAATCTTTCTTACAAGAAACACCAAATAAATGTCTGATGTTGTGTAATTAATAATTACTTTAGTTAAATGCAGCAGGTCAAGCAATAAAGTACGTTAATCCAGTGGCACTAAAAATATTCATTTCTAGTAAACCATTCTTAATTTAGCCAATTTAAAAAAAAATCTTTTTGTTCTATGATCAATACGTCTTATAGTATATACCCTTTAATTTTTTTACCGAAGTACAGATAAACCCTGTATTGTCCTTCAGTACGGTGATGTGGATAGCGATACGGAATTCGAATCCGGAGATCCCGAATTCGAATCGCACTCAAGCTAAAAATTATATGAATTATCACACTGCGGCTCGGTGAGTGCGGGCCCTGTACTGTAATTGGGATTAAGTTCCAGTTGTACAGCGTAACATAAATAAATACATTTAATATTTTTATTTATGGGGTAGGTGGCTCAGTGGTATCGACTCGGCCTGTGGATCTTGAAAACCCTGGTTCGATCCCCACAGCCGACAAACAATTTTCACCAATTTAAAAAATCTACCCCTGTGGCTCCTCCACCACTAATATCTTTGGAGGCCGTGATTTGTCGGCTGGTAACCGCACTTCACGCGAAAAAATATATCACTTACCGAGATCTGCGTAGGTAGAGTGCCACACTCAGTGATGGGTAAAAGGCGTGATGATATATTTATTTATTTTATTTTATTTAATATTTTAATATACTTAATTTATAATAACAATAAAAATTATGGGCTGGTAGCACAAGCTCTATTTTTGTCTGTTTTAAGAGCAGTGTTTTTGAGTGTTTTAGCTATCTTTAACATGTTAAAACCGTGCTCTTAGAACACTCAAAAACAGAGCTTGTATTACCAGCCATAGAGTCCATGTGTTAACCCAATTAGGCGTATCATTAGTCTTAACAAAATATTCTAGGGTAATTTAAAACTTACTTACAAATAACTTCATTAAAACTATGTTATTACTTCCTCGTACGAAGTAAAGGAAGTATTATAATCGCGAAAATTTTCGGTTCTCAGATTTCAACGGAAATAGGTATTTTGGTCCTCCCTGAATCCATTTTGACTAATTTCGTCGTGCCGTCTGTACGTACGTATCTCGCATAACTCAAAAACGGTAAGCCGTAGAAAATTGAAACTTTATATTTAGGACTGTTAAAACATCTAGTTGTGCACCTCCCTTTTTGGTCATTATACAACTACCGGAAGTGGTACTTTACTTGAAGCCTATAATAGATTTTCATGAAAAACTATATTCAAATATAATTTAAAACTTTCCAAATTTGGTATATAAGACTACTATATCAATGGAAATAACATAATAGATTTTGGTTAAAATAGACTAACCGGAAGTGGCACATTACATGAAGCTGTTAAGAGTTTTCCTTGAAAAAAATGATATTATTTTAATTTTAGAAATAAATGCTGCAAATAAAAGTTTTAGAGAATTAAATTCTGCGTCTAGCACATTAAGAATTTTTAAATTAGCTTTTTGCATAAACGAGATATCTAAATTTAAATATTATATATTTTTAGATTTAAAAAAAAATCAGTTTGCTATGGATTAGAACAAAAAATAAAAGATTTAATGTCAAATATGTGCAATTAAAAAAATATCTATAGTTTCATACGCGTACAAGGAAGTCATGTGGTGTCCACATCAGATATTTTATATTTACTTTATTTAAAGAAACATATAATACATACGTACATACATAACACCACGCTATATCCCATTAAATAGGGTAACACGAACCCCTGAAACATTCACCAGATTTATCAAAGAATTATTCTTTGTAGAACATTCTCATCCTGACAATTTTACCTTGCTTCAACAACACTTCCAGTCCCTTCATACAAGTTCTTTAATTCCTCACACGCTGTATCTTTCATCACGCAACTAACCTTCTATCTCATCCATTCATTCATTCCTGTGCATCTTTTTCAATAAGTTTTGTTTCGATGTACCGTTTTACACACTCAAAACATCTCAAATTCTTCACATTCACTCCTCTAACAACAAATAAGATAAGATAGGATGAAAACATCATGTTTGTGAAAGAAAATTCCACAAAATTGCAGTTAGACTTTCTATTATAAAAATTGAAATCTAAGCAAAAAGATAAGAAAGCTAATTTTCAAAAGTGAATTCACAGAAATCCAAATCACATTTTGTAATTTCCTTGAAAAAAATTGTAATATTTTAACTTTAGAAATAAATGGTGCAAATAAAAGTTTTAGAGAAGTAAATTCTGCGTCTAGCACATTAAGAATTTTTAAATTAGCTTTTTGCATAAATTTAAATATTATATATGTTTTGATTTAAAAAAAAAAATCAGTTTGCTATGGATTAGAACAAAAAATAAAAGATTTAATGTCAAATATGTACAATTAAAAAAATATCTATAGTTTAATACGCGTACAAGGAAGTCATGTGGTGTCCACATCAGATTTTTTTTTACTGAAAAACTACTTACTCTATCTAGTAGAAATAGTCTGAATTCTCTGTTTGTTCCTTGTTCGTAACCACATGAGTACTGAGCAAACTTTTCAGACAAGTTATTTGAACAGCAATTCTGTTCTCGCGGTCCTTTGCCGTTGATAAGGAAAATTTTACACAAACATTCGTACCTAATTAACATGGAAACTTATCTAAAGAAAGATATTAATTATTTGTTATGCTAATTAAGTTTTGTTTCTTTTTCTTGGTGTACTTGCCAACGAAGGAAAAGGAAAGGGATGCCATCGTTTAAATTTCTTTTTTTTTGTTAATTAAAAATATGCTGAATTTTGTTTTTCTTTGTACCGGAAATTGTTTGTTCAATCGATGTTTTAATGATGCTGATTATCTAAAACGGAAAAATAAAATAACATCATAATTTTTATGATCAAAGATGTTTAGCTTTCATGAAAAGGAAAGTAAATATTTTTGTAAAATTAAATAAACAAATAAATATTTGTGTTTTTTAGCACATCTTACATTTTATATTTTGCAAAATATAGATAATTGGCTATTAACTCTAGAAAGGCATTTTTACATATGTATTACATTAAAAATCTCTTTAAATTAAATAGTTTTTGAACTTTATCTTAAAAACTATAAGATATGGATTACGCAATTGAATTCAGCGGGATAAAATACATACCGGGAGTTTTTTTTATCAGTAAACATAGGGATATGTCGTTACCATAGTTACAGTTCAAAAGTTTGACAGCAATGCATTAGAGCTTTTATTTTAAAAGTAAACATAGGGAAAATAACATTTTCAGCAATCCATTGAATAGTAATAATCTATTATAATAAAAGAAACATTTTAAGTTTAAACAAATTAAATGAATTTTAATTACTTTAAATTACATTAGTTTAAATAGGAATTTTAACTTAGTAACTGTTCAAAATTACCCCCATTAATTGTTCTACGCTCATTCACCATTATAAATTTTATTTTTTAAGTGGTCAAGATCTGGTGACCTTGCAGACCACACCACTTCTCCACCTCGTCCTTTCCATCGTTGGGGGAATATCCGGTACAAATCGTACATTTTGAGTATAATGCGGGGGAGCAACATCCTGTTAATCACACTTCCTCAATATTTAAATTATTTATTGCCGGGAATAATTTAAATATCCATTTATATAACAAGGCCCTACTATTTGATCCCCTATTAACGTGGCCTGATTTTGAAAGTGGACAGTATTATTACTTTGACAACTATAAATGACAGCAATGTTATTCTAACACGAGCGGAATTGGGTGAATAAGTTGATCTTACCGGACTGCGTCAATTGTAAAACGAGCAGAAAAAACGCAGTCTTAAAATCTTATTAAACATACCGCTATTAAAATTTAAACTGAATTGAACGCGAAACGTTATAATTTAATATGAGGATGGAAACAGAATTATTATTTAACTTATATTTTTATTAATTATAATACTTAATTCACTAATCTAGTTTAAATAAAGAAAAACGCGAACACCGCGTGATGTGAAGATCTACATCTTCACGCTTTGAGTCGATGGACAAGACTGATGGTTTCCACCAAAACACTTGCTGTCCTGGGTACGCTACCCACATCTGGAATCCATCCCTCTCGCATCGGGGTGGACACAGATGCCTCAAGTGTTTTGGTTATGTAGTCTGACACTCTGGCCCTGCAGATAACGCGAACATGAAATCTAGTTGGAATTCTAAGAATATTAACTATAACTGTCTCTTTTTATAATTTAATGCCCTATATTCGAAAACCAAAAGATCTCACACTCAGCCTTAATGGCACATGTGGTCACGAGTGTCAAATTACACGAAACCAATCTTATCTAAACGAACATAACAACAATGAGTTAGCTCATATTGTTACATTATTTTCCCTATGTTTACTTTTAAAATAAACGCTCTAATGCATTGCTGTCAAACTTTTTAACTGCAACTATAGTAACGACATATCCCTATGTTTACTGATAAAAGAAACTCCCGGTATGTATTTAAATTTTCTTTAAAATATTTGTTCGAGAAAGAGTTTTAGAATAAATAAATAAATATATCATCACGCCTTTAACCCATTACTATTTGTTATTTGTTAGCGTGAAGTGCTGTTACTAGCCATCAAATCACGGTCCCTAAAGATATTAATGGAAGGGAGCCACAGTTATATATTTAAATTGGTGAAAATTGTTTGTCGGCTGTGGGGATCGAACCAGGGTTCTCAAGATCCACAGGCTAACTCGATACCACTGAGAATAAATTATTTGAAAATCGAATAAAGAATTTTTTTAAAAATGTGAAAAAAATTGCATATAAGTTAATTCGGGCAAGGAGTATTCAATTAGCGCAGCTTCATATCTTATTTAGTTTTTGAGATATAGTCTTCGAAAGGGTTGAATTTTCCAACATCAGACTTTTGATTTTCCTGAGGCTACAGCTCAAACACTAGCTTGCTATTAAGATTCGCTCAACGACATTAAATTTATCATATTTAAATTAACTCATAAACAAGTTTACAGCGATTTTTAAAAATTCGAAATATTTTCTCCAAATTTACTTGGCGATTACACCATTGGATTCAGATGCTGCCTTCATTTCTTATAGATTCGTTGTTAGAGAAGTGGGCGTAAGTGAAGATTTACGAAACAGGTGTACAGGAGCGAATGGATGAATGTTTGTTGCGTGTTGATGGATTTTGGTTGTGAGAAAAGAAAGAGTTCGTATGGAGGAAGTGTTATTGTGGCCGAAACGAGTATCGTGTGTCAGGATGAGAATGTTGCTACCCCATTTAATGGGATATAGCGTGATGTTATGTATGTATGTATGAAACAAAATACATATGTACGTGAATTTTCGTTTCAAATAATTATACGAGAAAGAATTTTAGAACTAATTGTTTGAAACTCGTAAAAACGCCAAGGGGTATCCCTTTTTGTTTTTAAGCTAATTTTCAATATTTTCAAGTTAATTTCTATCGTTATAAAGCATACAAAATTATTATGTTTATTGATTATAATGTAGAATTTTATGCTCTACAACATTTATTTGCTTTTTTCTTTAAAATGATAAGGGAAGCAGGAAATTATAAAAATATGATTTTACATGTTAAAGTTAAATAAGTTAAAGACAATAAATGAATTAACCTAACATCTTTGCGGGCCGTGACTTGACGGCTGATAACCGCACTTCACGCGAGAAATATATCACTTACCGAGATCTGCCACGGTATAGTGCTACGCCCTGTAATAGGTAAAATGCGGGATGATATATTTATCTATTTACGTACATTTGAATCGTAATGAACTGTTTACTTAACTCTGTCTCTAGGGGTTACGAGACTTATAACGTACTAGCCCGTGTAATAGTATTTTACATTACTAGCCAGGTAAAACGGTTTCTACTGCTGAAAGGAGGAAATGTCACCTCCTTGAGGCAGTAAAACAGTTACCTGGCGTCAGGGTTCGAAGATGTATATCGATCGATATATATCATGATATTTATTTTGATATATATCGTTATATTTTTGCAATGATATATATCCATTATATAAAAATATCAAATAGTTTTTGTGATATAGCCACCGGAGAAGTGAAATTTTTCATATTTTTCAGTTTTTCTACTTTTCCGAGGCTATATCTCGAAAACTAAATGTGATATGAAAACGCGCTCAACGGCATTAATTTTCTCGTGCTTCAGTTAACTTATAAACATAGTTTCAGCGATTTTTATTTTTTTTCAATTTTCCGCCAAAAAAATCGCAAAAAGCGGTTTTTTTACATTTTCTCGAAAACCAGAAGTCATATGCATTTGTAGATTGCACCACTGGATTCAGTGGGTCAAAATACATTTGTATGTAAATTTTCGTTTTAATAATCCTACGATTAAGGATTATTGGGAAAATTGAATTAAAATCTGAAGAAATAATTAAAAATATTAAATTGCATAAAATTGTATGAAAATTTGCTTATAAGTCAATTCGGACACGGGGAATTCAACGCCGTTGAGCGCATTTCCATATCTGGTTTAGTTTTTGAGATATAGCCTCCGGAAAAGTGAAATTATTCGAATTTTTCAGTTTTTCTACTTTTCCGAGGCTATATCTCAAAAACTAAATGTGATATTAAAACGCGCTCAACGGCATTAATTTTCTCGTGCTTCAGTTAACTTATAGACAGGGTTCGAAGATATATATCCATTATATAAAAATATCAAATAGTCTATAATAAATACAGTATACCTCTCATTATTACTTTCATAAATTCTGTTAAAATTATATTCTAAAGATAATTCTTACTTTACTAGCTTTTGACTAACTTCACATCAACGACATAAATCCAAATTGTGTGCCATTTGTGATGTCATTAACGGCAAAGTCTGAACCATTTCCAAAATTTTTATTTGGTACTCATTTTAGAAATACAAATACAAAACTATCAATGAGTCAGAGTGGCCAAATAAAAGTACATTTATTGAACTATGTGAACAGTTACACAATGCTGTAGCAGCCACAGCAGGGCTGGAACGATATTTCTCCACTTTTGGCATTGTCCAATCTTAATTACGTAATCGTCTCGGTAACGACAAAACCGGTAAATTAGTTTTTATGTTTAAATATTTAAACCAAAAAGAAACTACAAAAAAAAACTAATTTAGATTGGATTTGGCCAAGTACAACGGTATGTTCAGGAAGTTCATCAGAAGATGATGATTTGCCCCTATCTAGGATATAGGATTATTTAAATATTCTTACTATTCTTAGTACTATATAATATTTGTGTATCCATTCAATGTATATTTACTTTTTTTCATTACCTGTGTTAATTTTTTATTTAGGAGTAATAATTTATTTTGTATTTCCTATTGTGATAATAAATGTGTACAAAAACTAAAATTAAAAAATAAATATCCAAAAAGTGATATTTATCTGATATATATCCTATATATCAGATATTTTGATATTTATTATAAATATCATGATATTTACGAACCCTGCCTGGCGTGTATTGTACAATATTTTATTTGTTACTCACTTGTAAATCATATTTAAGATTATAATCAAAACTTGTCAGTTGTAATTGTTGTCATAGATTGTCTTGAATGATATCCCATAAGCCTTGGAAAACATTTTGCAGTGTTACTGTAGCAACGCGGATAGTTTATTTGATTGTTTACTTTTTTCACTGAAATTAATGTGGAAGTCAAAATGAACATGCCAGAAGCTATTACAAAAGAAGCCTTAAGTGTGGTTTCTAGTTTAATATAACTGGCAATCATAATTGTACATTTATTTTTAACTTATATAATAATAATAAAACTGAACTATCAACTGTTAACAATGCAACTACTAACTTGTACAAATTTTACAGGTTGGCTGTCAGTTTTACAGGTTAATAGGTTGTAAAGGTTGGTTTTCAATGTTAATGTACAGTCCAAATAAATGACGGTTTACAAGTATGTAACAAATAAAATTTATAACGGGCTGTTGACATTGGTTATCATGACAACATATCTAATTTTAAACGTTTGACACTTAAATATTTTTTGATTAAACAAAATTTGTCAGATTTTCGAAGTCTACCTTGATTGAACATTTTAGTTATTACTTTATACTATTGAAATTAATTTGATTAAATATACATATATTGCGATTCAAATGCACATAAAACATTGTACAATGCTCGACCGTTAACTGAAATTTACAGGCTCACACAGATAACAGATTTCTGTATAACAGTCTTGCAATGTAAATAACTATTATTTTAAGTTTCTAATGTACATTGCAAATTGTTCGTCTACAACTATAGAATATATTCCTTCACCCATCACTAAACATCTACAAAATGCCACCTAATAATCAATCAGCTACACAATTCAATGATAATCCCATCGTTAACCTTTCACACAAACGATCGAGGCTGTAGCATCCTTGCCCATATCTTTATCACTAGGTACAGTACATCAAGATGCTCTGTCGTAGTACAGCGAATAATCCCGGGTTCCACTCAACATCTTAAGACATCGACTGGCGTGAGGTATATTTAGGGCCAACTGGGCCCTTTGTCTTGTGTCGGTGCCCTAGAAATAGATCGAAGAGAAATACGATGATGTAATAATAGGAGGAAGACGAGAATGGGAGAGAAAGGCACAGGATATGCATCAATACATTTATAGATTGGAATATTTCATTTACTCTGCATAACAGGAACTTAATCCTAATTTCAGTACATAACTAACTCAATTGAACTGAACTGAACTGTACTGAACTGACCTGAATTGAACTGAACTAGATAAACTGATGCTCCTTTTGAAGTCAATTACTTTAAGATAAATTATATAATTAGTAATTTTAATTCTATATTTATATATTTATTTATTTATGTTACTCTGTACAACAGGAATTTAATCCCAATCCGCACTCACCGAGCCGCAGTGTGATAGTTCATATAATTTTTAGCTTGAGTGAGATTCGAACTCGGGATCTCCGGATTCGAATTCCAGATCGCTATTCACACCACCGTACTGACGGATATATATAAATATAAATAAAATAAATATATCATCACACATTTTACCCATTACTGGGTGTGGCAGTCTGCTGTAGCTGATCTCGGTAAATGTTATATACGTGCGCGTGAAGTGCGGCTACCAGTCGTCAAATCACGGCTTTAAAATATGTAGAGATGAAAAGAGGTAGATTTAATTTGATGTAAATTATTTGTCGGTAATGGGGATCGATCCAGGATTCTCAAGATCCACAGGCCGGCTCGATATCACTGAGCCACGTACTCCATTATATATATACAGGGTATTTCACAACTTACAGCAAAAAATTAAAGGGTATATTCTGTACGACTTTTTTTTAAATTCGAAAAATTAAGGGTTGTTAATCTAAAACATTTTTTGTAGTACTGCACTGGATTCGCTTTCCTATTAAACACAAACAATGAAGTAGGTATCAACTACGAAAGAATAATTACACAATTCAATTATTAGCAGTTATTTATAATATAATTTTATTTAATTAATATCTTTAACATAATCATCCACCCAGTGACAGTGGCAACGAAAAATTTTGGACTGGGAAACATGGAAAATAGTTATGCGATTTAAAAACAAATTCTTTTTGTTTCATGATCAGCACGTCGTACACAATATAACCTTTATTTTTTTGCTCTAAGTTCTGAAACACCCTGTATAGGTAGTTCAGTCAGCTAAAAGAAAATGATCTTGTAACACCTGTATATGATATATACAGGGTGGTGACTCGCTCAGCCGGTCATAGGACTTTAACATGGGAAATCGGTTTTTTGCAATTTCCTGCTGCCCTAATTATTTTAAGCAAAAACGCGACAAATAAAAGTGGCAGTGGCAACGAAAAATTTTGGACTGGGAAACATGAAAAATAGTTTTACGATTTAAAAAAAATTCTTTTTGTTTCATGATCAGCACGTCGTACAGAATATACCCTTTAATTTTTTGCTCTAAGTTGTGAAACAGCCTGTATATACTATATATATATATATATATATATATATATATATATATATATATATATATATATATATATATATATATATATATATATATATATGTATTAGCACAAAATAAGTAAGAGTTTCAAGTAGAAAAATGTCATAATATACATTTAAATATGCACCATCTTCATAGCAGTTGAAGTAGAAGTTATTCATTACCATACATCTTTTCCCAGAGGTTCAGTTCCTCCCTGCATCCGATGTCCGCAACGCTGCGTCCCTCATTTCATTAGTCAAGTTTTTAGCCTTGGCTCCGCGTGTCCTCATCCTCCCCCGACCGTACTCGTGTAGGGGAAATGAGGGATGCATGGCCCACTGACTGTAATTAAAAAGACTCGCTGCGGCTGCACTGCGCCACTTATTACTTTGATGAGTGCCTTTTCATTATACACTCCTTAAGTGCCGCTGGATTCCTTCTTTCTTGATGAGGGATGGATTCTTTAAGATGTTCAAGGTGACTTTGACAAAGTTATATTGTTACTTTGTTATAAATCTTCTGCTTGTTGTACGAGTGAATGGATGGATGTGATTGAAGGAATTAATAATCTTGCATATGCTGATTCATTGTGGATGTTCTGTAAATGTTTCAGGGGTTCGTGCTACCCCATTTGATGTATACAGGGTGTAACAGCGAAACCAACCACCGCCTATATTTTCTTTATTATTATAGTTACAAAAAAATATTATAAAAAAAAGTTGTAGAAGACCAAGGGGGACATCTGCTTAAAGAATAAAATAATTTTTTAAACCAGTGGTTCTCAAGTTACAACACAAAGTTATATTTTTTCAAATGGGATTATACATATTTTGTAAGCCTATTCGATAGAGTATTTTTTTCTGAATTCAACCATGTAATCATTTTATATCCTTACATAATAAAAATATTGAGAAAATTCTATTTAAAGTTTCGATAAATTTTATTTAACATGACACAAAACAGTAGGCCATGATCAGTTAAAAAGTTTGACAGTAATGCATTAGAGCGTTTATTTAAAAAGTAAACATAGGGAAAATAATATTTTCAGCAATGCATTGAAGTGTAATAGTCTATTATAATAAAAGAAACATTTTAAGTTTAAACAAATTAAATTTAATTTTAATTACTTTAAATTACATTAGTTTAAATAGGGATTTTAATTTAGTAACTGTTCAAAATTATCCCCATTAATTGTTCTACGCTCATTCTATTACCATTTAAAATTTTATTTTTTAAGTGGCCCCAAAGTAAGAAATCGTTTGTCGCAAGATCTGGAGACCTTGCAAGCCACTCCACTTCTGCACCTCGTCCTATCCATCGTTGGGGGAATATCCGGTGCAGATAATTTCGTACATTTTGAGTATAATGCGGAGGAGCACCATCCTTTTGGAACCACACTTCCTCAATATTTAAATTATTTATTGCCGGGATTACTCTCTCTTGTAACAACTCTAAATAATTTTCCCCATTTAAATATCCATTTAAATAAAAGCGCCCCACTATTTGATCCCCAATTAACCCGGCTTGGTTTTGAAAAAAGACAGTTTTATTATTTTGACAACTATAGATGACAGCAATGTTATTTTCCCTATGTTTACTTTTAAAATAAACGCTCTAATGTATTGCTGTCAAACTTTTTAACTGTAACTATGGTAATGACATATCCCTATGTTTACTGATAAAAAAAACTTCCGGTATGTACAAATATAATTAGTGAAACAGTATATCTACTTAAACTTAATCTTTAAAGAAGGAATAACAACAAAGAAATGTGTTTAATAAACCATAACAAATAAAAACATAGTCAATATTGTAGCAACATAACGTTATTTCTTGCAGAATCACAGAAAGGTGGAACGTGAACAGCCCGTTATTTTTAACGAGAGGAAAAAATTGCTCCAAAGCTCGTTACAAACATAATGAGATCATTTGAATCGAAATGTTTCCGAAATATTTATTTTTAATAAGATAATTAGCGAGGATAATGCAGTTTTGATGTTCTAAACCGGGAAACAGTAAAATCTGCGCTTATCTTTCAAAAGGAACTAAAATTATATTCGGATGTTTTCAATTCCAGGGATATCGTTAAAATTTTATTGTTTTCAAAGTTTTTATTTCTGTAGACAATCGCAATTTTACCTGCGTTTAAAATTTTATTTTGTTTTCTCGATGGAATGAACTTTTTAAGTACCTTTATTATTTATTAATATTAAATTAGTATTTTCTCGTTTTTATGAATTAAAAATAAGAAATTAATTAATTATTTATATGAAAGTTTAATCAAACAAAAGGCAATAATGAAATTTAAAAATTTGAATTGTTTTATTTTTCATTTCTGTTCTGTTATGTTTGATTTACTGGAGGTTGATTCTGTATCTTGCGTGAGCAGTTGCGTGATTAAATTTGCGTTAGTACAATGTATGACGTCACCGTTTCTTTTCTGGTGTCTAGCATAGGGAATTCCGTGCTTTACGTTTTCGCGCCAAGTTTAGTGCTGGTAATGGTTTTGAAACTATAACTGTCAGTTGCAATCACATGTCATTGTTTGTCAACATCGTTTTGTAGTTTTTTTATACGATTTTATAATGGCAGAAGATAGAAAACGTGTTATGAACGCTACAAAGGAGCAAAAACAAATTTTAATAAACTTTATGGCAGATATGGCGTTGATAACGCAAAATGACAAGAAAGTAAAAGACAAACATAATGTTAAAATGAGACAGGTAGTGTCGCAAGTAAGAAACAGGACCTACGGAGGTCACGCATCTATATTTGCGTGTCTCGCAAGAAGTGACGTCATACCCATTAGTTCTTTGTCCGATAGTTGGTTTACTATATGCATGTGACATATCTGTATTAGTATGGGTGCCGCAAGTAGTCACGCAAGATACAGAATCAGGCTCCAGGAAACAATGAAATATCAAATTTTGTTACTAAAAGTTACATTTTATATTTGAAATTTAAGAAACACATAAATCAGCTGTGTGCTCGTATAAACTCTAAATTAATAGATTCATTTGCTTAATATAATAGTTTATTATTTAATGAGTATATAACCATTATACGCGAATCAAATACTATACTTAATCTCCAACTATTTTAGTGAAGAGGATATTATCCGGTACGAAAAATAAGCTATTTTTCTAGAACAAATCCCGACTGTATAACAGCACATATATTATTATTTTTTTCACTATTATGTAAATAAAGGATGGAAATAGTGATTTATACATTTTTCATTCCTGGAAAATTTTTGTATTTACGTTGAAAAATCACCTATTTTTAATAGTAAATTGACCACAAAAAAAAGTAAAATTTTGATATAATAGTGAGATAGCGGCCTGAAGGCAACCTTTATTTATAACTATAGCAAATTTCAAGCATATAGGTTCATTCTTGTGGCTGCAGTTTGTTCCAGAAAATGATCAGAACAAAAATAGTAAAACATAACCTTGCTTTGATCTGTCAAGGATCAACAAACGACAACCAACATAAGAAAATGCTTGATTTCTATTGGTTGGAAATAGGGAACGTCATATTTCAGTATTAATAGTAGCTTTATATATTTAAAGTAAGAAAAATAATAAAAGTATGATTTAATAGTAGTAGATAAATGATTTCAATCATGAAATAGAAATCCATTCGTTGTTAGCCACTCATGGTGTTGAAAACAGTGTCCGAACTAAATATTCAGCTCACATCGTGATCAGTGGGATATCTTTACGTTGTCATGGTAACAAAGCGTCCATTTAGAAAGACAAGAAAACCCAAACTGACTAACCAAGAACAGTAACCCATTCAATTCCACTCAGCATTCAAACATCCAGCCTTTCATTGTATCCAAATCGAATTTAAAACCAGATGATTCGAACCCGATCTGATGTGAGCACAACCAACAGCTTAGAGCCAGTGACCTAACTCAGTGATTCGCAAACTGTTGCTTCTTGAAAACCTATATCAATAATAAAAAGATACAAATAATTTGAAAGAAATTTGATTAAATAGTAACAGTTGTAACGTCTATACTAACCTAGCGTTTAAAATTCACTGACATCAATATGTATCCAAATAATATAATATACTTTTTTTTTACTTTGCGTCATTTATTTTATCAACATTTTTCAATCTACTACAACCGTAGTTGACGGCCAAACCTGAAGTTGGCTGCAGGTCGCTAGTAACTTCTGGGGAAAACGACAGTTCGAACGGTACAAGTTCGATATAAGAAGCAAGCGATTTGTTATTTTTTACCATAAAAATACGTTCTGTACTAGGTCAGGCATGGTTAGTGTTGTTTTTTTTTTGGTTAACCAGCTCCAAGATTGATGTTTTCTCCAAAAGTCACTAGATTTACAACCAATTATCTTGACATTCAAATTTGCCGGGTTTTTCTATGTTCGATTTCACCAAAAGTCACTAGCGACTCGCAGCCAACTTCAGGTTTAGCCGACAACTGTGGTTTTACCCAATTACGGATTTATGTGTCATATTGTAACGCTACCGAATAAATTTGGTTTCTTTTTCAGTTGTAAATTCAGTAGATGTACTTGAAATAAAACAATTATTAATCGTGAATTTTTTTAGGCACAACAAATTTTGAAACTCCATTTTACTTCACATGGGTGTAGATAGTAATTTTCGTGCAAATTGTAGGTAGTTTAAAAATAAATTCTGAAAAGAAAGATGTTGATATTTTAATGATTTAAATTCTTATGTTATAAATAAAAATAAATAAATATATCATCACGCCTTTTACCCATCACTGGGTGTGGCACTCTGCCTAAGCAGATCTCGGTAAGTGATATATAGTTTTTCGCGTGAAGTGCGGTTACCAGCCGTCAAATCACGGCCTCCAAAGATATTAGTGGTGGAGGAGCCACAGGGGTAAATTTTTTAAATTGGTGAAAATTGTTTGTCGGCTGTGGGGATCGGACCAAGGCTCTCAAGATCAACAGGCCGACTCGATACCACTGAGCCACCTACCCCATTCTTATGTTATAGCTCACCAAATTGGAGTATCATTTAAAAAATTGTCCTTTCATTGAGTTTTCTTCATAATTATCTGACCTTGTAAATACTTTTAAATTATTTTTAAATAAAAGAACATTTAAAAATATTTGAGGTTATCATTTTGAAACGACATTTAAGGTGTGGCAAAGTAATACTACCAATCTTACAAAATAAAAAGTTACCAAAAACAGATTAAAAATAGTCTGTATTATTAAATTGTTTTTAGTGTAATAGAACAATTTTTAACGCAAAGTATAAAAAATACGATTGAAACTCAATGGATCGGATTACACTATACACTAATTACGCGAAAATTAATTGTGGGATGAATCTAATGAATAAATGTTCAGTGAATGTATTCAAGGGTCATGCTTCTTAAAACATTTTATAATTAACTATTAGGATATGAACTTTAGATCTTTGAACTTAGATCAAAAGCTATGGTCTCCATTTAATTCAAATCTTATATTACTCTAATTTTTATCTTTTTGTCTCTTTACTATGAAGTTTGATTTCGTTAATTGTTAAACAGTATTTAATTTAAAAAAATTATAATTATTATTATTAAGTTGGGGTAGGTGGCTCAGTGGTATCGAGTCGGCCTGTGGATCTTGAGAACCTTGGTTCGATCCCCACAGCTGACAAACAATTTTCACCAATTTAAAAAATCTACCCCTGTGGCTCCTCCTCCACTAATATCTTTGGAGGCCGTGATTTGACGGCTGGTAACCGCACTTCACGCGAAAAAATATATCACTTACCGAGATCTGCTTAGGCAGAGTGCCACACCCAGTGATGGGTAAAAGGCGTGATGATATATTTATTTAAGTTCGGATTTTAAAAATAATTTAGAAACATTTTACAGTGAAACATATATATTATTTTTTTCAAGTTTGATTCTTTTGTTTATATCATTTACATTAATTTGATTGACTATTATCTTAATGTTATATCTTCTTCCTCCCTACTATTAGTGGAAGAGGAAACCACAGAAGTAATTTATAAGTGGAGAAAATTCAGTTGTAAATTGTAGGAATATACCTACAAAGCTATTTACTTTTCAAAGTCGTTCATATAAAAGTTTGCTATCCGCTGATCTATCGCATTCACACGCTAGATTAGTCCTGGTGGCACTAGTGGCGCTGGTGTAGCGATCGCAACGCACTGTGGTCGTGTTAAATTTACCGATAAATCCCCAGGAAACATGTGGCAACGTGGCATCGTCCATGGCACACGTGGATCGTGTTAATCGCGTTTCACAGGTTCCCGGAGTTTACTCGACGAACGACAGTCCATGGCTATCTCGCTACGACATTTTTATTTTTAAATAATAAAATTTGAGAGGAAATCACTCAAGTATGAAATAATAAGATCAGAATGTCGGAAATGGTACAGTTAAAGTTAAATATTAAATTGAAACAAAACATTCATTTAAACTAAACGCTAGAGGTAACAACAAAAACGAAAATAAAAATGGAAGACGTGCTTTTCTTTAGAAAACAATAGCACAGAGGTTGAGAGCACTTGGATCAAATCAAAATAAATATATTTATTCAGATGTTACGCTGGATTTTCTGCACGGTGCACAATTTGTTTCCGTTGTTTCGAAATAAAGCTTGTTTGCTTTTATAACAAGCACAAATCTTATTTGTCTAGCGCGTAATTTCATTTCTATTTTATATTTCTTTCGGTGTTAATACTTATTCAGTTTTCCAACTGTTCTGTTCTTATATATTCTTACAAGTTTTTGATTACATTCTCACAGTTAAATTTTGCATCCGAGTAGTTAGAATTCCGCATTACAAAATGTGATTTGGATTTCTGTGAATTCACTTTTGAAAATTAGCTTTCTTATCTTTTTGCTTAGATTTCAATTTTTATAATAGAAAGTCTAACTGCAATTTTGTGGAATTTTCTTTCACAAACATGATGTTTTCATCCTTTCTTATCTTATTTGTTGTTAGAGGAGTGAATGTGAAGAATTTCAGATGTTTTGAGCTGGTGAAATGGTACATCGAAACAAAACTTATTGAAAAAGATGCACAGGAATGAATGAATGAATGTGATTGAAGGTTAGTTGCGTGATGAAAGATACAGCGTGTGAGGAATTAATGAACTTGTATGAAGGGACTGGAAGTGTTGTTGAAGCAAGGTAAAATTGTCAGGATGAGAATGTTCTACAAAGAATAATTCTTTGATAAATCTGGTGAATGTTTCAGGGGTTCGTGTTACCCTATTTAATGGGATATAGCGTGGTGTTATGTATGTACGTATGTATTATATGTTTCTTTAAATAAAGTAAATATAAAATATCTGACGTGGACACCACGTGACTCCCTTGTACGCGTATTAAACTATAAATATTTTTTTAATTGCACATATTTGACATTAAATCTTTTATTTTTTGTTCTAATCCATAGCAAACTGATTTTTTTTTTTAAATCTAAAAATATATAATATTTAAATTTAGATATCTCGTTTATGCAAAAAGCTAATTTAAAAATTCTTAATGTGCTAGACGCAGAATTTAATTCTCTATTTGCAGCATTTATTTCTAAAATTAAAATAATACCATTTTTTTCAAGGAAAACTCTTAACAGCTTCATGTAATGTGCCACTTCCGGTTAGTCTATTTTAACCAAAATTTATTATGTTATTTCCATTGATATAGTAGTCTTATATACCGAATTTGGAAAGCTTTAAATTATATTTGAATATAGTTTTTCATGAAAATCTATTATAGGCTTCAAGTAAAGTACCACTTCCGGTAGTTGTATAATGACCAAAAAGGGAGGTGCACAACTAGATGTTATAACAGTCCTAAATACTAAATTTTAACTTTCTATGGCTTACCGTTTTTGAGTTATGCGAGATACGTACGTACGTACAGACGGCACGACGAAATTAGTCAAAATGGATTCAGGGAGGGCCAAAATACCTATTTCCGTTGAAATCTGAGAACTTAAAATTTTCGCGATTACAATACTTCCTTTACTTCGTACAAGGAAGTAAAAATATTAAATAAACACTTGGCAAAGTCTCACAAAATTCAGCCTCCTAGTCACCTTATGAGGGCATCGTCAGAGGCTGGCCAGCACAGTTAGTAACCATAGACGCGTTTCGCTCTTATTAGAGCTCATCAGTATGGTATAACTCACTTCTTCACCTTAGGTGACTTGGAGGCTGAATTTTGTGAGACTTAGCCAAGTGTTTATTTAATATTTTTTATTAAACCTAGTTTCACCAAGTGTATGGATGACAATTAATTTTGTCTTTGTTGTTATTTAAAGTAAATATATCATCACGCCTTTTACCTAATTACTGGGTGTGGCACTCTACCGTAGCAGATTTAGATAAGCGATATATTTCTATATATGATATGCGGTTCTTCTTCTTCTTCTAATGGCACTACAGCCCAAATCGGGCCTGGGCCTACCGGACACACCGAGCCGCAGTTTTTGCACTGCCGTACTGCCGGTTTTCGTAGTCGAATGCTACATTATTTAAGGCGTATAAGTGACTAGCTTATAGCGCCCGAGTGTGATAAATACATGTAACTGTATTTTATATTTTAACGACAAATCTCACATTGTCGAAAGGCGGATTCGAACTGAAGAACCTTGGCTCGGGTGACGCCACAGTATGTTAAGAGATGTGCCTTAACACGCTCGGCCACCGCGCCTGTCATGATATGCGGTTACCAGCCATTAAATCATGGCCCCCAAAGATGTCGGTAGTTATAATGTGGGAATCGAATCTTCAGGCCGACTCTATACCACTGAGCCACCTACTCCATTTTATTTATATTTTTTGAAAGTTGTAGACATTGGTAGATTATTAATAACAGATAAATTTCGAACTTTCATTGTCTTTATTTTTTTTAAATATATAACACAACGTTTCGATTGATATAATCTTCAATCGTTATCAAGTGAATACTGATAACTAAAGCCCGGATTTTTAAGCAATTGCCTAGATTCAAATTTTAATACACTTCAGGCAATTTCGTTTTTCTATACATAGGTAATATGTTTACGTGTAATGGGAGGATTTTTTTCTTGCCTTAGAGCCTATTTTTTCTATATTTTGGTTATTGTGCCTATTTTACCTTATACAGTCTATTTTGCCTATTTTTGTTGCCTATTCTAACTTTTATTGAGCAGACAAGGTTTATCATCTACTTCGTTGACTAATTCAGCACTCGACAAAGTGTTTCAACCTAACCTATAATATTTAAAGTACTTACTTTAATCAAGTTTTTGTGTGTGAATTATAAATGCCGAAAGAAAAAACTTTTTTTGTCAAAATCTTACGTGGCAATTCTATTGTGTCTTTGCCATTAATCAATGGAGCTGAGGTAACTTTAGACGATATGGCTAAATATAAGAACGGTCCTGTCACATTTTGTGATGTCGAAGGAAGTTTTCAGCTTACAAGCAAGTTCTGACAGACCGAACACAGTCCCTTTCCGAAAATTTCATGGAGCAATTGCTCGTAATATTTTGTGAATTAATGTATACTACATAATTTGAATTTGCATAATAGTTAATAAAATGAGAACCCTACATTATTATTTTATTATTATTTTTCAGATTGCGTTAATTTTTGTTTAAAATTATAATTTTTTTCTAACAAAGAGTAGATACGAGTACCAATATTAGAAAAAGGATTTGTTTATTTTTTTTAAAACAAATTATTTACATTTAGGCTGCCGAAAATCCCGCCTATTTTAGAGTAATTACCAGCCTATATGCCTGCCTTTTGGGTGTTTTTAAGTGCCTAAATATCCGGGCTTTACTGATAACTATTGAAGATTATATCAATGAAAATGTTGTGCTATATATTTCTAGAAAATAAAGACAATGACAGTTAGAAATTTATCTGTTATTATTATATTGCTTATACCAAATGAGGGAGAGGAGAAATTAACTTCATATTCTTCCCGCCTCTTGTGTACGTGTTTGATGTGATGTTTAATAGTTTAAACATATTTAAAATAATTCTATTTATAAGTAGGAAATCCAACACCGGGATCCCGGGATCCCGGCCATAATTTGGCCGATATTCAAACCGGTGTTTAGCATAAAAATACCGGTTTTTCGGTTTTTCGGTATTTTTTCAATTGAAGTATAAGATACAATTTAGCGGATTGTTATTATTATTTAATACTTTAACGTTTAACTCCTTTTTAAAGTTATGTTATTGAAGAGTTGGCAAGCTTGTTGCGGGGAATCCTAAATAATGGAACAGTGGAACGTTGCGTATTTGTCAAGTATTAGCTTGCCGATCGCCAATTCGTAGTTGTCTCCTAGTCGTTCGTTAGCAAATAGCAAAAAGCAAGGAGTTGAGCAAGTAATCAGGAAGGAAATGATATTTTTTGAAGAGGAAGGTATTAAGAGCGTGAATTTACAATTAACATACGATTATTTACAAACAGTAGCACCAACAAGTGTGGAATCAGAAACGGCATTTTCAGTCGTATCTCAAATATCCATAAGATTAAGATCCAGATTAAACGACGACACATTCGATGATAGTTTCTTCTTCTGATGGCACTACAGCCCAAATCGGGCCTGGGCCTACCGGACACACCGAGCCGCAGTTTTTACACTGCCGTACTGCCGGTTTTCGTAGTCGAATGCTACATTATTTAAAGCGAATAAGTGACTAGCTTATAGCGCCCGAGTGTGATAAATACATGTAGCTGTATTTTATATTTAACGACAAATCACACATTGTCGACAGGCGGATTCGAACTGACGAACCTTGGCTCGGGTGACGTCACAGTATGTTAAGAGATGTGCCTTAACACGCTCGGCCACCGCGCCTGTATTAGTTTACTAAAAGCTAATTTTAATTCCATTAAAGCAAAAAAGTAAAAGTTTATGTTGTTTATTTTACATATATAGAATTGCCTATCTTTATTTTTTGATGTTGTTCAATTTTATTTATATTTTATAATTATTAAAATAAAATGATTATTTTTGACATTCCCTTAATCTATATACCACACGCACACACCACACCCTACTGTAAATAAATGTTAAATAGGTTCAATTTTAAAAAATTTATCAATACCGGTATTAATACCGGTATCCCGATTCTCAAAACGAAAGTACCGAGATACCGGTATTGACATTTTTGTCCGGTATTGCATTCCCTATTTATAAGCAAGTTAAGGACAAAAGGTCACTTCTGCAGACCTATTCTGCACCAAGTCACTATGACGATGGTGACATAAATAATGACGTAAGCAAATTGTATGCTACCTCCACATCGTGTTATTTTTGAAGTGACATTCTAGGGATTTTTGTTTCACATGTTAATTCTTAAAAATTTATGTTGGGGACTGTTTTTAGTTTTGAATTTGGTCAGTGATTTGATTGGAGTAAGTAATTTTTTTAATTATATGTAATATTTTGTTATTACATATCATTAATTAATTAATTTATTTATTTATTTATTATTAATCGAGCCAACAGGATACAAGATCCCAATTACAGGACGATTATACAGAATACAAAAAATAAAAGAATGAGTTGTCACAAAAGAAATAGACAGAAATATAAGAAAATATACAAGTAACTTAAACAGAGAAATAATTAATTAATAAACGCTTAAATCTAGGTAAGGAATCGCCAAATATGTCAATGTCAATGATACATGATATACTATTATATGCTACACAGAGTTGTCTTATAGGGGATTTCAATTCATAATTAGTCCTAGCTCTTTTGCAATGAAATAGTGCTTTATTTCTTGAAGTGAACCGTGGAATATGAAATAATATTAGCTCAAGACTACATGCATCATCAATATTGTTATTAATTAATTTATATAAGTAGAGAGATGATTGTAAAGTTCTTCTGCTACTTAATGACATTAAGTTCACTTCAGGCAATAAATTAGAATAGTCTTGGTCCCAACTAGGATATTGTCCATGCAATTTAAAATAACAATATTTCATAAATTTATGCTGAAAAGACTCAATTTTAGCTACGTATCGGTTATAAATTGGATTCCAGATTTGTAGATAATATTCTAGCTTAGAACGGACAAATGCGCAATATAAGCTTTTAAGTGTTCTTATTTTACAGAAAGACCGACAGTTTCTAATTACAAATCCGAGATTTTTGTAGGATGTTCTTACAGTAGTCTCAATGTGTACATTAAATGATAATTTTGTGTCAAATATAATCCCAAGATCTTTAAACTGAGTTACTCTCTCAAGCGAAATAGTTTCCATTTGGTATGCATAAGTGTAAACATATTTTTTAACTAAATAACTCATTATCTTGCATTTGCTGAAATTAAAGGATAATTTTGAATTATGAGACCATTTTAAAATATTGTAGATGTCGTTTTGTAACAGAATACAATCATTAATTGAGTTAATAGTTTTATAAATTTTTATATCATCAGCATACAAAAGTATTTGAGAATGTTGAATGGAGTCCACCACATCGTTAATGAAAAGATTGAATAACAGGGGGCCTAAATTCGAACCTTGGGGCACACCAGAAGTAGCAATGAACGAGTTTGATTTAAAGTTATTAAAATACACAGTCATTTCACGATCTGTAAGGTAGGAATTGAAAAAATTAAGAAGATCATCGCTGAAGTGAAAAAATTTGTCGTTTTTCCAGAAGTACACTGTGATTTACACTGTCGAAAGCCTTTTTAAAATCAGTATATATCACATCAACTTGATAGTTGTCACGTATAGAATTAAGGGTGAATTCAGTGAAATTCATAAGGTTAGTCACAGTAGATCTACCGGACATGAATCCATGTTGATGGCGAGAAATATGTGTGGAAGTTGAGTTATATAAATACTTATATAGAATTGATTCAAAGATTTTAGAGATATTAGAAAGTATAGTAATAGGACGATAATTTGCGATATCTGTATTGTCACCAGTTTTGAAGATAGGACAAATAAATGATTTTTTAAGAATAGAAGGAAAGCGATTAGTTGATAAAGATAGATTAAAAAGAAAATGTAATGGTTTAACAAGAAAGTGACTACATGCTTTAATGATATATGAAGGAAAGTGATCAGGGCCAGGATTACGAGAAGATTTAAGTTTCCTAATCGCAAGTACGATGTCATCTTCAGTAATGTTAGATATTTTTATAGTATTAGAGTTAATATCAGTTGTGCCTATATAAATATTTGAATCAGTATCTACAACAGAATATACACTAGAAAAGTAATCTGCAAATCCTTGGACTATGTCTCCAGTATTATCAAAAGACATGTTGTGAAGATGCATATTACCCGGGATTCGTGAAACACGTTTTTTGTTATTAATGTAATTCCATATATTGGTAGGATTCGTTGACAAATTGTTTTCAAAACCGTCTAAATATTTCTTGTGTTCAGACTTAATCTCTTTCTTAATAAGAGAACGAAGATTTTTAAATTCACTGAGATAAGTTTCAGTTTTATGTGTTTTATACAATTTCAAAAACTGTTCTTTACGTTTAATATTCTTAATTATATTATTAGTAAACCAAGGTGGAAATTTTGATGTTTTTCTTATGTTACATGGGATACATTTGTTCATGATTTCATACAAGGTTGAATAGAATATGGAAAAAGCTGCGTCAATATCATTATACTGAAATAGAAAATCCCAATTGCACACAGAGAGTAAATTATATAAAAGATGAAAGTCAGCATTGCGAAAGTTATATGTATTTGAATTCAAGTTAAATGAAGAAATAATAGATTTTACGGTTAAAACAGAAGGCAGATTAATAGATAGTGCAGGATGGAGAGGATCTTCTTCAACAATTGGATTCATATCTCGAACAACCGCACACGACAAGTTTGATATGACGACATCCAGAATTCGGTTTGAAGAGTTTGTGACATTGTTATACTGTCTTGCATTTAAAAAAGAAATGAAGTTCTGATAATTAGATATTATATTATCTGAGTAATTTAGCTTAATGGAATCTACAAGTTTTGAGATATTTAAGTCACCAACAATAATGAAATTATTATCTAGTAGAGGCACATAGCATGAAAGACTTTCGAAAATGTAATTATGTTGCTCTACTGAAATCGGTGGAGGACAATAAAAAACAAATACATAGAAAAATTTATAGCATAATGGAAAACGAAAATAAAAAGATGTCTCCATGAATTCTCAAACTCGTCTATTACCAGTAAATAAACGCCATTGTTAATGCAATCAAATTTTCTGAATTGTATTAAAAGTTATGAACAATACATTTCCGCTAAATAAACACAGATTTAATAGGTTAGAAAACATATATTTCAAAAATTTTATTTACTTTTCAACTTAATTAAATTTGTTAAAATGTTAAAAAAATTTTCACGAAAATAATTACACGAATTCAAACAATTCCCGCGTTTCAACAATTTTGTCACCGTGACTTCTTCAAGGTACGACCAACGGAGGTAGTGATTTCTCAGCGCTTCTAAGTCACCTCATATGACGTCATACATTACTAGTTCGCATTGTTTGTTGCCAGACTGCGCTTCGAAATGTCAACATCGTGACTGCTAGTCACTGGTGACTTGTGTACAGAATAGGTCTCTAGATTATTTAATTACAGAAAGCTGAGTTTTAGTTTGTAGAACGACTATTTCAAATAAATTAAATGTTAGATTTGAAGTATCAAGCAACCTATAATGACATTTATGTTCGACTGCATCATATTACCTTGTTTTACGACACTGGTTACTGTCCATAATCAGGTACTTTATTGGACTAGTACGATAAAAATGCAAAATTGGACTGCTGTCAATGTCACATTAAAACAAATATTTAAACACCATTTTCTGTATGTATTATATGTGTCTTCATACAATTGTTAGATATTCTCTTGCATTACATGCAAGATCTTTTATTTCTTTTGGAACGTCTTCAATGTCTTCATCCATCTCAACACTTTTTTCACTTTGACAATTTGATAAATAAAGCAACAAAAGCATAACAACGAAGCACACTTTGAGATGCAATTAAATGTTTTAAATATAAGTATTGACAATCATATTTTAAGAGAAAATATTCTTCATGCAGTCGAACATAAAACGTTGTATGTAACTCGTACTCGACTTTATAGACTCGCCTTATTTATTAGCCTCGCTCACTGCGCTCGCTCTGCCATCAAATTCGGCTCGTCCAATAAAGACCTAAATTATGTACTTGTTACATAAACTACTATTAAAAGTTTAAACATATTTAAAATATCTAATAATATATATATAATATATGGCTATATGGGGTAGATGGCTCAATGGTAACGTGTCGGCCTGTGGATCTTGAGAACCCTGGTTCGATCCCCACAGACGACAAACAATTTTCACCAATTTAAATTTACCCCTGTGACTCCCCCTCCACTAATAACTTTGGGGGCCGTGATTTGACGGCTGGTAACCGCACTTACCGAGATCTGCTTAGGCAGAGTGCCACGCCCAGTAATGGGTAAAAGGCGTGATGATATATTTATTTATATTTATTTATATTTAAAATATCTCTATTTATAAGCAAGTAAAGGAAAATAAAATCATCCTCTCCTACTATTGATTGAAGTTCTACATTTTCCAAACTGAAATCTCCATGACTTACACGTACTTACAAATCTCTAAACTTCCCATTTCTCAGTAATTTGTCAACAACTTAGTTTAGGAAACACATCAGCTCTGCTAGACCTCGACTTGTCGACAAGTTAACCGAACCGAACTTAAGTGTACATTATATCAGAAGTAGGAAGCTTGTAGATATGGTATCAGCACTTACCAAGATGGGTGCGGCATATACAAGTAATTATTATCTTGAGAAATGTCCATCTGTCTCCGCAACTGCAACTTGAAGTTGTAAGTTGAAACTTACCGGCGGGGGAGGGACATGAAGAGTAGAGGAAGTTGAGCAACCTGAAGCTTATGTTCTAAACGCCCTCTAAACATTATTCAAATTGTATTGTTAATAATTAACTATAGATATTTTAAATCAAATAAATAAAATAAATAAATATATCATCACGCCTTCTACCCATCACTGGGTGTGGCACTCTGCTTACGCAGATCTCGGTAAGTGATATATTTTTTCGCGTGAAGTGCGTTTACCAGCCGTCAAATCACGGCCTCCAAAGATATTAGTGGTGGAGGAGCCACAGGGGTAGATTTTTTAAATTAGTGAAAATTGTTTGTCGGCTGTGGGGATCGAACCAGGGTTCTCAAGATCCACAGGCCGACTCGATACCACTGAGTCACCTACCCCATATTTTAAATCAAGACATATATAATTTGATATACTGATTATAGAATGGGGTAGGTGGCTCAGTGGTATCTTAAGAACCCTGGTTCGATCTCCACAAGCGACAAACAATTTTCAACAAATTAAATCTATCCCTGTGGCTCCCCCTCCACAAATATCTTTGGGGGCCGTGATTTGACGGCTAACGCGAAGAAATATATCACTTAACGAGACCTGCTTCGGCAAAGTGCCACACCCAGTAATGGATAAAATTTATTAATTTATATTATAGAACAAAACTAATTTGTTTGAAATTCGCAAAAATTAGGGTATTTAATTCCTGGCGAACATATTAGTGTCACTGGTTTAATTCAGAATTTTGCGCCGCTTATCCATACGCTAACAGCATATCCACTAATTCAATGTTGCCATAGATTTTTCTCAAATTTCTCCCACAACAACTTACCCTTTCAATACCGTATACGAAATCTGATTAGGTACTTAAATTAAAATAAGGCATTACACCAGGTACCTACATAATAACTAATTAATAAATGATTATTTGTAGGCAGTGTTTATACTTTTATTTCAGTAGTAACATAATTATAAATAAGTAAATGTACTATTAAACCAGTGACAAAAATGTTCGCTAGAAATGAAATACCCTAATTTTTGCGAACTTCAACAAAACTCTTTTTGTTTTGTAATCAGTATATCAAATTATATGTCATTAAAGTTTCGTGCAGAGATATAGAAACATCCTGTAAAGGGATGAAAAGTATTACTTACTTCCATCAATTAAAAAGATCTTTTATCAAAAACAAATTTTAGATTCATTGGTTAGATGTTTCGAGTGTTTACCTGCAATTGTGTGGAGTACACCTTCAAAAACAAGCGCAGAGAGATGCTCCCTTCCTTTCTTATCTTTTGGTTCATTTACTATAGAGTGTCCATTGCAATTGTGTGGAATTCAGTTTCAAAAACAAGCGCAGGGAGATACTCCCTTCCTTCCTCATCTTTTTTACTTCATTTTCAGTTTTTACTATACAGTGTGTAACTGCTATTGTGTTAAATGTATTTTTAAACAAGCGCAGGTGATGCTGCCTTCATTTCTTATAGATTCGTTGTTAGAGAAGTGGACGTAAGTGAAGATTTACGAAACAGGTGTACAGGAGCGAATGGAGGGATGTTTGTTGCGTGTTGATGGATTTTGGTTTTGAGAAAAGAAAGAGTTTGTATGGAGGAAGTGTTAATGTGGTCGAATCGAGTATCGTGTGTCAGGATGAAAATTTAATGGGATATAGCGTGATGTTATGTATGTATGTATGTAATACGAGTATTTGAGAATTGCAGCTTATAATGTTTGTAATAAAATAAAGACTGGTTCTTGCATGAAACTATCTTCTATGAACTAAACTAGATGCAAGAAGTGTTCATGTGCAGTAAATAGCGCGATATACTACAAAGTTAGTTGTTTGTTATGTCAGTCTGTGTAGGTGAGACAATATGGCGCCGATGTATGTGCGAAATATGTTTTGTTGCTCGGTTTGCCGTGATGACCAAGTTAAAACCAGGATGCGTTCACACAAACACAACATGACTACAGAAATATTATTATTATTATTACAATACACTGTCCAGACAAAAACAGTGAATTAGTGGATATGCTGTTAGTGTATGGAAATGCGGCGCAAAATTCCGAATTAACATGTTCGCTAGGAATGAAATATTTTTGCGAATTTCAAAAAAAATCTTTTTCTTTTATAATAAGTATATCAAATTTTTTATCCAACACCCACTACCTATAAAGTCATTATTGTTGTCATTGTAGATTAGTAAAGTGGTTTATAAGTCACACGTGAGTTATAAGTCATAAGTCACGCATAAATTATGACTTGTAACTCACTGTTGAGTTTAAATATAGCAAAGTTGAAAAAAGGTTGCAGCTGTAGTATTCGAAATGGAAGACGAGAATTTTATTCCCGAAATGATCATTAAGGAAGCGGAAAAAGCGGTTGTTGATATCTTACCAAAAAAGTCTAGAAGTTCCTATGAAAAACACTTTCATTCATACCTTTGACGTTTCTAGTTGTCATCCAGTCTTCAAACATATGAAATTCTTTTTCATAGGAACTTCTAGACTTTTTTGGTAAAATATCATCAACCACTTTTTCCGCTTCCTTAATGATTATTTCGGGAATAAAATTCTCGTCTTCCATTTCGAATACTACAGCTGCAACCTTTTTTCAACTTTGTTTATTTAAAAAAATTGAGTAACCTAGGCAACAAAACAAGAAAGTATGGCTAACTACATAGAATATTATTTGAAATGTAGATAATTGTGTCAAAATTTATATTTTAATGTCTTAATTGTAGTTGTTGGCTAAAATTTCGTATGCCACTCGTGTGTTATTACAAATAAGTCACTTCAGAAAATTATTCCCCTCGGCCTGCGGCCTCGTGGACTAATATTTTTCTCGCGTGACTTATTTGTAATATAACACACTTGTACCATAAATAACTATTATGTCATTAAAGTTTCGTGCAGAGGTATAGAAACACCCTGTATACAAACTGTGTACTTGACGTCATAATTATTGATGACTTGTATCGTTTGATTTGTCAGCCAAGGAATAGGACCTTCGTTGCTAATATTTACAGAAACTAATAAAATGCTAAATGTACCGACTAAAATATACCCGACATCCTGTACAGGGTGTAACAGCGAAACCAACCACCGCCTATATTTTCTTTATTATTATAGTTACAAAAAAATATTATAAAGCAGAATTATAGAAGACCACGGGGGACATCTGATTAAAGAACAAAATAATTTTTTAAACCAGTGGTTCTCAAGTTACAACACAAAATTATATTTTTTCAAATGGGATTATACATATTGTTTAGGCCTATTCGATAGAGTATTTTTTTCTGAATTCAACCATGTAATCATTTTATATCCTTATATAACAAAAATATTGAGAAAATTCCATTTAAAGTTTCGATAAATATTATTTAATATGACACAAAAAAGTAGACTATGATCAATAACAAAACAAAATAAGTTCATTGTTATTTATAATAATTAGTTGCGATTGTTGTTTTTATTGAGAAGATTAATTATGAGTATTGTATTAGGTAATTAAATGTTTATGGTTTATAATCATTATGTTTATTGATTTGTTATTGATCATAACCCACTGTTTTGTGTCATGTTAAATAAAATTTATCGAAACTTTAAATTTAATTTTCTTAATATTTTTGTTATGTAAGGATATAAAATGATTACATGGTTGAATTCAGAAAAAAATACTCTATCGAATAGGCCTAAACAATATGTATAATCCCATTTGAAAAAATATAACTTTGTGTTGTAACTTGAGAACCACTGGTTTAAAAAATTCTTTTATTCTTTAATCAGATGTCCCCCTTGGTCTTCTATAACTTTGCTTTATAATATTTGTTTGTAACTATAATAATAAAGAAAATATAGGCGGTGGTTGGATTCGCTGTTACATCCTGTATAAGAAAGTAAATTTGTCTGCTCTAGATAAAAAAGTAAAACATTTGAAATGAAAGTAGTAGATAATAAGTTCTATGTATCTTACATTTAAATTTTTTTTTACTCTCGTTATTAAAATGTCATTTAATGTACTGGTTTCCCAAATTAAATCTTAATCAAGGGTGACAAGTCGTGACTTCGAACGTTTTAATCACGGCTTGAGATATTAAGCAAAGGGTGAAATTAACTTCGTAGGCGCGGTGGCCGAGCGTGTTAAGGCACATCTCTTAGCATACTGTGACGTCACCCGAGCCAAGGTTCGTAAGTTCGAATCCGCCTGTCGACAATGTGTGATTTGTCGTAAAATATAAAAAAATACAGTTACATGTATTCATCACACTTATACGCCTTAAATAATCTGACTAAAAAAACCGGCAGTACGGCAGTGTAAAAACTGCGGCTCGGTGTGCCCGGCCCCTATGTTCCGAAACGGAATGATGGGACTCATCATCATCAAATTAACTTCAGACATCTGTCATTGACTTTTTAAATAATTCCAACATTTTTTTTGTTTTCTTTTCCGATTGTAGACTCTTTAAAACTTGTTAATAAAATACTATTTTTGTAAAATAAATTATGGAAAAATATGATGCAAATAACTTCTGTTTCTTTCATATCAATTATGATTTGGAATATTTCCATGAAACATCAACAAGGTGTTGTTTTTTTGTGAAATAAGCAGAGGAAAACTAAAATCCAGCGTCGGTTTAAGTTTCGTCTGCTGTAGATATGAAACAATAATCCAACTGAAGCTAGTTTCACACCATCTTGCTCACCCAATCTCTATTTAGCTTTGTTCATCTGTGCGCGAAGCCTTTGCGCCTTGCGTAATATTTTTTACCAATATTATTTATATATCCAATTTCGTTGTCTGTTTCCATCTGCGCGAGTTTTTCCACCCCGTCCACGGTGCGTTCGTTTTCCTCGTTTTTCCTTCGCGGAAGAACAAAAAACGCATTACGTGCGGCGAGGCAAGAGACCTCTCGGATGAAAGTGCAAAGTGATCGTATTTTACACAACCGCGGAACGCGGACGAGCGAAACGACGAATGTTGTATTGGGGTTGGGAAGGGGGTGAAAGGGTGTTAGGGCCAAGGGTTTGCGGTGTGCTTGACTGCGTGTGACTGGAAATGGCCTTGATGGGGTAGATGTGTGCTTGATGCTTGAAAGGGTGTACAAGAACACCAAGATTAGAAAACGAGTTTTACTTTGTAAATTTATAAATTAAATAGCATTTATCTACGCCCACCCTTAAATTTTACACATTACATATTATAAACAAAGTTAAAAGTTGACGTTTATTAACTTTCTACTTCCTTGTACGAAGTAAAGGAAGTATTATAATCGCGAAAATTTTCGGTTCTCAGATTTCAGTGGAAATACGCATTTTGGCCATGCCTGAATCCATTTTGACTAATTTCGTCGTGACGTCTGTACGTACGTACATACGTACGTATATATCTCGCATAACTCAAAAACGGTAAGCCGTAGAAAATTTAAATTTTATATTTGGGACTGTTATAACATATATATAGTTGTGCACCTCCCTTTTTGGTCATTATACAACTACCGGAAGTGGTACTTTACTTGAAGCCTATAATAGATTATCATGAAAAACTATATTCAAATATAATTTAAAACTTTCCAAATTTGGTATATAAGTCTACTATATCAATGGAAATAACATAATAGAATTTGGTTAAAATAGACTAACCGGAAGTGACCCATTACATGAAGCTGCTAACAGTTTTCCTTGAAAAAAATGGTATTGTTTTAATTTTAGAAATAAATGCTGCAAATACAAGTTTTAGAGAATTAAATTCTGCGTCTAGCACATTAAGAATTTTTAAAGTAGCCTTTTGCATAAGCGAGATATCTAAATTTAAATATTATATATATTGAAAGAAAATTCCCAAAATCGTAAAGTGGATCATAAATATTATATATATATTTAATTAAGTTTGCTATGGATTAGCACAAAAAATTAAAGAATAAAAGTTTTAATGTCAAATATGTGCAATAAAAAAAATATCTATAGTTTAATACGCGTACAAGGGAGTCATGTGGTGTCCACATCAGATTTTTTTATTATGACATTGATTCCACGATATGAATTTTATTAAATAGTTTGTTTTTATGCTTGTAATAAATTCTTTAAATCTATTTATACATGTTTTATAAATTTCTGACTAGCATCGGTTGATATCCGTCCACAGTCTTCGCCCAAGAATTGTGATAGACACTTTGAAAACCACTGTTTTAAACTAATTTTATATTATAAATAATAGAGTGATAAAATATTAAAATATTAAAGTAAATACTTGTCTAAATCTCACAAGAAATTCAGCCTCCAAGTCGACTTATTTGGTCATCGTCGGAGACTGGCCAGCACAGTTAGTAACCATTGACGCGTTTCGCTCTTATTAGAACTCATCAGTATGGTATATCCCACTCCTTCACCTAGAACAAGTTCACGTGAAGAAGCTGTGTGACAACTAGAGTGATATTTTTAGTTATTTGTTTACATTTCGAGGATTGGACAAATGTAAAATATTAAATTAATATGTAAAATAGTTCCCGTATGAAACGGATATTCATATAAATCTCATAAATGTGGTAGGGCAATCTTCCGAACGTATCGTTTTTCCCGGAGTCGCCTCCGGGTTCCCGGATCTGTTTCTGATCAGAGCGTCTTCGATAAGTGATCCGAAAGTCTTCTCGTTCGTTCCGCGGTCACAAACCGAGACGAAACGAAATATATACGTGTATATTCCCTCCGTCGACGCGTTCGAGCGTTTCTACGTTTCACAGAACAAAAAAAAAAGGTCGATATAAATCTATTATTATATATCGTTCTGTACGATATTTCAAAATGGATTCGCCTGGACAATCGCCGATCGCACCCTAGCACATTTACGCATGAGACGAGGGTGGCTGAAACAGAAATAAATATGAGGTTTTAACTATATGACAGATAGTATTTTCAATTTCTTTTTTATGTGTTTAATATTTATGTTTTTACAAGATACATACGACCGAAATTTGCTATTAATTGATTTGAAAAAAGTTAACCCTTGAAACATTGAACAGATTAATCACAAAACGTAAAAATTAAAATGTAAAAACACTTGGTTTTGTTACACAAATTAAACGAAATTACTTTGGTGTACAATTTCAACTTATATACAGGATGTTATATTTTAATAGACCCAGCAAATATCTCGCTTATTTATCAACTTAGCAATATCTTTCATATAACATGATTTATACAGCAACATGAAAGCTAGTTGATGATGGATGTACATTCATGATATCATTTCTGGTTTATTAGTAATTAATATCAACATTGAAATTTCAAATGGAACATACTATATTTTTTTCCAAATTTGGAAAGTGCATCAAATTTGCTTTACAATCATGGAAAATAATCCATATGTTACATTATTAAAAAAGTAAAATGGCGGGCACTTTATTATAAATCAAATTGGAAAGAGAATAGTGAGCCATGACTGTGGCTTGAAATAAAACAATTAACTAAAATAATTGTAATTATTATTATTAAACGAAATAATATTTTTTTGTCATAATAATACAGAAAATAAGAATAAGGAACACTTAATAACAACAAAATGATTTTATAACAAATATTCAAAATGACTCTCAGCCTCTTCAATGCATTTTCTCGCGATCTGACCACTTGATTTTTTTATGGAGCTACGTGATTTTGTTTGTAATGAACCAGTAAACACATTAAAAGGACTGAAGAAAAAAATAAGCAGCAATTGAATCTCTTTCTGCTAACCAAATAGAAAGAGCTACTTATTCTGTTTCAAAACGTTGTGCAAAATGCATTGAAGAGGCTGGGAGTCGTTTTGAATATTTGTTATAAAATCATTTTGTTGTTATTAAGTGTTCCTTATTCTTATTTTCCCAAACTCATATCTTTAGAATTCAATACGGCCTGCGCGTATCAATGAGTTTGACATGCTTGTTCTAGATGTTTCGCTACATTCGATTAAGGTATTTTGTTTTTATAACTATTACAATCTAATGTAGAAATTACGTCCTGTTTGACCTATATAAATTAAATAGCAGTCGTTATATTTTATTTGATAAATTCTCGTATTCACAAATGAATTATTCTTAACTAATGGGGTAGGTGGCTCAGTGGTATCGAGTCGGCCTGTGGATCTTGAGAACCCTGGTTCGATCTCCACAGCCGACAAACAATTTTCACCAATTTAAATCTACCCCTGTGGCTCCCTCTCCACTAATATCTTTGAGGGCCGTGATTTGACGGCTGGTAACCGCTTTTCACGCGAAAAAATATATCACTTACCGAGATCTGCTTAGGCAGAGTGCCACACTCAGTAATGGGTAAAAGGCGTGATGATATATTTATTTATTTATTTATTTATAATTTGTTATTTATGAGTATACTAAAATATTTCTTAGTGTATACTTATCGTCCGTAGAAGGAGCTAATTTGAAGTTGAGCACTGTATATAAAATAAAATAAATATATCATCACGCCTTTTACCCATTACTGGGTGTAGCACTCTGCCTAAGCAGATCTCGGTAAGTGATATATTTCTACGCGTGAAGTGCGGTTTCCAGCCGTCAATTCACGACCCCCAAAAATATTAGTGGAAGGGGAGCCACAGGGGTAAATTTAAATTGGTGAAAATTGTTTGTCGACTGTGGGGATCGAACCAGGGTTCTCAAGATCCACAGGCACTGTATGTTCAGCTATATTGTAGTGTGATTAGTAAAGCCCGGATATTTAGGCTCTTAAAAACACTCAAATAAGCAGGCATGTAGGCCGGTAATTACTCTAAAATAGGCCTAAATGTAAATAATTTGTTTAAAAAAAAATAAACGAATCCTTTTTCTAATATTGGTACTCGTATCTACTCTTCGTTAGAAAAAATAATCATTTTAATCAAAAATTAACGCAATCTGAAAAATAATAATGTAGGGTTCTCATTTTATTAACTATTATGCAAATTCAAATTATGTAGTATACTTTAATTCACAAAATATTACGAGCAATTGCTCTATGAAATTTTCGGAAAGGGACTGTCTTCGGTCAGTTAGAACTTACTTGTACAAAATGTGACAGGAGCGTTCTTATATTTAGCCATATCGTCTAAAGTTACCTCAGCTAAATTGATTAATGGCAAAGACAATTGAATTCCCACGTAAAATTTTGACTAAATAACGTTTTTTCTTTCGGCATTTTAAATTCACACACAAAAACTTGATTAAAGCAAGTACTTTAAATATTATAGGTTAGGTTGAAACACTTTGTCGAGTGCTGAATTAGTCAACGAAGTAGATGATAAACCTTGTCTGCTCAATAAAAGTTAGAATAGGCAACAAAAATAGGCAAAATAGGCTGTATAAGGTAAAATAGGCACAATAACCAAAATACATGAAAAATAGGCTCTAAGGCACGAAAAAAAAACCTTCCATTACACGTAAACATATTACCTATGTATAGAAAAACGAAATTGCCTGAAGTATATTAAAATTTGAATCTAGGCAATTGCCTAAAAATCCGGGCTTTAGTGATTAGCGTTACGACCTTCGAATTCAGAGCTTTTAAGTTAAAATCCACATCAAGTTAAAAATATTTAAACTACCACCCTGCGGTTCGATGAGTCCGAACCCTGTACTTTTATTGGAATTAAGTTCTTGTTCTATAGAATAGCATAAATTATTTCACAACTCTCTTTTTCACACCTTCTATGTTGTTCTTTTTAGCATCATATTATTTTTTGGTGAGTATATTGTCTGTTAACAAGATACACAATAAAGCGCAAGGCGCATCGCACGTTATTAATTTACAATGCTCGAATTTCATAGAAAGAAAAGTCGGTGGGAAAATAAAAAGGACGTACGTGTTTTCCATGGTGAATCCTACGTGCTTTTATTGAATTTTTTGTTGGAAAATGTGACCATAATACAGCATAGACATTAATTGTATTTCCTGCACGTTTCGATGGTTTCTTGTGTACTACGCTGACCTCTGCTGCTATGAACTGGATACTGTTTACAATTGGAATACAGTTTTTGAATAGGTGGTTCTTTTAATAAAGTTTCTTGCTAGTGATAAGTCACTGAATTTGTAAGAAAATGTTCTGCCGGGTTTTGTTAATCTAGTTTAGTTCTATTTATTCTATTATATAAATGTGGTAGGATAATTCAGTGGAATTGCGTCGGCCAGAGGATTTGAGAATCCGAGTTTACCTCAAGTAACATCTTTGAGGGTGGAAATTTGACAGCAGGTAACCACACTTTACGCGAAATACAGGGTGTTTCACAACTTATGACATTTGTACTCAACGTACTGATTATATAAATAAATATATCATCACGCCTTTTACCCATTACAGGGGGTAGTATGGCGTGAAGTGCGGTCACCAGCCGGCAAATCACGGCCCCCAAAGATATTAGTGGTGGGGGAGCCACAAGGGTAGATTTAAATTTCTGAAAATTGTTTGTCGAATGTGGGGATCGAACCAGGATTCTCATGATCCACAGGCCGACTCGATATCACTGAGCCACCTACCCCATAATTATGAAACAGGAAAAAAATTCAGATTTGAAATAAATAAGGCTATATTGAATTACTCACAGCATCAATTATTCTTTATGACATATTAAATATATCATCACACCTTTTACCCATTACTGGGTGTGGCACTCTGCCTAAGCAGATCTCGGTAAGTGATATATTTTTTCGCGTGAAGTGCAGTTAACAGCCGTCAAATCACGGCCCTCAAAGATATTGACATGTAATTTCGATTTGCTTTTAGTAATTTAAACCAAGTTTAAAATATAAAAAAAATATAAACAAATTGAATTAAATCCTGTTGCTGTCTTATTACAGAATAAACAGGAATAGATCCCAGGATCTCTACAATATATAGCTATCGTGTTCTAATGTATTTTCTTTTTTTGCAAAATCGTATCTAATATAAGACGACTTGAAACTACCTTCAATTGTTAAATATTTATGTTACCCAAACAAAAACCATATTTGTTACAAACAAGAGCGCATCAATAACATCGCTTTATTTATTTTTCATCCATCCATTCGTCCTGCGGTGTTTGTTTTCGCATTTGTTTCGTTACGTTTATGTTTCACGTCGCCTGTAATCTTTCTATTCTTCAACTTAACGCTAACGGGCGATTCTTCGTGGTGTAACTGTACAGTTTTTATGTGTTTAACGGATTTGACGGATGGTGGTTGAAGTGAAAAACGACGCAGGCAATTTTCTTTGTTTTGTTCAACAGTGATCTTACGAATAATATGTATTCATGATCGAATCGCTTGCGATTTGAAGAGACCTTTGAAAAATGAAACTCTAGATTCAGCTGTTGCATTCACTACTCTTTTATTACAAGTTTTATTGAGGGGTAAAATATTTATTGTATGATATAGCAGTTTAAATATACATGTTTTGCATCTTTGGTTTTTATTATTTGTTTTGGAAAATAAGTAGCAAACTAATACTCATGATAATTCATTCACAGGACTTTCTTGCGTCTGTCAAGCAAGAGTTCATGTGTAGAAATTTTGCTTATTTCAACATATACAGGGTGTTTCACAACTTAGAGCAAAAAATTAAAGGGTATATTCTGTACGACGTGCTGATCATGAAACAAAAATTAATTTTTTTTAAATCGCAAACTTATATTCCATGTTTCCCAGTCCAAAATTGCCAATGTCACTGGGTGGATGATTATGTTAAAGTTATTAATTAAATAAAATTCTATTATAAATAACTGCTAATAATTGAATTGTGTAATTATTCTTTCGTAGTTGATACCTACTTCATTGTTTGTGTTTAATAGGAAAGCGAATCCAGTGCACTTCTACAAAAAATGTTTTAGGTTAACCCTTAATTTTTCGAATTTAAAAAAAAATCTTTTTGTTTCATGATCAGCACGTCGTACAGAATATACCCTTTATTTTTGCTCTAAGTTGTGAAACGCCCTGTATAAAGAAAAATATGATTGTAAAACTATAAACTGTAGGCCCTTTATACTTTAAATTAAAAGATCTAAAATTAAGCTATGGGGTAGGTGGCTCAGTTGTATCGAGTCGGGCTGTAGAACTTGAGAACCCTGGTTCGATCCCCATAGCCGACAAACAACTTTCACCAAGTTAAAATTACCCCTGTGGCTCCCCCTCTATTAACATCTTTGGGGGCCATGATTAGACGGCTGATAACCACACCTCACGCGAAGAAATATATCACTTACCGAAATCTGCTTACGGCAGAGTGCCACACCCAGTAATGGGTAAAAAGCGTGATGATGATGATTAAGCTGAAGTTTTATTAAATTTATAAAAAAATAAATATATCATCACGCTTTTTATCCATTACTGGATGTGGTACTCTGTCGTAGCATATCTCGGTAAGTGATATATTTATGCGCGTGAAGTGCGGTTACCAGTTGTCAAATCACGGTCCTCAAAAATGTTAGTGGTAGTAGTGGAAGGGAAGCCACCGGGGTAGTTTTAACGTGGTGAAAATTGTTTGTCGGCTGTGGAAATCGAACCCGGGTTCTTGAATCCACAGGCCGACTCGATACCACTGAGCCAACTACTCCATAAATTTGATGTTCAAAAGTTCCAATTTTTCTTTTTATATTTAATACAATTTGATACCAATATATAGTATTTGTATTTATTGCTAGATTTATTTATTTTATTTTAATTATGTTTCAGATTCTTTCCTGAGTTTTCTCAATTCTTCAACTTGATAACTGGTAAGTTCAATATCTAAAATAAATATTGATAACTCAACAAAAATGAAATACGTTGTTGTGTTCTTGAGATACAGAAAATATCTTATATCACAAATAAATTCAATTGTCTTTCTACCTTTCTGGGTCTATTCTATACATTCTTTTAAAATATATTTTTCTACGCATCTTGTTCGATAATAATATCTACTTGTTTTATTTGAAACATTTTTCTGATTATACGATTATTTAAAAATTATTATTACCTGTTTTGGGATATACAGGGTGTTTCTGTACATATGGATTAAACTTTAAGGGCATATATAATACGTTGTACTGATAAACGGAACAAAAATAATTTGTCAATTTTACATCTAACAAAATTAATTAAATTTGTTCATTACACAATATCAGCGTTGGATTAGATAGTTACGTGCATTGTTAATATTTGAATAAAATAACACAAACAGCTACGAACCCAGTGGCACTCAACATGTTTCCTACCCTTAATTTTGAGAATTTTAGAAAAATTACTTGTACCTAAGTTTATCGGGGCCTACATTTTGTTTCGCAATTAGATTAGGGCCTTATCAAGTTTAAATCCGGCCCTGCTAAAATATGACATTTATTATGATTTGTCAAATTGGTCTCCATAAGTTATATCATTGTTGTCATTTATATTTCTTTGTCTTTTCTTTTATTTTGGGTTTGCTTGTAGTCTTTTTAAAATTAATTTATATTGAATATAGTTCCGTGTTGTCATTAGTTGTAGTTTTAGTATTAGTTACATTTATCGTTTAATTTTTAGATACAAATTTAAATATATTAGTCAAAGTTTCTTTTAATTATGAAGGTTATTTTTAGAAGAAATTAGTTCTTTTAGTAAATATTAGTTAATTACACTTTTATTACCTTCTTTGTTGTAAATATTAATTCTATTTTCATTGATTATAATTTATTTTTTAAATATTTAGTGTATCTTTGTCGTAGTTTTTCACCACTATGAAAGCATTCTTATTTTAAAATTTCAACTGTTTTTTCAAAATAACTACAACATAGATAAGTTGAGCTGCTAGTGTGCCAACTTTATTTAATTTAACCTAAGTCGTAAATCTTGTAGTCCTCGAGATACACAGAATATATTTATTTTACGGGTATTTCACAATTCTGCACTTTTGTCTTCACGAAGTTATTAACAAATAAATAAATTTGTCACCAAGACAGTAATTTCAAAATAATAATCCAACAGTCTACCTCATGAATAAAATTAAGTTGTCTTTATAAAACTTTTCATCGCCCACCAAATTTAAATCTTTCTTCCAAAAATTTCCTCTCTCTCTTGGGGCTAAAACAACGTAAACATGATAATACGCCTACGTAATATTTATTAATACTCTGGCGTTTATTAAACGACGCGTTGATAAAGTCAAGTTGGTCGTGGCGAGCGCCATGTAATGACGTCATAACTCTCGCGGTTAGGGGCAAAGCGGGGATGAGTAACACATACCACCAAACTGCAAAGATTGAGGGTGGCAACAACTTTCGATATTATGATGTTTAAGAATGTTGTCATTAATCATTTATATCATTATGTCATTATTTAACTTAAGGGCAGTTTATAATTTATAACTATATTGGTTAATATATTATTATATTGTATAGCGCCATCAAATGGCGTGTCTCTCAGTAATAATGAGAATTAGGTTTAAATTTGTCATACAGTTACAATAATACCAAGTTTTATACATAAAGTGACCACATTTTCATTGAGACAAAACGGGACAAATGGGATGAAATGAGAATTATAATTTAGTTATATATATTTTATTGTATACATTCATATACTTGTACAAAAATGTATTTATTATTAATTATTGGTAACTATAAAAATATAAAAAAAAATAATAATTTGAACATCTTGATATTTAATCAAATTAAATTTTTTATTTAAAATAATATGATTTTCTTTCACGGTCATAGTTTTGATCCGAGTGAATACTTTGCAATAGATTCGGATCATTTATTAAAATGTCGTGAAATATTTCACATGAATTGGTCAAATTATATTTTACACTTAATATAAATTTTAAAGTTTGAATGTTCAACTGCGTTTTTTCAGTTGTCCATATTTTATTGATACTAGAAAAAACACGTTCTGTTGCTGTATTTGTTCCTGGAAGGGAGAGCGCGAATTCTACAATTTTCAAAATATTTTGATAAGGAATATTATTCTGTTTAAAATGAAGGAGTAACTCCGTCCATTTTTGTCTGTTTCCACATTTGCAGACAACCAAATAAGAAATGCAGATATTTTCTAAAAAGCGGGACATTTTTAAAAATCGGCGGGACGCGGGACAGTCCACCAAAAAGCGGGACTGTCCCGCCAAAATCGGGACGTGTGGTCACTTTATTTATACGCCTCTCTTTAGTTACGATTATGTAACAAATGAGTATCTAAAAAGTTTATAAATCGAGTCACATACTATACTTTTTCTTGAAGCGCAAATTAAAACAATAACAAAAACGTAAAGTTTTATGAATGATTTAAAAAGTAAGGTTAAGTTACAATGACAGATGCAGTAAGCTAACTTCACCCCGTGCTTAATATATCAAGCCGTGACTAAAATATTTGAAGCCACGGATTGTTAACAAGTGATTAAGATGTTATTTAGCGTCATGGAAACAAATTATGATGGTAAATCTGCAAATTATACACAATCTTTATTAATTGCAAACCAAGCTGCTCCAGGAACTTCGATTTATAATTGTCAAAATTTTACTATAAATGTTTATAATAACACTTGTAACAATTGTAGCTCTACCCAATCTACAAATATTGTTTTTTAGTTCAATATCAAACCTAACCTAAAATAGATTCATTAATTTAAGCATTTTATGTTGTTATAATCTTACTTTTCCATTAAACTAAGTTGTTATATTCCACAATATGTGTTTTTTCGTATTATTTATATAGTATTAGTCGCGATTTTTACTTGACTACAATTTGCAAGAAGTTGTATCAATGACGTCATTAGTTCAGAGGGTGTAAAATAGATGCCACTAATACTGACAAATGTTGAAAGAATTTTAACAAATTACACTTATTTCCCAAACTTTGAATAAAGGAACATTCAGGGAAGTTGTATTTTATAAATTAAATTTGTTTATTATCAAGACAGATTTATTATAGAATGTTCCAAGAGGCCAGTGTTTTTTTGCAATTTTTACAGTCGAGTCGATCGGAAAGCACTTGTTCCAGATTGAGTGCTGCGTGCGGGAACTAAAAAGATATTAAATGCGCGCGTTTCCAATGAGATCAGAGTTGTCAACATAAAAAGTTCACTACATATAGGTACATTTTATTCGAATTGCTATTAGGTGAAATATGTATTTAGTTGGGACTCACTGTATACGTTCATTGTCTGTCAGTACGGTAGTGTGGATAGAGATACGGAATTCGAATTCTGAGATCCCGTGTTCGAATCGCACTCAAGTTAAAAATTATATAAACTATCACACTGCGGCTCGGTCAGTGCGGACGCTGTACTGTAATTGGGATTAAATTCCTGTTGTACAGTGTAACATAAATAAATAAATTATAAGCGAGTTTCTACTATATGCGAGTTCATTGTAAGCGGATTTCACTTTAATGGGTATTGTACAAAAATAAATAAACTTCGTGGACAGAATCGTGTACGTAAATGACAGTAAAAATGGAGAACGGAAAATACACGTTCTTAACAACTCTTCATTTATGTGTAATAAAGTCCGTAAACCATTAAAACATCTATAAAAAAATTCTCCACTATTTCGCACCATAAAAAACTTTTCCTTCACTTACAGTGATCGTGTTTTTAAGTGACTCAAACTAAATATTTTACAATGGCTAATTGTCAATGAATAATTCAACCCAGTTTTAACGGCCACTTACGCTAAGTGCTTTAAGAGCGACCGCCTGCGATCAGCTAACGCTAACGCAACGTAAACGTAACGCAACGGTGTAAGCAAATACAAAGAATGTGATCTAATATTCAAATCATCTTAGTAAACGTAATGTGGTTGATGTCTATGTCTAATGTGTCACTTAATTATGAATGGGGTTAGTTTTAGTAGGTTGGCAATGGAATAGAGACATTGCTTTGATGGGATTACGAGTTTAAGAACTCTATTTTGTATGACATAATAATTGATAAATAATGTATAAATGTACATAGATTTTAACAATATGGAGACTCATTTGTCAACAATTTATTTTAATCGAATAATTATGATTTTTAACTTTAGGACCCGGGTTAGATACTAATTTTTTCGGACTAACTATATTTTTAAATTTAAACGCCGCATGACACGTTTTTATGGGGTAGGTGGCTCAGTGGTATCGAGTCGACCTGTGGATCTTGAGAACCCTGGTTCGATCTCCACAGCCGACAAACAATTTTCACCAATTAAAAAAAATCTACCCCTGTGGCTCCTCCACCACTAATATCTTTGGAGGCCGTGATTTGACGGCTGGTAACCGCACTTCACGCGAAAAAATATATCACTTACCGAGATCAGCTTAGGCAGAGTACCACACTAAGTAATGGGTAAAAGGCGTGATGATATATTTATTTATTCATTTTATGACACTTTTTCGTAATACACTCGGTATAATTAGGTGGCTCAGTGGTATCGAGTTGGCCTGTGGATCTTAAGAACCCTAGTTCGATCTCCAAAGCCGACAAACAATTATTACCAATTTAAATCTACCCCTGTGGCTCCCACTCCACTAACATCATTGAGGGCTGTGATTTGACGGTTGGTAACCGCACTTCACATGAAGAAATATATCACTTACCGAGATCTACTACGGCAGAGTGCCACATCCAGTAATGGGTAAAAGGCGTGATGATATATTTATTTATTTTTTTATAATTAAAAAATAAATATGTCGTCATGAATAATAAGGGTAGGTGGCTCAGTGATGTCGAGTTGTACTGTAGATATGAGAACCCTGGTTCGATCCCCACAGCCGACAATCAATTTTCATCACATAAAAATAATCCCTGTGGCTCCTTCTCTACTAAAATCTTTGAGGGCATAATTTGACGGCTGGTAACCGCAATTCACACTAAGAAATACATCACGTATCAAGATCTGCGACGGCGTAGTGCCATACCCAGTAATGGGTAAAAGGCATGATGATATATTTTTTTTTATATAATTAAAAAATAAATATGTCGTCATGAATAATGGGGGTAGGTGGCTTAGTAATATCGAGTCGTACTGTGAATTTGAGAACCCGGGTTTGATTCTCACAGCTGATAAACAATTTCCATAAAAACAACCCTTGTGCCTCTCCCTCCACTAACATCTTTGAGGGCATGATTTGACGGCTGGTAACCGCATTTAACACGAAGAAATACATCATTTACAAAGATCTGCGACGGCATAGTGCCACACCCAGTAATGGGTAAAAGGCATGATGATATATTTATTTATTTTTTTATAATTAAAAAATAAATATGTCGTCATGAATAATGGGGGTATGTGGCTCAGTAATATCGAGTCGTACTGTAAATTTGAGAACCCGGGTTTGATTCTCACAGCCGACAAACAATTTTCATAAAAACAACCCTTGTGCCTCTCCCTCCACTAACATCTTTGAGGGCCTGATTTAATGGCTGGTAACCGCATATCACACGAAGAAATATATCACTTACCAAAAACTACTTCGGCAGAGTGCCACATCCAATAATGGGTAAAAGGCGTGATGATATCTTTCCATTATTTTAATCTTAATGACACCAAAGTAACAATTAAAAGAACACAAACTGTCAAACTCAAAGAATACTAAACAATACTATTATTTGTTTTATTTTTCATAGCACTTTCAAAGATCTGCTACGACAGAGTGCCACACCCAGTAATGGCAGAATGGCGTCGTGATATATTTATTTATTTTTTATAGAATACTGTTATTATAAATGTAAAGGTTTTCAAATTAAACAAAAGGCAAACAAAAAGCACTTAGAGTTGTGAACGATAAATTTAAAGTCCTACTATTTTTATTGTAGTAATTAAACCCGTTAATCTATTTTGAAGGTAGTAAAGAACTTTATAAGCAATAAAAAAGCTCTTACCAGCTTCTAGAGTTCCAATAATTGTGGTGTAAATAAAAGAAAATCTTAAATAACATAAAAATAATACCATGGCAATAAAACGATTTCTTTACGATTATTGTTATTAAAATAAAATCTGCGTTATTGAATTTTCTGTTGCAATATTAAATTTGTTCGAAAAACAAAAGAACACTACTCAAGAAAGATTCTTATTATATATTTTTATTAGTTCCACTTTCTTCTAAACTGTATTTACAAAGTTTTTATGCTTTGAATAATTTTAACCCCTCATATAATATTTACGAGTTTATATGTTCGCATCTTTCTTTAAAATTTTATTATACTTGTATGCCCACAGGATCATGCAAATACGTGGAAAATGGTTGACAGTATAAAAAAACGCATAAAATATTTATAACTCACTAGCATTTTTGCGTTGGACTATGCTGTTTGGCCTAGAATTTTAATTATGCTTTCAGTTCTAAACGGACGTGAAAAACTTTTAAAACAAAATAAGTTTTTACTTCTTTCCGTCCGTCATCATCTTTACCATTTTCCTTAAGAATTCTCTTTATTTTATTTGCTTTTATATTTTTGACATAAAAATTTCTTGAAAATAACAACTTTAATAATCATGTCTCATCCTGGATTAAAATATAGAAATATTATTTTTCTACTATCCTTTTTAAATTAAATAAGTGTCATTTTTTTAACAATAACATTACTATGACAATCGAGAATTAAATGTTTTTGACGGTTTGGGAAAACTCTTTCGCACGAATTTGAAAAAAGTTTTTCCACGCAATGAATTTGAGATTGAAAACAATAAAACATTTATACGAATTTATGTCGGTATTATATTTTGTTGAAAGAATATAAATTTTAATATGAATTATTTATTAATTCAAAACTAAATGTACATTTCGAGCAGTTGATAATATTAATTCCTGACGATTATTAAAAGTAAATTGTAGAAAAAATATTGTTTGTATTTAATAGTATATTACATAATAAGTCAGGAAAGTGATGCTTTACTTGACGAAGCGGTTGTTTGAAATACGAGGCCGTTAGGCCGAGTATTTTAATTCGCTGAGTCAAGTAAAACACTTTTGTGACGTATTATGTATACTATTTTTTCTGAAATCGTTCATATTTATATTTTATCAATATAATTAATAATAAATATTTCAAAATGTTTAATCTTTTGGTAAGAATCATATTGGCAGCAAACTACATATCCAAGGTGATAACAAAAGTTGTTGAAAACAATATCTTATGTGAAAAATCTATTGAACATATTTGTGTCAAAAGTAATATTGTTGACAGAGAAGATTTCTTTATAATGTTGACAAATATAGATGAAAATCAGTATGAGGTGGTATTTTCAAGTTCTCCTCCTGAAATCTTAAATCAAGCAACTGCGGCTGTTGAAAATTTATTACCGAGCAAGTCCAAAGACCGATATGATAAAGAATATGAAATTTTCATGGATTGGAAAAAGCAAAATAAAGTAAATAATTTGTCAGAAAATGTGCTAATTGCTTATTTTATTCACTGAATCTCCAAGTAATTTACCGATTGCAACAATAAATTTAGCTTCAAATTCGCCAGTGTCATACATAAATTTTAGTAATTTAAGCAATTGTATATTTAGTATTAATATTATTGATAAAAATAAATAAAAATCTTATTAAAGTACTTTCCTGACTAGTCAGGAAAGTACTTTAGTAAATATATTGAAATTAACAAATTATAATCAATTTTATTTATTTTCTTACATATATAACATTGCTGTCAAAATTTTTACTATCATTTGAACGAATACATTTTATTTACTTTGGACGTAAATTAATTTGTCGTTTATAAAACCGGCCATAAATTGTTCCAATTTTCGTAATGAAGGACTCCATATCAGTTTGTGATAATTTAGGTTAGATGAAAGGTTGAATGATGAGTGTGTTGGGGGTGGGTGGGGGTTGGTAATATACTTGATAAAGCGTTGACTACAAAAAAGGCGGTATATTTATAAAAATATGATTTTCTGGAAAGTTAGTCTGTTCATAATGATTTCTGGTATGTTTAAGAATTTCGTATTTTTCTAATAGTAATAATTTGTGAAAATTGGTTTCAGAATGTAAAAACGAAATATTTTCGGTTGTAGTTGAATGATTATTATTGATTAAATGAGAGCCGAAAGCCGAATAGAGGTTGTTTTATTAACAATAATAATAATAATAAGTTTATTTTCCAAGAAAACATGTGTACATGTGTGGGAAATATAAACAAATACAATAGTATTAACTATCAAACAATACATACAACGCATTTTAGAATACATATTATAAATTTAGAATACCATTAAAAAGAAATTTTCTAGACTATACAAAGGGTTTTTTGACAGTTTGTTGAATATTTCAGTTTGAAATTGTTTGTTGTTAATTTTTTTTAGATTATTCGGTAGGTAATTGTACAATTTAGCAGACATATAATACACTCCTTTTTCATATGTACTTGTATTATGTTCTTTAAATCTAGTTTTTAAGTTCCTATTTATTTATCATTAAAATATCGCCTCAAAATCATAATTCAAATTATGAAAATTATATTAACTCATCTATTGATATGCTATTTCTTGTTTGATAAACGTATAAAATTATTAGGGCTAAAGCAAACATTTATTCTGACTCTCATCCTTAATTAAACAATAAAAAAATTGTACAATCAGCCCTCCGCTCTTAACGAACCCCAGTGCAATAGTCCTGACACCTAGAGCTAACGAACAACGGTGTAATAGCAAACAAATGCAAGCCACACACAGTCAGGTGTAACTAGAAACAATCCACAATGGTAGTCGAAGCAGGCAGAGATTGATCCAGCAACAGTGAATAGTGAATGTGAATGAGAAAGACACGATACGAGATCGAGGTCTGTGTAAGATTAACGAAGCCAATGTGACTGATTGTGATTGTTGTAGGGGTGGGAGACAGGGGTGGTATTAAGGGTGAATTGGGATTGGAAATGCTGGGTATGTACTAATTAATGTTGTTATAAATAAATTAAATTACTCGTATTTAATTGAGTGGACAGCTTAGTGGAAACAGGTTTATTCCGTGGATGTTAGAACTCGAGTTCGATTCCCGCACACTTTACTTTTATGTCTCCTTCTCCATTAACATCTTTAATTACCGCGATTTTACGGTTGGTAATCAGTCACACTTAACCGAGATCTGCTACTTTAGATAAATAATAGTTATTTACGCAATAAGTGGGATATAGACAAAATTATCGCACGCATGTGAAAATTGCACAACGAGGCCGTAGGCCGAGTTTGTGTAATCACATATGTGCGATAATTATTTAGTATCCCACGTATTGCGTACAAAATTTGATCTACGACTGTTCGGGATTTAAATTGTTATTTTTATATATATAAATTTAATTAAATTTCAAATCAAAGTAGCAACATGCGCTGATTGTTTTCTGAATGATAGCAACGCGTTGACAATCGCGACAACTAAATAAACAGAAAAATTTTGATTTTGCCTTTACGAGTGTGTAGAATAGTTCGGTAATAGAAAATGAGCCTTTCAGATATAGATCTGCCTTCAGATATAGAAGAAGCAGCGTCAAACGTTATTTTGGATCTGGTTCCTCAAAAATCAAGAGTAAAATATCAACTGGCTTATGACAGGTATGAGAAATGGTGTGAAGAGAAAAAAATTAAAGATACAACAAATGAAAAGGCTTTGTTAGTGTACTTCGGAGAATTAAGCAAGATTCAAAAATCATCGTCTCTTTGGTGCTATTATTTCATGTTAAAAACAGAATTTTTAATAAAAAGAAGACAGCTATCAAAATTTTGGGAGGAAAAGAAAATGTGTCTCCAGTATCCACAATATAAAAATTACTAATTCTACGGTAACATCAAATCATCCAAATGTGTCAACATCTGGCATCAATTTATATAGCTGTAAAGACTGTGCTATAAATGTATACAATAAATACGGTTTCTTGTGTAATTTTCTATAGTTTTTTAATACATTTTGCATTATCGCTTGCGCGTGCGGTAAAAATTCAAAAAACGCACGTGTGCGGTAAAGGAAGTCATTACCTGTCTAAAATGAGTGGGATATTAAGGATATATAGCACGGTCGTAGATAAATGTAGTTCAAACAATAATAAAAGAGGCAATTTGATGTACTATCTTTTGAAATATTTTATTAATATTTGAATATGGAAAATAATTTTGTATTTCTTCTGAATATTCGATGTTATATTATTATTTTGTTACTATAAGCCCGAATCGCAATTCTCAATAGTAGCTGCTTTTGTTTGTATCAAGTGAATTGATACATTTCTAGCTATTGACACAAACATTTTTTATGTTTGTTCACACATATGTAGATAATGTAACATGTGCTGTTCATATTATTTTATTTTATGGGGTAAGTGGCTCAGTGGTATCGAGTCGGCCTGTAGATCTTGAGAATCCTGTTTCGATTCCCATAGCCGACAAACAATTTTCACCAACTTAAATCTACCCCTGTGGCTCCCCCTTCACTAACATCTTTGGGGGTCGTGATTTGACGACTGGTAACCGCACTTCGCGCGAAAAAATATATTACTTACCGAGATCTGCTTAGGCAGAGTGCCACGCTCAGTAATGGTAAAAGGCGTGATGATATATTTATATATTTATATACGACTAACTAATAATATTATCATTATATATGCGTTTTTTGCTATATAATGCTATATATTAATCCCGCCGGGAATAATGAGTCGGGAATAATGGTCATTATTCCCGCTCGTGAACCAATCAAAATGCTTAAAACATGGATCATTGTTTGATTGTGCCATCGGAACAGTGTTGCCATAGCGACTATTTAAATTAAACATGCTCGTTGCTAAGTTCACTGTTGTTTACGAATCGGAAACAAACAGAACGAAATCATCGTTAAAAAGTTGTCAGAAACGGTCTTGCAAATTGTGTTAAATTATTATGTTTAACTGTAATTGGAAAAATGGACAGTATTACAGAAGACAGTATATCTTCTACACCACCAGAAATAACGAAAATCGCTAATGCTACTACATATGGTTTATTATCGCAAAAGTCTAAAAATTTCTATGTCAAAGCATACCAAAGTTTGATGGACTGGCGTAATAAAATGAAGACAAATTCGTATTCAGAAAATGTATTGTTAACATATTTTACTGAATTAGGTGAAAAATACAAATCATCTTCATTATGGTCTTTTTACTCCACTTACTCATTTCAATTAGATGTAAATTTATTAGGTAAATAGATGTAAAATTAATAGATAATAAATAATATAAAAATTGACTAATTTTTATTAAATTAGTCGTATATAAAGTATAGTATACAACTCGCTATAATGGCTATTATTACCTCGGATGATTACAACCCTTGCTCGCTCCGCTCGCTCGGGTTGCAAACTTCATCCTCGGGAATAAGAGCATCCATTATAGCGTCGTTGTATAATATACTATTATTTACATTAAAAATAATAATATGAAAATTTTATGGTGGTTCCAACAGATTTATAAACATTTGAAATTATTTTATTTAACATTTGTTAATACATATTCATAATTTAGTTGTGATTGTAACCGTTTCCCTTACTAGTGAGGAAAGTTATTTACTTTAATCATTAGTGAAGGAAATTGTTATTATCACAACTTAATTGATTGAGGGAAAAGTCATTTTCACAAAACTTAAAAATTTAGAATATTAGTAAACAGTATTAACTGGTTTGGATAGTTTGCTATTATTTTAGTTGAATGTATAATTGATGAAATACGAGTACATCCAAAATAAAATAAATAAATATATCTTGCCTTTTACCCATTACTGGGTGTTGAACTATGCAGTAGCAGATCTCGGTAAGTGATATATTTCTTCGCGTGAAGTGCGATTATCAGCCGTCAAATCACAGCCCCCAACGATGTCGGTAGTATAATATAAATTTTTTTAGTGAAGTGCGGTTACCAGTCGTCAAATCAGGTCTCTCAAAGATGTTAGTGGAGGGGGAGCCACAGGGGTAGATTTTAATTTGGTGAAAATTGTTTGTCGGCTGTGGAGATCGAACCAGGGTTCTCAAGATCCACAGGCCGACTCGATACCACTGAGCCACCTATATAAGCTGCTTAAAGTAAAATTCAAATCACTTAGTTTTAATCGTATATTTTTGTTAAAATCAAATGAGCGAGATTTAAGGGGTAAGGCCACTCTAGACAAGGAAAAAAAGGGTAATTTCCTAGATTTTTTAACGAAATCTAAACGTGCTGCTTAAGAACTGTTTTTGGATCTTTATTTAGTGCTCTTTAAACTTTATTTGAAAAATTTTTTTAAAGAAAATATTCAAAATTGTCGTCAGAAATTAAAAAAAATGGCGACTCCTCTCGGCACGTAGGGCAAATCGGGCAAAAACATTCCGGGAACAGCAATGGACCTGGATCAAAAAGAGATATGTTTTCTTAATCTCTGATGTATACTCTAAAAACTACGGGCTGGATTTTGAAAATTTTGATGTTTAACAAAATGGCGCACGTTTGAAAAAAAAGTTCATTATTCGGGTCTAAATTTCTGTATAAAAACTACCATAAAAAACGAATGAAGCACTTAAAAAAAAGCCCCCGTAGTTTTTGAGTATTTTATATCTAGAATATGAAATAAAAAGAATCAGCACGATCCATCAATTAGTATTTCTGATTTCTTTTCGCCCGATTTTGAAAATATGATTTCGAGAAAAACGCGTTTAAAGTTCCGAGTCATATATATACATATATATACTCGTACTAGCACTAATAGATATATGCTTTTTTTCCTCTGAAATACTTCCGCGCAGCATTTAAATTAATTGTCCCTTACTCCTAAGGGTTTAAACTATAATATAAGCAAATAAAAAAAATTTGCATTTTTTTAAAATTTTAGAGTGGCCTTACCCCTTAAAGTCAGAAAGTTGGTAGACGCAACTGTGTTACGATTGCATGTAGTATACTTGTTGTAAAACTTAAGTAAAACGACAAAGTGACGAATATTATACCTTATAATGAAATAAACCAAATAGAAGTCGTCTAGTAGTTAAAACTATTTACAGCGCGAAATTCCAGCTAATTAAATAGCAAAATTCTATAAAACTAAACAAATAAACCGTATCGTAAACAATTTACTGTCGGCCAACGCTAGCGCCCTCGCCCAGTGCGGTTAATGGAGGTACTAAAACATTTTATTGTTGCGTGCTCCAAACAAATGAGATGAGATCCGCCGCTTTTTATCAAAGTTTTTGTCTCTGTAGAGCGGTAAAATGGCCGAAATATGCGCGCTAGATAATTCAACAATGTGCCTCTTTCAACTTTTTAACAAAACTGTTACTGTTGTCAAGCGAACGCGTAATACAATCAAATGATGAGTGCCTACGAGCTTTGATTGATGTTTAAATGGGGTTTAATCAGAGTACAGCGGATATTACATGTTGATTCCGATGACAGATAATTTTTAAATTTGTGGATTTTACGAATAATCCGATTTTCAACAATTTTACTAATATCACATCATTTCAAATGCTATATTTCAATTAATATAACACAACTGCAATGATTCACAATTTAATATTACATAAACCTCATTTATCAATATTGAAATTAAATAACAAATAACTGATAATTCAATTGTCAGGATATGTGAAAAAAGTATCAATAAATAATATTTAATTGAAATATTTATGCTACTCTCAAATTAATCCCAATTACAGAATAGGATCCGCTTGAGTGGGATTCGAATTCGAAAACTACACATTTGAAGTTGTAATGCTAACCACACCACTGTACTACAATATTATACCGTGAGTTTTTTTTTATCAGTAAACATAGGGATATGTCATTACCATAGTTATAACTACAAAGTTTGACAGCAATGCATTAGAGCGTTTATTTTAAAAGTAAACATAGGGAAAATAATATTTTCAGCAATGCATTGAAGTGTAATAGTCTATTATAATAAAAGAAACATTTTAAGTTTAAACAAATTAAATGAATTTTAATTACTTTAAATTACATTAGTTTAAATAGAAATTTTAATACAATAATTTAATTTCAAAATTACCCCCATTAACCTGTGAACAATAGCCTAAACGATTATAAAATATATTTATAACATGATTTATTTGATCTGGAGGAATCTCATGCGATGCAACACTAATTCTACGTTTTAATTGTTCTACGCTCATTCTATCACCATAAAATTTATTTTTAAATGACCCCAAAGAAAGGAATCGTTTGACGCAAGATCTGGTAGCCTTGCAGGCCACTCCACTTCCCCATCTCGTCCTATCCATCGTTGGGGGAATATCCGGTGCAGATAATTTCGTACATTTTGAATATAATGCGGGGAGCACCATCCTGTTGGAACCACACTTCCTCAATATTTAAATTATTTATTGCCGGGATTACTCTCTCTTGTAACAATTCTAAATAATTTTCCCCATTTAAATTTCTATTTACTTAAAAACGCCCCACTATTTGATCCCCAATTAACCCGGCTTGATTTTGAAAAAAGACAGTTTTATTATTTTGACAACTATAGATGACAGCAATGTTATTTTCCCAATGTTTACTTCTAAAATAAACGCTCTAATGCATTGCTGTCAAACTTTTTAACTGTAACTATGGTAATGACATATCCCTATGTTTACTGATAAAAAAAATTCCCGGTATAAAAGAAATTATGAATGTGAATGATGGTAAGCCGTAACAAGGACGTTTGACGGATATGAATAATATTAGCTTTCAAACTTGGTAGATGACATATTGATTATCTTGAGCTGTAAAGTACACTAGCCGTCAAATTATGACACATGCAGATGTTAGTTGCGGGCGACGGTACAGAGTACATTCCATGCAAAATTAATTTTCATTAAGGGAAAGAGCTTTCTGAACTCACCAACCAGTCAAATTATAGAAACACAACAAAATATTTCATATACAATTAGGTATATTTCTGGTGACGTCCCATGCTTTTTACTTCCTTGTACGAAGTAAAGGAAGTATTGTAATCGCGAAAAATTTCGGTTCTCAGATTTCAACGGAAATAGGTGTTTTGGCCCTCCCTGAATCTATTTTGACTAATTTCGTCATGCCGTCTGTACGTACGTATGTACGTATGTACGTACGTACGTACGTATGTATCTTGCATAACTCAAAAACGATAAGCCGTAGACAATTGAAACTTTATATTTAGGACTGTTATAACATCTAGTTGTGCACCTCCCTTTTTGGTCATTATACAACTACCGGAAGTGGTACTTTACTTGAAGCCTATAATAGATTTTCATGAAAAACTATATTCAAATATAATTTAAAACTTTTCAAATTTGGTATATAAGACTACTATATCAATGGAAATAACATAATAGATTTTGGTTAAAATAGACTAACCGGAAGTGGCACATTACATGAAGCTGCTAACAGTTTTCCTTGAAAAAAATGGTATTATTTTCATTTTAGAAATGAATGCTGCAAATAAAAGATTTAGAGAATTAAATTCTGCGTCTAGCACATTAAGAATTTTTAAATTAGCTTTTTGCATAAACGAGATATCTAAATTTAAATATTATATATTTTTTGATTTTTTTTTAAATTAAGTTTGCTATGGATTAGAACAAAAAATAAAAGATTTAATGTCAAATATGTGTAATTAAAAAAATATCTATAGTTTAATACGTGTACAAGGAAGTCATGTGGTGTCCACATCAGATATTTATAATAAGACAAGCAAGATTAAAATTGCGAAAAATGTCGTCCATTTTATATATACAAAAATACAAGCATTATTATTATTTCAAAATTAATTTCAAATGGATCTGGGAGGAACAAAGCCCTTTACAAATAAAGGCGCAATTTGAAAATATGTTACATGCATATAACGAAATATTATACAATGAAGATACAGAAAGAATAATAAACTCTTCCTATAATCCTACCTATAAAACATTTAATATTGCCGCAAACTACCTATCCTTAAAAATTCCATACAAAGTCCTACAAATATTCAGCCTCTTAAGAACTGGAAATCCAAACTGCCTTTACATATATCAGGACAATATCTGCCACCAATTTAAGCAGTCAGAAATATGCAGCATTTGTAATACCTATGAACCAAATGATATTCCCCATTTCCTTCTCCGCTGTCCAATCTATGCTCCATTTAGAGAATTTTATCTTCTCAGGCACCTTTACACAGACCAAGACACCTCCTCTCTACTGGCGGAACTGACCACGGAGAAGTCTTACGATATCTACAACTACGTTTTCAAAGCACTAAAACTTCGGGCGTTCGCTATGAATCTATAATAAAATATTATACTATATATTATAACAAAATGTATTATCCGTTTAACTTTAAATCCGATGTTACCAATACCTTTGTACGAGATTTTTCTCTTTAACAAATAAATTTACATTATTATTATTATTAACATTATTTCAAAATTTTAATTCAAACTACATGATTTAATACAGAAATATACCTGTTACTCCTATATATTTACTATGAAATGTTCTTTATGTAAGCATTATAAAAACAGCATTCATTTCAACGTATACGGCGCAATATTTCCAGTATAAAAGATTACATGTTCGGTATACTGTATTTTCTATATGTCGGTATGTAGTGTAAAACAGGATAAGATCATAATAGTTCGTATGCTAAGAATTAGAGATGGGCGAATTTCATCCGCGAATAGTCGAATGCCGCGAATATTGACAATATTCGATATTCGAGATTTTCGAATATTAACGTCAGTATAGCGAACATTCGAATACCTCGAATATCGCGCCATATGTTGACCTCAATTTTTGACTATGTTTTTCTTTATCATTTGTGCATAAACTTAAAACTATTACAATACTTTGAAGTTATTAATAACAAAGATGTTTTGTTTCAAAACCATGAAGATGTACCATATTTCAAATTTCAATCCGTACGTTTCACCTTAAATTTGATGTTTTCATCTTTTTCTTTTTTGTTTTAATTTTATTTTATCTTAACAATTTCATTCAAATAATGAAAAGGACATAATTAAATAATTATTAATAATAAATAAATTAACTTTTAGGAGTATTCGAATATTCGAGTACCTCGAATATTCGAGATCTGATTAATATTCGTATTCGATATTCGAATTCGAGAAATTTGATATTCGCCCATCTCTAGATAAAAGGCGTGATTATTTATTTATATTATTTATATATATATATATATATATATATATATATATATATATATATATATATATATATATATATATATATATATTTTAGAGTGTAGATTCTGTAGTGTATGGTTGTTCGCCAGCCAGCACAAGGATTATTCAATAAAAAGTGTTGAAATCCAACTATTTACAAATAAAATCACTAGACCATCTAAAATCAGGAAATGTAGAAGGGAAAAGGGCTTAAGCAAATTGCACCGAATCCAGCTTGAAACAAAATAACAAACGCTATCTGATGGAAATGAAAAAACCAATGTTGGATGGCGTTATTTAGCCTTGTAAATCTGCATTTAATTTCCGTGCAGATCAAATGGTCCATCAACCAGCATCAATGTTAATTGGCTTCGACTGTAAACAAAAATACTCCGTAGATCAAATGAATTCATGTGACTGGTTTCGGAGAATATATAAGCGCGTGTAATTCGCTTGGTTAACAACTTTTTTATGCCCTAATCGCAAGGGATAAAGGTGCGTATGAGAAATAATCAGTCAAATTGAAGCTTAATGTCGAACACATACTAGATATGCCAATGCGATTAATTTGGGGGAGAATAAAATTGAATAAATGTTCAGGATTTATTAATACGATACATAAATAAATAAATATATCATCACGTCTTTACCCATTACTGAGTGTGGCACTCTGCCGAAGCAGATCTCGGTAAGTGATATATTTCTTCGCGTAATACGATACATAAATATAAATAATAGTTATTTATGTAACAAGTACATAATTTAGGTCTTTATTGGACGAGCCGAATTTTATGGCAGAGCGAGCGCAGCGAGCGAGGCTAATAAATAAGGCGAGTCTATAAAGTCTGATTATGTACGAGTTGCATACAACGTTTTATGTTCGATTGCATGAAAAATATTTTCTCTTAAAATATGATTGTCAATACCTATATTTAAAATATTTAATTGCATCTCAAAGTGTGCTTCGTTGTTATGCATTTGTTGCTTTATTTATCAAATTGTCAAAGTGAAAAAAGTGTTGAGATGGACAGTAAACAGTGTCGTAAAACAAGGTAATATGATGCAGTCGAACATAAATAAATAAATATATCATCACGCCTTTTACCCATTACTGGGTGTGGCACTCTGCCTAAGCAGATCTAGGTAAGTGATATATTTTTTCGCGTGAAGTGCGGTTACCAGCCGTGAAATCACGGCTCCCAAAGCTATAAGTGGAGGGGGATACGATACATACTTATACTAATATTTGTGGAGGGCGTAATTTGACAGCTGGTAACTGCATTTCACTAGCGTAAATATGTCAGTAAGCGAGATTTGATATGACAAGTGCCATACCTAGTTAAAATTAGTAAAAGGCGTGATGATATATTTATTTTTATGTACAGGCTGGTCTATCGGTATGTATTTTTGTTACTCGATTATTTTAAATTTTTTAAACAAAGTTTATTTTAATTTAAAGTGTAAATATATCTACAATATAAGTTTTTCTGCCGGTTTTTCCATTTTTGCGCAATGATATGCAACTTTAAATTATTTAATGGAACACAACAAAACTTTAAAGATCTTTTATTTCTGTTTGAAATAGTTTTTATTATTTATATTTCTAAAATGATCAGTATAGAAATTATTCATAATTTTATTAATAAATAAATAATCCCATACAGAAAAGCATGCCACAATTCACCAAGAATAAATACTATGTTAAGTAATTCATTTTTTGATAAATTCAGTTTGCCATAAATTAACTTGTTTAAATAATAAGATGGTGGTGTGGTTTCGAGTCGGCCTGTGGATTTAAGAACCCGGGTTCGATTCCCACAGCCGACAAACCATTTTCACCACGTTAAAACTACCCATGTGGCTCCTCTTTCACTAACTTCTTTGGGGAGCGAGATTTGATGATTGGTAACCGCACTTCACGCGAAGAAATATAGCACTTACTGAAATCTGCTCCGACAGAATTCCATACCCAGTAATGGTTAAAAAGTGTGATGATATATTTATTTATATTTAACAATTAGATTAGTTACTGTCAGTTCATTAATAATTATTACTTGCTTGTCTCACTTACAAGTAACACTACCCAACTGTCACTCACCGATTTAAATGAAACTTGGCACACTAATAAAACTATAAAAAATATTGAACCCCTATTTTTTTTCTTCCGGAAGTTGTTTTTTAGGGATACAAACCACGCCTGAAAGGTGGTAAAAGCAAGAAGTGCAATAAATGAAATTAAATAATACCAAAGTATTACGCATTCAACATTGATTACCCAGGGGTAACCGAAAATAGATTCAGCGACCCCAAAAACCTCCGAGTAACTAGTTTTGAACCTAAAACGCTATTTCAGTTGAGTATCGTAATTTCATCCCCACATCCTTTTTTTAACCCCTTAAAAAAATGCATATGATCAAAATGACCTCGAAAATTAATTTTGGTGATCTCAAAAACCCAATGTTGAACACGTAATATTTTGGTATTATTTAATTTCATTTATGGCACTTCTTGCTTTTAGCACCTTTCAGGGGTGGTTTGTACCCTTAAAAAGCAACATCTGGAAGAAAAAAAATAGGGGTTCAATATTTTTTAGAGTTCTATTTGTGTGCCAAGTTTCATATAAATCGGTGTGTGACAATTGGGTAGTGTTACTTTTTAACTTATCGATTTTTCTTTGTTAAAATTTATTTATTGTACCTATAGCCATAATGTTATGTATGTATGTAGGTAGTTAATAATATATTTTAACACTACTGACCGAAAAACCACGAAAATTGATGCAGCAAAAAACCAACAAAATCAATCGTCAAACAAAAGGAAAAATTAGGGTAAATTTCTTTCTGTTTTTTATTCATCGTGCGTCTGTTTTCAGTTCGTTTGGTTTCTATTTGAAATCTCCATCCCCAAACCAGTACCAGTAGAGACAAAAACGCAAATGATTTCACAATCCGCTATATGCGGTTCCGATTTAATGCAAATGAGCACGATACGGATAGTTCTCCACCTCACCACTAGATAGCAGCTCAGAGCTTAGCGGGGACAAAAACCACTCATGAATTATTTACAAATAAATTAAAAAGGTCAATTTAATTTAACCAAAACGATCGCAATTTGAAATGGAAATGCCCTGAAGTAAAAAATAAACAAGTAGAGATCCGCTAATCAAAGAAAACCGGTCGCTTTCTGCCAGCAACGTAGCCAATTTATTTAAAATAAATATTGATTCGACGCTTGACAACTGATGGATATGGGAATCGCGAATGCGACTGTAGCGCTAGCAGCTCCGCGTCGCGTAACTAAATTAATTACAAAGGTGGTACGTGCTCGCGCTGTGCCAATTTTTATAGTGCGAAATTGGATTTGCTTACGTGTGACCTGACCATAGAATTCGCTCATGGAGAGAATGCTAAATACACCGGAGAGCTTTTAAATTCATCCAATTCTATTCTACCTACTTCTTTGGATTACATGAACCTACTCGTACATTAATTTAAATCTTATTCCTATAATTATTTTATATAAAAAGCTAATAGCAGATACATTTATACAAGAACTTCTAGCTTTTTATCACTAGATTTCAATATTTAGTTAGAATTGAATCTCGGAGTAAAGAATAAATGGAGAGAGTATAACCTACGCTTTTTGGTATGTTGCTTGAAGCCATGAAACGGAAGGGGGGATCAAGCAGCCGCCATATTACGACGGTCAAACCTAGTATAGCTAGTATTATGAAATACATTTGATAACTTAATTTAAACATGTCAGATGCGAACAGTATTAAAATAATGCTCATAATTAAATAGCAGGGCAACAAAGTAAAGAAAACAACAGTTTGTTATTACTTTAACATATTTATATTATTAAAAAATCACCATTAAGTGTAGAGGTGCATAATAAAAAAAGATATTGTTAAACATTGTTAATAAATAATAATAAAACATAAGTGATTATATTAAAATTTATTCATAATATGGATTAAAAATACTTAATTATGGTTTATAGTAGTACATTTTCTGATGGCTTTAAGCCAAACATTTCGCCTTTCTGGATTTTTCGAAAATCTAAATAAAATGAAAAAATATATGTAAATAACAATTACTTATGGCCAAGTTGCACCAACAAAGCTTAAATTTTAAACTTGGTTTAATTAAATAATAGCAAATCGAATATTTGACAGCAATGTAAATTATTCCATATGATACCTAACTTTGATTTGCTTTTATTTATTCAAGCCAAGTTTAAAATTTAAGCTTTGTGCGTGCAACTGGCCATTATTCATCATATTTTACTTGTGAAATGAAATTTTCCTTTTCTGTTCTTCTACAAGCTGTTTTTTTTTATTTAGTTGAAGTTCTGTTGTCACATCCAAATGCACAACAAGCTGGCATTTTTTAAACACTAAAAAGAAAAAGACCACATAAATATAGTACATACAATATATAAATAAATATAATTTTACCTTGTTTCCTTCTTCAGTATTTATTATAAATTGTTAAAATTCTTATTTTATTATTAAACAACTACTTAATTACTATATAAACAAATAAAAACGAACAAAATACAATACCAGAAAAAACACGTATATATTACAATAAACGGCAAAATACTATTGACCGGCGTAAGATGGCTGCCAAAAGTAAACGTCAAATGACGTTTAGCTTCAAACTTGCGAATTGAATTCACAAAGTTAATTGTTAATTTTACCCAGTTCTCTATCTCAAATATTTTTAATGAAATATCGCTTGTTTAATGGATATTGTTGGTTTATTTTCAAACTCATTTACAGTAGTGTGAGAGATCATGTGAAGAAACTAGGAATAAATGGGTGAATATGTTTGAAGAGAGGATTAATCGAGCTTGTATAAAATGATTTATAAATGTGGATAAAGCAAAAGTATTATACAGGAATAAGAATATTTGACGAAGATTAATTTCAGGATAAATCTAATGAATGTTTTAAGGGTTTATTAGTGGCGTAGCTAATGTTGGTGTCACTCGGGGTAATAGTGATGATGTCATCCTTTTCCTCCGATTTCAATTGAATATAATAGTTATTTACGTGGCCAGTCTAGTAAATAATTTTTTACGGGCGAGCGATGAAGGAGCGAGCCTTTGTAATCCAGTGAGCCCAGTAAAGATGAATTGCAAGCGTGCTGCGTACAGTTTTATTTCACCTTCACAGTGTATATTACATTTTGTAATCAAAGGTTGTTGGCGGTAGAGCAATTTATAGCTAGACGTTGTCATCGTAGTGTTGAAAAAACAACTACTGTCAGTGTGAACAGTTTCATGAATTCTAGAAATAAATCATTTGAAATAATGGATTTAATGCTGGACGAAGACTTCTTGCAGTTCAAGAAAATATATAAAATATTGCAGATGCAGCAAGTAATTACTTTTAATTACTTTTATTCTTTTATCCAACACCCACTACTTATAAAGTCATTATTGTTGTCATTTTAGATTAGTAAAGTGGCTTATAAGTCACACGTGAGTTATAAGTCATAAGTCACGCATAAATTATGACTTGTAACTCACTGTTGAGTTTAAATATAACAAAGTTTAAAAAAGGTTGCAGATGTAGTATTCGAAATGGAAGACGAGGATTTTATTCCCGAAATATTCATTATGGAAGCGGAAAAAGCGGTTGTTGATATTTTACCAAAAAAGTCTAGAAGTTCCTATGAAAAACACTTTCATTCATACCTTTGACGTTTCTAGTTGTCATCCAGTCTTCAAACATATGAAATTCTTTTTCATAGGAACTTCTAGACTTTTTTGGTAAAATATCATCAACCACTTTTTCCGCTTCCTTAATGATTATTTCGGGAATAAAATTCTCGTCTTCCATTTCGAATACTACAGCTGCAACCTTTTTTCAACTTTGTTTATTTAAAAAATTTGAGTAACCTAGACAACAAAACAAGAAAGTATGGCTAACTAGAATATTATTTGAAATGTAGACAATTGTGTCAAAATTTATATTTTAATGTCTTAATTGTAGTTGTTGGATAAAATTTCGTATGCCACTCGTGTGTTATTACAAATAAGTCACTTCAGAAAATTATTCCCCTCGGCCTGCGGCCTCGTGGACTAATACTTTTCTTGCGTGACTTATTTGTAATATAACACACTTGTACCATAAGTAACTATTTTTATTAGTCTTGTAAAATTTTACAGGTCACTTCTATAAGCCTCTAACATTTTACACGTAATTATTTATTTATTTAGTTAACATAAATACCTATAAAGTATTATTTACATAGACGGTGAACATCTGAAGATGTCTAGAAGGATGAAACGATCGTTACATTCATAAAGGCAAATTTTGAAACAACCAAATGTGTGTTATTAGATCAATAAATATGTGTTATCTATATAAGTTCGTCAGTACGGTGGTATGGATAGCAATATGGAATTCGAATCCGGAGATCTCGAGTTCGAATCTCACTCAACCTAAAAATTATATAAACTACCACACTGCGGCTCGGTGAGTGCGGACCCTGTACTGTAATTGGGATTAAGTTCCTGTTGTACAGAGTAACAGAAATAAAAAAATATAAAATAAGATTTCAAATTATTTGTATCGTACAATAACTAAAAATATGTTTTTATCAATTTATTTTAATTATTTCAAATAGAATGAAACTAATAAACACAGTTTTGCTGGTCTACAATGGATTATTATCAGTTGTGAATTTCTGATTGAATTAGAGGCATGCTTAATCTTAAGATATTAATGGTTCTCTAATATGATAAAATTGTAAATCGGGGTGTATATATGTGTGCTATATTTAAAACAAAATTGATTATTTAATTTTGGACGTCCCTGGAAACATGCGTAGCGCAATGATCTGCAAACAATTGCCTGGCTTGTTTATTTTATTTGCAATTCGCTGATAGGACGTGCCTGGTGCATGGCGCGCACCCTCGGCTTTCTGTGATCAACCAACATGAATTAAATTGTGTTTTCACAACGATATTACCGGCTGGCCAGTCTCGTCCGCCAGCTGACCAACCTGAAACCAAGTTCGAAATTGAATTATTCCTGAGCTAATTATATGCTCTCGCACAATGTTACCGTCTTTGAGATAAGTTATAGAAATTGTTAAAGAACTTCAAGTGCCATGAATCACAACAATTATGCGTTTATGTCAAAACAAAAAGTTCAACTTTGTACAAATGTTTTTGGGGATTTTTTTTTGTCAAGTTGTCTAGTTATAAATCTGTCAATTTAACTCATTGCTTAGCTCATGAAAAAATTATTGCAATTAATTGTTTTTATAGTAAAATATATAGATGAAATTCATCACTTGCACCGGAAATAGTGTGTCAGGATAAGAATGCTTGGCAAAGATTAATCTAATTAATAAATATTTAGTGTATGTGCAAGATTTCGTACTATTTCATTTGATGGAATGTAGTGTAGGTGTGAACAAAACATAAATATATCATCACGCCTTTATCCAACATGAATTTATTCGAAGAATTTTCTTGTATTCTTTTTTATTTATTTCTTTGTCACTTTCCTTGTTTACATAGCACCATGTCCCATTAAATTTGGTCACACGAAGCCTTGACACTTTTATTAAATACCGTCAGTACGGTGGTGTGGATAGCGATACGGAATTCGAATCCGGAGAACCCGAGTTCGAATCGCACTCAAGCTAAAATTATATAAACTATCACACTGCGACTCGGTGAGTGCGGACCCTGTACTGTAATTGGAATTAAAATTTCTGTTGTACAGCGTAACATAAATAAATAAATAAATAAATATTTTTGTCCCGCGTGATGGTCGCGCGAGTTGAGGACCTGACTCACAACCATAAGGTCGTGGATTCGGGTCCCGTCCGTGGCGACCATGCAAAGGACATATCGGCATATGACCTTAGTAGTTGGTCCGATATTTAAATTAAAAAAAAAAATATTTTTATCTGAAAATTTATTTATTAATTGAAATATAGAGAAAAAAATTGGGATACCGCCAGAATTTGAACCTGAGACCTTTAAACTTTGGTCAAACTGAGCTAAGAACATTCTAATATGATAATATTCCAAATTTTCTCTCTATTTCATTATGTATCAAAACTAGAGATGGGCGAATATCATCCGCGAATAGTCGAATGCCGCGAATATTGACATTATTGGATATTCGAAATTTTCGAATATTAACGTCAGTATAGCGAACATTCGAATACCTCGAATATCGCGCCATGTGTTGACCTCAATTTTTGACTATGTTTTTCTTTCTCATTTGTACATAAACTTAAAGCTATTACAATACTTTGACATTATTCATAACAAAGATATTTTGTTTCAAAACCATGAAGACGTACCATATTTCAAATTTGTTTTTCGCCAAGATCAGCCCGTACGTTTATCTTAACAATTTCATTTATATAATGAAAAGGACATAATTAAATAATTATTAATAATTTTAGGAGTATGCGAATATTCGAGCACCTCGAATATTCGAGATCTGATTAATATTCGTATTCGATATTCGAGTTCGAGAAATTTGATATTCGCCCATCTCTAGTTAAAACCCATAAATTATCTTTTCTTTTATTCATTTTAAAAGATAAATAAATATATCATTACGCTTTTTACTCATTACTGAGTGTAGTACACTGTCGTATCTGATCTCGGTAACTGATATATTTTGCGTATGAAGCACGGATATCTGCCGGCAAATCAGCTCTTCAGAGATGTTAATAAAATTTATAACAGTTATTTATTGCAATACTAGAGCAGAAAGGGTTTAATCGCAAAACGAGTATGAAAGTTGGAGTACGAGCAACAGCCAGTTTTGAATGGCTCTTTTCTACGTGTATTACAACTATTTTTTTCAAGCATTAAATGTTAAAATTACATTTTTCGAAAACTGTCATATAAAGTTAAAATTACAATGACAACTATCAACATGCGAAATGAGTGTTTTTTGTCTACAGAACACAAAAGATTTTTGCATGCAGGATGCAAAAGTTTTTTGCATCCTGCAATTTTTTGATAGAAGAAAGGCTCACAATTTAATAAAATTTGTCACTTTATTTTTTTGCTTAGAAACAATACTTCTATTCTTTAACAAAATTTATATTTAATGTTCCAATTGAACAATTATTCATATTTATCCCGCTTGAGGAAGTTAACTGGTGTACTGGAATAGTTTCTATTGCCAACCAGCTGTCAATTGCTGGTCAGAGAATACCAGATTTGATAACAATTATATTACATACATTGTTGTCATAGACACATTAGATGTCACATTAATTAATCCTAAACGTCAAAATTTTCTCATTACATTATTACTAATTTTGGGACATAGTTTTCGAAAAAACGTTGTTTGATACTCGATTGCGAAATGCTTTTGCATTCTCGAATGCAAAAGTAACATTTCGCAATCTAGAATCAAAAATATCTATTTTACTTTCACGATACAAGAAATTTAATAATTATTTTATGTAAATCAAAGGAGTTGTATTTATAAATGCACATCACGTTTCCTTGGTCATCATGTCAAATGACATTTCCCTCATTCAATACGAGTATAGTTGTGATAGTAACTAATAAGGAAAGTTATTTACTTGCATCACAAGTGAGGAAAACGGTTACTGTTACAACTAAATTGAGTGAGTAAAATATTATTTTTCTACGATTGCTATGAAAAGTTGACAATTACGCTCTCATTTGTCATCGTAAAGTTGACGTTTTCTGTGGAACAATCGAAAAATATCTTTTTTGCTCGTCTCCAATGGCAACGCGCGAAAAAGACGTAAAATGCGCGCGTTTCCAATGGCAACGCGCGAAAAAGATTTTAAATGTGCGCTTATTTCAATAGTTACCAGGGATACAAACAAAACAGAAAGTTGTCATATTGACAGTTGACAGAACGAATTTATTTTCATTACGTATACGTTTTTTTAAGATGCAACCGTAGAAAAAATTATGTGTGTATCACGAGCGTAAAGTGTATTTGTTCCTCTTACACTATTGCAGCTCTTGCATTCGGCTCGCGCTGCAATTACCGTCTAATACACAAATAACTATTTCATAAGTAATGTCGAAAAAAATAATAATTTGTAATACTTATTTGCTCGAGTAATGAAAAACTTTTTAAACAAAAATATCATTAAAAATATTTAATAACAATAAACAATTAAAGAATCCCAACTAGTTGCACCACCCAGTTCCGCATTACAAAATTTACCGTCCTCCAACGCCCGTTTCCCGTAGCCAGCAAACGTTATTTTTTAAGTATGCAATCAAACTTTTTATTACGCGTACCTACTTCCGTTAACGAGCTGGATGAAGTCCTGGAGCTGATGGGACTCCCGGGACCTCCAGGATTCTGGAAAACAGGGCCGGAGTGAGGAGACGGTCCCGCAGGAACCTCGAGGCAGGAATGCCAACTATGGGAAGTTTTTGTTTCTTATGAGGAATGAAGAACGTTGTAGGTTTTGTCAAATGTAAAAAGAGGAGGAACAGTTAGGAAAGTTTCGGAAAAACTGGGGGAAAAAGTGACAGTAGAATTTAGTGAATTAACCACTTATATTGTTAATAATGAAAATAATTGCTATGTAGACAAGCGCATGAAGATGATAACTTGTTGCCAAATATGTTATGGAATCAAAACTTTGTTCTTATTTTGTTGGGATTTATTGTAAACCAATATTTATTACACTAACAATATTTATTGCTAAAGTTTGAATTTAATTTAGATCATTTAAATAAAAATGAACAGAATGTATAGTAGCTTAACTTGAAAATATAATTTTATTTGTTTGAAAGATAAATAGGAATTTAATTTTCCCTCAATATATGAAATTTCAAAATTATGTTCGTTAAATATGTACGGAAACTAATTAAAATCATATTCATATTTGAGTTTAAAAAATTGTTGTTGTTTCTTTCAAAATAATTAATTCTGTAAAGGGCAAGACATTAAAATGGATTTAAAATTTAGGAAAAACTTTATAAATAAATTTATTCTAAGAAATTCACAATATATATATATATATATATATATATATATATATATATATATATATATATATATATATATATTAGGGTGGCCCTTATTTTGGGTAAGTTCTAATTTTGTCGGTCTCCACCCTAAATCTGGTTTAAAATCACAAAAAAGTAATAAATTAATTTTTTGAGATTTTTAAAATAAGTTTAACCCGTGCCTCTACGCCACTTTCACTTATACACATTTACAAATAAACACTACAAATGATAAAATATATGTGGCTAAAAATATGATAAAATAAAAATGTTATAATCAATATGAATATTATTCAAAAACAGTCTAAAATAATCAAAACTATTTTATAAAACAAAATTGTTGGAAAAGAATCAGAACTCAATTTTCGTTAGTTTTTGAGCACCTGTTTAGCAATATACAATCATATTAAATTATTGTTTATTGTAATCGATCGATTCGTTATCGCATCTAGTTTAATGCCCGCTTGGAATTGTGTCAAAATATTGAAAAACAAACAAGTTATTGCAATTTGAATAGTCACTGCTCAGCAGTGATTTGGGAACTGAAGGCAAAAGTGAAAGTGGCCTAGAGGCACGGGTTAAACTTATTTTAAAAATCTCAAAAAATTAATTTATTACTTTTTTTGTGATTTTAAACCAGATTTCGGGTGGAGACCGACAAAATTCGAACTTACCTAAAATAAGGGCCACCCTGATATATATATATATATATATATATTATAACATCCATATATATATATATAAATAACATACGAAATGGTAATTAACAAAATATTATTTTTAATTAGTTATTACAATAACTAGACGTACAAAGTACAAAGTTAATTATTTATTTACAAATTTACACAAAAGTTCACCATAAAAAAGAAAGTAGCATTAATAATCAGTTACACATAAATAATTCTTTATAAATTGCCGATTAAGTTTAGCTAAAAATTAGGATGAAAATGAAATTGTTTCGAATGCCATTCAATTTCCCCTTCCCCTCTACAACCATCACAATGAAACCCTTCACCTAAACAAAATAACCTCATAGGTTGAAGTTCCCTTTTACACTTAAAACAAACACTTCCCTTCTTTTTCACACAAACAACAAACGAAATATTTTCATTTCCTCCCAAAAAATCCATCAACGTTTTAACATTCACTTCGATACAATTCCCTCTATTCATAACAAGATTTTCTCGTGCTGACACCTTTTTAGTTTTTTTCATTAATGCTTGAAAATTTCTAACCTCTAAACTAAATTCAAAATTTGACGTAAAAGAAGTGTTACCTAAATATCTAACACAGCTCCAAAATTTCCCTAAAGATGAATTTAGTTTTATTTGTACTAAAAATAAAAATCCTAAACATGTTAATAGAAAGTTTTCCTCGCCATCAACACTTAAATCTGGAGAAATCTTACAAGGATGGTCCATTAGCAAATGAGGATGTTCCTCTTTGTAATGGTCCAACAACTGGGAGTTACTTCCGTTCCAGTTACAAGTTCCTAATGGAACAACAGGACAATCAAATGTCTTAAAATCGCAACTATCTTCATGCTGGATAACACTATTCCATTGTAGCATTTTCGAACAACCTTCTTGGCGATATCTGCAAGGAAATGCAACTACTGAAGCAATTTCTTCGTAAACTTTGTTACGTACAGCGTGAGATGATTTTTCTTCTTGTTCTGGTTGAATTGTACAACGACCGCAGATGTTTTGGCCGTTTAATTTCAGCATAATTGGAGAGCATGATAAATAGGCGTGGCATTTGGAACATTTTAGTTTTTCGATGGTACTATCTTTTAGTTCGAACATTTTTGATTGAGATGTTTACGTTTCTGAAATATAAGAAATCTATTTTAGGATGAAATATTTTATATATTGAAAGTTTATTTAATTTGTGACTTTTGTAGCTTTCTTTGTAGTGCAATCTTGTTCTTCAAGCTAGACATAATAGAAGGCAATGTTGATAAATTCAGTTCACACTACAATGAAAATTGACATGTTCAAATTACTGATTATTTGATTGTTGAAATCACAATCTTTCTTGTTGTAATTTTTCATTGTTGTACTCATTTTTCTTATAAATTTTCATTTGTTGTAATCAAATAGGTTTGATTTATTTTTACAAAATTATTGATATATTTATATTGTTAGTGTGTAATAGTTTTATTTTCTAAAATATATAAAATTTTAGAATGAAAGTGCATCATCAAAATATTTTATAACATCCAATGCATTCCGTATACAATCTCGTCTTGTACTGCAAATACCATATATTAATCTTAGAAGTAACACACCACTATAAATACTCAATCGAGCAACTTTTGATATATTCACGTTTAATATGTAATCTTCTTCAATCCTTAACTCAAAACGTTCATATTTTGACAACATACTACATACAAAATCATTTGTACTAAATCTGAGCGAGCGCTGTTGTCAGTTTTGGCATATTTTTAATGCAAAATTATTATACAGTTTTTAAAATGAGTAAAATATTCAAATAACAATAAATAATTATTTTATAACTAAATTAAATTTTTATGTGAAATATCAAATTAATTTATTTTTTGACCGCGGAGACAATACCCTGTCCTTGATTCACTTTTTTGACATAAATTTTGATAGATATTATTATATTGTAGGTTAGTTTATTTTAGTAATAAATTTCAAGTAGCAACTTACCTTGTTGTATTTTAATATCGAATAACTTAACCTCAAAATGAATAATAAAAATCCCTTCTCCGTTGTGTGATGTCGAACAACGAACCGATGTCCATCCACTAGATGAGCAATTATTTAATGGTATTGAATTCCAGTGTTTGTGTTGAAAATTAGTTCAGAGCGTGCATTTGACAAGTTAATGCCTAGATGTGTGTGTATTATTGAGCGCGATTCGCGGCATTATACTGCGAATGAATTCAGTTTTGTAATCTTCTATTCATTAACGACTCGACTGGATTACTCTTGTTTAATAATTTATTTGAATGCCTAGTTTGTTCATTTGTATTTGTACGAATAGCGAGCATTGAATGAGGTTTGTTGGTATTGAAAGACTGATATACTGATATTTGTTTGGGAACTGTTAAAATAATTGTTGCGAGTAATGATTTATTTAGAAATAAAGTATGATATGACTTCAGGCAGGGCGAGACGAATGAAACACTCAGAGCACAAAAATTCGCATATTTATTTATTTATCCACAATCAACTCATAATATGCATTTATTTGTGCTCATAGCAACTATATAAAGGGACCAATTATACACTAGTGGAATAAAGTAATTTTATTCCACTGTTAAAAGAATGAAGGAATAATGCACAGAAATTAGTCAAATTTATTGAATTACTTATTAATATTAACATTTACATTTATATTAACACTTAAATCATTGTTCGTTTTATCTAATTTGATGTTCTCTTTCCAAAACGGCTGCTTTTTTCGGGTGTTCCTATGAAAAAGAATTTCATATGTTTGAAGACTGGATGACAACTAGAAACGTCAAAGGTATAAATGCAAGTGTTTTTCATAGGAACTTCTAGACTTTTTAGTAAAATATTAACAACCGCTTCTTCCGCTTTCTTAATGATTATTTCGGGAATAAATTTCTCGTCTTCCATTTAGAATACTACAACTGAAACCTTTTTTCAACTTTGTTATATTTAAACTAAACAGTGAGTTACAAGTCATAATTTATGCGTGACTTATGACTTATAACTCACGTGTGACTTATAAACCACTTTACTAATCTAAAATGGCAACAATAATGACTTTATAAGTAGTGGGTGTTGGATAAATAAATAAATAAATATATCATCACGACTTTTACCCATCACTGGGTGTGGCACTCTACCGTAGCAGATCTCGGTAAGTGATATATTTCGTCGCGTGAAATGCGGTTAGCAGCCGTCAAATCACGGCCCTCAAAGATGTTAGTAGAGGGTGAGTCACAGGGGTAAATTTAAATTGGTGAAAATTGTTTGTCGGCTGTGGGGATCGAACCAGGGTTCTCAAGAACCCAAGATCGGCTCGATACCACTGAAGCACCTACCCCATTCAATTCAATGGCTAACAAATTCTCGTCGCCTGATTACAACAGAGTTTTCTGCATTTTGACAATGAGCAACAAAACAAAAATGATAACAACAATGACAGTACAGATTAGAAGTATAATATGAACGTAGTGTAGTAATCAGTGTTGTCAATAGCAAAAAATATAATAAATGTTACTGAAAATTCATAAAAAATAACTAAATAAATATGTTTTCAAATTTAATTAATTATTTTGATGGTTTAATTCATCAACAATAAAAGAATATTAAAATCCTGGTTACAATACATATATTTAAAAATATATGGACAAATTTAAATATCCCTAAACGATGATATAAATTATTTGATTGGATGAATAACTATGAAAAATAATGAATAGTCCCAAATAAAAAGATTCAATGGACTAAATTACTAACCTACAACAAGTTAATAACGCCGTTCAATCCAATAACTTTCTCAGAAATAAAGAACTCTTGAAAGAAAAAGAAATAAAACAATATTGAATATTTAATTGCGCTCGTGGAACCAATAACGTATTTTACCGTCGTTCAACTTTTATTCGTCTGCAGCACGCCAGGATGTCACTGCCGTCTTGATAATCGACAAATACTCTTTTAGTTCGTCGTTCTTGTTTCTTTTTTCACTTCCTTTTCCTTTATGTAGAGCAGCTTATTTCGAAAATGTATTCTTGGCGCTTGTTTAGAAATAGCGTGAAGATTTACTGTTTTACTGCTTTTATTTATGTTGCAAAGAATTTATTTTTAATAAGAGTACATTTGTTGTTGACTGTTTTGTGTTAGATTTCAACTTATAAATTTAAATACTATTTATATTACTTGAAACTGACAGGAAAATAAACATTTGCTTGACCTTTAACACTCAGGAAAGCTTTGCTTGGCATACCTAGTGTGGCACTCTGTCGCAGCAGATCTCGGTAGGTGATATATTTTGCACGTGAAGTGCGATTACCAGCCGTCAGATCACTGCTAAAATGATGTTAGTGTAATTTTACCTGCAATTAACTGGAAAATAAAGATTTGCCTGAGCTTTAAGACTCAGGATAGCTTTGCTTTGCATGCCTTGTCAGGAAAATAACATATTGCCTGCCTAAGCAGGTAATGAAAGAAACGTGAGTGTCTAGTTACTTAGCAACATAAAATACTGACTGAATATGTAAGTCAAATATTTGTTTAATTTAAATTAATTTAAAATATGTATTATTTGTTTATAAGTTTCAGGTAAAATGTTATACGTAACACGTCGGTAAAGTGTCGTACAGGATTCGTAAGCTGTTTCAACTATCTACTCATCCTGTAATTGAACACTTTCCTGACTTTTTACCTAAATAACTATTACATATGGGGTAGGTGGTTCAGTGGTATCGAGTCGGACTGTGGATTTGAGAACTCGGGTTCAATTCCGACAATTTTCACCACGTTATAACTACCCCTTGGCTCTCCCTTCACTAGCATCGAAGAGGGGTGTGATTTGACTGCTTGTAATCGTACTTTACACGAAAAAATATATCACTTACCAAAATCTGCTATAGCAGAGTGTCACATTCAGTAATTGATAAAAAGGCGTGATGATATATTTATTTATTTATTTTATTTACCTTAAATAGAAAACACTTCCTGCCATTTTATTTATATTTATTTATTTGCTGTACAATATAAACTGAGTATCAATTTCTGTACAGGGAACCTAAAACTTGTAGTGGAATCGGGACCACTTGTTCAACAAATCTGATAAACTTAAAAATAATAAAACATGTAAGTATATAAGCATCCTGTCACCTATCTACAAAACTACACTTTGTACTTTAGCTTTCTGCTATATTTTTTGTTTTACAATGTCGTCTTCGTGGCGACTTTGCCACCAATAGAGACGATAGTGAAGATATAGAGAGGTACAAGGGGTGATCAATAGTTTACACCCCCAGGCCAGGGTTGTTGTCTTGACTGGGCGAGTGTATCGTTTTAAAAATGCGATGGGCAATTTTTATGTTAGATGTTGTAGTGTCTAGATCCGTGGTTTCAAAACATAAATATAAATAAATATATCATCACGCCTTTTACCTATTACTGGATGTGGTACTCTGTCTAAGCAGATCTCGGTAAATGATATATTTTTCCGCGTGAAGTTAGCGGCCGTCAAATCACGGCTCCCAAAGATATTAGTGAAGGGGAAGTCACAGGGGTAGATTGAATTGGAGAAAATTGTTTGTTGGCTGTGGGGATCGAACAAGGGTTCTCAAGATCCACAGGCCGAATCGATACCACTGAGCCAACTATCCCATACAAAAAACAATAATATAAAATAAATAAATAATTATATCATCTTGCCTTTTACTTAATACAGGATGCGACGTGCAGATGTTAGTGGTGGGAGAGCTATAGGGGTATTTTTAAGTGGTGCGTTACTGCCTTAAACGAGTCATTTATAATTTCTGTTGTTAAAATGTTTTTTTTTTATTTCTATATTCCAATAATGTACTTGTCCAATGACAGTTATAAATCATTTTAAAATACTGAAATTTCATTAAGAAAAAATACTAAAAATCCCTGCAATCCATTTACCTTCATTGTTCAAAAATCTTTCCATTCATCGTTTCGTTCATCAGAGCATAGTAGCTACATCGTTTTTTTAAAACATTCAACAATCGAAAACAAAGGAAAGAAAAGAATCCACAGAATCAAAAAAAAAGAAAAGCTATTTATCTTCATCTGGTTTAAACACGGGTTCGGTTCGAACGCGCAAACATAAATATTCATTCGCGCGCGCGTAGCTTTTTGTTCGACTTTTAATTTTAAGTTGACGGGACTCCGAACAAGGAGTGAAAAATACGTAAAAAGGAAATCGTCAGTTCATTTATCAAATGGTTCTTGAATGACTCTGAACGATGCCATCGAACGGACATTGAAAATGATAGTGTTGTGAGTGTACAAGAAGTCTAAGAAACTTTACTGTTTGTTCTAGTAGGAATGATTAATTCTAGTTTTGAAGTTTTTGAAATTTTACAATAAGATGGCGACGAGAATAAGGATAGTTAAGCGTCTTGAGATTTTTGTCATGTAACGTAGGTCTCAAAAGTTGTGACACAAATTTTAGAGACCATTAAATAACTTTTAATAAAAAAGTTGCTATGGACAAAATAGTTATTGTTGTATTAGGTGCTCGAAATGAGAAGGTCGAAACAAAAAAAGTCATTCGAACGCGCCAAAAAACGAGAATTTCACCCATGAAATACAAACAACATTTTTCTATTATAAATAAAGAATAATACAATAATGATTGATTTATTCAAGAAAAAAGAAAATGGGTTAGGTGGCTCAATAGTATCGAGTCGGCCTGTGGATCTTGAGAACCCTGGTTCGATCCCCACAGCCGACAAACAATTTTCACCAAATTAAATTTACCCCTGTGGCTCCCCCTCCACTAATATATTTGAGGGCCGTGATTTGCTTCGGCAGAGTGCCATACCTAGTAATGGGTAAAAGGCGTGATGATATATTATTATATTATTATTATTATTCGAGAAAATTGAAGGAAAACAATCAACAATAATATGAATTTGATACTATTGATGTGTTGTAACTCATGGAACCTGACAACAAATAATTTAGGAGCATGCGCGAAATACTCATTTTTCGCACTAGGATGCGAAAATAAATAAATGATGAAATAATCATGTACTTCGTGTATTGATATTAGTGAAAAAAAAAAGTTGTAGAAAAATGTTATTTAAAAATTCCAATTATAATCTCATGTAAAATGCACTCAAATCCATCTTTAGTATGTGGAACATTTATACTTAACGGTGTAATATATCACTTAACAAGATCTGCTACGGCAGAGTGCCACACCCAGTACTGGGTAAAAGCGTGATGATATATTTATTTATATTTTATTTGTATATAATAAATGACAAATATTAGGTGAAAAATAAATAAATAAAAAAATATATGATCACGCTTTCTACCTATTACTCAACAGTGGAAGTTAAATGACTATATTACAACGTCTGTTTTTTGACCTAGCGAATAAATCTAATATGACTTCAGGCTTTAATGAAATGTCCTGATACAATTGCATCAAAGCAAGTTCTTCTTCAAACATGAGACTTCTATTTGCTTCCTAATTCGAATGAAACAAATGAAACTTACAAAAAAATCTCAACTAAACAAACTAACCCAAGGGGGTTTATTTTAGCAGTTATCAGTAAAGCCCGGATATTTAGGCTCTTAAAAACACCCAAATAAGCAGGCATATAGGCCGGTAATTACTCTAAAATAGGCGGGATTTTAGGCAGCCTAAATGTAAATAATTTGTTTTAAAAAATAAACGAATCCTTTTTCTAATATTGGTACTCGTATCTACTTTTCGTTAGAAAAAAATAATCATTTTAAACAAAAATTAACGCAATCTGAAAAATAATAATGTAGGGTTCTCATTTTATTAACTATTATACAAATTCAAATTATGTAGTATATTTTAATTCACAAAATATTACGAGCAATTGCTCTATGAAATTTTCGGAAAGGGACTGTCTTCGGTCAGTCAGAACTTGCTTGTACAAAATGTGACAGGAGCGTTCTTATATTTAGCCATATCGTCTAAAGTTACCTCAGCTCCATTGATTAATGGCAAAGACAATTGAATTGCCACGTAAAATTTTGACCAAAAAAACGTTTTTTTCTTTCGGTATTTTAAATTCACACACAAAAACTTTATTAAAGTAAATACTTTAAATGGTTAGGTTGAAACACTTTGTCGGGTGCTGAATTAGTCAACGAAGTAGATGATAAACCTTGCCTGCTCAATAAAAGTTAGAATAGGCAACAAAAATATGCAAAATAGGCTGTATAAGGTAAAATAGGCACAATAACCAAAATATAGAAAAAATAGGCTCTAAGGCACGAAAAAAAAACCTTCCATTACACGTAAACATATTACCTATGTATAGAAAAACGAAATTGCCTGAAGTATATTAAAATTTGAATCTAGGCAATTGCCTAAAAATCCGGGCTTTAGTTATCAGCCATCAAACCACGCTTTCAAAAATGTAGAGTAATGTTTATTAGCTGCAGAAATTAAACTCGCGTTCTGGAATCTACAGACATACATGTTTCCACTGACAACCTACACAAATTAATTTTAAAAATGAGTCAATTCGGAGAAAAGGCAGAGTCTTCGAATGCCCAATTTTTTTAGAATGAATTCGTAGATAAAATCATTGGAAATCTTTCAATTGCGTAGTCTCAATTCACCTGATTCATCATAAAGTGTTTATGTTCAATTTTATAAACGCTGATCAAATATAATTTCAGAGCTAAATGAACAATTTACGACGCAATATTCTTCTTCTTCCCTATAAGATAGTAAAATTCTACTTCTTGGTGTTTCTACGAGTACACTAGTTCACAATCGATTCAAGTGCATATTGTATATTTTCTGTTTCAAATATTTTATGCATATTTAATTACCACTGTTTATAGAATTAATTACCAATCATTTTTATTTTAATAATTTGTATTTAATACCTAAGTAATCACGGTAATTTTAATTGCGATAATTTATGTTTCTATATAGATTTGAATTAAATGAACATTATTTAAAATTATACATTTTCATGTTTAATTAATTAATATTTAATCAACTGTAATTATTTTTCAAATATGAATGAAATATTATTTTAATTATATTTAAAAATGTAAAAAGTAAATTGTAAAATCTATTTAATTTCCTGTAAAATAATATAGGACGAGAAACATACTATAATTATTTGTGTATGAAGAGCATAAAGTGATACTTTGTTACTCGAGCACGGTAATTGCAGCGGGAGTCGAAGGCGAAAATTGCAATAGTGTAAGAGTAACAAAGATATTTTATGCTCGTGATATACACATCATTTTTTCTACGATTGCATCTTAAATTATATAAAAACGTACTGAAAATAAATTCGTTCTGTCATCTGTCAATATGATAAGTTTCTGTTTTGTTTGTATCCCTGGTAACTATTGATATATGCGCGCATCTTTTTCGCGCGTTGCCCTTGGAAGTTATTTTTCGGTTGTTCCATAGAAAACGTCAACTTTAAAATGATAAATGAGAGTGTAATTGTTTGCAATCGTAGATAAAATATATTTACTTTATTTATTTATTATTATATCAATGGTATTAAATCGGATTTTCAAATTAAAATCCGTATTTGATTCTTATAGCCGACAAACAATTTTCACTACATTAATAGTTATTTATTTAAAAGGTCAAAAAAGTGTTCAATTACAGGAAGAGTAGATACTTTCATGGCGAGCGTTAACAAAACAGCTTAAGAATCCTGTACGACGCTTTACTAACGTGTTACGTATAACATTTACCTGAAATTAATTTTGTCTTTGTTGGTATCATATCAATAATGCGACTGTACGATTCAAGTTGCAATGCTAGTGGCTGTAATTAAACTTTAGGGCAACTAATGTTAAAGATTCTAACACGGAATGCAAAAATATACATGGACATTTTGTTTGAAAATAATCTATTATTTTAAACAAATATAACTCAAATTAAGTTGGTATCACTTTTATTTCAAACAGATTTCTGTAAAATACTAAATGATAATATGAAAATGTTGACAAACTGTTTTTTTTTGTTTTCAATGATTTTCATATTATTTATCAGATAAAAACTTCAGGAAAGAAATTTATTTTAAATTTTATATTCTTAAAATAATTTGAGACCCAACGGTATTTCAAAAACTAAAAACTTAAAAATTTTGTGAAACATAGCCAGGTGTTTATTTCATATTTTTTATTAAACCTTGTTTCACCAAGTGTTGGATGACAATTAATTTTGTCTTTGTTGTTATTTAAATTGCTATTGCGTAGCTTTTCCTTTTTTCGGTAGATGGCATGACCTGTTCCACAGAACTTCTCATGTCATCTTACCTGTTTGTTAGAGATCTTATTCTCTGCTGGCACAGTTCTTCGTTGACTTACATATTCAGTCAGTATTTTATGTTGCTAAGTAACTAGACATTCACGTTTCTTTCATTACCTGCCTAGGCAGGCAATATGTTATTTTCCTGACTAGCCATGCAAAGCAAAGCTTTCCTGAGTCTTACAAGTCAGACAAATATTTAGTTTCCTGTTAGTTGCAGGTAAAATTACACTAACATCATTTTAGCCGTAATTTGACGGGTGGTAATTGCAGATAAATATTTAGTTTCCTGTTAGTTGCAGGTAAAATTACACTAACATCATTTTAGCCGTAATTTGACGGGTGGTAATTGCAGACAAATATTTAGTTTCCTGTTAGTTGCAGGTAAAATTACACTAACATCATTTTAGCCGTAATTTGACGGGTGGTAATTGCACTTCACGTTCAAAATATATCACTTACCGAGATCTACTATCACAAAGTGGCCACACACAGTAATGGGTAAAAAGCGTTGTAATATATTTAGTTTTTACTGTGTGCAACAGGTATTTAATCTCAATTTCAAGGGAACCTACAGCTTATAGTGGAATCGGAACCACTCAGGCAGAATCGTAATTTATTTATATAAATAGAAGTTAGCGATATATCAACGCAGGACCTTTTGCTTATTAATTAATAAACACAAGTTTTCACCAATTTAAATCTACCCCTGTGGTTCCCCCTTCACTAATATCTTTGGGGGCCATGATTTGACTGCTGGTAACCGTACTTCATGCGAAAAAATATATCACTTACCGAGATCTGCTCAGGCAGAGTGCCACACCCAGTAATGAGTAAAAGGCTTGATGATATACAAGGTGGTCCATTTTAAGTTGCGTTTGGAAATATTTCGAAAACTACACATCGGATAAAAAAAGGACAAAATACGTATCAAATATTTTTGAAGGGGATATCCACTGACACCAAAGTCGATCCCCCAACTTCATCCCCTTGGGGTGTGGCGGGGGGTAACATTAAAATCTTAAATATGAACCCCCATTTTTTATTACAAATTCGGATTCTACGTTTAAAATTAGGGAGGTTTTGTTCGAAACTTTTTTTTCGATTCGCGATAGATGGTGCTGTAAATGCAACTTAAAATGGACCACCTTGTATATTTATTTAAGCTTTATTTCGGTTTTAACTACGATTGCATGTATTAGTATTTATTAATTAATTATTTTAATAGCTGTATTATCGTTATCCTGATCCTGTCAAACTGATATCTCCTCGTGTATAGATCAATCTGCCTTCTACATAGTCTCTTGTACCTTCATACGTCGTATCCTGTAAGGCTTTTAGGCGTGTAGGTGGTCAAATCAATGTCCCATGACTCAATCAAAGGACTTTGGTAGGTATCATGTTGTATACAACACGTTGTGTCCTTCGTCCTGCGTTATCCTTGTTTCTAAAGCGTGAGTTTATCGAGAATGTCGTGATGATATGAAAGGTTATTCGTGCGAGAGGATGAGTAAAGTTTAAAATGGACGAAAAGGTTGTGGGAAATTTGTTTATGGAAGATACATCATTTTTGACACTATATGAAATAAATTATTTTCTCTTTAGATATTTATTTCGATGCCCTCATAAGGTGACTTGGAGGCTGAATTTTGTGAGACTTAGCCAAGTGTTTATTTTATATTTTTTATTAAACCTAGTTTCACCAAGTGTTGGATGACAATTAATTTTTTCTTTGTTGTTATTTAAATTGCTATTGCGTAGCTTTTCCTTTTTTCGGTAGATGGCATGGCCTGTTCCACAGAACTTCTCATGTCATCTTACCTGTTTGTTAGAGATCTTATTCTCTGCTGGCACAGTTCTTCGTCACCAGCTTCTTCACGTGAACTTTGTTCTAGGTAAAGAAGTAAGTTATACCATATTAACGAGCTCTAATAAGAGCGAAACGCGTCTATGGTTACTAACTGTGCTGGCCAGCCTCTGACGGTGCCCTCATAAGGTGACTTGGAGGCTGAATTTTGTGAAACATAGCCAAGTGTTTATTTTATATTTTTTATTAAACCTTGGTTCACCAAGTGTTGGAAGACAATTAATTTTGTCTTTGTTGTTATTTATTTATTTATGTTACGCTGTACAACAGGAACTTAATCCCAATTACAGTACAGGGTCCGCATTCACCGAGCCGCAGTATGATAGTTTATATAATTTTTAGCTTGAGTGAGATTCGAACTCGGTATTTTCGGATTCGAAATCCATATCGCTATCCACACAACCGTACTGACGGATATTGGGTTATTAAAAATAAATGGCATCAAATTGTGCTGTTTAGTTACTTTAACATTCATTTAACGTCTGTAATTTTATAACTTTTGCTATTTATTTAAATGTTCTGAATATATTTCAAATCAACACAATCTGTATCAGCTGTTGTTATTAGATAACAAATTTTACATTTAGTGACATTGAAGCAGTCGTGCAACAATATTTCAAATATGTACAAACTTTTAAACATCATTCAATTTATAATTCTCACGTTGCTTCAAACTTCGATTCTACTTGTAGCATGTAATTTAGGTGATATATGGATACAAGTCGTTTTTATAACTTGAAATTCGAATTATTAGAAGAATCGTATTTCTGCGTTATTAAGATTCAAAAACTAACTTAAAAAATAATCAACAAAACGACAAATAAATTGTCCATGTTGCTAATATATAGTGAAACCAATTCCATAATAAAAATCAAATTAATAACTTTTCACAGAATTTCAGCCTCCAAATCAACCTACTAGGTATATTATAATTGTCGGAGACCGGCTAGCACAGTTAGTAACCATAGACTCGTTTCGTTCTAACTTAGAATAGTATATTGTGTGGCAAGGGGTGAAACAAGACGATTTCTGAAGAGGGCGAGAGTTGACTGTCCGAGCGAAGCTAGGGCTGTCATCGCCCTGGTCTTTGTTTCATCCCGTGCCACACACTATATTTTTCATATCACATGTACTCATTTTATTTGTAATTTATTAAAATCTTTGACAACGATTTGACGACAGCTGTCAGACGATTATGATTTTATTCGCTTTTGTTTATTACAAATGCGATTCTGACAGACTTGAAATAAAGATATAAATAATAAATAAATGAATGTGCCGGGCAGAAACAACGTTGTTTCTGACTGACACAGTCGCATTGGTCTGAAATTGTCTTATTTCGACAGGCAAAACAGAGATCAAAACTCGTTGTTTCAATGCATGTGATATGAAAAAGGTATTAATTTGATTTTTACTAACTTAAAAATATCAAAAAAAAATATCTCCAATTTTTTTCCTGATACAGCTTTTCAACATTATCTCAAAAACTATAAGACTCATAGATTTGAGGATTACACCATTGGATTCAGCACGTCGAAATATATATGTATGTAAATTTTCGCTAATATTTTCGGACGAAAAAGAGTATTACTGCAAATTGTTTGACAATCGCAGAAGAACCAAACATCCCTTAAAAGAAATTTATATATAAATAAAATAAATATATCATCACGCCTTTTACCCATTACTGGGTGTGGCACTCTGCCTAAGCAGATTTCGGTAAGTGATAGATTTTTTTTGCGTGAAGTGCGGTTACTAGCCGTCAAATCACGGCTCCCAAAGATATTAGTGGAGGGAGAGCCACAGGGGTAGATTTAAATTGGTGAAAAAAATTTAATTAATTAAATATATATATATAAATAAAATAAATAAATAAATATATCATCACGCCTTTTACCCATTACTGAGTGTGGCACTCTGCCTAATCAGATCTCGGTAAGTTATATATTTCTTCGCGTGAAGTGCGGTTACCAGCCGTCAAATCACGGCCCCCAAAGATATTAGTGGAGGGAGAGCCACAGGGATAGATTTAAATTGGTGAAAATTGTTTGTCAGCTGTGGGGATCGAACCAGGGTTCTCAAGATCCACAGGCCGACTCGATACCACTGAGCCACCTACCCCATACTGTACTAAATGTTCAACACAATTTAAAATTGCCGTAGTAAGGCCATCAGATAAAAATTACCGATTATTTAATAAATTATTTTAACGTGAACAAAGACTTAACTATAAATTAGAGATGGGCGAATATCATTCGCGAATAGTCGAATGCCGCGAAGAGTGACATTATTCGATATTCGCGATTTTCGAATATTAACGTCAGTATAGCGAACATTCGAATACCTCGAATATCGTGCCATATGTTGACCTCAATTTTTGACTATGTTTTTCTTTATCATTTATACATAAACTTAAAGCTATTACAATACTTTGACGTTATTAATAACAAAGATATTTTGTTTCAAAACCATGAAGACGTACCATATTTCAAATTTGTTTTTCGCCAACATCAGCCCGTACGTTTCACCTTAAATTTGAAGTTTTCGTCTTTTTCTTTTTTGTTTGTACTTTTTGTTTTATTTTTATTTTATCTTAACAATTTCATTCAAATAATGAAAAGGACAATTAAATAATTATTAATAATTTTAGGATTATTCCAATATTCGAGTACCTCGAATATTCGAGATCTGATTAATATTCGTATTCGATATTCGAATTCGAGAAATTTGATATTTGCCCATCTGTACTATAAATTATGATCCTCAGCTTACTAGTATATTACTTCAAACTTTCTGTCTCCCTCACTTGTTTCTTTCAGGAGTTTCAGTTTTTTTCCGGCTGCGTTTGATGCGTGAGCCAACAAAAGAATCCATTCCACCGTCGTCCAGTCATAGCCATTGCGATCTCACTGGCGATAACATTCTCCTTCTAAGTCCCGGCTCTGTCGGCTGTAAATTGACGCTATTATTCGGCAATTAACGTCGGACGTGATTCACTTAGATACGCGCCTTTAATTCTTAATTATATTCATAAAACTTAATGAAGATACTGAAAATTATAATCCAGATTTTACTGTCATCCCCAACTTATTCTTTTACTTTCGAAAGAATAAAAAAGTTTGTGTTACGCAAAGATGACAAAGTTTTCTTTATTTCGAAGTTCGAAGTTGTAGTTACCAAACTTTATCAAGATTTTTTTCTCCAACTTTAATTCTATTGTGAAGGATGAGACATTTATTATTAATTTTGAATCTAATGTTATCATTTATATTTCTTAAAAAATATAAAATAAACACTTGGCTAAGTCTCACAAAATTCAGCCTCCAAGTCATCTTATGAGGGCATCGTCGCGACTGGCCAGCACAGTTAGTAACCATAGACGCGTTTCGCTCTGGCCAGCCTCTGACGAGGACCTCATAAGGTGACTTGGAGGCTTAATTTTGTGAGACTTAGCCAAGTGTTTATTTAATATTTTTTATTAAACCTAGTTTCACCAAGTGTATGGATGATAATTAATTTTGTCTTTGTTGTTATTTATATTTCTACTTGACAAACAACAAAGAACAATAATATTCCATAGGTTTTGGTTAAAATAAATTCATAAAACATTATTTAATTTTTTTGAGACAGTTTTTATTGCAGTACAAAATATATAATATTAATTCAAATTTGTTATGCAACCTTTAATTTACAATGGAAGTAAATTTATTTTATCTTTTCTAAAACCTGGTCATGTGCTTAGTTTTATAAACGACGGAAGAAATTTATTTTCAATGTAAATAAATTTTAATTTGTCAAATGAAAATGTTTTATGTACTATTTTATAAAATGCGTCAAATTGATGCAAATTTGTTGAAATGAATAAACTTTACTATGTCTTTTCTGTTCTGTTCTGTTCTGTTCTGTTCTGTTAGAGATACATGGCGGGCCCTAGAGCTAAGGACGGATTTAGACTTGATAAGGCCCTAAGCTATTTGAGATATGGGGCCCTTTATAAGTCTAGATATTTTATGTCAGTACCAAATATGCCTCTTGCTCATTCGGACAATTTTTTTAAGGGGTCCTCTAGTATGTGGGGGCCCTAAGCTGTAGCTTGTGTAGTTTAAATGCAGTTCAACTTTAGGGCTGACTTACTAGTAAGTGAGTTGTTTTCTCAATTGCTTGAAATTAATAGTTATTTACGTAAAAAGTGAGGAAAATGTTCAATTACAGGATGAGTAGATAGTTTCATGCTGAGCGATAACAAGGCTTGAAACAGCTTACGAATCCTGTACGACGCTTTACTGACGTGTTACGTGTAACATTTTACCTGAAACTTATAAACAAATATTTTAAATTAATTTAAATTAAATAGTTTGTTATGCATCAAGGTAGGGAAACAAGCAATTATTCCCGCGTGTGAAGCTGGCAAATCGAGACTTAAGCGAGGGCCGATGGTTCGAGCTGAAGTCGAGGTTTTCCAACTTCACACAAGGGATAATAGCGCCGTCCAGTGAAGCATATTATACTTTTCGTAACAAGTGCACAAAAATTACCGTCTCATCGGGACAAATGTCAAATATGGGTTGCGTAACTAGTTACCTAGGAAACGCCGTAAACAGCTAATAATCGTAGTCTCTAGGGAGAGAAACATCTCCCTAGGGAGAGAAACATCTCACTAGGGAGAGAAAGATCCTACCTAGGGAGAGAAACATAATGTTTCTCTCCCTAGGGGAGAAAAGCAGTGTTTCTCTCTCTAGAATTAGGGAATAAGAACGTGTTTCTTGTGCATGTGTTACGAAAAGAACTATTTGACTTACATATTCAGTCAGTATATTATGTTGCTTAGTAACTAAACATTCACGTTTGTTTCATAACCTGCCTATGTTATTTTCCTGACTAGGCATACAAAGCGAAGCTTTCCTGAGTCTTAAAGGTCAGGCAAATGTTTATTTTTCTGTCAATATATTTATTATGTCGTTTATAAAACTAGGCAATAATGATATAAAATTCTAATTTAAAATAGATTAATAGTATATTATACAACGACGCTATAATGGATGCTCTTATTCCCGAGGATGAAGTTTGCAAGCCGAGCGAGCGGAGCGAGCAAGGGTTGTAATCATCCGAGGTAATAATAGCCATTATAGCGAGTTGTATACTATACTTTATATACGACTAATTTAATGAAAATTAGTCAATTTTTATATTATTTATTATCTATTAATTTTACATCTATTTACCTAATAAATTTACATCTAATTGAAATGAGTAAATGGAGTAAAAAGACCATAATGAAGATGATTTGTATTTTTCACCAAATTCAGCAAAATATGCCAACAATACATTTTCTGAATACGAATTTATCTTCATTTTAATACGCCAGTCCATAAAACTTTGATATGCTTTGTCATAGAAATTTTTAGACTTTTGCGGTAATAAACCATATGTAGTAGCATCAGCAATTTTCGTTATTTCTGGTGATGTAGAAGATATACTGTCTTCTGAAATACTGTCCATTTTTTCAATTACAGTTAAAACACAATAATTTAACACAATTTGCAAGACCGTTTTTGACAACTTCTCAACGATGATTTCGTTTTGTTTGTTTCCGATTCGTAAACAACAGTGAACTTAGCAACGAGCATGTTTAATTTAAATAAGAGTCGCTATGGCAACACTGTTCCGATGGCACAATAAAACAATGATCCATGTTTTAAGCATTTTGATTGGTTCACGAGCGGGAATAATGACCATTATTCCCGACTCATTATTCCCGGCGGGATTAATATATAGAATTATATAGCAAAAAACGCATATATAATGATAATATTATTAGTTAGTCGTATATAAAAAGTATTATCGTCTAATCACGTCTTATCTGAGAAGAATTCATATGAGTAATTTTCAATCTCCGAACTCCATCAAGCCTCGCTCGGATATCCATCCCCTAGATAGAAAACTGTATCTCTACCGCACAGCAATTCCACATCCCTCGTATCACCCCCGCCCCTATAAAACCATCTGAATTTCAAACACACTTCAAAACATCGGCCATCAAGACATCAAGCCACCTTAGAATTCCACACGCGTTTCGTTGTCCTGTTACGCTAACGTCATGCTAACGCTACGCTACTGCAAACTGTAATGCTAACGTCGCTAACGTCAGTAACGTTACTTCAGCGGTGACAGTGCGCTGTTTCAAGTGCAGATGCTGTGGTTCTTCGTTACTTCTTCGGTGTGTGTTTGATGCTGTTGAGATTGAGTAGATGGTAAAGATGGAATGGGATAGAATAAGGTAGGGGCAGGAGGGAGAGACACCCTCTGTGAGGCGACAGTATAACGACGTCGTTATGTAGAGTGGTCATTCTGGAATACGAATTTTTATAGGCGAGGGTGCTGAGATAGATTTGGTACTTGCAGGAGGACTTGCTCTATGAAATAAAATGGTTATGGTTTTGAAAAGGAATAAATATGCAGGAGTGAAATATGGGAAGGGATGTCATCATAGATATCAACATCGAAGTAACAAACATATTTATGTCCGGTTTTATAAAGGATCAAATATATTTGTTGTTATTTCTGTTATAAATATATTGAAATTAACATACATACATAACATCACGCAATATTCCATTAAATGGGGTAGCAAGAACCTTTGAAACATTCTCATCCTGACACACGATACTCGTTTCGACCATATTAACACTTCCTCCATACAAACTCTTTCTTTTCTCACAACCAAAATCCATCATCACGCAACAAACCTTCATTCACATCCATCCATTCGCTCCTGTACACCTGTTTCATAAATCTTCACTTACGCCCACTTCTCTAACAACGAATCTATAAGAAATTAACAAATTCGACTTAATTTGATTTATTTTCTGGATCACATATCTTATAATAAAATCATCTAATCATACTTTCGAATTTTCCTTGTCTAGCACATATAAATAAACGAATATACTCTTGACAACGTAGTATAATAATTTTCATATATTTATCTGGTCAAAAAATGTAAAACTAACATCTAGAATAAACGAAATAACGACAAAATATTGCACCCACAAATACTTGAAAAAGTATTGTCGTCATGGTAACAAAGTCATAATTAAGTTTTTTATTCAACAAACTAGTCATTGCTAACTTCAAAAATCTTATTTTTCTACGATTGCTATGAAAAGTTGACAATTACGCTCTCATTTGTCATCGTAAAATGATGTGTGTATCACTATTAATACACAAATACATATTTTCTACGATTGCTATGAAAAGATAATTATGTTTTGTTATTGAAAAGTTGAAGTTTTCTGTGGAACAATCGAAAAATTTCTTTGTCGCGCGTCTCCAGTGATAACACGCGATAAAGATATTAAATGCGCGCTTATTACAATAGTTACCAGGGATACAAATAAAACAGAAACTTGTCATATTGACAGTTAACAGAATGAATTTATTTTTAGTACATATACGTTTTTGAATAATTTTAGGATGCAATCGTAGAAAATATTATGTGTGTATCGAGTAACAAAGACTCACTTTACGCTCTTAATACACAAATAAGTATTATTCATTAGTTATTATGTAGGTACCTGGTGTAATGCCTTTTTAAAAAATTAAATGTACTATTAAACAAGTGACTCTAAAAATGTTCGCTAAGAATGAAATACCCTAATTTTTGCAAATTTAAAAAAATATTGTTGTTTTATAATTAATATATCAAATTATATATGTGATTAAAGTTTCGTGCAGAAGTATAGAAACACCCTGTATACATACTGTGTACTTGACGTCATTATTATTGATGGCGTTGCTAATATTTATAATAGAAATAATATCAACAAAAATTAATAAAATACAAAATGTACCGACTACAAATACAATAAATTGTGTAAATTTAACATAAAAAATACATCAGTATAAATAACAAAAAAATTAATAGCTCATCGTACTTATTTTTGTCTATAATTGCAATAATAATTATGATGATTTTAATTTCAGGTGCTGACATCTATCACAATCATCATTGCACGCTGCTCTCTTCTTCAATGGTAAGTTTTTATTTCTTTTATTTTATATCTACAACTAAATAATAATAATAATAATAAATTTATTTCATACGATATTGAGAATACAATATATTGAATTAAGTCAAAAGCAGGGAACATCATTTAAAATAATCATAATAATCATTCAAATTATAAAAACATTTTAAAACAAGAAAGTGTTTAAGATTATTTTTAAAACATTTATAGTATTTATTTTATTTCTTGTAAATAATACCGTCATTATGTATTTAACTCTAAATACATAAAGCTGCTCATATTACAACACTAAAATAATATGAAAGTTACCCTTTTTTCGTACCGACATTTTTTTTTTCGGTAAACGAGAAATAGAATTTTAGACATTTATATTTTTACAAATATTACTAAACCGCTGTATCTCGGATGTTACATTACTATATTACAACGTCTGTTTTTTAACCTAGCGAATATATCTAATATGACTTCAGGCTTTAATGAATGTCCATCAAAGCAAGTCCTACAAGACGATCTTCAGACATGTGACTTCTATTTCTTCTTAATTCGAATGAAACAAATGAAACTTATACAAAATTTCAACTAAAAAAACTAACCTAAGGGGAGGAGGCATGGCCCTCATGGCTCTTCTCCGTGTATCCACACCCGTGTATTGTTTTTGAATTACTATAATGTTATTGGTTTAAATTTTTTTATATTAGATTTCAGGCTTTAATTGGAGTTAAAAATGTAAAATGAATTATTAATTTTTTAAACCTTTTTTATTAACCTAAGAAGGCGACGTTTCGGCTAATATTTGGGCCATTATCAAGCAATTTTAGTATGAAATAACAATTAACAATTTAAATTTTACAATCAAGGGTAACATAATTGAAGTCAATTGAAAGATTTAACCCATTAACCGGCAACGTCCCATTTTTGGGACGCATAAATATTTGGCTGAAATCATTTTTTTTACATTTAAAATGTATATTTTATATAATGAATATATTAATTAGTTATGTTATGACAGTCAGTCAAAGCCAATTTTCAAATATTTGCAAAACCAATAATTTTAAAAATATTCAAAGTTACTTAATTTCGGTGTTTTTAACAATTATATTTCAAGGTCAGATATATTTTAACACTTAGTATGTATAACTTTTATTATCAAAAACTTGTTTTTTATAACTCAAATAAAGATATTTTTACTGAAAAAGTATTATTTTATTGATCATTGAATTGCGGCGGGTATTGGGTTAAAAACTTGTTGAGGTATACAACTCAAGAGTCACATTGCAACTGAAATATAAACGAAAATTAAAAATTTATCATTCGGCTTATTAAAAAAGAATTAAAATCTTTTGATTTTATAAAAAATTCCAATAATGTTATTGTGATTATTTTTTCAACCCCAATTTCGACCAATAAGAGCGTGGCATTTAACATCACGTGGTACAACTAGGTCTAAATTATATCGAAAATCGTACGACACTAATTAACGACCAATAGAAACACTTATACGAGCATGGGTTACCTAGCAACGTCAAGATTTTCTTGGAAATTTTTCATTCCTAGACCAACCTAAGTGAAATTAATAAGTGGAATTTTTTATGTCAAATTTGACAGTTGGACAATATAGTGAAACGTCATATTGAATGTTTAGAAATTATAGTTTTATTTTAACGGTCAGTATAATCAAGAAAGCAGTAACTAACGCATATTAATTAAAATTAAAAACACAATTGTTATAAGTAATGCTTCCTTTGTAAGAAGAATCTGATAAAGTGTTAGCAGTAGAAGAACAAATGATACTACCAGATTCAGGTTTTTTTTCATTCCTCATGCTTTCTATTATATTTTTATGATGTTCTGCATCCATTTGCAAATAAGGCCGAATAGAATGCGCATTACTATGCCCTGTAACTTTGATGAGCTGTTCTTCTCCGACACCTTTATCAATATTTTGTAATGACAGGGAACCAAAACGTGACATTTTGCTCGAATTTTTCAGTAATTGTTTTTTGTTGTCAATAATTTTATTACGTTGCTATAGTTATACTTGTATTCCAACTTGATTATTTCGAATAAAATTTAAATATTAATTTATGTATTTTTGCTTTTTGTAGCGGTGTCGTTACGATTTTCTTACCGAATCTACATTCGAGCATTAATTCATATCCGGGATATTTTTTGTCGTGCATTCCAACAACGTAATCGGGCCATCGTGTTCCACTCGGGCCGATTAATACGTTGTTGAAATGCACTCCTAAAAATTTCCGGAAAGAATTAACGCTCTTATGATATTATAAGTGAAAATTTTTCGATAATTTTTCTGACAGTTGTAACCTATGCGCTATTCAGAATCATCAAAAATAATCAGCCGAATACCCCTCGAGCTTGAAAATTAATCGGGTATTTTCTTCTTGTTTCCCTGCTACGCAACGAAACGATCGGGAAATACCTGATAATTTTCAAGCTCTCGGGGTATTACATTTGATAATATATGCTAGTGCGGATATCTCTGTCTCCAAGTAGAGTTCGCAACATCGCATCCTGTTTCTCAGTACGAACCACTCTCACCAGGTTGAAATATGTCGCTTGCAGCAACGATACCACATCCTCTTTCTCCCTTCATCTCCTCTTTCTATGATGCTCCTCGAGAGTCCGCGGAGAATTTCAATTTGGTGGTGGCGACGCCACGCACTCGGGCTTTTTGTGATTCTTCATTGGCATGGAATTTATCTTGCGTCCTCATTAGCGCGGACGACAACCGAGTTGCTCTGTGCGAGATCTGTATTGTAAAGATTCTCGAGTCGCCTGGATACTACAGTAAAGGTGTTGTGTGAATGCACTGTGTTGTAAGTGGGTGGATTTAAGAATGTTGCTTTGAGTTTTTATGGTATTGTGAAGTTTAAATTATAATGATGGTTAGGATAATTAAAGGACTTTAATTTAATGACGATTTAAATATGAAAACGAACATTCAACACATGCAACTACTCTGTTCAAAAGTTCTTTCAGTCATCTTGTTCCAGTTACTCTTAATAAAATTCCATATCCATACTTAATACAAAATCCAATTATCTTCGCAATTACTATAAAAAAATTGTGAATTAAAAATATTATTTCACTTCATTAATATCTTTGATAACACGTCATTTGTCCATATAGTTTTTCATTGTATTTGTATTTGTTAGAGATGGGCGAATATCATCCGCGAATAGTCGAAAGCCGCGAATATTGACATTATTCGATATTCTAGATTTTCGAATATTAACGTCAGTATAGCGAACATTCGAATACCTCGAATATCGCGCCATATGTTGACCTCAATTTTTGACTATGTTTTTCTGTATCATTTGTACATAAACTTAAAGCTATTACAATACTTTGAAGTTATTAATAACAAAGTTATTTTGTTTCAAAATCATTTCAAATTTGTTTTTCGCCAACATCAGCCCGTACGTTTCACCTTAAATTTGTAGTTTTCATCTTTTTCTTTTTTGTTTGTACTTTTTGTTTTAATTTTATTTTATCTTAACAATTTCATTCAAATAATGAAAAGGATATAATTAAATAATTATTAATAATAAATAAATTAACTTTTAGGAGTATTCGAGTACCTCGAATATTCGAGATCTGATTAATATTCGTATTCGATATTCGAATTCGAGATATTTTATATTCGCCCATCTCTAGTATTTGTATATTTGATTTGTGTATGTCATAGTTTTATGTTTTTATTCTCTATTGAAATGTACCATATTTTTTCTTATCTTCGATTTTTGTTTGAATTAATGTAAAGGTTATACCGGAGTTTTTTTTTATCAGTAAACATAGGGATATGTCATTACCATAGTTACAGTTACAAAGTTTGACAGCAATGCATTAAAGCGTTTATTTTAAAAGTAAACATAGGGAAAATAACATTTTCAGCAATGCATTGAAATCTATTATAATAAATGAAACATTTTAAGTTTGAACAAATTAAATGAATTTTAATTACTTCAAATTACATTAGTTTAAATAGGAATTTTAATTTAGTAACTGTTCAAAATTACCCCCATTAATTGTTCTACGCTCATTCTATCACAATTATAAATTTTATTTTTTAATTGGCCCCAAAGAAAAAATCGTTTTGCGCAAGATCTAGTTACCTTGCAAGCCACTCCACTTCTCCACCTCGTCCTGTCCATCGCTGGGGGAATATCCGGTGCAGATAATTTCGTACATTTTGAGTATAATGCGGGGGAGCACTATCCTGTTGGAACCACACTTCCTCAATATTTAAATTATTTATTGCCGGGATTACTTTCTCTTGTAACAACTCTAAATAATTTTCCCCATTTAAATATCCATTTATATAACAAGACTCCACTATTTGATCCTCTATTAACCCGGCCTGATTTTGAAAGAGGACAGTTTTATTACTTTGACAACTATAGATGACAGCAATGTTATTTTCCCTATGTTTACTTTTAAAATAAACGCTCTAATGCATTGCTGTCAAACTTTTTAATTGTAACTATGGTAATAACATATCCCTATGTTTACTGATAAAAAAAACTCCAGGTATGTAAAAACAGCCCCGGCTGAATATTGCCAATAAAAAAATTTATTATTATGATTATTGTTCTTCCTATGGCATTACATCCAAATCGAACCCTGCCCAATCGGACGCACCGAGCCGCAGTTTTTACACTGCCGTACTGCCGGTATTCGTAGTTAGATGCTACATTATTTAAGGCGTATAAGTGACTAGTTTATAGAGCCCGAGTGTGAGAAATACACATAGCTGTATTTTATATTTTTAATGACAAATCACACATTGTCGACAGGCGGATTCGAGCTGACGAAGCTTGGTTCGAGTAACGTCTCAGTATGTTAAGAGATGGTTATTTTCACGCTTCGCCACCGCGCCCTTATTATTAAACAGAAAGGCTTTTTTTAAATTCGCAAAATTAAGGCAAGTTTATTAAAGATGAATATTAAGAGAAACACTGGATTTGGGCATTTCTTTATAATGAGTAAACGAAGTTAATTAGTTTTGAGATTACATAAAAAATTATAGTTTCGAGAAAGTCAAAAATCTGATGTTGAAAAATGTTTAGAAAATTAAAGTCTTCCGGAGGCTATATCTCAAAAATCTGTGTCCGAATTGACTTATTAGCTCATTTTAAGCGATTTATTTTTCATCCCTTTACGAGGCTATATCTCAAAAACTAAAAAAGATATGAAGCTGCGCTTAACGGCAATGAATACCCCGTGCCCAAATTAACTTATTATCAATTTTTTTGTAGCTCTTTTAAGCGATTTATTTGTTTTGAAATTTTTCTAATGGTACCCTTTGCCGTTTTTATGATTTTCAAACAATTTGTTCTAAAACTCTTTCTCGTACAAATTTTGTAACAAAAATTCACATACATATGTACTTTGACCCGCTGAAACCAATTTTTGAATTTGCAAGTCCATAAGTCTTATAGTTTTTCAGATAATATTCAAAAAATCTTTGAGGAGCAAATGTTGGAAACAATTTTTGAAATTGCTGAAAATTGGTTTATGAATTAATTGAAACACGAAAAATTCAATGCCGTTAAGCGCATTTCAATATCTTAGATATGGTCTCGAGAAAGTCGAAAATCTGATGTTGAAAAATGTTTTGAAAGTTCATGTCTTCCGGAGACTATATCTCAAAAACTAAAGAAGGTATAAAGATGCACTCAATGGTATTGAATTCCTCTTGGACAAATTGACTTAGCTCATTTTAAGTAATTTATTTTTTTTGAAATTTTTCTAAAATTATAAATAAATATATCATCACGCCTTTTACCCATTACTGGGTGTGGAACTCTGCCTAAACAGATCTCGGTAAGTGATATATTTTTTCGCGTGAAGTGCCGTCAAATCACGGCCCTCAAAGATATTAGTGGAAGGGGAGCCACAGGGATAGATTTAAATTGGTGAAAAATGTTTGTCGACTGTAGGAATTGAACCAGGGTTCTCAAGATCCACAGGCCGACTCGATACCACAGGAGGTTGATTCTGTATCTTGCGTGAGCAGTTGCGTGATTAAATTTGCGTTAGTACAATGTATGACGTCACCGATTCTTTTCTGGTGTCGAGCATAGGGAATTCTGTGCATTACGTTTTCGCGCCAAGTTTAGTGTTGGTAATGGTTTTGAAACTATAACTGTCAGTTACAATCACATGTCATTGTTTGCCAACATCGTTTTGTAGTTTTTTGATACGATTTTATTATGGCAGAAGATAGAAAACGTGATATGAACGCTACAGAGGAGCAAAAACAAATTTTAATAAATTTTATGACAAGAAAGTAAAAGACAAACATAATGTTAGAATGAGACAGGTAGTGCCGCAAGTAAGAAACAGGATCTACGGAGGTCACGCATCTATATTTGCGTGTCTCGCAAGAAGTGACTTCATACCCATTAGTTCTTTAAATGGCCGATAGATGGTTTACTATATGCATGTGACATATCTGTGTTAGTTTGGGTGCCGCAAGTAGTCACGCAAGATACAGAATCAGGTTCCTGAGCCACCTACCCCATTTTTTTAACTCATAATTAATCATTAAAACCTAATTATTAAAACAGCTTTTGGTCTAAGTTCTGCTAATTTATTTATTTCAACAAAACTTAAACCAAATTTTAAAGATTTATTACATTAATGTTTGAAGTAAATAAATAAATTTGTTTATACGTTGATAATCTTGTTTCCATCATTTACTCTTTCAGTACTTGTCAAGAAATCATCAATATATTTCCATTGTTGTATCGTACATCTATTTTATTCTAGAGTTGTTGTAAAATAAGCATAAAACAAGTATAAATAATATCATTAATCTCTCTTTGAAACTGAACTATGTTCGGTAATTCCCACAACAAACATCAATTTTTCACTCGAACTATACGACTATACAGAACTAGAAATATTAACAAACTATTCTTCGTACCACTGACACACAACACACAAAACGAACGAGAGAAATTGATGACATGTCATTGGTGCGAACAAGCGCCTTCATGAATAATATCTCTCCCCGGCAAAAAAACAGAAAAACCCGGCTCATCATTCATTCCATTCTTCCTGCATACCGGGTATTACAGCAAGAGCATACAATAAGAACACACGCTAAATCGCTTTAATTTAATTAGCAAACTGGTCGACTTTGCTACGTGAGAACGGACGATGTTAGAAGGGGATGGAGACAGTGAAGGGTGAACGGGGTAGCTCAGTAGCGTAGCAACGGATGTTTTTGTTAAATGTGGAATGATTTTTAAGTATTTTACAATTAGCAATCATAATTAACAATTACAATTGTCATTAATGATAATAATAATGGGGTAGGTGGCTCAGTGGTATTGAGTCGGCCTGTGGATCCTGAGAACTCTGGTTCGATCCCCACAGTCGAAAAACAATTTTCACCACGTCAAAACTACCCTGTGGCTTTCCCTTCACTAACACCGTTGAGGGCCGTGGTTTGACAGCTGATAATCGCACTTCACGCGAAGAAATATATCTGAGATCTGCTTACGGCAGAGTACCACACTCAGTAATGTGTAATAGGCGTGATGATATATTTATTTATTTTATTTATTAATAGAAGCGTCTTAAAATTTCCGATCTACATTTATGGGGTAGGTGGCTCAGTGGTATCGAGTCGGCCTGTGGATCTTGAGAACCCTGCTTCGATCCCCACAGCCGACAAACAATTTTCACCAAATTAAAATCTACTTCTGTGGCCCACCCCACCACTAATATCTTTGGGGGCCGTGATTTGACGTCGGATAACCGCACTTCACGCGAAAAAATATATCACTTACCGAAATCTGCTTACGGCAGAGTGCCACACCCAGTAATGCGTAAAAGGCGTGATGATATATTTATATTTATGATTTTACATTGCAATTAATAGCATGGCTATTTAATTAGTAAGGAATTATATTTGTGGAAAGCAACATAAAAAAATGTAAAATAGAACATGGGTTCGTTCCCACAGCCAACAAACGATTCTTACCAATCATGATATGTATATATATATATATATATATATATATATATATATATATATATATATATATATTGGCTGGTAGCACAAGCTCTGTTTTTGCCTGTTTTAAGAGCAGTGTTTTTGGGTGTTTTAGCTATCTCTAACATGTTAAAACCGTTCTCTTAGAACACCCAAAAACAGAGCTTGAGACACAGCCAATGAGTATATATGAGCTTACGGCAATCGGTGACATATTTTGTTGTCAATTATGACAGATAATCTGTTAATTGTGCCAAATAATTGATTTCAAATTTATGATTTTGTATCTTAATGATTATTGTAACATTTAAACTGTATGGCATTCGTTGACCACCAAAATAATTATATTAGAAACAATTACATTTATTTCATTCAAACAAATTGAACAATTTAATCATTCGTTGCCAATTATGACAGATAATTACCTAATTCATTTCAGATATACGTTTTTAAATACATAAAATAAATAAAGCACCTAAAGGAAGATAATTTTATTGGAAAGTATTTATGATTCTCTTGACAGATGTCACCTGAATGTCACTAATGTCAATTTTCATGTTGACAGTAGTGATTTCAGTGAGAATTTACCACACGTCACTGTCAACCAATAGGATCACGAATTTATTTGAAAATGAACCAAAAAATTCATCACTAGTGAAATTGATATCGGAAATACCACTGTTATTAATATCCTTGGTTACGAATAATATAAAAGTATATTACATTACAAAAGAAGAAACTAAGAATTTCCCTCACGCATGTGTCAGTTTTCAAAGGCACATAAGTGAGCGAATTCGTTTCTTCTCGAGTGATGTACAGCGTTTTGTTCAATTCTGCTATTGAAATATTTAAAAAATATTAAGATTTGTACGGCTGTTTATGTAGTATAAATGAACATAGATGCCATTGCGTTGCTATGGTTCGTTTGTTTAAATATAAATAAATATTTGCGAATGTCAAATAATTTACCGTTGCATTGTGAAAATATTATTAATAATTGAGAAAATGGAAGAATAAGACGATGTTACTATACCAGAAATTATTTTAAAAGAAGCTGATGCCGCTACGTTTCAATTATTGCCTGAGAAATCAAAAGGAAGATATTTTAAAGTGAAGTGCGGTTACCAGTCGTCAAATCACCCCAAAGATGTTAGTAGAGTGGGAGCCACAGGGTAGTTTTAAATTGTCGAAAATTATTTGTCGTCTGTGGGAATCGAATCAGGGCTCTCAAGATCCACAAGCCGACTCAATACCTACCCCATTTATTTTTATAATATTACAAATTCGAACCCTTCAAATCCCTGGTTAATTCTCCAACACTGGAGAAAAAGGGGCAAACCAATTACTCGCGCGTGCTCTTTGGGTGATATATGAGCGGCTATCCATTATTTGTTTCTCTTTATACGCTTGAAATGAATGGAGTCCGCATGAGCTCCATACTACCCGTTACCCGGCTACCCGGACCATGTAGATGTACGGGTAACGTGGATAATCGGTCTCCGAGTTTTATTTGCGTGAATAATAAAATGTCGTTATTGTGTTGTTCTGTTTATTTTATCCAGAGATCGTAACTTTATTGTGGATTCATATTTGCTGAAAAGGTTCATTAAAGTTCATTAACTCAAAACTTGTATCCTAATGAAGCTAATAACTATTAATTAATATCGATTACATAGCTCTCCTTTGAACATTTGGCATATTTTTTCATTGTCAATCTTTTCCAAATTGTTTTAATAATTTGTAACCTTGTATTTCGACGGGAAACCGGTCAAATAAAAGTCAAGTCGCAGTTCAGAAAAACATAATAATAATCTGGACATTATTTTTTACCAATAAAAGAGGTAGAATGAACTTCGTAGAAGCATTTGAAATTCAGAAAGCTATTCATAGCGGCTTAAATGTCCTCAATGACCAGTTGGATTTGTTTCATTCCGATACTATTAAGATCTTTGTAAATGAACTTTACCGTTAATCACTGTACTATATAAACTGTGTGTAACTTGTATTTTAATCAGTCAACGTTCTGAAGATGGCCTAATAAGCCGAAATCGATCAACTTTGTTAATTAATAATTTTGTGAAACTACATCAAGTGTCTACATTCTTTATCCTTAATAATAATAAAGAACCTTGTATATTAAGTTTGTTAAGATTTGTCGTAAAATATAAAATACTGTTACAAGAGCAGAGCTGGGTGAATAAGTCATTCTTACCGGACTGCACCAATTGTAATACGAAATGAATGGATGCAGTCTTGAAATTTTATTTATACATTAATAACAAATATTTTTATACTAATTGTATCACGAAACGTTATAATTGAATATGAGGATGGAAACAGAATTACTATTTAAATTACATTTTTATTAATTATAATAATTAAATCACTAATAAAGTTTAAAATGAAGTAAAACGCGAACACTGCGTGATGTGAAGATCTACATCTTCACGCGTTGAGGCGATGGACGAGACTGAAACACTTGCTGTCCTGGGTACAATACCCACATCTGGAATCCATCCCTCCCGCATCGGGGTGGACACAGATGTCTCAAGTGTTTTGGTTATGTAGTCTGACACTCTGGCACTGCAGATAATGCGAACATGAAATCTTGTTGGAATTTTAAGAATATTAACTATAACTGTCTCTTTTTATAATTTAATGCCCTATATTCGAAAACCAAAAGATCTCACACTCAGCCTTAATGGCACATGTGGTCACGAGTGTCAAATTACACGAAACCAATCTTACCTAAATGCAACATAACAACAATGAGATAGCTCATATTGTTACAATACAGTTACATGTATTTATCACACTCAGACGCTATAAGCTAGTCACTTATACGCCTTAAATAATGTACCATTCGACTATAAAAACCAGCAGTACGGCAGTGTAATAACTAAAGCCCGGATTTTTAGGTAATTGCTTAGATTCAAATTTTAATATACTTCAGGCAATTTAGTTTTTCTATACATAGGTAATATGTTTACGTGTAATGGAAGGTTTTTTTTTTCGTGCCTTAGAGCCTATTTTTCCTATATTTTAGTTTTTGTGCCTTTTTTACCTTATACAGCCTATTTTGCCTATTTTTGTTGCTTATTTCAACTTTTATTGAGCAGACAAGGCTTATCAACGCCATCTATCATCTATTACGTTGATTAATTCAACACTCGGCAAAGTGTTCCATCCTAACCTATAATATTTAAAGTACTTATTTTGTCTTTAATCAAGTTTTAGTCAAAATTTTACGTGACAATTCAATTGCTGCTTTGCCATTAATCAATGAAGCTGAGGTAACTTTAGACGATCTAGTTAAATATAAGAACGCCCCTGTTACATTTTATGATGTTTTCAGCTTACAAGCAAGTTCTGACTGACCGAAGACAGTCCCTTTTCGGAAAATTCCATTCAACAGTTGCTCGTAATATTTTGTGAATCAAAGTATACTACATAATTTGAATTTATATAATAGTTAATAAAATGAGAACCCTAAATATTTTTTTTAGATTGTGTTAATTTTTGTTTAAAATGAATAGTTTTTTCTAATGAAAAGTACGAGTACCAATATTAGAAAAACAATTAGTTTATAATTTTTATTAAAGAAACTATTTATATTTAGGCTGCCTAAAATCCCGCCTATTTTAGAGTAATTACCGGCCTATATGCCTGCTTATTTAGGTGTTTTTAAGTGCCTAAATATCCGGGCTTTAGTAATAACTTCGGTGTGTCCGGTAGGCCCAGGCCCAATTCGGGCTGTAGTACCATAAGAAGAAGTATATTAAGTTCCAAGTTGTCAAAGACGAATGTCTTGCGGAATTCCAATTACAGAACTAGGTTAAAATATGAAGGTCTCCTCCGAGTCAAAGTTTGTCGCTTTAAAAAGGATTACTCAGCTAATTACTTGTAAATCCTGCGAACTCGGTGTGGAATCCTGTTCTTCCTGTAGGCGGCAGCACTAGTTTAATTGGTTAAATTGGATCGCAAGGAAGTGTTAATCTCGCAATTAGAATATTTACCGAAGACTGCATGCGGTATCATCATTTATTTAAGGTGGTGTGAGGGTTCAAATAGTTTGGCAACACGCCACTGATGGCGCTGTGCCGTTCGGTAAACTTGGAAATGTTTCGTTAACTCAGCGTTTTCGGTAAATATCAACTGCTTTTAAGATACGCGAACTATCATCATGTTTGATTTACTCTGTAATTAATTACTACTATCTTTGATCTTTAATTTGTTTCGCAATTACGTTTTTCTAATTAGTTAAATGTTTATTTTATTGTGTACTCATTAGTAGGTACTTGTACATCTATTAACACATACTGTATTATAGTAGACATTTACATTGGTTAGTGCTTAATTGTAATGCAGTCTACGAAGCACAAATTACTTAGAAATGCTGATGCACTTCGGTCAACCACTAATCGTAAGCTTGTAGTGCATTCATTAATAATCTACTAGAAGCGGTTGAAAAGTAATTGACTTTGGCAAGAGATGGCACCACTAGTATCAAATCTTAACCTTCAAATTAATTTTCAACCAGCTGTGTCATTTAGAAAACTAACTACTTTTGCATTTTTTACTTCCTTGTACGAAGTAAAGGAAGTATTGTAATAGCGAAAATTTTCGGTTCTCAGATTTCAGTGGAAATACGCATTTTGGCCTTCCCTGAATCCATTTTCACTAATTTCGTCGTGACGTCTGTCCGTACGTATGTAACTCGCATAACTCAAAAACGGTATACCGTAGAAAATTGAAATTTTGTATTTAAGACTGTTATAACATCTTGTTGTGCACCTCCTTTTTTGGTCATTATATAACTTCCGGAAGTGGTACTTTACTTGAAGCCTATAATAGATTTTCATGAAAAACTATATAAAAGAAAATAACATAATAGATTTTGGATAAAATTAATTAACCGGAAGTGACACATTACATGAAGCTGCTAACAGTTTTCCTTGAAAAAATGGTATTATTTTAATTTTAAAAATAAATGCTGCAAATAAAAGGTTTAGAGAATTAAATTCTGCGTCTAGCACAATTTTTAAATTAGCCTTTTGCATAAGCGAGATATCTAAATTTAAATATTATATATTTTTTGTTTTTTAAAAAATTAAGTTTGCTATGGATTAGAACAAAAAATAAAAAATAAAAGATTGTATTGAAAAAAATTCTATAGTTTAATACGCGTACAAGGAAGTTATGTGGTGCCCACATCAGATTTTTTATAAATGCGTAGTTGCAATAGCAAAACTCCTTGAATTGTGTTACAATTTAGTAGTGTCCAGATTTGGCCCTCTGCGACTATTATTTATTTCCAGATTTAAAGAAATAGTCGAATGATGAAGTCATCGCTGAAATAGAGGTCTAATTTGAGGCCTTCAAGAAATCGTATTATTCATAGAGCACTGAAAATTTGGCGAATCGTTGGATGAAATCTATTGGGCTAAAATGAGACTATGTTAAGAAATAAATTGATTTGTCTAGGCTGATTACTATTCAATCACACCTCGTAATACGCAAAATCAAGGTTTACTTCAGGCTAGAGCCTCTAGAGCACAATGATAGTACCTTAAGAAGTTCGCGATATTATAAATAATTATAGTAAAACTATAATTTTCTGTTGGGAACACTCGAATTAGAATAATTGAAAAACATAAGTATTTAAAATAAAATAAATAAATATATAATCACGTCTTTTACCATTACTGGGTGTATCACTGGTGTGGTTACCAGCTGTCAAACCAGGGCCCCCAAAGATGTTAGTGGTCGGGGAGTCACAAGGGTAGATTTAAATTGGTGAAAATTGTTTGTCGTCTGTGGGAATCGAACCAAGGTTCTCAAGATCCACAGGCTGACTCGATACCACTAAGCCACTACCCCATTATTTATTTTATTGAGTTAAATACAAATAATAAGTAAATAGTTAGTAAACAAATTTTAACAACCACCTACTGTACCAAGGGGTTAATGACCTTGTAGTCGAAGCCTCTATAAATACACCCATACCTCGCTATACGGCCGCTCTTTATACGGCATTTCGCTATAACGGCCCTTTTCAATTAAGGCACGTTTTCGATTTACGGCCTAAAATGTTTCGCTATAACGGCAAAAAAAAATTTTCCTCATTGAATTTGTATGAATTTGTATTAGAATTAATTGATTCCTTATACGGTTTTTCGCTTTGCGGCCAAGTTTCGTAGTACGTATTTAGGCCGTTAATAATAATAATAATAATAAGTTTTTATTGCCCAACAGAATGTCTATTAACAGGGCACAATACAAAAAAAAACATATGAAAATAAGATACATATACAAATAATATTCAGGGTGTTTTAGGACTAGTGTAACAAACTTTAACAGCTTATTCCTGAGGTTATTTTGAGCAAAAAATGTCATAATAAGTCCTATTCCTTCTAGTTACCAAAATACAAGAGGTTGAAGTTCTATAAATAACACGATATTTTCAAATTTTTTTAATCAAGATACTTTCGGAAAACAAGAATTTTATTGAAAAGTCATACCTTATTTGTCTTAATTAAAAATTGTTGTACTTTTGATAGTATTATTGTTTCATAATGGATGGTTATAGTACTGCTGAATATGCAGATATGATTTTTATTTATGGATTATGTAATGGTAATGCCCGTTATGCGTCCAGAGAATACCAAGACAGATATCCAAATAAAAGCCAACTTTCCCATCCCCTATTTACGCGCATTTTTGTTTTTCGAAAGTATCTTGATTACTTTTGCATTTTTTACTTCCTTGTACGAAGTAAAGGAAGTATTGTAATCGCGAAAATTTTCGGTTCTCAGATTTCAGTGGAAATACGCATTATGGCCTTCCCTGAATCCATTTTCACTAATTTCGTCGTGACGTCTGTCCGTACGTATGTATCTCGCATAACTCAAAAACGGTTAGCCGTAGAAAATTGACATTTTGTATTTAGGACTGTTATAACACTAGTTGTGCACCTCCTTTTTTGGTCATTATATAACTTCCGGAAGTGGTACTTTACTTGAAGCCTATAATAGATTTTCATGAAAAACTATATCAATGGAAATAACATAATAGATTTTGGATAAAATTCATTAACCGGAAGTGACACATTACATGAAGCTGCTAACAGTTTTCCTTGAAAAAATGGTATTATTTTAATTTTAAAAATAAATGCTGCAAATAAAAGTTTTAGAGAATTAAATTCTGCGCCTAGCACAATTTTTAAATTAGCCTTTTGCATAAGCGAGATATCTAAATTTAAATATTATATATTTTTTGTTTTTTAAAAAATTAAGTTTGCTATGGATTAGAACAAAAAATAAAAAATAAAAGATTGTATTGAAAAAAATTCTATAGTTTAATACGCGTACAAGGAAGTTATGTGGTGCCCAAATCAGATTTTTTATAAATGCGTAGTTGCAATAGCAAAACTCCTTGAATTGTGTTACAATTTAGTAGTGTCCAGATTTGGCCCTCTGCGACTATTATTTATTTCCAGATTTAAAGAAATAGTCGAATGATGAAGTCATCGCTGAAACAGAGGTCTAATTTGAGGCTTTCAAGAAATCGTATTATTCATAGAGCACTGAAAAATTGGCGAATCGTTGGATGAAATCTATTGGGCTAAAATGAGACTATGTTAAGAAATAAATTGATTTTCCTAGGCTGATTACTTTTCAACCGCACCTCGTAATACGCAAAATCAAGGTTTACTTCAGGCTAGAGCCTCTAGAGCACGATAATAGTTCCTTAAAGGTTCGCGATATTATAAATAATTGTAGTAAAACTACAATTAACAACAAAGACAAAATTAATTGTCGTCCATACACTTGGTGAAACTAGGTTTAATAAAATATCAAATAAACACTTGGCTAAGTCTCCAAAATTCAGCCTCCAAGTCACCTTATGAGGGCATCGTCATTGTGAGACTTAGCCAAGTGTTTATTTTATATTTAATTAAAACTACAATTTTTTGTTGGGAACACTTGAATTAGAATAATTGAAAAACATAAGTATTTAAAATAAAATAAATAAATATATCATCACGCTTTTTACACATTACTGGTTGTGGCACTCTGCCTTAAGCAGATCTCGGTAAATGATATATTTCTTCGCGTGAAATGCGGTTTCCAGCCGTCAAATCACAGCCTCCAAAGATGTTAGTGGTCGGGAAGCCACAAGGGTAGATTAAAAATTGGTGAAAATTGTTTGTCGGCTGTAAGAATCCAACTAGGGTTCTCAAGATCCACACGCCGCCTCGATATCACTGAGCCACCTACCCCATAAATAAATAAATAAATATATCATCACGCCTTTTACCCATTACTGGCTGTGGCACTCTGTCGTAAGCAGATCTCGGTAAGTATTTCTTTGCGTGAAGTGCGGTTACCAGCCGTCAATCACAGCCCCCAAAGATATTAGTGGACGGGGAGTGACAAGGGTAGATTTAAATTAGTGAAAATTGTTTGTCACCTGTGGGAATCGAACCAAGGTTCTGTAACAGTGGCCAATCCTACTCGATTGTGCCAATTGTAATAGTGGCCAATGTATGTGGCTGTACAAAAGCCACTTTGGCAGTGACACGCGAAAAACAGGGCACAACGGCCTTAATTCGCGCGGAGCCTAACTAATATTAGAGGGAACACTCCCAATAATAGTTTTAATGTTTTAACGGACAATCTCGGAAATGACAGACGAAGGGATATCGGATATTAACAACAAGGGAAAATGTACTTTTACTTCAACCAACCTTAATAGCTGTAGATGATGGCAGGTTGCTCAGGAGTCATCAGCGGCAGGTGGGTCTAGAAGTCATCTGAGTGTCAACGAATGACAAACATACACACCTCACTAAGGTAGTTTGGATAGGTACACTTTCCTCAAGAAACACAACCACTCTTCTATTGAGTTTAACACTATTTATTATAAATATATGATATATATATATATATATATATATATATATATATATATATATATATATATATATATATATATATATAGTTTACACAACACAGGACAAACAAATACAGAATTGGAGCACTTGCTCGTAATTAAATTATAGCAATATAATTTAATTACTCTTGAACTAAAAACAGTAGTTCAAACAAACTATAAACCAAAATAGTTTGAGACGATGAGTTGAACTTAATCACTAAAGCATTTCTAGCTTTCCCGAGTGATTATCAATCTACTGACCAGGTTCTTCCAAAGAGCTGGAGTCAACTCAATCACTAAAGCATTTCTAGCTTTTCCAAGTGATTATCAATCTACTGTCTCGGCTCACTCAAAGAGCTGGCGTCACAACAGGTGACCCGCATCCAAAGAGCTCGAAACACTTGAACTAATAACAGTAGTTCGAGACAACTTAACCACTAAAGCATTTCTAGCCTTTACAAGTGATTCACAACAATTTACTGATCAGGCTCTAGCTCATCCAAAGAGCTAGCGAGAACTTTACTAAACAGGCACCAGCTCATCCGAAGAGCTGGTGAGAACTTTAACAATATCTTACTGACCAGGCACCAGCTCATCCGACGAGCTGGCGAGAACTAACTAAGCTCGGAGCAACCAGAAGGGTGCTGAGAACTTACGGGGAGATGTATTAGGTATCTTTATCAATGACTACGTGTCAGTTCCTTCTAGAAGGAATATAATTTGCATCATCTTGTCGGCATATCAAAGATCTACCGCAGACGCTGAATAGGCAAAAGTCAATCTATATTGTTTATAGCTGAGGAAATTATCAATTAAATAACAATTAATTCCAAGTAATTGAAGCTACAAATATGCTCATTCTAAATCAACAATAATAATTTAGTCTACAACTCATCAGCTAAAAACAATTATGAATGTGCATGATGAAATGCATCAACCGCGATACCGCATTGTTACAGTTCTCAAGATCCACAGGCTAACTCGATACCACTAAGCCACTACCCCATTATTTATTTTATTGAGTTAAATACAAATAATAAGTAAATAGTTAGTAAACAAATTTTAACAACCACCTACTGTACCAAGAGGTTAATGACCTTGTAGTCGAAGCCTCTATAAATACACTCATACCTCGCTATACGGCCGCTCTTTATACGGCATTTCGCTATAACGGCCCTTTTCAATTAAGGCACGTTTTCGATTTACGGCCTAAAATGTTTCACTATAACGGCAAAAAAAAATTTTCCTCATTGAATTTGTATGAATTTGTATTATAATTAATTGATTCCTTATACGGTTTTTCGCTTTGCGGCCAAGTTTCGTAGTACGTATTTAGGCCGTTAATAATAATAATAATAATAAGTTTTTATTGCCCAACAGAATGTCTATTAACAGGGCACAATACAAAAAAAAAACATATGAAAATAAGATACATATACAAATAATATTCAGGGTGTTTTAGGACTAGTGTAACAAACTTTAACAGCTTATTTCTGAGGTTATTTTGAGCAAAAAATGTCATAATAAGTCCTATTCCTTCTAGTTACCAAAATACAAGAGGTTGAAGTTCTATAAATAACACGATATTTTCAAATTTTTTTAATCAAGATACTTTCGGAAAACAAGAATTTTATTGAAAAGTCATACCTTATTTGACTTAATTAAAAATTGTTGTACTTTTGATAGTATTATTGTTTCATAATGGATGGTTATAGTACTGCTGAATATGCAGATATGATTTTTATTTATGGATTATGTAATGGTAATGCCCGTTATGCGTCCAGAGAATACCAAGACAGATATCCAAATAAAAGCCAACTTTCCCATCCCCTATTTACGCGCATTTTTGTTTTCCGAAAGTATCTTGATTACAAAAATTTCACCTCAACCTCTTGTATTTTGGTAACTAGAAGGAATAGGACCTATGTTCATATGACATTTTTGGCTCAAAATGACCTCAGGAATAAGCTGTTAAAGTTTGTTACACTAGTCCTGAAACACTCTGTATACTTTACATGAGAAATAATTTAAGAAAAAATGTCTTCAAAATGTCCATCCGCAATTCGGCACATCGTGAATAACGGGGATCGCCGGAGAACATCGGTGCGGGATGCTGGCAGATAGAAGGTCTTGGACTGTCTGGAAGCAAACCTAGGAACATGAAAACCCACACGGGACAACAATAGTGGAGCGTCAATGTTATTATGAAGTAACTGCCATAAGAACTTCGCGCAGCAAGTTTCTCTACGGGATGTTAATGAAGCCATTGAATGGCGTTGAAGAAGCGTATGCTGCTCGATACCACGTTCAGGATATATGTTGTCACATTTAAATGAAAGAAATTTCAAAAATCTACGGTGAATTCGATCCAAGGTTAAACAATGGGACGCATAGAAAGGATACCATACCAGAATAGCATATTCTAATTTACTTAAAACATAGGCGAAATAAAGAGGCTTAAGGACATTGATATCATGAAACTTAAGCGAGGTATGGGTGTATTTATATTAAAAAATAATAATAATAAAACGTATTTATTAATTTTCAGGCGCGGTGGCCGAGCGTGTTAAGGCACATCTCTTAACAAGCTGTGACGTCACCCGAACCAAGGTTTGTCAGTTCGAATCCGCCTGTCGACAATGTGTGATTTGTCGTAAAATATAAAAAATACAGCTACATGTATTTATCACACTCGGACGCTATAAACTAGTTACTTATACGCCTTAAATAATATAGCATTTGACTTCGAAAACCGGCAGTACGGCAGTGTAAAAACTGCGGCTCGGTGTGTCCGGTAGGCCCAGGCCCGATTTGGGCTGTAGCGCCACAGATGATTTATTAATTTATGCTACTCTGTACAACAGAAACTTAATCTCAATTTTAGTACCTTGTTGCACGGTTCATATATTTTTTAGCTTGAATAGGATTCAAATCTTTGAATTCGAATGTCGAAACTCTTACCAAATAGAGGCAAATCATTTTGAAATTAATTATATCCGTTATTGTAATGGGGTAGGTGGTTCAGTGGTATCAACTCGGCCTGTGGATCTTCAGAACCCTGGTTTGATCCCTACAGTCAACAAACAATTTTCACCAATTTAAACCTATCCCTGTGGCTCCTCGTCCACTAATATCTTTGTGGGCCGTAATTTGACGGCTGGTGACTGCACTTTACGCGAAAAAATATATCACTTACTGAGATCTGCTTAGGCAGAATGCCACACCCAGTAATGAGTATTAGGCGTGATGATATATTTATATTTATTTATTTACAGTTGACAAAAATGAAATTAATTGAAGAGAGTGGAATTATATTGAGTTCAACAATTTATGAAATTTCAGAAAATGTTTATCAAAATTTGGTAATAAAACAATTTTTGAACAATAACTCAAAAACTAGAAGACATTGCATTTTGAAAAAGATATAAGAATAAAGACTTCTCTTAATGAATTACTTAGGTAATTTTAAACAAATTAAATGTGGTAATTTGCAGTATCCCGTTAAAATATCAATGGTTGTGTGCTATAAATATACAGTGGAATAATTCCTTTGTTCGCCGTTTCGCGTTCACATTCGGAAAGCAATCAACTTCTCCGAGTCTAATTCTGATTTAATTCCATGGCCTACTGCCTGGCCGTGCGCTACCGCATTCATTCTTTTATGTTCTCGTTCTCATTTCATTTTGTCGTTGGTGTAATGAGAATGCGCTCAATTACACACATCGTAGAACAATTCAATGCCGAGAATGGCTTGACCTGAGATTCTACTAATACTTCGTATATGCATGCATGTCTGCCTTTGAAGATGTAAACATATATGAGGTGTTTTTTCTTGATGTTGATGAATTGCTGCACTGAATAAACATGTTAATTAGGTAATTTATTTGGTGTTTTAGTACTGTATGGCAGAGTTTCTCAACCAGTTTTGTCTTACGGCATACATGAACTAATTACTAAAATTCTACTGCACATCAAAAATATATTATATTTTTTCTACTCCCTTTATTAAAATTCCATTTCTGTTTTAAATCCGAATATATTTGACTAAAGTTAATTTATATTATGACAGAAAAATTCTGATGACGCCTGGATTCGAACCAGGGACCTTCCGCATACCGGGCAGAGATGCTAACCGCTCTGTCCGGTATGCGGAAGGTCCCTGGTTCGAATCCAGGCGTCATCAGAATTTTTCTGTCATAATATAAATTAACTTTAGTCAAAAACTACAGGTATGATTACCTTTAATAATCACACAACTTAATAATATTAGCTCTTCGAATATATTATTAAAAATTGCCGATAATACAGCAAACTGTTGTGTCAAATTTTAATTTTTAGTTCTAAAAAGTTTGGGATTTGTAAACTCATGCAACATATAATCAATATAAAAACTAAAATTTAACATGCACAGGGAATGATCACACACAAAGGCATATACTAAAATATGTATGCAACTGAAACATAAAATTAAATTTATTTTTTCAATTCCAGTTATTAAAATGTCATTTAACGTATTGGTTTCTGTGGCACTAAATAACATCTTAATCTCATGTAGAGAAGTCGTGGCTTTGAACTCTTTAGTCACGGCTTGAGATATTAAGCACGGAGTGAAGTTAGCTTTAAGCATCTGTCAATTTATAAATAATCCACAAAACTTTACATTTTGTTGTTGTCTTCATTTGCAATCGTAGAAAAAGTATAGTATGTGATTAGTTTTATAAACTACTTAGATACTCGTTTTTTATTTACTCGTAACTAAAGAAACGTTTATAAAACTTGTTACATAATATACTATTTTTGGCCATCGTATAAAAAAGTATACATTTTAACATGATTTACAAAAACATATATACATACATAAAATGGGGTAGCACGTCCCCCTAAAACATTCACAGAACTTCCACTCATCATATTTATCAAGAATCATGTTTCGTCCAAAATTCACATCTAGACACCAAACTCGCTTCAACTATATTCACATTCCTTTCATGCTCATTTATTCCTCACACTTGGACTGTTTCATCACGCAACCAACCTTTAATCACATCCAGCCATTCGATCCTATATACCTGTATAATTCATCTTTTACTTACGTCCACTCCTTTAATAACGAATATATGATGATAAGAAAGGAAGCGAGCATCGACTTGCACTTGATAATGAGAGTAAATTCCACATAATTGCAGTTAGACACTCTATACTAAGAAGTAAAAATGAATCAAAAATATAAGGAAGAAAGGAAGGAAGTGTCGCTCAGTGTTTGTTTTTGAATGTGAATTAAACAATTGCAGTAAGCACTCTATGTACGAACAGTAAACGAATCAAAATATAAGAAAAGAAAATACTGTCGGTCAGCGCTTTTTACACTCTAATGAAAAAACTAAACAACGAATCTAAAATCAAGAATCTTGTGCTTGTCTTTATTCATCAAATTAATTCCGCAAAAAATCTTTGCAACTAGTGTTAAAAGTGTTATTTTATTTCACCAGTTCACGAATGCAATTAAGACACTTTTAACACGAGTTGTGTAAACTATTTAATTATGTTATTTTTTTGTACTCATACATCAAAATATGTTGTTTCGCGTCGCCTACGCATCGTCCGGAACATCATTTTCCCGCATTCGTTCGGGAAATTTTGGGAAAACACTCCAATTTCTAAAGCACTTATTAAAAAACTATATTTATAATAAAAAAAGTATAGTATCTCAAACACCCTTTTGCGTAATATTAATAAAAGAAAATGATGAAATATTGAATGAAATTTAATTTTAAAATGATAAATTTAGTGCATTTGGTTCGCAATGATGACAACGAAAAATAGCATTCGACATCAGTGGAAACACTCATCCGAGAACCAATCGTTCCCACACTTGGTATGTAAATAACTATTGCCATGCTTATGAAAACTAGGAAACATTATATTATATTAAATACATTTATATTTTTGTTAAGTTATGCTATAATATGTTATGTTCTACTACGTAAAATCTGAATCCGGGTTTAAGGTTGGTTCAAGCTTCCTGTTAGTGACAATAGCCCTTTTCACTTATATATTAACAAGCCACCCTTAATCTATTTCATCCTTTTTCCCTTGAAAACAGTAACAACAAAACCATCACATACGTTCCTCGTTCCTGTAGGATCACCAGAATTCGCGTAACGATATCTAATAAGTAATGAAGCGCGTTTGGATTGGCTGAAAGCAAGGCAAAGGGTGCAAAGGGGTCCTGGGGTAGTGGTGTGGTTTACTACACCCCCTACAGACGGCACGCCGAGTGGTTTTTCCCAGTTCCCGCAGGAACGCTTGATTAATAACCTAGTTAGCAGTGCGCTGGATTTGATACTTAGTACTAAGTACTTGGGATTTAGTTATGGAATAGATAATGGTTATATGTACGAATTGAGCTATAAAAAGAAGAATATAAAAAAATATATAATAATAATAATATATTAATAAAATGATAACTTAATGTATTATATGGATATACTAAAATTTTGTACTAATCTATTTGTATGAATTATTTTTCTTAACAAATATTATTATTAGTACAAAAAATCTGATGTGGACACCACATGATTTCCTTGTACGCGTATTAAACTATAGATTTTTTGTAATTGCACATATTTGACATTAAATCTTTTATTTTTTGTTCTAATCCATAGCAAACTTAATTTAAAAAAAAAACTAAAAATATATAATATTTAAAAATTTGGAAAGTTTTAAATTATATTTGAATATAGTTTTTCATGAAAATCTATTATAGGCTTCAAGTAAAGTACCACTTCCGGTAGTTGTATAATGACCAAAAAGGGAGGAGGGAAAATCTATTATAGGCTTCAAGTAAAGTACCACTTCCGGTAGTTGTATAATGACCAAAAAGGGAGGTGCACAACTAGATGTTATAACAGTCCTAAATATAAAGTTTCAATTTTCTACGGCTTACCGTTTTTGAGTTATGCGAGATACATACGTACGTACAGACGGCAAGACGAAATTAGTCAAAATGGATTCAGGGAGGGCCAAAATACCTATTTCCGTTGAAATCTGAGAACCGAAAATTTTCGCGATTACAATACTTCCTTTACTTCGTACAAGGAAGTAAAAAATATATCAGTATCCCTTTTACCCATTACGGAGTGTGGCAGATATCGACAAGTGATATATTTTATTATTATTATTAACCGTCAAATATTGGGCCTCAATAATAATACAAAGATAAAAAATGGTGCACGAATGGGAAATTTAATTTAACCCTATATTATCCCTTGTATATTCGTTTGTCATATAATATATACCAACAAAGCCTCCAAGAGAAATTTTGGGCCCTGGTGTTCTAATTTTGATGGGCCCTCTCCACCCATAATAGTATAATAGTTATATAAAGAAATAAAAACAAAATTTAAGAAAAAAGAACTTTTTTACGATTGCTATGAAACGTTGACAATTACGCTCTCATTTGTCATTGTAAAGTTGACGTTTTCTGTGTAACAATCGAAAAATAATTGTGTCGCGCAAAAGAGATTAAATGCGCGCTTATTTTAATAGTTACCAGGAATACACACAAAACAGAAACTTATTATATTGTAGTTGACAGAACGAATTTATTTCCATACGTATACGTTTTTTTTCGTAACACATGCACAAGAAACACGTTCTTATTCCCTAATTTTAGAGAGAGAAACATTGTTTTTCTCCCCTAGGGATAGAAACATTATGTATCTCCCTAAAGCGATGTTTCTCTCTCTAGAGAGATTAGCTGTTTGCGGTGTTTCGTAGGTAACTAGTTACGCAACCCATATTTGACATTTGTCCCGATAAGACAGTAATTTTTGTGCATTTGTTACGAAAAGTATAATATGTTTCACGGGAGGGCGCGATTATCCCTTGTGTGAAGTTGGCAAACCTCGGCTTCCGCTCGAGCCTTCGGCCCTCGCTTACATCTCGGTTTGTCAACTTTACACGCGGGAATAATCTCTTGTTTCCCTCCCTTGATGCATAACATACTATTAATAACTTAAGATGCAATTATAGAAAAAAATATGTGTGTATCACGTGTGTAAAGTGTCTTTGTTCCTCTTACACTATTGCAGCTCTCACCTTCGGCTCGCGCTGCTATTACCGTGTTCGAGTAACAAAGAATCACTTGACACAAATAACTATATCATTTTTATACATTATATTTTTGTGTGTAGTTATATATTGAATATTAATTGAAATTAAATTTATGACATAGTAATCTGTTTCAATCAATAGTAATCTTAAATTGGTTAGGCAATTTTGATACATTGTTGACCATAACTCAGACATTATTTCCCGTTTTGCCATTTCATGAAGAATTAAACTTTACTAATTGTTAAATAATAAAATTTTCAAAAGAAAATATTTAAATTCATGTTGAAGTCTAACATCTGTCTGATTTAAAAAAATAAAACTATTTCATAACCTCGTATCGATCAGATGAATATACCAAGTCATATCAATCCACGCATACATATATATTTCAACAGCTTTTACATTACCCACGCGAGTGCATTCACTTTTTCAAATAAAACTATTAATCCGCGCTGAAATCATGACGGTGTTGGAAAGTATAATGGACCCGGAGCGAGCCCAGAGCGAACCCGGAGTGCCGGAGTGAACCTAAAGCAGCCGGAAGTTACGTGAAACATTTCATTGCAGTTTGCGTCGTGTGAAAAATGCCATACATTGTAATTTTTTACGTTTTATGAAATAGTTCCAGCGATTTTATTTTGTCAATTAGTAAAGAACAAAAAATCGAAAATGGTTTGCAGTAGATTCTGTTTGAAATGGAATCCATCGATAACTATTATTTTATACTACTAATATAAATAATAATAATTTAATTTAGTAAAATATTCATCTGTTTCCTGTAAGTTCCTTGTACTCAGAGCTTATTTCATGAAAATAGTTCCAAAAGTACTTCCTAAACTTATATTTTTATATCATAAATATGAAATAAATGAGACAACCTACTGACATTAAAAATTATAAAATTTTCTTCTTCTGATGGCACTACAGCCCAAATTAGGCCTGGGCCTACCGGACACACCGAGCCGCAGTTTTTACACTGCCGTACTGCCGGTTTTCGTAGTCGAATGCTACATTATTTAAGGCGTATAAGTGACTAGCTTATAGCCCCCGAGTGTGATAAATACATGTAACTGTATTTTATATTTTACGACAAATCACACATTGTCGACAGGCGGATTCGAACTGACGAACCTTGGTTCGAGTAACCTATCAGGATGTTAAGGGAATTATGAAATAGTTATTTATAATACAAGTATGTGAAGTAAGGTTTTTATGTTTGAGTTGCATAAGTTTAAGGCACGAGCGAGTGTCTTAATCACAAGGATAAAAGCCCTTCACGCACACTCGTCTCATACAATAGTTTAACTATGAACTAATTAGAAAAAATCTGATGTGGACACCACATGACTTCCTTGTACGCGTATTAAACTATAGATATTTTTTTAATTGCACATATTTGACATTAAATCTTTTATTTTTTGTTTTAATCCATAGCAAACTTAATTTTTTTTTAAATCAAATTATATATAATTGTTAAATTTAGATATCTCGTTTATGCAAACAGCTAATTTAAAAATTCTTAATGTGCTAGACGCATAATTTAATTCCCTAAAACTTTTATTTGCAGCATTTATTTCTAAAATTAAAATAATACCATTTTTTTCAAGGAAAACTGTTAGCAGCTTCATGTAATGTGTCACTTCTGGTTAGTCTATTTTAACCAAAATCTATTATGTTATTTCCATTGATATAGTTTTTGAGTTATGCGAGATACGTACGTACAAACGGCACGACGAAATTAGTCAAAATGGATTCAGGAATGGTCAAAATGCGTATTTCCGCTGATATCTGAGAACCGAAAATTTTCGCGATTACAATACTTTCTTTACTTCGTACAAAGAAGTAAAAAAGAAAATCATCAAATACAATTTATTAGATAACCTTTTTACTTCCTTGTAAAAAGTAAAGGAAGTATTGTAATCGCGAAAATTTTCGGTTCTCAGATTTCAACGGTTTGCTATGGATTAGAACACAAAATAAAAGATTTAATGTCAAATATGTGCAATGTTTAATACGCGTACAAGGAAGTCATGTGGCGTCCACATCAGATTTTTTAGTTTTATGTTAATTGTTAAATTTGTACATGTTGTTTATGTTACAAATTACAATATTACAATCTACAATAATTTAATTATTTATTACTGATAAGATTGAAAAATTGCAATTGCAAACGGCGTATAACGACAAAACGGACAAAACTATAGACAAAATCAATCAATTTGATGTTTGTTTGTTGTATTTGAGTTTTAAGGCTTTTTGTTTATTATTTGTCGTTGCTAGGATATTTGTTAACACACATCATTTGATAATGAACCTCCAATTTTATTTACATTGGTCTTTTATGCACTATTTAGTATTTTACACACGCTTTATTTAATGTAATACTTCATATACAAAAATTTGCTTTAAAATGTCTACATTTTAGTATGTTGTTTATATTTTTTCATGGGGTAGGTTGCTCAGTGGTATCTAGTCGACCTGTGGATTTTAGAACCCAGGTTTGATTCTCACATGTTGACAACAAGGGCGGATCCAGGGGAGGGGTCATGGGGGTCATGACCCCCCATAAGCATGTTTTTTTTTTAATGTTGGCTCTAATACATAATAATGATGTCATTATTTACGATTGTTAAACAAATTAAATAGAAAATATTATCTAAGAACTTAAAATTCTAAGATAATTAAGAACTATTGTTTGATTTATTATTCTAATAAATAGCCAAAAAACAATATTTTGTTGGGATATTATTTCGACCCGCAGATGGGAGAGGTATTCTATTTAAGACCTAGTCAAGTATGTGACTACCGACATTTGCACTTAGAAAATCAACTTCTAATTCAATAATTTTTGTATTCTATCGAAAAACCGTTTATGATTTAATGCGATTCCAAAGACGATTTAATGTGATTGAAAGTGATTGTAAAAATTATTTAAAGCAGGAATATAATATGAGCAAATACAAATGTTTTTATATTTAGAAGATGGGTAATACATACACCCCCCCCCCCGAGAAAAAATTCACTCCATGACCCCCCCTAATTCGAAGCCTGGATCCGCCCTTGGTTGACAAGCTGTGGTATAGAACGTTTTAGTCACAATTTAAATATAATAACTGAGATATTAAATATGGGGTGAAGTTAGCTTAATGTATTTGTCATTATAACTTAACCTTACTATTTAAATAGTTAATAAAACTTTACATTTTTTGTTGTTGTCTTAATTTGCGATCCTAGAAAAGTATAGTATGTGATTCGTTTTATAAACTCTTTACATACCTACTCTTTTCTTATACAATCGTAACTAAAGGGACGTTTATTAAACTTATTATATAATATATATATATATATATATATATATATATATATATATATATATAATGCCGCAGTTTTTTTTTTTTTACACTGCCGTACTGCCGGTTTTTGTAGTCAAATGCTACATTATTTAAGGCGTATAAGTGACTAGCTTATAGCGCCCGAGTGTGATAAATACATGTAGCTGTATTTTATATTTTACGACAAATCACACATTGTCGACAGGCGGATTCGAACTGAGAAACCTTGGCTCGGAAGACGTCACAGTATGTTAAGAGATGTGCCTTAACACGCTCGGCCACCGCGCCTGTAATATTTTATATATTTTCTTGAAATGAAAGAAAATTGCCTTCGAAGTCTTCGTCGGACATTAGATCCATAGCCTGGTAACACCAGCTCTGTTTTTAGGTGTTCTAAGAGCTCGGTTTTAACATGTTAGAGATACCAAAACCACCCAAATATACTGCTCTTAAAACAGAGCTTGTGCTACCAGCCATTATTTCTAATTATTTCGTTCTAGAATTCACGAAACTGTTGACACGAACAGTAGTTGTTTTTTTAACACAACGATCACAACACCATGACAACGTCTAGCTATAAATTGCTCTTCCTCGTACAACCTTTGATTACAAAATGTAATATATTTTTTTATAAAATTAATACAAATTAATTTAAAAAATGCTGTGAAGATGAAAGTAAGACTGTTTCGTGACACGCTTGCAGTTAATCTATACTGTGCTCATTGGCTATGGAGGCTCACTTCTTTATCGCTCGCGCTACTAATTTTTCCATCTCGCCTGTAAAAATTAATTTACTGCGCTGGGTACGTAACTAACTATTAAAGTAATTTTGTTACAAAATAAGATATATTTGAGAAGTGTAATAATAAAAATACAGTTACTAAAAATATACAGTAACTAAATTAATTTTTACTTTGATACTTCCAGTTCTGCTTGCACTGTAATTAGGATTAATATTCTATTATTAAGTGCAGTGAACAAAATAAGATGCAACGATGTTCTGTCTCTGTTCGTAAGCTGTGAGATCGTAGCTTGCATCTCACACTTCATAAAATTAATGTATTTTAATTAAACGTTTTAGCTGTTCGTGCCTCAGGTAATTCCATCCATTGAGAGCACCAAACGTGCAATCTGAAAGTTACAAACTGTGCATGGATACTGCAGCTAGTGCAGCTAGTGCAGCTAATGCAACTAATGCAATCTATCTACTTACATTCTCAAGCGTGTTTTTAAAATTTATTTTGAAATTATATTAATTATAATTTAGGTAGATACTTCAACACTTTACAGATTAAAAATTAATTTTGATAAGATTCTTTTTATCATGTTTTTAAAAATGATATGGTAAGAATATTCTAATCGCAATTTTAAATTTAGCAACAATAGTTGAAATATGTTGCATTCATACATACCGGGAGTTTTTTTTATCAGTAAACATAGGTATATGTCATTACCATAGTTACAGTTACAAAGTTTGACAGCGATGCATTAGAGCGTTTATTTAAAAGTAAACATAGGGAAAATAATATTTTCATCAATGCATTGAAGTGTAATAGTCTATTATAATAAAAGAAACATTTTAAGTTTAAACAAATTAAATTAATTTTAATTACTTTGAATTACATTAGTTTAAATAGGAATTTTAATTTAGTAACTGTTCAAAATTACCCCCATTAATTATTCTACGCTCATTCTATCACCATTATAAATTTTATTTTTTAAGTGGCCCCAAAGAAAGAAATCTTTTGACCTTGCAGGTCACTCTATTTCTCCACCTCGTCCTATCCATCGCTGGGGGAATATCCGGTGCAGATAATTTCGTACATTTTGAGTATAATGCGGGGAGCACCACTCTGTTGGAACCACACTTTCTCAATATTTAAATTATTACTCTCTTGTAACAACTCTAAATAATTTTCCCCATTTAAATGTCCATTTATATAACAAGGCCCCACTATTTGATCCCCTATTAACTCGGTCTGATTTTGAAAGAGGACAGTTTTATTACTTTGACAACTATAGATGACAGCAATGTTATTTTCTCTATGTTTACTCTTAAACTAATAGTAGATTATACAACGACGCTATAATGGATGCTCTTATTCCCGAGGATGAAGTTTGCAACCCGAGCGAGCGGAGCGAGCAAGGGTTGTAATCATCCGAGGTAATAATAGCCATTATAGCGAGTTGTATACTATACTTTATATACAACTAACATATACGACTAATTTAATAAAAATTAGTCAATTTTTATATTATTTATTATCTATTAATTTTACATCTATTTACCTAATACATTTACGTCTAATTGAAATGAGTAAATGGTGTAAAAAGACCATAATGAAGATGATTTGTGATTTTTCACCTAATTCAGTAAAATATGCCAACAATACATTTTCTGAATACGAATTTGTCAATAATTTAACACAATTTGCAAGACCGTTTTGACAACTTCTCAACGATGATTTCGTTTTGTTTGTTTCCGATTCGTAAACAACAGTGAACTTAGCAACGAGTATGTTTAATTTAAATTTGAGTCGTTATGGCAACACTGTTCCGATGGCACAATAAAACAATGATCCATGTTTTAAACATTTTGGTTGGTTCACGAGCGGGAATAATGACCATTATTCCCGACTCATTATTCCAAGCGAGATTAATATATAGCATTATATAGCAAAAAACGCATATATAATGATAATATTATTAGTTAGTCGTATATAAACCAGGGTTCGTAAATATCATGATATTTATAATAAATATCAAAATATCTGATATATAGGATATATATCAGATAAATATCACTTTTTGGATATTTATTTTTTAATTTTAGTTTTTGTACACATTTATTATCACAATAGGAAATACAAAATAAATTATTACTCCTAAATAAAAAATTAACATAGGTAATGAAAAAAGTAAATATACATTGAATGGATACACAAATATTATATAGTACTACGAATAGTAAGAATATTTAAATAATCCTATATCCTAGATAGGGGCAAATCATCATCTTCTGATGAACTTTCTGAACATACCGTTGCAGATAGAGACTCACTTGGCCAAATCCAATCTAAATTAGTTTTTTTTTGTAGTTTCTTTTTGGTTTAAATATTTAAACATAAAAACTAATTTACCTGCTTTGTCGTTACCGAGACGATTACGTAATTGAGATTGGACAATGCCAAAAGTGGAGAAATATCGTTCCAGCCCTGCTGTGGCTGCTACAGCAGTGTGTAACTGTTCACATAGTTCAATAAATGTACTTTTATTTGGCCACTCTGACTCATTGATAGTTACACTTTTCCACCATATTAAAGGATTTGTATTTCTAAAATGAGTACCAAATAAAAATTAGTCAAAAGCTAGTAAAGTAAGAATTATCTTTAGAATCTAATTTTAACAGAATTAATGAAAGTAATAATGAGAGGTATACTGTATTTATTACAGACTATTTGAAATTTGTATATAATGGATATATATCATTTCAAAAATATGACGATATATATCAAAATAAATATCATGATATATATCGATCGATATATATCTTCGAACCCTGATATAAACGCTCTAATGCATTGCTGTCAAACTTTTTAACTGTAACTATGATAATGACATATCCCTATGTTTACTGATAAAAAAACTCCCGGTATAACCCGAGATTGAGAAATTATTAGCAAGCTCTCCCATCATATTTAGTTTACCTGTCAAATGTTCTGTTATTTTTTCAGCAAACTTCGAACACTGTTGTAATCGATATAATGTTTGTGTTTACGAAAACTGTAATTGAACACCAACTAATGTTTCCTATTGTTATATAAACTTATATATTAGCATCATGCACGTTGGTATCGCTCATCTGCTGGATATTGAACTGAAGTAAACATTATGTAGATGTTTAGTTTAGATAAACTATAACTCTGTTCATGAACTGCTTTTTACTAATGTGTTATTTGTGTTGGAAACAAACTTCTAAATGCTTAATGCTCTGTAGTAATAACAATATATTAGTTGGGTATTAATGTGTTTTTACTCAGAAATAAATATGGAACGTTTAATATTTTGTAGAAATAGTTTGAACAATAAATTTGTCATGGCTTTTATCATAAATCTTAGGGTTTTGTAGATATTACCGGTGGAGTATAGTAACAACAGTTAGTGCGCTATGAATTTTAGGCTAAAAGTGTAAATGTAATGTAAATGTGATGATGGATTTTGGTTGTGAGAAAAGAAAGAGTTCGTATGGAGGAAGTGTTAATGTGGTCGAAACGAGTATCGTGTGTCAGGATGAGAATGTTGACGGGTTCGTGCTACCCCATTTAATGGGATATAGCGTGATGTTATGTATGTATGTCAAATGATGATACAAGAAATTATGTTTATTAAATTTTACTTTCAAACAAGATATATGAAAACGAAATTTGTCTTTTTTACTTCCTTGTACGAAGTAAAAGAAGTATTGTAATCGCGAAAATTTTCGGTTCTCAGATTTCAACGGAAATAGGTGTTTTGGCCCTCCCTGAATCCATTTTGACTAATTTCGTCATGCCGTCTGTACGTACGTATGTACGTACGTATCTCGCATAACTCTAAAACAGTAAGCCGTAGAAAATTGAAACTTTATATTTAGGACTGTTATAACATCTAGTTGTGCACCTCCCTTTTTGGTCATTATACAACTACCGGAAGTGGTACTTTACTTGAAGCCTATAATAGATTTTCATGAAAAACTATATTCAAATATAATTTAAAACTTTCCAAATTTGGTATATAAGACTACTATATCAATGGAAATAACATAATAGATTCTGGTTAAAATAGACTAACCGGAAGTAACACATTACATGAAGCTGCTAACAGTTTTCCTTGAAAAAAATGGTATTATTTTAATTTTAGAAATAAATGCTGCAAATAAAAGTTTTAGAGAATTAAATTCTGCGTCTAGCACATTAAGAATTTTTAAATTAGCTTTTTGCATAAACGAGATATCTAAATTTAAATATTATATATTTTTGGATTTTAAAAAAAATTAAGTTTGCTATGGATTAGAACAAAAAATAAAAGATTTCATGTCAAATATGTGCAATTAAAAAAATATCTATAGTTTAATACGGGTACAAGGAAGTCATGTGGTGTCCACATCAGATATTTTATTTACAGTTTCAGTGTACAATTTAAGGGCACGAACTGTCGCTATTATAAGAATAGTTATTTGTTGTATTTGGTCTAAGTTTTCGGGTCGAGTAGAATTTGCGATACTTGAAATAGTATTTTTAGTCCGATTTTCTTTTATCCAGTTATGTAGAAAATCTTGCAGATTTATTCAAATTGAAATGAAACAAATTAACCAACATTATTTATGTTACCATGGATATACGAGATCATCGTTTTTTTTTTTTTTGGTCTTAGGACCAAAAATAACATTTTTACTATACTTATCATGGTGATTAATAACATTCCTGAAATAATGTTCTTTTATTATTGAAAAAGTTGAAATAGTACTGTCACATTGAAGTGGATATAAACAAATGCATTGTATTTTCTTTGCACCTAAATTTAAAATGTCACAAATCGATATATTGTCAACGCAATGTTTCAAATTGTAAATTAAAAAAAAATTATATTATTATCAGTAGGATTGTCCTTATTTTTTCCAAGTTCGAATTTTCGGTTACGCGCTTTAAAATTCGATTCAGAATCGTGGAAAAAATAAATTGTCTAATTATTAGGCCAAAATATTAATATTAACGAGGGTTGAAATTTAGATTTTGTACGTAAAATAAGACTACAGTACTAGAACTGTAGTAAATAATGTGGCACTGTTATCATGAATTTGCTAGGTAAGAAACAGTTTTTGACATTTAATTATTAGCTATTAACATACCTAGGAATGTAATGAGTATCATTACAGCCGCAGATGTCAGTTTGAAATCCGAGGATTTTAAGACATCTAATACCTGTTATGACTCATAACATCCGTGGTTTGTTCAATAGTTTACCGGTTTCAGAATATAAACACGTTAACGTCATTAATAAATATTATTTTTTGAAATTATTTTATGAATAACGTCATTGTTATCATTTTAGAAGGTGATCAAGTAAGTCTGTGGTCTGTATGTTTTTATTTAACGCCATGGTTACAATTGTTTTGTATCATATTTATAAATAATTTTTTTATTTAAACGTTATAACGTGGTCATCTATAATTTGAAAGACTGTACAATTAATATATATTATGATAAGCAGGAGAAGTTTATCTTTGTATTATTGTTGTTTTGAGCAGGGGCGCCGATAGGAAAAGCGGGCCCCGGGAAAAAAAATTCGGGGCTCCTTTAACTTTGAATATTTATTAAATAAATATAAGATACCAAAAAAAATATGTTTATAAATATATGTATGACAACAATAAGAATTATTAATATCTAAATAAAGTTATAACAATATAAATAAAATTAAATACAAAATTCTGAGTTAATTGGTGCAGCGATGTGTATTGTATACTCACTGTATGACTATCTAATATCTACTTGCATATTCGATAAATGCAGGGGATACCAAAACAGCACTACGCACAAATGTATAGAGCCTTTGCCTATGTGTGTTGTATACAATGTAGTAATATAAGAAACAAAAATGCAACAATGTAATAATGTACTTTTGAATAGTACATAAATTTATTTAAAATTTGCAACTGGGGCCCTTGATCAAGCATTTTGTAATTTTTATACAATGTAATAAATTGTTGGAAACGTGTATCAGACATTTCGTTATACATGTTTTAGTAAAGTATATAAAAAATTGATGAAATAGTAGAAAATTAAAAGCAATTTATAAAATAGCATCACATCCGGGCCCTTTGAATTCCACGGGCCCTGGGTATTTTACCCTCCCTACCCTCCCCTCTCGTCGGGCCTGGTTTTGAGTTCCGTTTGTATGAATAGTGTTATATTATCATTGTGTTTTATTTTGATTTTCTTGACTGTTTTGACAAGCAGAGATGTGCATCTACGTGTAATCTTTAATTGTATACATCTACACGTAGACAATACGTCGACAATTCTAGAGACGTAGACAATGTAAACATTGTAGACAATGCATCTGAAAGTTGTAATATTCAACATAACTTAAATGTATTCCTTTGCAACTATTACATATATTCGTATTCGTGAGCTCGGGTCATTATCGGTCTTTATATAATAAAACTAATAAAGCAAGTGTTCGTACATTACTAGACGAATGTCTGTCTTGGGTCTTGGGCGAACTGTCATATCTTTAAAATCGATCAACGCGCCATCTCACCAGGCGGAGTTTTCTTTGGCGCTATTTTTAATAGTAACCAGTTGACAAATTTTGAACGTTTTTTCCTGCACAACTAATTTTTTTTTTCATGTAGTCCCTAGAATAAAAATAAAAATCTCTAACAACATTTAAAATTCCCTACTTCTAGGGATAAAATTTCTAATCTGACTTAAGTGAACACAGGTGTTTTCTTTGTCTACATAGTCTACATTGTTTACATGAAAAATGAAGACGTAGACTACATGATTGTTTACACGTAGAGAATGGCGTAGATTACTTGCAGTAGACTACACGCACATCCCTGTTGACAAGTCAGTATAGTAATATTACTGTACAGAATACAGTTATTACTTACTTATCGTCTACTGTTGTGCATGTAAACATAAGTTTAATATCCGTTAAAGATATTTTAAGATGTCACTTCGAAGATTAAGTTTTGCTAATAATTAAATACGACATAGTGTAAAGTAAAACATTGTACGTCATACATAATAATTTTTTACGGTACTTCGAAATTCCACACTCGGCTCCTTTGTCGCCTTGTACATAGAAACTTATTTGCCGGACTTAAAACATAAATAATTGTAATCAAACTAAAATCTTCTGTAGTAGATTATTACAATTTTAAATAAATAAATAAATATATCATCACGTCTTTTCCCTATTATTGAGTGTGGCACTCTGCCGTAGCAAATCTCGGTAAGTGATATATTTCTTCGCATGAAGTGCGGTTACCAGCCGTCAAATCACGGCCTCAAAGATTTTAGTGAAGGGGGAGTCACAAAGGTAGATATAAATAGGTGAAAATTGTTTGTCGGCTGTGGGGATCGAACCAGGGTTTTCAAGATCCACAGGCCGATTCGATACCACTGAGCCACCTACCCCATTATATATTGTATAGATTATCAGTCATCAAATCACGATCCTCAAAAATGTTAGTTGGAACGGGGGAGCCATAGGGGTAGTTTTAACGCGGTAAAAATTGTTTGTTGGTTGTGGGGATCGAACCAGGGTTCTCAAGATCCACAGGTCGACTCGATACCACTGAGCCACCTACCCCATAAATTACAATTTTAAATAAGTATAATCGTATAATGTCCTGATGATATATGATTTTTAATTCAGTACCTACTTGATTTACAGAGTAATAAATACTCAACAGTCAAAATTAACTCCATAAGCGCAACATAAAAATAGTCACAAACCAGCACTGTATGTTTACAAAATGTGCTATTATTCCAATTTAAAACAAATTGCTCAATAAATCAAATAATCCTTATTCCACCCCTGTAGCTAATTCCTCCATCCAAAAACCTATTATCCTGGTGGGCATCCATTATTCGGTATGAAAATAGCAATACAAACAACGATCCATTATAACTAAAACAAAAGCATCCACTACCCATAATTCAACAGATCATCCGATAAAATGCACACCGCAAGAAACAAACGCCAGCGCTCCGAACTGAAACTGAAGTCATAATGTATGCATCGATGTCCCTTGGTCTCGGTTGACCTCTTTAGGGAAAGGATATATATATGTGAACTTTGACCTTGTTAGGAGAACTGTAATGAATTGTGCTCGTTTGTGGATTTATTAGTGCGGGCCACGGGAACTGTAATATATTTATTCAGATTATGTTGTAATATATTTTTAAAAGATAGTTTTGGATGATTTAGTAGTACTCGTATAATAGAGAATATAATAAAATGTGGTAGGTGGCTCAGTGGTATCAAGTCGGCTAGTGGATTTGAAAACTTGGGTTTGGTTACACAGCCGACAAACAATTTTCACCACGTTAAAATTCCCTCTCTATTCACATCTTTGAGGGCTGTAATTTGACGGCTGGTAACTGCATTTCTGCTCTATTACACAACTCGAATTGTAACGCAATTATATTGCTCGTGAAATTATTACATTCGCCAAGGCTCGTGCGCAACTTTTTCCCTCGCACGTAATTTGCTTGTTACAATTCTCGTTATACTACGATATTACAATTATTTAAAATTAAAACATAATTAAAGATGTTTTTAAAGAAATTTAAATTTATATAAAAGAATTGAAGTTCATTTCTTTACTATGCGTTGGTACCTACTGGTTTTAAAAACGTTTACATTTGTATCCGACTTTCTCTCCATTTTGTTTCACGTTGTCGTTTGTCAATTTTGTTGTGATTTGTGATTTTGATATATATATAAATAAATATATCATCACGCCTTTTACCCATTACTGGGTGTGGAACTCTGCTTAAGCAGATCTCGGTAAATTATATATTTTTCGCGTGAAATGCGGTTACCAGCCGTCAAATCGCCTACCCCCAAAGATGTTAGTAGAGGGGGTGCCGCAGGGGTAGATTTAAATTTGTGAAAATTGTTTGTCGGCTGTGGGGATTGAACCAGGGTTCTCAAGATTCACAGGTCGACTCGATACCACTGAACCACCTACCCCATGTATTATATATATTTGATAAATAATGCCTAAAGCATTTAAAATGTTAGGAAATTTATTATACATTTATTAAAATTCCCTCTCTATTCACATCTTTGAGGGCTGTGATTGAACGGCTCGTAATCACACTTCACGCTAAGAAATATATCACTTACCGAGATCTGCTGTATTACAAAACTAAAATTGTAACGCAATTACATTGCTCGTTATGTAATATACTATTACAATTATTCAACATTAAAACATAATTAAACATGTTTTTAAAGAAATTTTAATTTATTTAAAATAGAGATGGGCGAATATCAAATTTCTCGAATTCGAATATCGAATACGAATATTAATCAGATCTCGAATATTCGAGGTACTCGAATATTCGAATACTCCTAAAAGTTAATTTATTTATTATTAATAATTATTTAATTATGTCCTTTTCATTATTTGAATGAAATTGTTAAGATAAAATAAATTAAAACAAAAAAGAAAAAGACGAAAACTTCAAATTTAAGGTGAAACGTACGGGCTGATGTTGGCGAAAAACAAATTTGAAATATGGTAAGTCTTCATGATTTTGAAACAAAATATCTTTCTTATTAATAACTTCACAGTATTGTAATAGCTTTAAGTTTATGTACAAATGATAAAGAAAAACATAGTCAACATATGGCGCGATATTCGAGGTATTCGAATGTTCGCTATACTGACGTTAATATTCGAAAATCTCGAATATCGAATAATGTCAATATTCGCGGCATTCGACTATTCGCGAATGATATTCGCCCATCTCTAATTTAAAAGAATTGAAGTTTAATTCGTTACTATGCGTTGGTACCTACTGGATTTGAAAACGTTTACATTTGTATCCGACTTTCTCTCCATTTTGTTTCGCGTTGTCGTTTGTCAATTTTGTTGTGATTTGTGTTATAAATAATGCCTAAACCATTTAAAATTTATTATACATTTACGCAACAATCATTGCATTTAATTTTTTTTATATCCTGTAAACGCAGCCGTCTTCAACGTCATTATGTTAGTTACAAATTTTGATGACGTCTCTCTTCTGTTTAAAAATATATACAGGGTGGTGACTCGCTCAGCCGGTCATAGGACTTTAACATGGGAAATCATTTTTTTGCAATTTCCTGCTTCCCTAATTATTTTAAGCAAAAACCCGTCAAATAAAAGTTTTAGGGCATCAAATTCTACATCTAAATCAATAAACAGAATTACGTTTACTTGCTTTGTAACGACAGAAATTAAATATGAAAACATCGAAAATTATTTGAAAATATTGATAGCCATGGAATTGAACAAAAAAATAAATAAATGCTTGACGTTTTATCTGTCAAAACATCAACGTTTGATGTTGTGACAGATAAAATGGCCAGCTCAAACGTCAAACGTTGATGTTTTGACAGATAAAACGGCAAGCATTTATTTATTTTTTTTGTTCAATTCCATGGCTATCAATATTTTTAACATAATTTTCGACATTTTCATATTTAATTTCTGTCGTTACAAAGCATGTAAACGTAATTCTGTTTATTGATTTAGATGCAGAATTTGATGCCCTAAAACTTTTATTTGACGCGTTTTTGCTTAAAATAATTAGAGAAGCAGGAAATTGCAAAAAAACTGATTTCCCATGTTAAATCCCTATGAACGGCTGAGCGAGTCACCATCCTGTATATATATATATATATATATATATATATATATATATATATATATATATATATATATATATATATATATATATATATATATCATTGAACATACCTACTGCCAAGCAAAAGTTGATTGCAAGCAATATCTCATGCATCGACTAATCTCTCAAAAATGTTTCCTCTAGCTGTTACCATCTTCGAAAACAATTTCACTGATTTCATTGAAATCTTAAAGTTTTGATTAACGGGAACGAGGAAAAATTTATAATGAATTTTCGTGAAAGTTTCCTTCTGATGTGATTTACGCGCTCAGTTTTTCGCGACCGCTCAAACAGCTGAAGGCACTGAAGGAACTGAAAGTAGTGAATTACAGCTTCAGCGGTGTTTTTCCGCTGAAAGCGCCACGGATTAATAACTTGCTTCAGCCGAGCTAAAGACGAGCAAGTCATTTCATTTATTTTATGTTATCTGTGGAACACTGGCCAGTCTTCGTTTCAAGGTGCGCTCGTACTCTTTTCGTTGCTGGGTAGTGAAGTGTATGTACTTATATGTTGTAAGGGGAGAAATATGAACTGTAGTTTCAAAGAACATGAACTTATGAACAAGAACATGGTTTTAATGTTAGATTTTGTAGTAGACGATGTTATAAACTTGTCAAGATTATACTCTCTTCTATATTTTTTCTACTCTCGTTTTTAAAATGTCAATTAACGTGTTGCTTACATGGCGCTAAATAATATCTTAATCACATGTTGACAATAACGTTCCTTCCTCATCTTTTTTTCTTCATTTTCAGTTTTTACTATACAGTGTGTGACTGCAATTGTGTTAAATGTATTTTTAAATAAGTGCAGGCGATGCTGCCTTCATTTATTTATAGATTCGTTGTTAGAGAAGTTAGAGAAGATTTATGAAACAGGTGTACAGGAGTGAATGGATGGATGTGAATGAGGGTTTGTTGTGTGATGATGGATTTTGGTTGTGAGAAAGGAATGAGACTGAGACTGATTTTTTTATGATTCTTTCAGTGGATGTCCTGTGAAAGTTTCAGGGGTTCGTGCTACCCCATATGATGGGATATAGCGTGATGTTATGTATGTATGTCCATTAGGGTGTCCGTTATTTGGGCGACCTTCGAATATTCTTCGGGACCCCCCTAGATCGCCAGACATACAAAAAAAAATGAGTTTCCCAGAAGGATTCAGTGTTTTTTGATGATTAACCCGTGCCACCGAGCGGTTGAAGTTTTAAGCCTACCGGAAAATAGGGGTATAGCAAAATAATTCTATTGTGTCGCCAGTTAGCGCAAAATAGACATGTGGGATATGTTTTCCTATGAAATTGATGATTCTGAACACGAATCTGTTGTCAAAATGTTGCTATCAGTCGAAGTTTTAGTAATAATTTTTTTTGGGATACCTATAGACAATTTTCAAGTAAATGTTCATTTATTTGAGTCCAGTTTCAGATTTATAATTCTATTAAAAAAATTTGACCTAAGTAGTTGGTCCGATATATAAACTAAAAAAAAAAAACTATTATTATTTAACGGTATAATAATTCTATGTAATACAATAATACCGAAAACAAAAATAAACAGTATTTAATTACAATTAATACAACGAAAACTAAAATGTTTTATAAACATTCGAAATAACCATTTATAAACATTGTTTGTGTCTTCGTGCAAATAAGCTAGTTTTGTTTCTTTCCAAAGACATTAAAAAGTTGAATGTTGAATTGATTTTCATTCTCAAAAACCTAGACTAGACAAACTTAACTATCTCTTATTAAAAGTACTTAAATGTTTATGAATCGTAAACAATCTCCATGATTCCTTTAAGATTCCGTCCGTCTGAATTTCTTTCACAAATCATCTAAGAAAGGTGTTTTAATGCGCGAGCTTCTTACAACACTGAATTATTCGAGCATTAAAAGTTGCGGCTGTGTGTAAACAATAACTCTTTGGTTCCCGGTCGAGGTCTTTGGAAATTCTTCTTTCTCTTCTCCCATCCTTTAGGGGTGAATGCCATCATTCAAACCAGATGGAAGTTCTCACGAATTGGCTTGATTTTATACAAGGAAAATACATTTGCGTGAACTTAAAACTAAACAATGTTGTCTGCAGGCTGCATTTTACTATAGTTCATTATATATTAAGCAAATTTAAATACTTTCAGCGCCACCTGAGAGTATATCCTGCGGACAAAAGATGAACTAACTCGAAATTTCATGTTAATTTTAATTCTCGTATTTGTTTTATTACAAAATAATTATGTTATACTTAGTTTGTTACTATTTTTAGTTTAATGTATAAATAAAAAAATCTGATGTGGACACCACATGACTTCCTTGTACGCGTATTAAACTATAGATATTTTTTTAATTGCACATATTTGACATTAAATCTTTTATTTTTTGTTCTAATCCAAAGCAAACTTAATTTTTTTTTAAATAAAAAAATATTTAATATTTAAATTTAGATATCTCGTTTATGCAAAAAGCTAATTTAAAAATTCTTAATATGCTAGACGCAGAATTTAATTCTCTAAAACTTTTATTTGCAGCATTTATTTCTAAAATTAAAATAATACCATTTTTTTCAAGGAAAACTGTTAGCAGCTTCATGTAATGTGCCACTTCCGGTTAGTCTATTTTAACCAAAATTTATTATGTTATTTCAATTAATATAGTAATCTTATATACCAAATTTGGAAAGTTTTAAATTATATTTGAATATAGTTTTTCACGAAAATCTATTATAGGCTTCAAGTAAAGTACCACTTCCGGTAGTTATATAATGACCAAAAAGGGAGGTGCACAACTAGATGTTATAACAGTTCTAAATATAAAATTTAAATTTTCTACGGCTTTCCGTTTTTGAGTTATGCGAGATACGTACGTACGTACGTACAGATATCACGACGAAATTAGTCAAAATGGACTCAGGGAGGGCCAAAATGCGTATTTCCAATGAACTCTGAGAACCGAAAATTTTTGCGATTACAATACTTCCTTTACTTCGTACAAGGAAGTAAAAATAATGAAAACACAAAGACAAAAGTTTGAAGTTTACAAACTTCTGTGTGTGTGTTTATGATTATGTGTAAGACAAATACTATGGTCAGTATTTAGTAATATAGTAATTTAGACCTACTAAAGATCGAATTTGGATCATGGCCAACCTCATGGAATTATGTTAACGATTATTATAGCCGTTTCATTCTGTGTTTTTGGAATATATAAATTTGTCGTAAGTTTTTTACAGATTTGATGTCAAGTAATGTCATCTAGTGATTTTTATTTCAATTAAATGAAAGTGACCTCGCTGTCAAGTTATAAAAACAACCTTAAAATATTTGAAAATTGATGAAAAACAACCTTAAAATATTTAAAATTCAAGATTATGTGATAAAATAAAATACATTTAATGGAATTGCATATTTTATTTATACATTCAAAATTATTAGGTTAGGTTATCTTAGTTACTACGTATCACGTAAGAGGCGCTAGTTGAGTTGGCAGCGCTGTATAAATTTGAAACTAGGAATTTTTATGACATATGAAACAGCCATAATAAGATTTCATTTTGTAAAAATGTGGAAAAACTCCTTAAACAGCAAATAAAAATTGCAAATTCGACGAAAAGTAAATAAGAAATAATGTTCATAATTGGCAACCACAAAACTTGAAATATTTCTCCATGTTTAAAATTCCCTAAAATTTGTTTTCACATCAAGAAAAACTTCACGGCATAGTGTGCTCTTGCTAATTCTAAAATCTTATTTCTAAATAGTTACCTCATTTAGAGTCTACTGTTTAAGGTTTTAGTGTATTGAGGTCATATAAGTGTAACTTCGAACGCACTCTAAAGCTAGCTGAGAATGCTCTGATGTTAAAATTAGAGATGGGCGAATATCATCCGCGAATAGTCGAATGCCACGAATATTGACATTATTCGATATTCGAGATTTTCGAATATTAACGTCAGTATAGCGAATACTCGACTACCTCGAATATCGCGCCATATGTTGACCTCAATTTTTTACTATGTTTTTCTTTATCATTTGTACAATACTTTGAAGTTATTAATAACAAAGATATTTTGATCCAAAACCATGAAGACGTACTTTTCACCTTAAATTTGAAGTTTTCGTCATTTTCTTTTTTGTTTTAATTTTATTTTATCTTAACAATTTCATTCAAATAATGAAAAGGACATAATTAAATAATTATTAATAATAAATAAATTAACTTTTAGGAGTATTCGAATATTCGAGATCTGATTAATATTCGTATTCGATATTCGAATTCGAGAAATTTGATATTCGCCCATCTCTAATTAAAATGTATGCCAAACATTTACTATATCAAGAGCTGTGAATAAGGCTTCAATCTTAAATTTTAGTAGACTAAATATATTCAAATGCAGTATTAAACATCAAAATAATTGATATATGTATACGAACAACAGTTTCTTTTGACATATGATATAAACGTGTTGTTATTTATAACTGTCAACGTAGTACCATCTCAGCCGAGACTGAATCTATTTTCTGTAATCAGAGAACAGGAAATTTATATATTTATATGAAATAAACACTTGGCTATGTTTCACAAAATGCAGCCTCCAAGTCACCTTATGAGGGCATCGTTAGAGGCTGGCCAGCACAGTTAGTAACCATAGACGCGTTTCGCTCTTATTAGAGCTCATCAGTATGGTATAACCCACTCCTTCACCTAGAACAAAGTTCACGTGAAGAAGCTGGTGACAAAGAACTGTGCCAGCAGCACCAAGTGATGGATGACAATTAATTTTGTCTTTGTTGTTATATATTTATCACCCATGGCGCAGTTTCTAATTTTATCAATAAAATCAAAATATTGAAATATGAAATTAAAATCGTTTCAATATAAATATAAATTTAATTGTTTTCTCATTGAGAATTCAATCACAAAAAGCTAAACAGAATTGAACAAAACGTAAACAAAGTTGTTATAATTTTCAAACAAATCCAATGAATATATAATAAAAACAAATTTAATCATTGAAACAATTTATACATATCCTTTGATTAGCAACACTGATTTTTTAATTAAAATGAAATATGTTAAAAGGATGATTTTTTTAACTCAATCTGAAACATAATATTTAATCATTATTAAAAATTTGATGTGACGTATATTTGAAGTTAATTTATGTAGTCAGATTCGATTCCAGTTCATTAGAATTCATGGATGATCTCTGTTTCTCAATTAAGAAAAATGACTCCCCTTTATTTCTTTCTCTTCACTAACGGTCAAGATTACCACTCCCTTATTCTCAATATCAGTTAACGGCCATCATTTTCCACATAAAGCTCGAGCTTCCTAACAAAGTCTTTATTATCAGATTATTTATAAAGCGATTAATCTGCGAACAAACAAAAAAACCAACGCAATTGTGTCTGTGAAATAGTACTTCCTGAAAACGGGGAGAGATCGCACGACAAATAAAAGAAAACGACATCGTGGCAACATGGCATCGTTGTGGCATTACCCATAATGCAGGATTATAGCGCACGACATTGCAACGTTGCTTGTTAGCGGGTCGTAGAATGTGTTATATCTTTTAGATGCTTAAGGAACTAAAATAGGAAATGCAGCAATGGAATTAGGGGAGTTAATATTTAATTAGAGAGGGTGACAGTTCACTTGAAAGGGTAAAGTGATTTGAAAAATTTGAATTATTCAGTAAGTACCTACTTGATGGTGGAAGGTGTTTGAATTCCTCTAATTTTACCTGATTACAACAATATACTGACTACAACAATATATTGATTGCTACAATTGATGTATTCTTTTTGATATCAGTTCATCTAAGCTCTCTTCTGATAAACTCAATAAATTGGGCTAAACTTGACTTGGGGGCCAAACCTGAAGTTGGCTGCGGAAGAAGCCGCTTCTGGCTTGAATTCAGGAATACCAACTTAACGTCAAACGCCATAAAAATGCGTTCTGTACTAGGTTTGGCATGGTTAGGGGTGTTTTTTTACTAACGAAACAAAATTTTGTTTGTAATAAAATTCGAGTACATCTGTTTAAAAATATATTTATCATAAAAATGCGTTCTGTACTAGGTTTGGCATGGTTAGGGGTGTGTTTTTTTTTAAGTTGGTACTCCTGAATTCAAGCCAGAAGCAGCTTGTTCTGCAGCCAACTTGGTTTGGCCCGCAAGTCAAGTTTTAACATAAATTGTTGTTATTTATGTCACAACTGAACTGCACCACCCACGATATGAACTGAACCACTTAGTTCACTGGATTTTTGCTATATGTGAAATGTTGTTCTTTTTGAATGCATCTTAATTCAGTTCATCTCAACTAATTTGTCAACCGAGTTAAGCTACAATTTGGAAAAAGGTTAAAGCTATTATTTTATTTATTTGTGTTACTCTGTACAACAGGAATTTAATCCCAATTACAGTACAGGGTCCGCACTCACCGAGCCACAGTATTATATTGAGAATTCACCACACGTCACTGTCAACCAATAGGATCACGAATTTGTTTGAAAATGAACCAATGAAATGTACATTTCGTCGGAAATTCGTCACTAGTGAAATTGATACCTATCGGAAATACCACTGTTAATAATATCCTTGGTTACGAATAAAATAAATGATATTTTCAATATTTTCATAAATGTCAATTCTACATTTGTTCGGTGTACATTTAATATTCAAAATTTTCATCACTCTTGTTTGGTAAATTCTCAAGCCGAATACAACTCGTAGTATGAAAATTGACAGATAATATTTTGACATAAATATACATTCTTTGTTACGGAAATAGGAAACACAACTCATAATTTATGTCAAAATATTTTCAGCAATTTTCATACTACTTGTTATATTATATATGAATATAATAATATACTGATTACAACAATATTCTGAGTACAATTATATATTGAGCTCAACAATATACAGACTTCAACAATATTAAGATTTCAATAATATATATTGATTACAACAATATACTGGTAATAACAAAATATCGAATACAATAATATATTGAATACAACAATACAGTGATTACAATGATTTAATGGAGAAGGGTAATCAATAACACCTACAGTTGATTGCATTACAAGGCTTTTATTAATTAATTTATTTTTAATTCTAGATATTAACGTAACCATGTTTTGGAGATACGGTTTGTTTCCTTTATCAAATCAAACTAACAATTTAAAATTGTTTCAAAAAGTAGTGTTCTTGAACTAAGTCCTCACTGACCGATCCAGGTGCTGAGTTACCTTTAATTGTATTAAACTATGTCGTGTTGAAGAACAAGAACTCTCGCTAGTGAATCATTCCTTACTTGCACCAAGGCGAACAATTCCATCATTCCAAGTGCGCTGTTAGTGTATCTGTACACTCCATTGAACAATCTCACATCCGGTCCCGGGCCGCTGTCGCGCTGTGTCGAAACTAAGAACTAGAACTGAGAACTTTCGATGTCTTGGATCTGGTTGTCACAGGAGCGCATAAGAGGTGAGGAAAGAGAGATATAGTCTGTTCAAGAAGTATGGGGTAGGTGGCTCAGTGATATAGAGTCGGCATGTGGATCTTGAGAACCCTGGTTCGATCACCACAGCCGACAAACAATTTTCATGTGGTTCCCTCTCCACTAACATCATTGAGGGTCGTGATTTGACGGCTGGTAACCGCACTTCACGCGAAGAAATATATAACTCTGGTGGTCACAGGGGCGCATAAGAGGTGAGGAAAGAGAGATATAGTCTGTTCAAATAGTATGGGGTAGGTGGCTCAGTGGTATCGAGTCGGCCTGTGGATCTTGTGAACCCTGGTTCGATCCCCACAGCCGACAAACAATTTTCATGTGGTTCCCTCTCCACTAACATCATTGAGGGTCGTGATTTGACGGCTGGTAACCGCACTTCACGCGAAGAAATATATACCTCTGGTGGTCACAGGGGCGCATAAGAGGTGAGGAAAGAGAGATATAGTCTGTTCAAATAGTATGGGGTAGGTGGCTCAGTGGTATCGAGTCGGCCTGTGGATCTTGTGAACCCTGGTTCGATCCCCACAGCCGACAAACAATTTTCATGTGGTTCCCTCTCCACTAACATCATTGAGGGTCGTGATTTGACGGCTGGTAACCGCACTTCACGCGAAGAAATATATAACTCTGGTTGTCACAGGGGCGCATAAGAGGTGAGGAAAGATAGATATAGTCTGTTCAAGAAGTATGGGGTAGGTGGCTCAGTGGTATCGAGTCGGCCTGTGGATCTTGTGAACCCTGGTTCGATCCCCACAGCCGACAAACAATTTTCATGTGGTTCCCTCTCCACTAACATCATTGAGGGTCGTGATTTGACGGCTGGTAACCGCACTTCACGCGAAGAAATATATAACTCTGGTTGTCACAGGGGCGCATAAGAGGTGAGGAAAGAGAGATATAGTCTGTTCAAGAAGTATGGGGTAGGTGGCTCAGTGGTATCGAGTCGGCCTGTGGATCTTGAGAACCCTGGTTTGATTCCCACAGCCGACAAACAATTTTCATCAAATTAAATCTACCCCTGTGGCTCCCCTTCCACTAATATCTTTGATTGCCGTGATTTGACGGCTGGTAACCGCACTTTACGCGAAGAAATATATAACTTACCGAGATCTGCTTAGGCAGAGTGCCACACCCAGTAATGGGTAAAAAGCGTGATGATATATATATATATATATATATATATATATATATATATATATATATATATATATATATATATATTTTTATAAATCTACCTCTGTGGCTCCCGGGCCCTTCCACTAATATCTTTGATTGCCTTGATTTGACGGTTGGTAACCGCACTTTTCGTGAAGTAATATTTCACTTACCGAGATCTGCTTACGGCAGAGTGCCACACCCAGTAATGGGTAAAAGGCGTGATGATATATTTATTTTTGTTTAAGAAGTACATTTTAATAATGTTTTTTCAACAGTACTTAAATGACATTTCCCTCACTCAATTTAGTTGTGATAGTAATCGTTTCCCTCACTAGTGATGAAAGTAAATAATAATAAGTTAAAAATTAAATCATTTAAAACTTGAGCAGCAACAATTGTTGAAGTAATAAACAAGTGATGGTACAAACAGATATAGTTTCCATATATCATTTAAAATTAAAAAAAAAAAAACTAAATATAAATCTATCTCATTTTGAAATTGCAGACTCTACTACTATTACTACCATAAATAAACTGATCTGTACAGCTTTGGAGTATATTCAAGGAATTATTTCTTCAAAGATGTGTCGCCCAAATTATTGTAGAAAAAAATCATTCAACTAATACAAGTTTATAGAGAATAAAATTCTATTTCTAAATCGGCCAACATTTCTTATTGTACTTGTTTAATTACTGTAAAAACTTAATTTGTCTAAAATTAGCTATTTTATTTTTAAATATTGCTAACCGTCGAAGAAAACTAAATTAATTTAAATATCAAATAATTTTTAAATTATATATTTCAATAGTACACATCATAATTGACATTTTTCTTAAATCGTCAAGAAAATGCCTACTTTCCTGACGCATTTTAGTATGGAAAGTAAGTGTTTACCTGACTCATATAAATAAACTAAATAACCAAAAAAATTAATAAGATTTTTATTTATTGTTATCAATAATATTAATACTAAATATACAATTGCTTAAATTACTAAAATTTATGTATTACACTGGCGAATTTGAAGCTAAATTTATTGTTGCAATCGATAAATTACTTGGAGATTCAGTAAATAAAATAAGCAAGTAGCACATTTGCTGACAAATTATTTTGCTTTTTCCAATCCATGAAAATTTCATACTCTTTATCATATCGGTCTTTGGACTGGCTCGGTAATAAATTTTCAACAGCCGCAATTGCTTGATTTAAGATTTCAGGAGGAGTACTTGAAAATACCGCCTCATACTCATTTTCAAACAACCGCTTCGTCAAGTAAAGCATCACTTTCCTGATTGATTATGTAATATACTATTGATTGAAATAATAAATATGTAGTCTTATAAATATTTAGTAACTTTTTAATCATAATTAAAATATTTTACAAAATTATGTAAATCTGGTGAATATAGTGGCTGATTAATGAATTCGAACCGCAGTTCGTAAATTTTGGCCATGACGACTGTCAATGGTGGTCTTGGTGAAAAGGCATTTTGTTCTTCTTCAAATATTGCGACAATTTCTGCCTTCAGGTTGTTGAGTAATACTGCATATATTGTTTAACCTTTTGTTTACATGATCAATAAACAAAATCCGTCAGTCAGTCAGGGCACAATATTATATTATCCAACACCCACTACTTATAAAGTCATTATTGTTGTCATTTTAGATTAGTAAAGTGGCTTATAAGTCACACGTGAGTTATAAGTCATAAGTCACGCATAAATTATGACTTGTAACTCACTGTTGAGTTTAAATATAACAAAGTTGATAAAAGGTTGCAGCTGTAGTATTCGAAATGGAAGATGAGAATTTTATTCCCAAAATAATCATTAAGGAAAAGGAAAAAGCGGTTGTTGATATCTTACCAAAAAAGTCTAGAACTTCCTATGAAAAACACTTTCATTCATACCTTTGACGTTTCTAGTTGTCATCCAGTCTTCAAACATATGAAATTCTTTTTCATAGGAAATTCTAGACTTTTTTGGTAAAATATCAACAACCACTTCTTCCGCTTCCTTAATGATTATTTCGGGAATAAAATTATCATCTTCCATTTCGAATACTACAGCTGCAACCTTTTTTCAACTTTGTTTATTTAAAAAATTTGAGTAACCTAGACAACAAAACAAGACAGTATGGCTAACTAGAATATTATTTGAAATGTAGACAATTGTGTCAAAATTTATATTTTAATGTCTTAATTCTAGTTGTTGGATAAAATTTCGTATGCCACTCGTGTGTTATTACAAATAAGTCACTTCAGAAAATTATTCACCTCGGCCTGCGGCCTCGTGGACTAATATTTTTCTTGCGTGACTTATTTGTAATATAACACACTTGTACCATAAATAACTATTAATACTCGTATCCATTTTCACAAAAACACTAACATCTACTGACACAATCGTCAGGCAAACAATTGCCGAGTGTCAAAAACAGCTGAAATTTTCAGAGATATCTTTCAAAATGTCCAATTGTACATGTTTAAAATTGACCACTTATCACTGTCTGCTTCTATTATAGTTTTATTTAATTTCTGTATATTTCAAATTTAGATGCAACTATTAACGTAAAACTATTAAATGAGATTGTATTGTATTTTTATGGGGTTTGATTCCCACAGCCGACAAACAATTTTCACCAATTTAAATCTACCGCTGTGGCTCCCTCTCCACTAACATCTTTGGGGGCCGTGATTTGACGGCTGATAACCACAGTAAAGGAAGTATTGTAATCGCGAAAATTTTCGGTTCTCAGATTTCAACGGAAATAGGTATTTTGGCCCTCCCTGAATCCATTTTGACTAATTTCGTCATGCCGTCTGTACGTACGTATGTATCTCGCATAACTCAAAAACAGTAAGCCGTAGAAAATTGAAACTTTATATTTAGGACTGTTATAACATCTAGTTATGCTCCTCCCTTTTTGGTCATTATACAACTACCGAAAGTGGTACTTTACTTAAAGCCTATAATAGATTTTCTTGAAAATCTATATTCAAATATAATTTAAAACTTTCCAAATTTGGTATATAAGACTACTATTTCAATGGAAATAATATAATAGATTTTGGTTAAAATAGACTAACCGGAAGTGGCACATTACATGAAGCTGCTAACAGTTTTCCTTGAAAAAAAATGGTATTATTTTAATTTTAGAAATGAATGCTGCAAATAAAGCTTTTTGCATAAACGAGATATCTAAATTTAAATATTATATATTTTTTTATTTAAAAAAAAAATTAAGTTTGCTATGGATTAGAACAAAAAATACAAGATTTAATGTCAAATATGTGTAATTAAAAAAATATCTACAGTTTCATACGCGTACAAGGAAGTCATGTGGTGTCCACATCAGATTTTTATTTATGAAATTTCAAGAATATTTCACTTAATTTATATAGGCATTAACTAAATTAGAATGATAAAATAAATCATAAAAAGTTCTTAAAACAGTTATACAAAATCGAATTTTGTGCCATCGTGTTACAAAATTGGCTTTATATATGTGCCATAAGAAAATACATTTCTCAGTTTAAACAATGAAAGTCTATAATAGAATATTTATATTGGGTATTTATTAAGATTTGGTTCGTAATGTGAAGTAGACATTTTGTAAAAGAGAATAAACTATAGAGAGGGAATGTTTAATCATCAGGCATAGTTGGGGTGCGTGCATTTACAGAACAATGCCGGCATTTTGATTTGCGCGATGAGTTTACGAACAAGTGAACGTGTACGTGTAAGAAGAATGGCAAAGTGCCCACCTCTCTCTGTGAATGTCTTCTCTCTTCGTGGTGAAAACAATTATACGAAACTTGTATTTGAGAATGTGGAACTTTGTTACAATATGCTGATGGAAGATTATTTTGAACTGGAAGTAATTTGCTGAACAAGAGAATATGGGAAACCACTAAATAATTTCAAATAGCTATTTATAATGTTGAAATACCGCAAGACAAGTCTCTTGGCTTAACTTTCTCAACTGGATAACATTTTGGTGAAAGCACGAAGAAGTACACTAACCAAGAACACTAATACTACATATTGTATCCCTTATCTTGCCTTTTACTCTATTGGTATAAGTGTAATTATTACTCTGTAGCTACTGGATTGAGAAAATGAGAACGCGAATTCGTGTTTTATAACTGACAACTGATTTCCACCACATTACAATAAACTAGAGATGGGCGAATATCATCCGCGAATAGTCGAATGCCGCGAATATTGACATTATTCGATATTCGAGATTTTCGAATATTAACGTCAGTATAGCGAACATTCGAATACCTCGAATATCGCGCCATATGTTGACCTCAATGTTTGACTATGTTTTTCTTTATCATTTGTACATAAACTTAAAGCTATTACAATATTTTGAAGTTATTAATAACAAAGATATTTTGTTTCAAAACCATGAAGACGTACCATATTTCAAATTTGTTTTTCGCCAACATCAGCCCGTACGTTTCACCTTAAATTTGAAGGTTTCGTCTTTTTCTTTTCTTTTTTGTTTTAATTTTATTTTTTCTTAACAATTTCATTCAAATAATGAAAAGGACATAATTAAATAATTATTAACAATAAATAAATTAACTTTCGAATATTTGAGATCTGATTAATATTTGTATTCGATATTAGAATTCGAGAAATTTGATATTCGCCCATTTCTACAATAAACCCTTGTCGCGTTTTAATCAATGTACAGCTGATACACATACAGTCGAGATTTATCCATAAAAACTATAAACTAAAAACTAGAAACACTAAAACTATAAATGAAAAATTGAAACTAAAAAGTATTTATTTATTTAGTTATGCTACTATGTAGAATAGGAACTAAATCCCAATTGAAAAACAGGATGCGGATCTAGTTGCAATATGGTAGTTCATATATATTTAGCTAGAGGGGGATTTGAACTCCGGATCATCGAATTAGAATACCGTAAAACTATCCACACCACTGTACTAAATATCTAGCTACACAGAATGCGCCACAATAATTGTGCGATAGGTGCATAAGCTTGCTGGAAAATAATGACGTAACATAGCAACATATATCTTGGTAGACGAATTCTGATGTGTTATTCTTTTATTTTTTGAATTTATAACTGTCAATAATATGTCAAAATTAGAACGGAAGTAGAAAAAATATTGTATGAAACTAGTAAGGAAATATGTTATTACCTTACTTATATGTTTACATAACTCGGCTATGCCTCGTTCTGCAAATGTCACATGCGTAAGGTAATAACCTTCATTTCCTTACTAGTTTCATAAATAGCTATAAATCATTGTTTATGTTCTGCTTCTAAATTAGTCTAGATACATTTTATTTACATAGTTACTGTTAAAATCAAGTTGAAAATGTATATGTGATAGTTAAACATTTGTTTGCATTTGTTCCAGTTTCATAAATATAAATTTTTTACACTTTTTAACATTACTTTTAACAGTAATGAAACAAGTAATAGCTATTAACATACCTAGGAATGTTACGAGTATTATTACAGTAGCAGATGTCAGTTTGAAATCCGAGGATTTTAAGACATTTAAGGCTTGTTATGACTCATAACATCCGTGGTTTGTTCAATAGTTTATCGGTTTCAGAATATAAACACGTTAACGTCATTAATAAATATTATTTTTTGAAATTATTGTATGAATAACGTCATTGTCAACATTTTAGAAGGTGATCAAGTAAGTCTGTGGTCTGTATGTTTTTATTTAACGCCATGGTTACAATTGTTTTATATCATTTTTATAAATACATTTTTGTATTTAAACGTCATAACGTGGTCATTTCTAATTTGAAAGATTGCACAATTAATATATATTATGATAAGTTGGAGAAGTAATCTTTGTATTATTGTTGTTTTGAGTTCCGTTTGTATGAATAGTGTTATATTATCATTGTGTTTTATTTTCATTTTCTTGACTGTTTGACAAGTCAGTATGGTAATATTACCGTACAGAATACAGTTATTACTTACTTACCAGCCTACTTTTGTGCATGTAAACATAGGTTTAATATTCCGAAATCGGTAAAATGAATTGACATGAACAAATGCGATGGTCGTGAATTGAATAAACCTTGCCATAGTTACTTGTTTATAGTTATGTTTTGTTATTATTATATTTCCTGACAAAAGTATATGTTGGGTGTACCAAAACGTTGAAATAAATTCACAGAATTAAACCAAAAACTATTTTATTGACAATTAATTTTCAAATTGATTTATTTTTAACATTTTATTGTAAGGTAACTAGGAAAATATTGGTAATGGTGTAAAACTTTTTTCCATGTTAATCGACTATTGTACAGTATTCGTGAAACGTTATGTAAATAATGTAAACGAATTTAAAAAGTAACAAAAAACTATAAAAAATCAATCACAAATTGTCAAAATACAAAAGAAAAAATATAATTAGTATAGTATTTACTGATAAAAATACCGTCGTGTCAAAGTTATTTCATTCATTTAATAATTTATTATACTATGTTCAAAGATACTCCGTTATGACTCTCTCAGCGGGTCTATTGTTAGGGATTTAAGCTTGATTTATAGGGGTGCAAGGACAGGTATGTATTCAGTATTTCCCAATTTAATTTTATTTTTATATATATTATAATAATGAAAGAGAGAATTTTGTACAAATATTATTATTGATAATGAAGCAAAAAAAAAATGTTACATGAAAGTATCATTGTATAACAATTCGTCATTTAGTTAAATAATGCAAATAAACAATAGTGTCATACATAACAATAAATACAAAATATTACACTGCTATACATATGTAATTATTCGACAATATCATTGTCACTATCACAATCCATTCTTGAAAAGAATTCACTATTCTTGAATTACCCGCGACACGCCTTTTCTTTCTAGGTCTCACTCCACTTACTATATCACGAACAGTATTGTACGGCACTTTCGTCATTTTTGATGTTTTTATCAGAGCCGAATTTTCACCTTCACTATCTTTTTCTTTTAAATAGTTATACACATTTGAAACTATTTCTTTCGCTTCTTGCGACAAAAATGTCCGTTTAATTTTATCACAATTTTCAACTGGTAAAACATCAGTATTGTCTTCTTCAAATGGTCGCCACATATTAAATACGTATATTGTTGACCTCAGTACGAAAGTTAGTATTACTACTGATTTTAAATTTTTGAAAACTCATTTATATACCTACTCAATAGGTATGCCTTTGTTATCTTATTTTCCCTAATATGTAATAATACCGGTTCAATTTTGCGAATTAATTATTATTTCAAGTAAATCTGAAATACGTAATCCGCACAGAGATTAGAGATTTCCGAATTTAAATATTTTGCAATCCTACCTTGAGCGCCAACTGGTAGAATCTCTTACTGTGTGCGGTTCAACACAGGCTTAGTAAGTTAAAGCCATAACGGAGTATCTTTGAACATTCTATACGGCATTGAGAATACAATATATTGAAACAAGTCAAAAGCAGAAAACATCATTTAAAATAATCGTAATATTCATTCAAATTATAAAAACATTTTAAAACAAGAAAGTGTTTAAGATTATTTTTAAAACATTTATAGTATTTCACACATTTTATTTCTTGTGGAAGCAGATTGTAAATGTGCAACCCAAGATAATTCGGAGACATTTTCTCTACTCTACTCTTCTCTCTTACTATTATTATAAAATAGTTTAAGAAGTATATATTCGACATCTCTATCTGTCTAGTAAATTTGTTAGAATTTTTGAAAAATCATGAGCATTCGCCGGGATTCTAACAAATTTACTAGACAGACAGAGATGTCGAATATATACTTCTTAAACTATTTCTTCCCTGGCTATTGGCCGCTGCATACTACAGTTGTTGATTTGTAACGAATTGACATATTGATGTCACTTTACATTTACTTAACAACTAAATTATAATGCACGAAAAATCATGAATACTCGCCGAGTATTTGTAGCTCAAGTGGTAGAGCAGTCACCTAGCGAGTGAAAGGTTTTGGGTTCAAATCCCGGCGAATGCTCATGATTTTTCAAAAATTCTAACAAAATTATTATAAAAGTTTAAAATTTTAAATTTCAAAGCTCAGTAACGCATTCTCTAATAACAAACAAACAACTATCTGATCATAGTCCAACCAAGCTACAACCCTAGAGGGTAAAAGTAGCCGGGTCACCAAGTAGTAATATCGGCCAACATCACGTCGGTTTCCGAGCTCAGGGACGGGGGGGGGGGAGGTGAATTGCGGTCATTTGCGTGGGTGGGAGTCTGCGATGACCGCTCCATTACACAAGTTTCGACACTTGAACCTCGACGGAAAGATACTTACAAATTTCGGGTGTGATGTATTAGGTTTCAACAGTTGATCAAAGAGTTTAAACTTTGGATAGGATTTAAGATGGAGCCGGTTTGTTCATCTTTCAAAGATATTTTGAATTCTTACAATATTTATTGGGGTAGGTGGCTCAGTGGTATCGAGTCGGCCTGTGGATCTTGAGAACCCTGGTTCGATCCCCACAGCCGACAAACAATTAAATCTACCCCTGTGGCTTCCTTTCCACTAATATCTTTGGGGCCGTGATTTGACGGCTGGTAACTGCACTTCACGCGAAGAAATATATCACTTACCGAGATCTGCTTACGGCAAAGTGCCACACCCAGTAATGGGTAAAAGGCGTGATGATATATTTATTTTATTTTATTTATTTTGTATTTTTATTTATAAAATTTCAAGAATATTTCACATAATTTATATAGACATTAACTAAATTAGAATGATAAAATAAATCATAAAAAGTTCTTAAAAACAGTTATACAAAATCGAATTTTGTTCCATCGTGTTACAAAATTGGCTTTTTATATGTGTCATATGAAAAATACATTTTTCAGTTTAAACAATTAGAGTCTATAATAGAATATTTATATTGGGTATATATTCTTACCGAAATCTGCTTAGGCAGAGTGCCACAACCAGTAATGGATAAAAGGCGTGACGATATATTTATTTATTTTTTACAATATTTTTGGGGTAAATCAGTGGTATTGTGTTGGACTGTAGATTTTAGGTGCTGAGTTTGATTCTCGCAGGCGACAAACTTTACTTCACATTAAAATTAGCCCTATTACTTCTTTGAATTCTGTTATTTGTTAACTAGTAACTATACTTTATAACGCATACCGAGATTTGCTATGGCAGAGTGCCACACTGTAACACAGTGGTTTCCAAACTGTGGGGCGCACCCCCCTAAGGAGGCGTGAGATAGTTTCAAGGGGGGCGCGCTATATACAAATATAATTGAGGCTTATGAACACATTCTCAATTCATATCATAACACACGTGTTTCTAACTCGCGCTCGCAGTAAAATATCCCTAGTTTAACAAACAAAGCCTCAGAAATTTTGTTACTTTTCGTAACATCTTATTTGTGTGAAACAGGCTTTTCCGCTGTAGCTGTTTTAAAGACAAAATATCGAAGTCGATTATTCGTTGAAAAAGAATTGCGAGTGACGATATCTTCAATGATTCCCCGGTTCGAGAAACTGAAAAACAAGCGTTCATTCAGCACACTCAAAAATTATGATTATATTGTATTAATTATGCCTAATTTAAATTAAATATTATGTCCAATCTTATTACAATTTTATGTTTATAAATGTTGTTACATTATTTTGTTCTATTATTATGTTGTCATAAACATAATTTTAGGTTAAGAAAAAGATACTTTTTTTTTGTATACCTACTATAAAATAAATTATTTACGATTTTTGAAGTTAGGCTGTTATAAAAAATGAGGGGGGCGCGACAATTTTTTACGGAATAAAGGGGCCGCTGACCACTGCTGTAACACGAGCTGGAGCTGGGTGAATAAGTCAATCTTACCGGACTGCGGCAATTGTAATACGAAAGGAATGGATGCAGTCTTGAAATTTTATAAACACATTAATAACAAATATTTTTATACTAATTGTATCACTAAACGTTATAATTGAATATGAGGATGGAAACAGAGTTACTATTTAAATTACATTTTTATTAATTATAATAATTAATACACTAATCAAGTTTAAAATGAAGTAAAACGCGAACACCGCGTGATGTGAAGATCTTCACGCGTTGAGTCGATGGACGAGACTGAAACACTTGCTGTCCTGGGTACAACACCCACATCTGGAATCCATCCCCCACACATCAGGGTGGACACAGATGTCTTAAGTGTTTTGGTTATGTAGTCTGATACTCTGGCACTGCAGATAACGCGAACATAAAATCTTGTTGCAATTCTAAGAATATTAACTATAACTGCTCTATATTCGAAAACCAAAACATCTCACACTCCGCCTTAATGGCACATGTGGTCACGAGTGTCAAATTACACGAAACCAATCTTACCTAAACGCAACATAACAACAATGAGATAGCTCATATTGTTACAACACCCAGTAATGGTGGAAAGGTTTGGTACTCTGCCGTAGCAGATTTCTTCGAATAAAATGCAGTTATCAGTCGTCAAATCACTACCCCCAAAGATGTTAGTGGATAGGGAGCCACAGGGGTAGTTTTAATGTGGGGAAAATTGTTTGTTGACTGTTGGAATCGAACTCGACCCCATAAATAAGTACAGTAGAGCCCCGATTATCCGAACTAATTGGGACCGGACCTAGTTCGGATAATCGAAAGTTCGGATAACCGAAATGCAATATTTTTCGTGGTTTCAAAGAAAAAAAATTATTGCACAAAAAAATATGTCGTAAAAATCGAAATATATTCTCAAAACCAAATATAATAAGTATGAAACATTTATCAAAAGTATTCCGCATAATTTATTTTATGGCTTCGGTTGCATAAAACTGTCTATCTTCAATTGGCGAACGGTGGCTACACGTTTTTGAGCGGCCAAATCTCGCAAACGTTCGGATAACCGAGTGTTCGGATAAATGGATTCATCGTTCGGATAATTGAGGGTTCGGATAACTGAGGTTCGGATAATCGGGGCTCTACTGTATATAAATAAATAGTAGGGTCTATCAGTATTTTTGGTTGAATTAGACTTGTCCTTAGCGATAGATAACTCAGTCCGAGCTCGATATCCACAGCTTACTGTTACCACATTAAAATTACCCCTGTGGCCCCACTAACATACTATGGGGGTGCTGATTTGACGACTAGTAACTACTCTTCCGCCTAAAATATATCACTTATGCAGGGTGCATATTTAGTAATAGGTAAAATGCGTGATGATATATTATTTTTTTTTATAAATATTGTATTTAAATCTACCCCTGTGGCTTCTCCTCCACTAACATCTTTGTGGACCGTGATTTGACGGCTTGTAATCGCACTTTACGCGAAGAAATACATCACCTACCGAGATCTGCTTACAGCAGAGTGCCACACCCAGTCAGTGGCCGCGGAAGTCAGGACACAAAAACTAAAATAAAATACTTAACTAAAATACGAGTACGAATTCTAAATCTAAACTGAGACTTCAAGGAAGTAGAAACTCTACTTATATTACTGTTGACAATTCCAGCTTCAGAATCGTCAGCCGAAAGGTCATTCAGCGGGGTTCGTCGAATTTTGACTTGGAACCGTACTTCAATGTTACAAAAACGACTGTTTCATTTAGTTTTGCTTCATATACACAAAATTAAAACAATGGACATTGATTTAAATAAGGTGATGAAAATATTCATCAATAAAACCGCAGAGCGAATGACAGTTATCGGAGCAATAGAGTAAAATTGTCTTTTTAAATTTATACACATGTAAAAACTTTATAAAACTGTTACATTAATTGACAAAAACAAATTATATTATGAATATAATGTATCTCACCTAATTATTCATTTTAATTACCTAAATTTATCTGTGTTCTATTTTTACTCCCTTTCGAAAAAAGGTTTCCCGGTCTCTGCACCCAGTAATGGGTAAAAGGCGTGGATATATTTATTGTATTTATCTATAATATGGAACTCTCTGGACAATAACGGAGTTGCTTCACTAGAATTGAGTAAAAATTGAGAATACCAGTCTCTCGTAATATTTCTTCTAGCAGCATTGAAAGATAAATGCAGGATAATTTCCATAAATACGTCTGATGCAGCGTCGGCTACGGCTAGCTATGATAAATAACGTTAATTTAGAATTAAATGCCACGCGAATAAAACACTCACGCTTACTTAAAGTTCCCTTCTGCCTCCTCTAATACCTCTGAGTGCTAATGCTTATAAATGAACTTGCGAACACTACAGAATATGAAAATAATCCTGAAGGAAAAGACACGGAAAGAATTCAATTTATTATTTGCAAGAATGAATCAATTCAGATTTCCCTTATTTTTTACCTATTTATTAATTTGTAGTACAATAGTTACTTTGTTATAAATTTGGTAATAAGTGTTTATTTTCACCTATATAAATGACACTTTATACACCTTTATGATAATTAAATAAATGAGTAATTACAGGTCTCTTCTATGAGCCTGTAAAATTTTGCAATGTTGATTAAAAAAACTAATATAAACTAACTAAAAGTTATTACTTGTGTATCTGCAATATTTTTTATATTTTCTTGAAATGTAAGAAAATCGCCTTCGAAATCTTCATCGAGCATTATAGCTATTTATGAAACTCGTAAGGAAATGAAGGTTATTACCTTACGCATGTGAAATTTTCAGAACGAGGCGTAGCCGAGTTATGTAAACACATAAGTAAGGTAATAACCTGTTTCCTTACTAGTTTAATACAATATTTTTTCTACTTCTGTTCTAATAAATACAAAAGAGCGTTTTTGAAATGATGAAATTTTGATATATTAATGACAGTTATAAATTCAAAAAATAAAAGAATAACACATCAGAATTCGTCTACCAAGATATCTGTTTTTTTTTGTGTTTGTATGTTACCTCATTATTTCACTAGTTAAATAATGCAGTTCATTACCTAACTCAAATAAGTGAAATAAAACGTCTATTTCCTAACGGAAGTAGAAAAAAGTATTTATTTCTATAATAAACGATACTGTTGATAATGACAGTAGTTATGAAAAATCATCACAACGATCACAACACTATGACAACGTCTAGCTATAGATTGTTCTACCGCCAACAACCTTTGATTATAAAATATAATGTATCTTTTTATAAAACTAATAAAAATTCATTAAAAACCGATGTTATACATTGCAGATATTTTGAGGTTGGCAAAATTAAATAAATTTATTAATTAATTGGTTCAACTATTACCATCAAAAATGTTGTATTTTTAGCTAGCCAGCGAAAAATATATATTAGCGTGCCAAAATTTTTAAAAATTTCTAATCGGGTTCTTTCGTTTATGATCGACAAAATCCGAGAGTTGTACATTAAATTTAGTAGATAAGATTATCAATTTTTAATGATGAATAAAAATGTCGCTACCAAACAAGTTACAACATCTCTTACCAATTAATTTAGAACGTTGCAAAACGTTGCATCCAGTTGCTAATAAACTGCGAGATGCAGTAGAAATCCAAGTATTTTCGATGTTTTATAAGTGTTTTAGTGTTATATTAATATGTAAATTTACTTAAATTGTGCGTTATTGTATATATTAGTGTGTAGTGTATAAAATAAACATTAATATGTGAGTGGTAGTGCTGTAGAATAGACTGGATCGAACTCTTTGGACTCCAAAATGTGCTGATTTGATTGAGGACGCAAGCTGATCGCTGATTCCTGCTCAAAGTTTGTAACAATTTTATTAAAAACATTATAAAATATTTTACAACTCATTTATAGGCAATACTGACCACACGATCACAAATTCATACCGTAAAACAGTTTGATCAATTTAAGTGTGTCAGCATTGCTACTTCATGAAGTATAAGTGCTATAAGGTTGCTTAAATTAGCTGATAATAGTTATTTACGTATCAAGTGCAGAAAAATGGTTTTTTTTTTAATGAGTGGTCCGTTGCTGCATGAGCGAAGCGAATGCTGCAAGACCGCGAGTTCAAAAAAACCTTTTCTGCACGAGTTGCGTACACTATTTTTTATACAACCATAAACCAAATTTTGATAAAAATAATAAAACAAATTTCAGTAATTGTAACATCTCTGAAATTTTTTATTAATTTAGAAACTTTAGAATGATACCTGGTTTAATGTATCCATGACAACTGACAATGACAAACAAACTCAAGAAAGTATACTGTATAGAGTTTATTTATATTAAATTACTTTTCTGAACTAGTGCAGAAATAATTCACATTTTTTGCACTAGTGCAAAAATCTGCTACTTTCATAATAAAAATAAGTTCAAAAACGCCTACTTTTTTAATGGTTGTAGAAAAATACAAATACAAGACTATTAACAAATAATTTTTTAGTAGTTCTTCAAATCTGGGAGATATATTTTAAATTTTAATTGAGGATATATTTTATTTATTCTGAATTCAATGAATACAAAATGAATAATAAATTGACATTAATTTAATTTAAATAGGATAGGAAAAAGCGTACTATATATAATACTATAATAGTAACAAGTTTAATAATAGTTATTTACGTAACCAGTTATGAAACAATATCACATTTTCTTAAAGTATTACGTACAAAATTTTATCTAATTCCGTTAAACTAATTTTTAAAATACATAAAATTCTAGGTTTATTACACCTCAGTAGATTTCAAAATCAATTTACAAAGGCCTTGCCGTGAAAATAAATGAATAAAATGTTTAAATTGAAAATGAATTCTGAATCTGAGACAGACCTTCCTTCTGATATCGAAGAATCTGCTAATTTGGCCGTGAACTGTTTAATATCAGAAAAGTTATTAAATGTATATAAATCCAAAAAATTTTAATAAATAGTTTCTACCGCTATTTGCAAATATTTTTGAGAAAGTTCAAACTGTCAACATTTATTACGTAACTAGTTATGTATAGAATTCTTTACATAACTCTTGAATGACAGTTATGAAAAAATTGACATTTTATAACGTCAAAAGTTGATGTAAAACAGAATTTTTCATAACGGAATTAGGTAAACGTTTTTTAGTTACATGTGGATACAAAACTAGTATCTAAAGAGTTTATAAAACGAGTCACAAATTAAGACAACAAAAGAATGTAATGTTATATGAATTATTTTTAAAATAAGGTTAGGATAATGACAGATGCAGGAAGCTAACTTCACCCCGTGCTTAATATCTCAAGCCGTGACTAAAACGTTCGACGCCACGGCTTTATCAACATGTGATTAAAATGTTATTTTGTGCCATGGACTAGAAAAAATAAATATATCATCATGCCTTATACCAATTACTGGGTGTGACTGCTGTAGTATATCTCAATAAAAAATATATTTAAGCGTGTTACCAGCCCTCAAATCACGATCTCCATAGATATTAGTGGAGGGCTAGTTTAAATTTGATGAAAGTTCTAAAAAAAAACAAATCATAATATTTGTTTGTTTTATAATTATAAAATGTAATTACGATAGGTATTCAGAATGTTGAAATTTCATCTCTTTAAAGTATCTCTTCTATGTTACTACCTTTCTTAATTTCCTTCACCATTAATATTCCTACATCTCCATCTTCTGCAGAATCCAAGAACGGAAGTAAAGAGAAATTTAAGATAGATGAAATTCGAAAGTAACTCCGTGATACTATGTATGTACACAAAGACAGCAGGGGAAATTAAGGCTATTCCGTTGCGAGAGTGTTCATCATTTTGACATGTTCGTTTTGAATGAATATTTTTTATTTAGCGTCAAAATGAAACGAGGAAATGATGAATATGAATGAATGAAATTTTGAAGCTATGTAAATTGTAGAGATGGATTATTGATAAGTAAAATAACGATTAAATATTTTATTTATTTTATCATAAATACAAGATTGATTTTGCAAACAAAATAGTATATTAAAGAATGTTTTTTATAGGACAAGTGCGATAAAAGTCTTATAAAATAGTTATTTATACATTTTATTAGAGATGGGCGAATATCATCCGCGAATAGTCGAATGCTGCGAATATTGACATTATTCGATATTCGCGATTTTCGAATATTAACGTCAGTATAGCGAACATTCGAATACCTCGAATATCGCGCTATATGTTGACCTTAATTTTTGACTGTTTTCCTTTATCATTTGTACATAAACTTAAAGCTATTACAATACTTTGAAGTTATTAATAACAAAGATATTTTATTTCAAAACCATGAAGACGTACCATATTTCAAATTTGTGTTTCGCCAACATCAGCCCGTATGTTTCACCTTAAATTTGAAGTTTTCGTCTTTTTATTTTAATTTTATTTTATCTTAACAGTTTCATTCAAATAATGAAAAGGACATAATGGAATAATTATTAATAATAAATAAATAAACTTTTAGGAGTATTCGAATATTCGAGATATGATTAATATTCGTATTCGATATTAGAATTCGAGAAATTTGATATTCGCCCATCTCTACATTTTATCTATTTTGTAATTTAAAATAAAAATCTGCGATATTTTAAACCGCGTCAATTTAGGGCAATTTGTATATGAAATGTTGTGGTTGGTAACTATTATTGACACTTATGCAATTGTTCAGATTTTGAGATTTGATAGGTTCAGTATGTCATCCGCTACTACCAACCGTCTAAAACAAAATTTTGCGTCTTGTAATGAACGCTCTTTCGATACATAACTGGGTTTCGTACTGATTTCTTTGTGAATGCAAAATTGTAAAATAATTAATGTTATTGTGACTTTAATTTCTGAGAACTGCTCTATACCAAGGTCAAATAATCTATTATTATTTATACATTGTTTCTTATGACGTCAGTAACTAATAATAGTTTTTCTAACTGAACATTGTTGCTTTATAATTTAGAAGGTGATTTAAGTCCCCGGATCAAAACAAGTACTCTAGTACATGTCTAATCTTGAACTTTAGATTATCAAAATTAAACTAAACAAAATTCTCAAAAAAGTTGAAATACATTTGAATATAATCTTGTTACTATTTTCTTTTGGAAATGTGTTTTGGAATAACATTAGCTAGTAACTATTTATGAAACTAGTAAGGAAATGAAGGTTATTACCTTATTCATGTGAAATTTGCAGAACGAGGCCTAGCCGAGTTATGTAAATACATAAGTAAGGTAATAACCTGTTTCCTTACTAGTTTCATACAATATTTTTCTACTTCCGTTCTAATAAATATGAAAGAGCGATTTTAAAATTATGAAATTTTGATATATTAATGACAGTTATAAATTCGAAAAATAAAAGAATAACACATCAGAATTCGTCTACCAAGATATCTGTTGCTATTTTACCTCATTATTTCATTAGTTAAATAATGCAGTTCATTACCTAACTCAAATAAGTGAAATAAAACGTCTATTTCCTAACGGAAGTAGAAAATACCTATTTATGAAACTAGTAAGGAAATGAAGGTTATTACCTTACGCATGTGAAATTTGCAGAACGAGGCATAGCCGAGTTATGTAAACGTATAAATAAGGTAATAACCTATTTCCTTACTAGTTTCATACAATATTTTTCTACTTCCGTTCTAATAAATACGAAAGAGCGTTTTTGAAATAATGAAATTTTGACATATTAATGACAGTTATAAATTCGAAAAATAAAAGAATAACACATCAGAATTCGTCTACTAAGATATCTGTTGCTATGTTACCTCATTATTTCACTAGTTAAATAATGCATTTCATTACCTAACTCAAATAAGTGAAATAAAACGTCTATTTCCTAACGGAAGTAGAAAAAACTATTTTGAGACTTGGACTGGATATGTGTTGTACTCGTAAATATATTGTTTATTTTAAAATAATCAGACGTAGGAATATGAGTTAGCATCTCGGCGAACCCTTAAGAGAGTCCTCCAAAACGTCACTGGTTCACAGTCATATTGCACTTCTAAATATTTGACTATACCTTCACACGGGTCACCAAATATCTTATTTGCTGCTTTAATTTCACAAGTTTGTTTTCCGTTGCATCTTTAAACAAAAATAATTATTAATATTCAAACTTCAATAAAAGATCTTACACATTTAGATAGTATATTTTCCTCTACTAAAAATAGTGTTGCAAATAAACGAGTGTGACAATACGTCGAGTAAAGTATAAGTATAAATATAATTTATTTTATTTTGTGTCATTTATTTCATCGAACTACAATCTAGGGATTTATGTGACATGTGGGAACCCTGTCTAACTAATTTTGACCTTTTTCAATTCTAAATTCAGAAGGATATATTTGAAATAAAACAATTTTTAATCGTAAAATTTGGTAGGCATAATAAATTATAAATAAATAAGTTTTCATATATTAGTGACTATGATTTTGCCGGATATATTTTTAAATGAATATGTATCATTTATTATACAGAGTTTTTCTAAAATTATGCAGAAACATTTAATCCGGAAATAAAATAAATAAAATGAATATATCATCACGCATTTTACCCATCACTGGGTGTGGCACTCTGCCTAAGCAGATCTCGGTAAGTGATATAATTTTTTCGCGTGAAGTGCGTTTACCAGCCGTCAAATCACGCCCTCCAAAGATATTAGTGGAGGAGGAGCCACAGGGGTAGATTTAAATTGGTGAAAATTGTTTGTCGGCTGTGGGAATCGAACTAGGGTTCTCAAGATCCACAGGCCGACGCGATACCACTGAGCCACCTACCCCATAATCCGGAAATATTATTTGTTATTCTAATTATCATATATAATACCATTAGTGACTATAATTTTACCGAAAATTTTTGTCGTCATGATCACGACTGCTTGTTGCGATAGCACGAGTGTAGATTTTCTTAAAGCAACAAGCAGGAGTGATCTAGGCAAAAATAACCAAAGGAAAATCATAGTCACGTATGGTATTCGGCTTGACAATTCCTCGAAATATTTTATTTACTCCAAAAAAATGTTACCTGCAGTATTTTTAAAACAATGTCTGAACTACTATTACCTTGGTGATCAATTTACATTGTTTCATTTTTCACATAACTAAGTAAAGTAAACGAAGTCAAATAAAATCCAACAATATTAATCTACTCAAAATAGTTAACAAACGTTATATCTAAGCAACGTTTTGCGACAATTTTCACTAGTGAAATTGTCGCTGTAATACTACTGTGATTGCTTCAATTCAGCAAAATACTGTCATTTCATTCGATAAAAAGATATGAGTGGAATTGTCATAATAATAAAATTATGAAATAATTATCTGACTTTGGAAATACTTTCAAATTGTTATATAATAGTATATTATACAACGACGCTATAATGGATGCTCTTATTCCCGAGGATGAAGTTTGCAACCCGAGCGAGCGGAGCGAGCAAGGGTTGTAATCTTCCGAGGTAAAAATAGCCATTATAGCAAGTTGTATACTATACTTTATATACGACTAATTTAATAAAAATTGGTCAATTTTTATATTATTTATTATCTTTTAATTTTACATCTATTTACCTAATAAATTTACACCTAATTGAAATGAGTAAATGGAGTAAAAAGACCATAATGAAGATGATTTGTATTTTTCACCTAATTCAGTAAAATATGCCAACAATACATTTTCTGAATACGAATTTGTCTTCATTTTAATACGCCAGTCCATCAAACTTTGGTATGCTTTGTCATAGAAATTTTTAGACTTTTGCGGTAAAAAACCATATGTAGTAGCATCAGCGATTTTCGTTATTTTTGGTGGTGTAGAAGATATACTGTCTTCTGTAATACTGTTCATTTTTTCAATTACAGTTAAACACAATAATTTAACACAATTTGCAAGACCGTTTTTGACAACTTCTCAACGATGATTTCGTTTTGTTTGTTTCCGATTCGTTAACAACAGTGAACTTAGCAACGAGCATGTTTAATTTAAATATGAGTCGCTATGGCAACACTGTTCCCATGGCACAATAAAACAATGATCTATGTTTTAAGCATTTTGATTGGTTCACGAGCGGGAATAATGACCATTAATCCCGACTCATTATTCCCGGCGGGATTAATATATAGCATTATATAATGATAATATTATTAGTTAGTCGTATATAAAACATTTTTAAATAACATTTCTGAATGACATTTAACATGTGGCTGTGTAGTAATGCCAATCTTATAAAATAAAAAGTTACCGAAAATAGTTTAACAATAGCTTGTATTATTAAACTATTTTCAGTATAATAATCCACCGATTGTGAACGTAAAATATAATAAAATAACTTTTATTTTCGTTCAGTTTTTGACTTAAAATGAACAGGGAATCATTGGAAAATTATATCTTTGCACCCCTCTAATCAGATAATATTAGTACACCACTGGAATTCATAGAGGAAAATAGACGATATGAAATGCTTGTAAAGACCTATTGTTCTAGATCTTACTTACTTTTGTTTTAAAATTTGTTTGGTATTTCCTGCTCGACAATTCGTATTATCTGTCCTATCTTTTCGAGGACAAATTTTAGTTGAAGTTCGTCCATAGTTTGCATTGATTATTTTAATTCTTTCATCTTTGCTGCATTTAATTTCCATTGTTTGATGTTCGCAAATAAATATTGTATCATACGTACACATAAGTTCATAGTCTGCATGAGGACAATCTCGTTTTCTCTCACAAAGCAAAGATGGAAGTATTATGGAGTCGTCGAGACATTGCTGACCAATAATTGGAGTTGTTTTTGAACAGCAATCACCTGCAAGTTTTTTATAAGTTATTATAATATATAATTAAATTTGATGAGATTATAAATAGGATTTAATCGCTAATAATATTTGTTCGTTTAATAGTATATCATTATACGAGTTTTACAAGTCGAAGTATTGTTCTAAGTAACGAGTGTGACAATACGTCGTATAGAACGTGTATTAGACATATATTATTATTTTGTTTTACTTTGCATTATTTATTTTATAGAATTTTACAACTTCAGTTGCAAAAAATGTCAAACTATAATCTAGGGCAGTGGTTTCCAAACTGTGGGGCGCGCCCCCTTAAGGGGGCACGAGATTGTTTTGAGAAGGGCGCGCTATATAAAAATATATTTGAGGCTTATGAACACATTCTCCATTAACATTATAGCACACACGTGTTTCTAACTCGCGCTCGCAGTAAAATTTCTCTAGTTTAACAAACAAAGCCTTAGAAATTTTATTACCTTTCGTAACATCTTATTTGTGTGAAACAGACTTTTCCGCTGAAGCTGTTTTAAAGACAAAAAAGTGACGATATTTTCAATGTCTCCCCGGTTCGAGAAACTTAAAAACAAGCGTCCATTCAGCACACTCAAAAATTATGATTATATTGTATTAAATATGCCTAATTTAAATTAAATATTATTTCCAATCTTATTACAATTTTATGTTTATACATGTTATTACATTATTTCGTTCTATTATTATGATGTAATAAACATAATTTTATGCTAAGAAAAAGATTTGTTATAACAAATATCTTATATAATAACAATATTAGTTTATAGTACTTATTTTTTTGTATTCTATAAAATAAATTATTTAGGATTTTTTAAGTTAGGCTGTTATAAAAAAATGAGGGGGGCGCGACAATTTTTTACGGAAAAAAGGGGCCGCTGAGAGAAAAAGTTTGGAAACCACTGGTCTAGGGATTTATGTGACATGTGGTAACTCTGCCGAATAAATTTTTACATTTTTTAACTGTAAATTCAGACAAATTTTCACGCTTTTCTTTTTACCTTACATATACGAGTATATTGAGAGTAATTTCGTAATTTTCAAGCAAATTATGTAGTATAACATAAAATCTGAAAGAAAGATATTATTTTTCTTATATAACTTCTTACGTTATAACGTATCAAATTGTAATATTGTATTAAATTAATCTTCTTATTGTGTTTTCGGCTAAACCGTACTGTACGGACAATCCTGAAGTTGGCCGCAGGACGCTAGGGACTTCTGGGGAAAACGGCAGTTCGATCGGTACTAATTCGACATAAGAAGCAAGCGATTTGTTACTTTTTACCATAAAAATACGTTCTATACTAGGTCAGGCATGGTTAGTGCTGTTTATGATTAAAAAAAAACATCCGACTTTGCTAACAAAACGTTTTTAAATTATCTTGACATTCAAATTTGCCGAGTTTTTCTATGTTCGACTTGTGCCGATTTCACTAAAAGTCACTAGCGACTCGCAGCCAAATTCAGGATTGTCCGTACACTACGGTTTTACCGTGTTACTTATTTATGTGATTTGACGGCTGGTAACCGCACTTCACGCGAAAAAATATATCACTTACCGAGATCTGCTTAGGGCAGAGTGCCACACCCAGTGATGGGTAAAAGGCGTGATGATATATTTATTTATTTATTTAAATATTTATATGACATCGAAAAATCTTTCAACTTCTAATAAAAGATCATTTGAATATATTTGAGGTTATAATTTCAAATTGACATTTAAAATGTGGCTGTCTACTGATGCCAATCTTACAAAATAAAAAGTAACCAAAAACAGTTTAACAATAGCTTGTATTATTAAATTGTTTTCAGTATAATAATGTACCGATTGTAAATGCAAAGTATAAAAAATAAAATTACCTGATTCAGGAACACATCTGTATTTAACAGATAAATATTTATAAGTTCCAAAACATGGGTCGCCAAAAATAGTATGTGTTGCCATAACACTACAGGTTCTTTTTAGATTACATCTGAAACATATAAGAAATTTATTAATGACAAATATAAATACTTGATTGAGTGCGTAGTATAATGATATATTAGTACTTAGTGAAATGTTGGTTTGATAAACAAAATATACTTAGGTTTTTTTATCTAGACACTTTGGGTTCAGAATAGTAGTTTATGTAACAAGTACATAATTTAGGTCTTTATTGGACGACCCGAATCTTATGGCAGAGCGAGCGCAGCGAGCGAGGCTAATAAATAAGGCGAGTCTATAAATTCCGATTATGTGCGAGTTGCATACAACGTTTTATGTTCGACTGCATGGAGAATATTTTCTCTTAAAATATGATTATGTCAATACCTATATTTAAAACATTTAATTGCATCTCAAAGTGTGCTTCGTTGTCATGCATTTGTTGCTTTATTTATCAAATTGTCAAAGTGAAAAAAGTGTTGAGATGGATGAAGACATTGAAGACGTTCCAAAAGAAATAAAAGATCTTGCATGTAATGCAAGAAAATATCTAACAATTGTATGAAGACACATATAATACATACAGGAAATGGTGTTTAAATATTTCTTTTGAATTTTGTTTTAATGACACATTGACAGCAGTCCAATTTTGCATTTTTATCGTACTAGTCCAATAAAGTACCCGATTATGGACAGTAAACAGTGTCGTAAAACAAGGTAATATGATGCAGTCGAACATAAACATTTTTACGGTCTTCCGGTAAAATTATTATTTATCCTAGTTAACCAATAATTAAAATTAATATGAGGTAAGTGGCTCAGTGGTATCGAGTCGAACTGTCAATTTGGGAATCTGGGTTCCATTCCTGTGGCTCCCTCTCTACTAACATCTTTGGAGACCGTGATTAGACAGCTGGTAACCGCAATTCACGCGCATAAATATATCACTTACTAAGTTCTGCTTAGACAGTGCCACACTCAGTAATGGGTAAAAGGCGTGATGATATATTTATTTATTTATAATTAATATTAAATATTTTATTATACTAGGTATTATGTATTAAATTTAAATCTCAAATATTATTTGTTATTCAGATTAAAAATTTTGAAATTTGCAAAATTCATTAGTAAACTTTTTGTTACCACTGGTATGCTTATTATTTCTAAAACTAAAATTAAATTATGATTGTAAACATTGTCTGACAGTACGGTGATGTAATTAGCGTGACGCTAAAAAGAAAAATGAATACAAATCTGCGAGTTGACAACCTACTCGATATATAAACCGAAAGATTAAAATGAAATTAATGTATTCATTATACAACAGCATATATATCTACCTATTTATTTATATTGTTTTATTTATGCTACTCTATACGGCATGAATTTAATCCCAATTATAGTACAGAGTCTAGACTTACCGAGCTGTAGTATGGTAGTTCATATATTTTTAGCTTGAGTGCTATTCGAACTAGAAATCTCCAGATTCAATTTCTGTAATTCTACATACATCAACGTACTAACGGACAATTAAATTAATTCAGAAAAGTATGAAAAGATTGCTGTACCAGAAAGAGAATGTTTGACAAAGATTAGTTATTGCAAGATGAATAAAATGTATACATTTGAAATAAAAAACAACAAAAACAAAATTAATTGTCTTTGAATGCTCACTTGTGAAACTAGGTTAAATAATAAAATATCTAATTAAACACTTGTCTAAGTCTCACAAAATTCAGCCTCCAAGTTAACTTATGAGGTCCTCGTCAGACTGGCCAGCACAGTTAGTAACCATAGACGCGTTTCGCTCTTATTTATTATCTGCTGGCCCAGTTCTTCGTCATACAGCTCCTCCATGTGAACTTTGTTCTAGGTGAAGGAGCGGGTTATACCATAATGATGAGCTCTAATAAGAGCGAAACGCGTCTATGGTTACTAACAGTGCTGGCCAGCCTCTGACGTTGCCCTCATATGTTGACTTGGAGGCTGAATTTTGTGAGACTTAGACAAGTGTGTTTAGTTTGATATTTTATCATTAAGGGGTAAGGCCACTCTAAAATTTTTTAAAATGCATTTTTTTATTTGCTTCAATTATAGTTTAGACCCTTAGGAATAAGGGACAATTAATTTAAATTCCGCGCGGAAGTATTTCAGAGGGAAAAAAGCATATATCTATTAGTACTAGTATTTATATATTTATATGACTCGAAACTTTAAACGCGTTTTTCTCGAAATCATATTTTCAAAATCGGGCGAAACGAAATATGAAATACTAATTGATGGATCGTGCTGAATCTTTTTATTTCTTATTCTAGATATAGAATATTAAAAAACTACGGGGCTTTTTTTTTAAACTGCTTTATTCGTTTTTTATGGTCGTTTTTATACAGAAATTTAGTCTCAAATAATAAACTTTTTTTTCAAACGTGCGCCATTTTGTTAAAAATCAAAATTTTCAAAATCCAACCCGTTGTTTTTTAGAGTATACATCAGAGATTAAGAAAACATATCCCTTTTTGATCCAGGTCTATTGCTGTTCCCGGAATGTTTTCGCCCGATTTTCCCTACGCGCCGAGAGGAGTCGCCATTTTTTAAAATTTCTGACAATTTTGAATATTTTCTTTAAAAAAAAATTTTAAATAAAGTTTAACGAGCACTAAATAAAGATCCAAAAACAGTTCTTAAGCAGCACGTTTAGATTTCGATAAAAAAAATCTTGAAAATGACCCTTTTTTCCTTGTCTAGAGTGGCCTTACCCCTTAAATGTATACAGTGAATGTTTCAAGGGTTTGTGCTACCCCATTTAATTCAACATAGGGTGATATTATGCCTGTTTGAAGTTATTTATCTTTCTTACAATCCTGAAACGATGTCAGTCGCTTGATCAGCTATACAATTTGTAGTTAATATCGGACCATCAGGACAAATAGTTTGAGAACGTCTGCCGTAGTTCGCACTCTGAATTTGGATCACTTTTCCTGTTTCACATTCGAGTTTCAATGGTAGAGGATCACATGCTAAACCAACTTTCACTTCTAAACAAAAGAACATAATTAATTATTAACTTTCTAATTAAACACTTATAATATTTATTAGATAAATACAAACAGACAAATTTTCAAAAAAGTATTAGCTAATCCAGAATTTTGAATTGGTCAAATGAAGCTAAAACATATTCTATAAAGAGTTCAAATAAACGTTTGTATAATCTTGTTACAATTTAGATTTTGGAAAGTAAAATAAATATATCATCATACATTTTACCCATTACTGGGTGTGGCACTCCACTGTAGCAAATCTCGGTATGTGCTATATTTCTTTGTGTGAAGTGCGGTTACCAGCCGCCAAATCACGGCCCTCAACAATGTTAGTAAAGTAAGTAAGGAGATTTAATTTGGTGAAAATTGTTTTCGGAAAGTGATTACGATAATTTTTTTTTAATCTGATTAGAATATTACCTAATCCAAAATTTAAGATTAGCTAAAATTATTTTGAAAATAGGACTGAAAACGACTTTTAAAAGAATAGTATATTTTCTGCTCTTAATTTTGTTTAAATAATATTTGTTAAAAATACCTCAAACAGAAGTGACAGAAAATTTAATTATTATCACAACCAGTAAATACAATCGTCTATGTCGTACGATAAGACAAATGACGGTATAGATCAGCGTTTCTTAAACTGTCATCCGCGGACTTTTGTTAATTTTTAAAAGCAGATATTGTCTAAAATCAATTTTATTTTTGTAAATAATGCAACAAGTTTTGAATGTTTCAGCTCTGCAAATGCGGATCTTGTAATTATATATTTAATATTCTGTTTAGTTTATTTTTAAATTCCAAATTTAACCTGGATTAGTTCTGCAATTGTAGATTTTGTGGTCTAGTAATACATAATTCTTTTACAGTGAAAAATATACGACACAAAAATTAATAAGACACTTTAATAATATCTTAGAAAAAAATATTAAAAATATATGTATACAGGGTGAGTCTGGGAAGACGCCCCCCCTTTAACTTTTTTATTATGAGTAATAGAAAAGAATGGTTCATATGAAAGTTTTATTATTTTAAATATACTATTTGATGGAAGATGTAGATATTTTTTATAAAGTCAGGTTTACAAGATACGACTATCAACTTTTATTTTTTAAATAGCAACCTATAATTATTTTACTAAAATAAAAACCGCCATTTTTTTCTCTTTTCAACGGTGTATTAGCTTTTATTAATGTATCTGAAAAAATTCGAGAAAAATAAGAAAATTGAGAAATACTAGACATAATTTTTATACAAATATTATAGGTGGCTATGTGAAAATAAACAAAATGTAACAGTGTTATACAACTTAACAAACTAAAGCAACAAATTCAGTAACAAAAACAATTTAAAACAAATTATTTTCACATAGCCACCTATAATATTTGTATAAAAAATATTTCTAGTATTTCTCAATTTTCTTATTTTTCTCGAATTTTTTCAGATACATTAATAAAAGCTAATACACCGTTGAAAAGAGAAAAAAATGGCGGTTTTTATTTTAGTAAAATAATTATAGGTTGCTATTTAAAAAATAAAAGTTGATAGTCGTATCTTGTAAACCTGACTGTATAAAAAATATCTACATCTGCCATCAAATAGTATATTTAAAATAATAAAACTTTCATATGAACCATTTTTTTCTATTACTCATAATAAAAAAGTTAAAGGGGGGGGGGCGTCTTCCCAGACTCACCCTGTATATAATACATGAATTCCTAGGAAATATAAAGTATTATGTAATAATTAAATAGTTACATAATTAAGTACATTATAATAATATCTAATTATTTTGTTTTGTTAAATAATTAAAGCAATTAATCGTTTTAAAAATGAAAGGAACATTTAAATTTCATCCTTGTAAATATGATAACATCAGCTTACCTTGTAACGCCACACAGTGATAAAAAACAAATAAATATTTGAGTTTTCCTGCACAGGGATCAGCAAAAATATTGTTATTGGCATCTTGAATACATTTCTGATATCCTTCACATCTTAAATCAAACATAGAATGTAATTAAATACAAAAAGTATAGTCAGATTTTCGTAACGTGAACATTCCAATCTTCGTCGTATTTATTATTTATTATATTTAGCTAACATAGTCAATAATTTAAGATATTTCTAATTATCAAATTGTAATTTTATCAATTTGTAGTTATTTTAAAATAATTTTAAAAAATAGATAGTGCAGCTTACGTCAGTATATAATCTAATAATTTATGTTTAATTAAAAATGATTTAATTTAACCTGTAAATCACTTTTTCAACATTATTAAAATTGTACCACATTGGCTGGTAGCACAAGCTTTGTTTTTGGGTGTTTTAAGAGCACTGTTTTAACATGTTAGAGATAGCAAAAACATCCAAATACACAGCTCTTAAAACAGGCAAAAACAGAGCTTATGATATTGGTCAATATTTTAGAAAACGACAACAGATAATTATTAGCAATTCACAAATAATTAATTAGAAAACACTTGACAAGTAGATATAATCACAGACTTACTTGACAATGTGTTATTTTTGTCTACACACAACATTCATCTATTGTGTAAATAGCTCTAATTTCGGTAATTTCCATTCGGACCAAAAATGAAGCATGAAGCTATTTAACTTTAAATTTAATCCTCTTTATGTATTAGTCTGTTATTTATTAGATTAATTTTCACCAAACATTCCTATCCGGGTACATCATATTCATAATTCCGTTAATACAAACTCGTTTATTCCTCTTACTCGGAATCTGTCGTTTCCGCAACAAACAGAAGTTATGTGAACTATACACAAAAAATTAATTACAAAACAGATATAATCACAGACATAATTGACAACACGTTTTTTTTTGTCTACACGTAACGTTTATTGCTTAAACTGTAATCTATTTGTTTTAGACTGTATGGAATCTTAATTTACGAAAATTTGACGGTATTTTGCAACATACAAATCGATAATAATATCCTGGAAACATGAGATATTCTTTATTGATCCTTTCATACAAGTAGAAGCACTTGCTCCAATTTTACCATCTAGCACATCAACAATTTTACCATTCGGGCAATTTAGGCTCATTTTTTTATGTTCACAACTATGTGAATGTTTTACATCTACAATATTACAAGTATTATAAATATAATATCTTATTATAATAACAAAATAAATACTTACTTGTCTTTGCATGTGCAGAAAAACACAAACAACTAACATAGAGTAAAGTAAATAAATAATTCATATTTTGCTAAAAGAATAACAAGTTCACAGCACGAAGTTCAAGATTCTGACTGACTAGAAACAGGAAAAACAACTTTTAAATTTGTAATCTGTGTCAGTGAATATAATATTTAATGATGTGTACGAAAAAGGAAAAATATCTTATTATTATCACATTATGCGGTGTGCTATCTGTGGTATGAACTCGATAAAATAAATATTTTGGCAGTCAAATAATTTACATTTATCGTATTTATAAATCAACTTGAATATTGCAACAATTCTGTTATTAGAACTGTATCTGTCATATTTTATTTTTATGTTGAGAATATGAAACTGCATGCAGTGTTCTGAGCCATTTCTTAAGTTAAACGATTATTTGAGTCTAGAATTTTAAAATTATATATTTTATAAATAATGCAACATAAATGTAGTTATGGATCTTGTAGTAATAGCTTTATGTGTGGTTTTATTATAAATGTTGTTTATAACCTGTACCTATACAACTTGTTCTATTGAATAATATGAGTTTCAAGTAAATAATAACTTTAAAAAAATTAATTATTGTTTATTTGATGTCAATAGTTAGTTAAAATTAGTTTAAATAAATAACAGCAAAGTGAAGTTGCCTGTCATATGGTATAATTAATATTGCTGTCAAACATTTGATTTGTTTTTATTTATTTAAATCAAGTTTTAAATTTTGGCTGAGCAAGTGGCTATAAATATTAGAGATGGGCGAATATCATCCGCGAATATTGACATTATTCGATATTCGAGATTTTCGAATATTAACGTCAGTATAGCGAACATTCGAATACCTCGAATATCGCGCCATATATTGACCTCAATTTTTGACTATGTTTTTCTTTATCATTTGTACATAAACTTAAAGCTATTACAATACTTTGAAGTTATTAATAACAAAGATATTTTGTTTCAAAACCATGAAGACGTACCATATTTCAAATTTGTTTTCACCTTAAATTTGAAGTTTTCGTCTATTTCTTTTTTGTTTGTACTTTTTGTTTTTATTTTATTTTATCTTAACAATTTCATTCAAATAATGAAAAGGACACAATTAAATTATTATTAATAATAAATAAATTAACTTTTAGGAGTATTCGAATATTCGGGTACCTCGAATATTCGAGATCTGATTAATATTCGTATTCGATATTCGAATTCGAGAATTTTGATATTCGCCCATCTCTAATAAATATATAAAATAACCCATTAGGTGCTTGGTATAGGTGAAAAGGGCAAAAAATAAATTAAAATTGAACGTCCTATCTTGAAATGTGGGCCAAGAAACCATAATTGATATAGGCTATTTGTTGGACAGTAAAAAATATTCCTTTTTTGTGTGATGTTTCCTTCGATTCATAATAGTTGAGAAGTTATTGGAGAAAAAAAATTGGAACAGTTTAAGCTTTGCCCATGTAACCAAAAACCCAGCTCTGTATAGGTTCAAAGTTGATGTTATGCAATTGCAGATATGATTATTACGTTTTAGGTTCCTTCAATATTACTTTTTAAAGAAATGCTTCTTTTATTTGACAGCGAGAAAAGAGACATATAAATTGTTATAATATTTTAAAAATAGAATAAAATAATAAAGATAAACATGTATACTTATGTGATTATTTATTTTTCTGGTACATATAATTAATTTTTATATAATTTAATAATTAAACAATTAAATAGATCTAGAACCGGTTTTCTATGTCCGGATAAAGTTCCCGATAACTAATAGCAGAATAATTGAAAGAAATATATCATCACATCTTTTACCCATTATTGGGTGTGGCACTTTGCAGTAGCAGATTTGGTTATATGATATATTTTTACGAGTGACGTGCAGTTACCAGACATAAAATCACGGCCACAAAAGATATTAGTGAAAGGGGAGCAACAGGGATAATTTTGGAGCAAGGTTTGTCGGCTGTGGGAATCGAACTCGGGCTCTCAAATTTACAGGTCGACATGATATTACCACATATAAAATATAATTAAATAATGTTTAACATTAAATTTAATAAAAATTAACTCAAATATAATATAAATTTAACCAAATATAAATATATTATCACGCCTTTTACCCATCACTGAGTGTGGCACTCTGCCCAAGCAGATCTGGGTAAGTGATATATATCTTCGCGTAAAGTGCGGTTACCAGTCGTCAAATCACGGCCTCCAAAGATATTAGTGGAGGAGGAGCCACAGGGGTAGATTTTAAATTGGTGAAAATTGTTTGTCGGCTGTGAAAATCGAACCAGGGTTCTCAAGATCCACAGACCGACTCGATACCACTGAGCCTCCTACCCCATATAAATTAAATAAATTAAACCAAATACTGAACAAATTAATACAACTAATAACCACTGTTATAAAGGATAGTATAATTTTACACCGTATAGAAAATTAAATTTAATCAACAAATTCGAATTAATATTATTTATCTTATGGCATATACATATAACATTAGGCTTAAAAGTTCGACTGTCATTTGAATGAATAAATTGTATTTACTTTGAAGGTAAATTTATTTGTCGTTTACTTCAATTTTCAAAAGAGTACTAGCTATTCATGAACTTTAGATTATAAAAACTAAATTAAACCCAATTCTCAAAGAACTTAAAATAATAAAAATATAAAGTAAACACTTTGCTATGTTTCACAAAATTCAGCCTCCAAGTCACCTTATGAGGGCATCGTCAGAGGCTGGCCAGCACAGTTTCGCTCTTATTAGAGCTCATCAGTATAGTATAACTCACTTCTTCACCTAGAACAAAGTTCATGTGAAGAAGCTGGTGACGAAGAACTGTGCCAGCAGAGAATAAGATCTCTAATAAACTAGTAAGATGACATGAGAAGTTTTGTGGAACTGGTCATGCCATCTACCGAAAATTTTTTTATGAAACATAGCCAAGTGTTTACTATACCGAACATTAACATTTCAATTTTCAAAACAGTGTTAGCTAATCATGAACTTTAGATTATAAAAACTAAATTAAACCCAATTCTCAAAGAACTTAAAATAAACTTGAATATAATCTTGTTACCATTTAGTTTTAGGAATGTGATTTGGAATAACATTAGCTAAAACTTTTTTGAGAATTGGGCTGTAAATATATTGCACATTATTATTTTTTAAGTAATTCAGACGTAGGAATATGAGTTAGCATCTCGGCGAACCTTTGAGAACCCCTTCCAAAACGTCGCTGGTTCACAGTCATATTGCACTTCTAAATATTTAATTATACCTTCACACGGGTCACCAAATACGTCATTTACTGCTCTAATTTCACAATTGTGTTTTCCATTGCAACTTTAAATAAAAATAATTATTAATATTCAAACTTCAAGCATTTTCAAAATGTCTTACATATTTAAGATTGTATATTTTCCTCTACTAAAAATAGAGCTGTAAAGGAACTAAAAAGAAGGTAATAAAAGCAATTAACTAATATTATACTAAAAGAACAAATATCTACTAACAAGTAACAGTACTCAACTGTATTGTATTTATTTAATTCATACCTACATGGTTTTGAATCTATCTACATTTACATTTATTGCTAATTTTGGATTTCCAGGTAATTATATCTCATTTTCTCCGCCTCCGTCCTTATGATGTCAACCTTTCCCATCCAGTCCTTTCCTGCTCCTTTCTCGTCTAACAAAACTACCTCGCTTCTATGCTCTCTATTCAGTTCTCTACAGTACAATGTAAGATGTTCAATTGTCTCTGCTTCTCTTCCACATAATCTGCACATTCTTTCTTCTGACGGAAGCCAGTACTTGTTGGCTTTTTCTTCGTTCCCGCAGCGAAATCTTGCTATTAATCTTATACAATTGTTTTCTTCTAATAAGTACTCCGGGATCCCTACTGTTATTATATGTTTGTACCATTTATTGTATGTTGATTCTTGTATCTTGTTAAACTGTTGTTGTATTTGGTTTTCTAAATCTCTTTGGTGTAGTTCTTTATTCACTTTCTCGCCATTTTGCCTTTTTCGCTCTATTTCTGACGTTGCGTAGCCGTTTAACAGTACTCAACTGTCACTCACCGATTTAAATGAAACTTGGCACACTAATAGAACTCTAAAAAATATTGAACCTCTATTTATTTTTCTTCCGGAAGTTGCTTTTTAGGGATACAAACCACCCCTAAAAGGTGGTTAAAGGAAGAATCGCTATAAATGAAATTAAATAATACCTAAATATTACGCGTTCAACATTATCAAATATCAACATAAAATAAGAGTGATGTTGATATTTTGATGATTTAGATTCTTAAGTTATAGCTTATCAAATTGTAATATCGTTCTATATTGACTTTTTTTAATAATAAAAAAAAATCACGCCTTTTACCCATTACTGGGTGTGGCACTGTGCCTAAGCAGATCTTGGTAACTGATATATTTTTTTTCGTGAAGTGCGGTTACCACCTGTCAAATCACGGCTCCCAAAGATATTAGTGGAAGGGGAAGCCACAGGGGTAAATTTAATTTAGTGAAAATTGTTTGTCGGCTGTGGGGATCGAACCAGGGTTCTCAAGATCCACAGGCTGACTCGATACCACTGAGCCACCTACCCCATTAACATAATAACATTATGAAATAATTATCTAACGCTGAAAATATTTTCAAAATTTTTAAATAAAAATTTAAAAATACTTGAGGTTATTATTTTAGATTGATTTTTAATGTTTGGCTGTATAATAGTACCAATCTTACAAAATAAAAAGTTACCAAAAACAGTTTAACAAGAGCCTGTATTATTAAACTATTTTCATTATAATTATCGACCGAAAATAACTTTTAGTTTTCTACAGTTTTTGCCGTAAATAAACAGGATAGCAGGATATTGAATAAACCTAATATTACATGTTAAATCAGTAAGTTCACCCCTCTGCTGCACTTCCCGGTAAATGAAACAAATTAAAGTTCATTGGAAAAGAGAAAAAATTATATCTTTGCACCGTTCTAATCAGATAATAATCAATAATTATATCACAAGTGCAAGGCAAATACCTGAATATTTTCTCGAGTGCACGGAGGTGCACGAGCGAAAATATTCTGATTGTATTTGACTTGCACGAGTGGTATATTGGTAGAATATTTCCCGAGAAAAAGTTCACATTCGATATTTTAAATTATTTTTATTATAATTTAATATTTATTTAAACTGTCATATAAACGTCAGTTGTCAGATCTTAAACACTTGATAAACGTCCAATGCAATTTTAGATAAAAAAATATATATTTATCAAGTGGTGTAAGCAATAAAACAATTTTCTTAGAAACGTTATTAAACAAATGTAAATTTTTCATTAGTGTTGTCAAATTGACATATTCGAGTATTGCACTTGTGCAAATACCCGGGTATTTGCACAAGTGCAAATATTCACTGATATTCGATTGTGATTGGTCGAAATTTAAAAAATACTGTAACCTGATTGGTTGAAATTTTTCGAGTGAAATATTCCTAAGTACACCACTTGAGTTCGTAGAGGAAAATATACAACATCAAAAGCTTACATTTGTAAAGATCTATTGTTGTAGATCTTACTTACTTTTCTTCTAAAATATGTTTGGTATTTGCTGCTCGGCAATTCGTTTTATCTGCCCTTTCTTCATGAGGACAAATTTTAGTTGAAGTTCGTCCATAGTTTGCTTTGATTATTTTAATTTTTTCCTCTTTGCTGCATTTGATTTTCATTGTTTGGTGTTCGCAACTGACTTTACTATCATATGTACACATTACTTCATAGTCTGCATGAGGACAATCTCGTTTTCTCTCACATAGCAAAGGTGGAAGTATTATGGAGTCATCGAGACATTGCTGACCAATAATTGGACTTGTTTTTGAACAGCAATCACCTGTAAGTTTTTAAAAATTATTATAATATATAATTAAATTTGATGAGATCATAATATAATAATAATAATATATTTATTTTTGAGATGTAGGTAATTACTAAAGCCCGGATATTTAGGCACTTAAAAACACCCAAATAAGCAGGCATATAGGCCGGTAATTATTCTAAAATAGGCGGGATTTTAGGCAGCCTAAATGTAAATAATTTGTTTAAAAAAAATTAAACGTAATCCTTTTTCTAATATTGGTACTCGTATCTACACTTCGTTAGAAAAAAATAATCATTTTAAACAAAAATTAACGCAATCTGAAAAATAATCATGTAGGGTTCTCATTTTATTAACTACTCGTATTATGCAAATTCAAATTATGTAGTATGAAATTTTCGGAAAGGGACTGTCTTCAGTCAGTGAGAACTTGCTTGTAAGTTGAAAACTTCGTTCGACATCACAAAATGTGACAAGAGCGTTCTTATATTTAGCCATATCGTCTAAAGTTACCTCAGCTCCATTGATTGATGGCAAAGACACAATTGAATTGCCACGTAAAATTTTGACTAAAAAACGTGTTTTCTTTCGGCATTTTAAATTCACACACAAAAACTTGAATAAAGTAATACTTTAAATATTATAGGTTAGGTTGAAACACTTTGTCGAGTGCTGAATTAGTCAACGAAGTAGATGATAAACCTTGTCTGCTCAATAAAAGTTAGAATAGGCAACAAAAATAGGCAAAATAGGCTGTATAAGATAAAATAGGCACAATAACCAAAATGTAGAAAAAATAGGCTCTAAGGCACGAAAAAAAAATCTTCCATTACACATGTATAGAAAAACTAAATTGCCTGAAGTATATTAAAATTTGAATCTAGGCAATTTCCTAAAAATCCGGGCTATAGTAATTACTAAAGCCCGGATATTTAGGCACTTAAAAACACCCAAATAAGCAGGCATATAGGCTGGTAATTACTCTAAAATAGGCGGGATTTTAGGCAGTCTAAATAAAAATAATAAACGAATCCTTTTTCTAATATTGGTACTCGTATCTACTGTTCGTTAGAAAAAAATAATCATTTTAAACAAAAATTAACACAATCTGAAAAATAATAATGTAGAGTTCTCATTTTATTAACTATTATGCAAATTCAAATTATGTAGTATACTTTAATTCACGAAATATTACTAGCAATTGCTCTATGAAATTTTCGGAAAGGGACTGTCTTGAATTGCCACGTAAAATTTTGAACAAAAAACATGTTTTCTTTCGGCATTTTAAATTCGCACACAAAAACTTGATTAAAGTAAGTACTTTAAATATTATAGGTTAGGTTGAAACACTTTGTCGAGTGCTGAATTTGTCAACGAAGTAGATGATAAACCTTGTCTGCTCAATAAAAGTTAGAATAGGCAACAAAAATAGGCAAAATAGGCTGTATAAAGTAAAATAGGCACAATAACCAAAATATAGAAAAAATTGGCTCTATGGCACGAAAAAAAAACCTTTCATTACACGTAAACATATTACCTATGTATAGATAAACGAAATTGCCTGAAGTATATTAAAATTTGAATCTAGGCAATTGCCTAAAAATCCGGGCTTTAGTAATTACATTTAAAAAGCGTCGTAGATAAGTAATAAAATTAAGAACGGTACAAAAATTCGTCAATAGTATAAAAACTGTTTTGCACAAAAAATTCTTTTAGTTTCTTTTAGTAACTTCAGATATTTGTATACATTATAATATCGTGTTAAATACTGTTAATACTGTTAAAGATATCCACGCCCCTGACATCAGGAGAGTTACGGGTGCAATTATATTTCACTAAGGGTTTTCTCAATTTTCCCTTGTTTCTGATATTTTTATCATGAATGTCATTTTGTGAAATGAATTTTCCTTTATTTTTGTACAAATATATTCCAATATCAAGTATACAGGATAGTGACTCGCCCAGCCGGTCATAGGACTTTAACATGGGAAATCAGTTTTTCGCAATTTCCTGCTTCTCTCATTATTTTAATCAAAAACGCGTCAAATAAAAGTTTTAGGGAAACAAATTCTGCATCTAAATCAATAAACAGAATTACTTGTACGTGCTTTGTAACGACAGAAATTAAATATGAAAATGTCGAAAATTACGTTAAAAATATTGATAGCCATGGAATTGAAAAAAATAAAATAAATGCTTGACGTTTTATCTGTCAAAACATCAACGTTTGACGTTGTGATAGATAAAATGTCAACGTTTGACGTTGGACCTGCAGGAGAAAATATTTATATTTTATAAAACATTCATAATTAAGTAGTAACAGTTTATTTATTTAATTTTAATATCACAATAAAAATTAAACTAAAATAAAAAATTACGGCGCATGTTTGATTGCTACCGGGCTGTAATATTCCTGCATTCCTCTGAAATTCTTTGTTTTAGAGAATCCACATTTGGGTGCCTACTTTAGTTTCATTTTTTTTAATTTCCCCACAGAATGAAGTCATTAGGTGACAAATCCGGTCATCGATCAGACCATTTTATTTGTCACAACGTCAAACGTTGATGTTTTGACAGATAAAACGTCAAGCATTTATTTATTTCTTTTGTTCAATTCCATGGCTATCAATATTTTCAACGTAATTTTCGACATTTTCATGTTTAATTTCTGTCGTTACAAAACACGTAAAAGTAATTCTGTTTATTGATTTAGATGCAGAATTTGATGCCCTAAAACTTTTATTTGACGCGTTTTTGCTTAATATAATTAGGGAAGCAGGAAATTGCAAAAAACTGATTTCCCATGTTAAAGTCCTATGACCGGCTGAGCGAGTCACCAGCCTGTATATAGACATGTAAGTGTTAGGATATTAAGTTTTTGGAAATGGGTCCTACAAGATTCAAGATGCGATATACCAGCAATGATTCTAACAATCCTCTTCTGACAGGTTAACACAGCTTTAATATGCGGCGAAGAGCCCCAGAAGCGTATGCCATAACGTAGTCTCCGATTCGACCACAGCATTGTAAAACATTAACAGTTGATGATGGTTTCATTTAGTTTTAAGAAATCTTGTTTGATAACAAACAGCACCGAGCCTGGATATTACATATTGGCAATGTGGTTTTGCGTTTAGATTTTTATTTAATCATAAATAGGAAACTATAAGATCTCTCGTGTTTTATTTAATCTCTAATATTATTTGTTTGTTTAATAACATATCATTATACGAGTTGTTTAAGACGATGTATTGTCCTAAGAAACGAGTATGACAATACGTCGTAAATAACAAGTATAATACATTATTATCATGTTTTACTTTGCATTATTTATTTCATAGAAGTTCTACAATTTCAATTGCAAAATATGTCTAACTATAATCTAGGGATTTATGTGACGTGTGGTAACTTTGCCGAATAAATTTTGACGTTTTTAAACAGTAAACTGTAAATGTAAATGTAAATAAATATAGAGTAATTTAGTAATTTCGTGCAAATTATGTAGTATAATATGAAATCTGAAAAGAACATTTTTAATTTGTTATAGCGTATCAAATTGTAATTGATCTTCTTATTGTTTTTTACTTCCTTGTTCGAAGTAAAGGAAGTATTGTAATCGCGAAAATTTTCGGTTCTCAGATTTCAACGGAAATAGGTATTTTGGCCCTCCCTGAATCCATTTTGACTAATTTCGTCGTGCCGTCTGTACGTACGTATGTACGTCCGTACGTATCTCGCATAATGGGGTAGGTGGCTCAGTGTTATCGAGACGGGCTGTGAATCTTGAGAACCCTGGTTTGATTCCCACAGCCGACAAACAATTTTCACCAATTTAAATCTACCCCTGTGGCTCCCCCTCCACTAACATCTTTGGGGGCCGTGATTTGGTGGCCGGTAACCACACTTCACGCGAAGAAATATATCATTTACCGAGATCTGCTTAGGCAGAGTGCCACACCCAGTAATGGGTAAAAGGCGTGATGATATATTTATTTTATTTTATTTATTTTGTATTTTTACTTCCTTGTACGAAGTAAAGGAAGTATTGTAATCGCGAAAATTTTCGGTTCTCAGATTTCAACGGAAATAGGTATTTTGGCCCTCCCTGAATCCATTTTGACTAATTTCGTCATGCTGTCTGTACGTACGTATGTATCTCTCATAACTCAAAAACAGTAAGCCGTAGAAAATTGAAACTTTATATTTAGGACTGTTATCTAGTTGTGCACCTCTCTTTTTGGTCATTATACAACTACCGGAAGTGGTACTTTACTTGAAGCCTATAATAGATTTTCATGAAAAACTATATTCAAATATAATTTAAAACTTTCCAAATTATATATATCTATAGTTTAATACGCGTACAAGGAAGTCATGTGGTGTCCACATCAGATTTTTTAATAATATTATGATATGTTTATATGACGTCAAAATACCTTTTAAATTGTAATAGAACACTTTAAAATATTTGAGGTTATTATTTTGAAGGGACATTATAATGTTGCTGTGTAGTAATACCAATCTTACAAATTAAAAAGTTACCAAAAACAGTTTAACAAAATCCTGTATTATTAAACTGTTTTCAGTAAAATAATACACTAATTGTGAACACAAAGTATAACATAATTACCTGATTCAGGAACACATCTGTATTTGACAGATAAATATTTATAAGTTGCAATACATGGGTCACCAAAAATACTATTTGATGCCTGAACAGTACAGGTTTCGTTTAGGTTACATCTGAAACATAATATAAGAAATTTATTATTTACCTTTGATACAAATGCTTGATTGAGTGTGTAGTGAATGTTAGATGAATAATCAAAATGTAATTAACATTTTTCCGGAGTTTCGGTAAAATAATCATATATCCGAGTTAACAAATATTTAATATTAATATATATCATTTATTATACAGATTATTTCTAGTATAATGAAAAATATTTAATCCGCAAATATTATTTTTTCTACGATTGCGATGAAAAGTTGAAAATTACGCTGTCATTTGTCATCGTAAAGTTGACGTTTTCTGTGGAACAATCTAAAAATATCTTTTTTGCGCGTCTCTAATGGCAACGCGCGAAAAAGACGTTAAATGCGCGCGTTTCCAACGGCAACGCGCGAATTAGATATTAAATGCGCGCTTATTTCAATAGTTACCAGGGATACAAACAAAACAGAAACTTGTCATATTAACAGTTCGCAAAACGAATTTATTTTCAGTACGTATACGTTTTTTAAATAATTTTAAGATGTAATCGTAGAAAAAATTATGTGTGTATCACGAGCGTAAAGTGACTTTGTTCCTCTTACACTATTGCAGCTCTCGCCTTCGGCTCGCGCTGTAATTACTGTGTTCGAGTAACAAAGAATCACTTTACGCTCTTAATACACAAATAACTATTTTATAATAATTATTGCAGAAATATTTTGAAATTCCTCAAACTAATTAGAAAATTGTTTGTTACTAGTGATATGCTCGTTATTTCTAATAATTTCAATACATAAATTATAATTCTAAACCTTGTCTGGCAGTACGGTGGTAAGGTTAACGTTACGGCTGATCTCTAAAACTATTATAAATTAAAATAATTCCATTTTTTTCAAGAAAAACTCTTAGCAGCTTCATGTGATATATTACTTCCTATTAGTACATTTTAACCAAAATGTATTATGTTATTTCCATTGATATAGAAGGCTTATATGGGGTAAGTGGCTCAGTGGTATCGAGTCGGCCTATGGATCTTGAGAACCCTGGTTCGATTCCCACAGGCGATAAACAATTTTCACCAATTCAAATTTACCCCTGTGGCTCCCCTCCACTAATATCTTTGGGGGCCGTGATTTGACGACTGGTAACCGCACTTCACGCGAAGAAATATATCACTTACCAAGATCTGCTTAGGCATAGTGCCACATCCAATAATGGGTAAAAGGCGTGATGATATATTTATTTTAAAAAAGTATAAAATAAACACTTGGCTATGTTTCACAAAATTCAGCCTCCAAGTCACCTTATCAGAGGCTGACCAGCACAGTTATAATATATAATAAAATCTCAACAAAGACAAAATTAATTGTCATCCATACACTTGGTGAAACTAGGTTTAATAAAAATTTTTGTGAGACTTAGCTAAGTGTTTATTTAATATTTTTTATTAAACCTAGTTTCACCAAGGGTATGAATGACAATTAATTTTGTCTTTGTTGTTATTTAAATTGCTATTGCGTAGCTTTTCCTTTTTTTCAGTAGATGGCATGGCCTGTTCCACAGAACTTCTCATGTCATCTTACCGTTTGTTAGAGATCTTATTCTCTGCTGGCACAGTTCTTCGTCACTAGCTTCTTCACGTGAACTTTCTTTTAGATGAAGAAGTGAGTTATACCATACTGATGAGCTCTAATAAGAGCGAACCGCGTCTATGGTTACTAACTGTGCTGGCCAGCCTCTGACGATGCCCTCATAAGGTGACTTGGAGGCTGAATTTTGTGAAACATAGCCAAGTGTTTATTTTATACTTTTTTTTAAACCTTGTTTCACCAAGTGTTGGATGACAATTAATTTTGTCTTTGTTGTTATATATTTATTTATTTTATTATATACCAAATGTGAATAGTTTTGGATTATATTTTAATATAGTTTTGCATTAAAATCTATTATATGCTTCAAGTAAAGTATCATTTCCGGAAGTTATATAATGACCAAAAAGGGAGGTGCGCAAAAAGACTGTACCAGAAAAAGAAATGTTTGTTAAAGATTAATTTTTGCAAGATGAATAAAATGAATAAATAGTATGCCTATTCGAAGGTATTAATGTTTCTTACAATCCTGAAACGATGTCAGTCGCTTGATCAGCTACACAATTTGCAAATGTGACCGAATCAAGAGGACAGGTCATCTGTGCTCGTCTGCCATAGAATGCACTCTGAACTTTGATTACTTTTCCTTTTTCACATTCTAGTTTCACTGGCCGATGACCTTCACATGTTAAATCGGCTTTAATATCTAAACAAAACACAATTAATTATTATTGTTCTAGTTGAACTTTTATTATATTTATTAGATAAACATTAAACTATATCGTCGGAAAGTGAGTAGGATTTTTTTTTTATCGGATTAGAATAAGATTACCTAATCTGAAATTTAGGATTAGCTAAAATGTTTTTAGAATCGAAATAGAAAAGAATTTTCAAAAAATTATATATTTTTTCCGTTTCAATTGTTTCTAAATTATATTAGTTAAAGAAACATTAAACAGAAGTGATGGAAAATTTAATTATTATCCGTATTTTTGTTTAATATATTTAGGAAACTCAGGACATCTTGCTAAATCAATGATTTTTTTTTACTTGAAACTGCCAGGAAAATAAACATTTGCCTGACCTTTAAGACTCAGGAATGCTTTGCTTTGCATGCCTAGTCAGGAAAATAACATATTGCCTGACTAGGCAGGTAATGAAACAGACGTGAGTGTCTAGTTACTTAGCAACATAAAATACTGACTGAATATGTAAGTCAAATATGTATTTTAATTTAAAATAATTTAAAATAAGTATTATTTGTTTATAAGTTTCAGGTAAAATGTTATACGTAACACGTCAGTAAAGCGTCGTACAGAATTCGCTCGGCATGAAACTACTTATCCTGTAATTGAATACTTTCCTGATTTTTGACGTAAATAACTATTCCGATCTCAATAATTTCTAAATTATATTAATTAATTAATTTATATATATATATATATATATATATATATATATATATATATATATATATATATACGAGCCCAAAATCATAATAGTTCGGCCGGCACAAAATTTTCTCTTATTGACATTTCATTTATTACAAAATACCCAATAAATATTTTATCCTTACAAAAATTATATTACTACCTTAAAATATATAATTTTAACTTTAAATAGCAACAAAAATTATATAGTTGTAACAACAATTAGGTTTTAAATAAAATAAAATAAACTATAATAGACGATTCAGAATAGTTCGGCCACTTATACATATTGCATAAAGTTGTCGGTGTTTGATTCAACTGTTGACATAACAATTGATACATTGTTAAAATCAACAAGATACTTGTCATTTGTTGTAAGTGATAAGTTTTTACACTAAAATGGCTCGAGGTAAAGCACTTAGTCAAGATTTAAGAATGTCCATAATTAATGCGTATAAGAATGGAATTTCGGCACGAAAAATTTCGATTTCACATTCGATTCCGCGATCTACAGTTCAAGATATTATTAATTTGTTTAAAGAAAATGGAAATGTCATGGAAGGTAAAAAAACTAGTCGCCCATCATCAACTTCTAATGCTGATCATCGAGCTTTAAGAAAAATTGTAAAACAAAATCGCCGATCAAATGCTCGAGATATTACCGTACAATGGCGGCAAATGATTGGAAAACAAATTTCTGTGTCTACCACTATAAGAAAAATTAAACAAATAGGATACAAGTTTTATAAGGTAATTTATTTTCTCGATATCTCTGTTAAAAAGAATTATTACTTTATTGTATTTTTTAATAGGCCAAAGAAAAACCTTTGCTTACAAAATCGCAACAGCGTAATAGGATGAAGTGGGCTAAAGAGCATAAAAATTGGACTAAAAAACAATGACATAGCGTTATTTGGAGCGATGAGTCCAAATTTGAAGTTTGCGTAGGAAATTGTAGAAAACGCATATTACGTACTTCAACCGAGACATACCAGACAGACTGTTTAGTTAAAAAAGTAAAGTTTTCTGCATACGTTATGGTTTGGGGTTGTATGTCTGCGAGGGGAGTGGGAAAGCTACATTTTATAAACGGCACTGTTAACGCCGATAAATATAAAAATATACTCAAAGATGTTTTTTTACCGTCGATTCCTTTATGTCAGTGTGTCGAAGGGAGCTATGTTTTCCAACAGGACGGTGCCCCATGCCACACGGCAAAAACAGTTAAACCCTGGTTTGAAAATAATAATATTCCAACTCTAAAGTGGATTTCCAGTAGCCCGGATCTGTCGCCAATTGAGTCCCTTTGGCATAAAATGAAGAAGGAACTGCGTAAGAATCCAGCACGCACAATAAACGAATTGAAAATAAAATTACAACAAGTATGGGATAATACTGAACCTGATGAGTGTGCAAAGTTAGTTGATACAATGCCAAATAGAATCAAAGCCGTTATAGTCAATAAAGGAGGCGTTACGCAATATTAAAATAGTGGCCGAACTGTTTTGAATCGTCTAATACAGTTCATTTTATTTTATTTAAATTCTAATGGTTATCATACTATTTTCTTTTTGTTGCTATTTGAAGCTGAAATTGTATATTTTACAGCAGTAATATAATTTTTGTAAGAATTAAATATTTATTGTTTATTTTTTAATAAATGAAATATCATTAAGGTAAGATTTTGTACCGGCCGAACTATTATGATTTTGGGCTCGTATATATATATATAGGGTGTTTCACAACTTAGAGCAAAAAATTAAAGGGTATATTCTGTACGACGTGCTGATCATGAAACAAAAAGATTTTTTTTTAAATCGCAAAATTATTTTCCATGTTTTCCAGTCCAAAATTTTTTGTTGCCACTGCCACTGGGTGGATGAATATGTTAAAGTTATTAATTAAATAAAATTCTATTATAAATAACTGCTAATAATTGAATTGTGTAATTATTCTGTCGTAGTTGATACCTACTTCATTGTTTGTGTTTAATAGGAAAGCGAATCCAGTGCAGTACTACAAAAAATGTTTTAGGTTAACAACCCTTAATTTTTCGAATTTAAAAAAAATCTTTTTGTTTCATGATCAGCACGTCGTACAGAATATACCCTTTAATTTTTTGCTCTAAGTTGTGAAACACCCTGTATATATATAAATATATAAATAAATAATAAAAATATAAGTGGATTATAACAATATCTAATTATATTACAATATTATCTGCTTACCTTGTAAAGTCACACAGGGATAAAAAACAAATAAATATTTAAGTTTTCCTGCACAGGGATCAGCAAAAATATTGTTATTGGCATCTTGAATACATTTCGGGTATCCTTCACATCTTAAATCAAACATAGAATGTAATTAAATACAAAAAGTATAGTCAGATTTTCGTAACGTGAACATTCCAACCTCAGTCGTAATTATTATTTATGATATTTGAACATAGTCAATAATTTAAAACATTTCTAATTATCAATATGCAACCTTGATGAAATATATAGTTATTTTAAACACGCAACATTTACTGCGTAAACCGTAATCTATTTGTTTTAGAATGTATGGAATGTTAATTTACGAAAATTTGACGGTATTTTGCAACATACAAATCGATAATAATATCCTGGAAACATGAGATATTCTTTATTGATCCTTTCATACAAGTAGAAGCACTTGCTCCAATTTTACCATCTAGCACATCAACAATTTTACCATTCGGGCAATTTAGGCTCACTTTTTTATGTTCGCAACTATGCGAATGTTTTACATCTACAATATTAACAAGTATTATAAATATATTATCTTATTATAATAACAAAATAAATACTTACTTGTATTTGCATGTGCAGAAATACACAAACAACTAACGTAGAGTAAAATATATAAATAATTCATATTTTCCTGAACAAGTGAACAGATTCACAGCACCAAGTTCAAGATTCTGACTGACTAGAAACAGGAAAAACAACTTTTAAATTAGTAATTCGTGTGTCAGTGAATATGCTATTTAATGATGTGTTCGAAAAAGGAAAAATATCTTATTATTATCACATTATGCGGTGTGTTATCTGTGGTATAAACTATATAAAAACAAATATTTTATCGGTCAAATAATTTGCGTCTACCGTGTTTATAAATCAACTTGAATACTGCAACAATTTTATTTTTAGAACTTTGCTGTCATATTTTATTTTTATGTTGAGAATCGCACTCAAGCTAAAAATTATATAAACTATCACACTGCGGCTCGGTGAGTGCGGACCCTGTACTGTAATTGGAATTAAATTTCTGTTGTACAGCGTAACATAAATAAATAAATAAATAATACTGCATGCATTGTTCTGAGCCATTTCATAAATTAAACGATTTTTAGATTCAAGAACTTGAAAATTATATATTTTTATAAATAATGCAACATAAATGTAGTTGTGGATCTTGTAGTAATAGCTTTATGTGTGGTTTAATTTTAAATATTGTTTATAATCTGTACCTATATAACTTGTTCTTTTGAATAATATGATTTTCAAGTAAATAATAACTTAAATCAAATTCATTATTGTTAATTTTATGTAATAGCCAAGTGCAACGACAACAATTAAATTTTAAAATTAGTTTAAATAAATAACAGCAAAGCGCGAAATTGCCTGTCATATATATGTATAATTAATATTGCTTTCAAATATTTGATTTGTTTTTATTTATTTAAATCAAGTTTTAAATTTTAACTTTTGGCAGTGCAACTGTCTATAAATATATAAAAGAACTCATTAGGTGCTTGGTATAGGTGAAAAGGGCAAAAATTAATTTAAAATTGATGTCCTATCTCGAAATGTGGGCCAAGAAAACATAATTGATATAGGCTATAGGTTGGACAGTTAAAAATATTCCTTTTTTGTGTGAAACATTTCCTTCGATTCATAATAGTTGAGAAGTTATTTGAGAAGAAAAAATTGGACCAGTTTAATTGAAAGAAATATATCATCACACCTTTTACCCATTATTAGATGTGGCACTCTGCAGTAGCAGATTTGGGTTTGTGATATATGTAAAAATCACGGCTCCAAAAGATGTTACTGAAGGGGAGCAACAGGGACAATTTTGGAGTAAGGAAATGACTACTCTGTATAAAATAAAATTAAATAATGATTAACATTAAATTTAATAAAAAATAAGTTATATATAATATAAATTAAACCAAATTAAAACAACTAATGACAGTATAAATTTACTCGTATAGAAAATTTAATTTAATTAACAAATTCGAATTAATATTATTCATTTTATGGTATATACATATAACATTAGGCTTAAAAGTTCGACTGTCATTTGAATGAATAAATCGTATTTACTTTGAAAGTCAATTTATTTGTCGTTTACTATACCGAACATTAACATTTCAATTTTCAAAAGAGTGTTAGCTAATCATGAACTTTAGATTATACAAATTAAATTAATCTCAATTCTCAAAGAACTTAAAATAAACTTGAATATAATCTTGTTACCATTTAGTTTTGGGAATGTGATTTGAAATAACATTAGCTAAAACTATTTTGAGCATTCAGCTGTAAATATATTGTACATGCATTGTTTATTTTAAACTAATTCAGACGTAGGAATATGAGTTAGCGTCTCGGCGAACCCTTGAGAGCCCCTTCCAAAACGTCGCTGGTTCACAGTCATATTGCACTTCTAAATATTTAACTATACCTTCACATGGGTCACCAAATACGTCATTTACTGCTCTAATTTCACAATTGTGTTTTCCGTTGCATCTTAAAAACAATTATTATTATTATTCAAACTTCAAGCATTTTAAAAAGATCTTAAACATTTATAATTTTATATTTTCCTCTACTAAAAATAGTGCTTCAAAGAATCTAAAAAGAAGGTAATAAAAGCAATTAACTAATGTTATACTAAAAGAACAAATATCTACTACAAAAAAACCTATCTTATTAAAAGAACCTACATACTTAAATCTGTACCTAAAATATAAATGATAATTTAAAGTAATACTAATACTGCAACTAATTTAATAATAAACCACTACCTGCAAACACAAAATTAAAGAAAAATATACCAACTGAAAGCTACCATGGTGTCAAAGTTGATATATCGGGATCAACACCGTAATATACTTTATATACGACTAACTAATAATATTATCATTATATATGCGTTTTTTGCTATATAATGCTATATATTAATCCCGCCGGGAATAATGAGTCGGGAATAATGGTCATTATTCCCGCTCGTGAACCAATCAAAATGCTTAAAACATGGATCATTGTTTTATTGTGCCATCGGAACAGTGTTGCCATAGCGAGTCATATTTAAATTAAACATGCTCGTTGCTAAGTTCACTGTTGTTAACGAATCGGAAACCAACAAAACGAAATAATCGTTGAGAAGTTGTCAAAAACGGTCTTGCAAATTGTGTTAAATGATTGTGTTTAATGATTGTGTTTAACTGGAATTGAAAAAATGGACAGTATTACAGAAGACAGTATATCTTCTACACCACCAGAAATAACGAAAATCGCTGATGCTACTACATATGGTTTATTACCGCAAAAGTCTAAAAATTTCTATGACAAAGCATACCAACGTTTTATGGACTGGCGTATTAAAATGAAGATAAATTCGTATTCAGAAAATGTATTGTTGGCATATTTTACTGAATTAGGTGAAAAATACAAATCATCTTCATTATGGTCTTTTTACTCCATTTACTCATTTCAATTAGATGTAAATTTATTAGGTAAATAGATGTAAAATTAATAGATAATAAATAATATGAAAATTGACTAATTTTTATTAAATTAGTCGTATTTGTTAGTCGTATATAAAGTATAGTATACAACTCGCTATAATGGATGCTTTTATTCCCGAGGATGAAGTTTGCGAGCGAGCGGAGCGAGCAAGGGTTGTTATCATCCGTATAATATACTATTACTTTATTTCATTTATTTCATCAAAATTTAGTAATGTTACTTGCAAAAAATATGCAACTATCGAATAAATATTGACAGTTTTCAATTCTAAATTCAACAGAATATATATGAGATAAATCAATTTTTAATCATGAAATTTGTTAGGAACGATAAATTTTCACACATTTCTTTTTACCTCACCCGTAAATAGATAGTAAGTTTCGTGAAAATAATGTAGTTATAACATAAAATCTGACAAGAAACATATTGATATTTTGATGATTTATATTCTTTAGTTAAAGCTTATCAAATTGTAATAACGTTCTACATTTATCTTCTTATTGAATTCTCATATTCTCGTAATATAACAAGTAGTATAAAAATTGCTGAAAATATTTTGACATAAATTATGAGTTGTTATGGAAATGGAAACATAACGAGTGCGAAGCACGAGTTGTGTTTCCTATTTCCGTAACAACGAATGTATATTTATGTCAAAATATTATCTGTCAATTTTCATACTACGAGTTGTATTCGGCTTGAGAATTTACCAAACAAGAGTTAATTAACAAGAATAGTTAGGTATTTATTTGCACATTATTAATTAGGTATTACAGTGATGAAAATTTTGAATATGAAATGTACACTGAACACAAATGTAGAATTGACGTTTATGAAAATATTGAAAATATCATTTATTTTATTCGTAACCAAGGATATTATTAATAGTGGTATTTCCGATGAAATTTCACTAGTGATGAATTTCCGACGAAATGTACATTTCATTGGTTCATTTTCAAACAAATTCATGATCCTATTGGTTGACAGTGACGTGTGGTGAATTCTCATAATAATAACATTATGAAATAATTATCTGACGTTGAAAATACTTTTAAATTGTTATAAAATAGCTATTTATGAAACTAGTAAGGAATTGAAGGTTATTACCTTACGCATGTGAAATTTGCAGAACGAGGCGTAGCCGAGTTATGTAAACACATATGTAAGGTAATAACCTATTTCCTTACTAGTTTCATACAATATTTTTTCTAATTCCGTTCTAATAAATATGAAAGAGCGTTTTTGAAATTATGAAATTTTGACATATTAAAGACAGTTATAAATTCAAAAAATAAAAGAATAACACATCAGAATTCGTCTACCAAGATATCTGTTGCTATGTTACCTCATTATTTCACTAGTTAAATAATACAGTTCATTACCTAACTCAAATAAGTGAAATAAAACGTCTATTTCCTAACGGAAGTAGAAAAGAGCATTTAAATATATTAGAAGTTATAATTTTGTAAGTACCAATCTTACAAAATAATATGTTACCAAAAATAGTTCAACAATAACCTGTATTATTAAAAGTGTTTCCGGTATAATAATCGACCGGAAATAACTTTGAACATGAGAGCAGGAAATTACATATAACTAATATTACATGTTAAATCTCTATGTTCACCCTTACGCTGCGCTACATGATATATGAAACAAATTGGGGTTCATTAGGGAAAAGATGGTATGAAAAATTATATCTTTGCATCGCTCTCATTCATCATCATCATCTGTGGCGCTACAGCCCAAATCGGGCCTGGGCCTACCGGACACACCGTGCCGCAGTTTTTACACTGCCGTACTGCCGGTTTTCGTAATCGAATGCTACATTATTTAAGGCGTATAAGTGACTAGTTTATAGCGCCCGAGTGTGATAAATACATGTAACTGTATTTTATATTTTACAACAAATCACACATTGTCGACAGGCGGATTCGAACTGACGAACCTTGGTTCGGGTGACGTCACTGTATGTTAAGAGATGTGCCTTAACACGCTCGGCCACCGCGCCTCATTAGATAATAATAATAAGTTGATAGAGGAAAATATACAATATCAAATACCCTTACATTTGTAAAGATCTATTATTGTAGATCTTACTTACTTTTCTTCTAAAATATGTTTGGTTTTTCCTGCTCGGCAGTTCGTATTATCTGTCCTATCTTCTCGAGGACAAGTTGAAGTTGAAGTTCGTCCATAGTTCGCTTTGATTATTTTAATCCTTTCGTCTTTGCTGCAATTGATTTCCATTGTTTGTTCTTCACAACTGACTTTTGTATCATATGTACACATTACTTCATAGTCTGCATGAGGACAATCTCGTTTTCTCTCACATAGCAAAGGTGGAAGTATTATGGAGTCGTCGAGACATTGCTGACCAATAATTGGAGATGATTTTGGACAACAATCACCTGCAAGTTATTTAAAAGTTATTATAATATATAATTAAATTTGATGAGATTATAAATAGGAAACTAAAAAGGTTCTCGTGTTTTATTCTGTCATTAATAATATTTGTTTGTTTAATAACATATCATTATACGAGTTGTTTAAGACGATGTATTGTCCTAAAAAACGAGTGTGACAATACGTCGTAAATAACAAGTGTAATACATATATTATTATTTTGTTTTACTTTGCATTATTTATTTCCTGGAAATTATACAATTTCAATTGCAAAAAATGTCAAACTACAATTTAGGGATTTATGTGATATGTGGTAACTCTGCCGAATAAATTTTGATATATACTATTTTCATTTTAAACTCGAGGGATCGGCATAAACGATTAAATGCACCGCAATTACGTTTACAAAGGAACTCAAAATATGATCCGTCATAACTGGTTTCACAAGGTTCACACAGGGTTGTACAGCCCCATTCGTCGGTACGGTCAATCATAGGAAAAAACAAGAATAATTTTAGGCTGAATATGACCCTCGATAAGCGATATGGGGTAGCCGCACTAATGGATTTCATTGTAGTTATATGGGACAGGGACGTTTAATCGTTTTATGCCGATTCCTTGAGTTTAAAATGAAAATAGTATGTTTTTAAGGCACGACAAATTTTCAGACCTTTTTTACCTTATATATGTCTAGAGAGTAATTTAGTAATTTTCGTGCAAATTATGTAGGATAATATAAAATCTGAAAAAAAGTTTTTTATTCTTTTGATATAATCAGGGATGTGCGCGTAGTCTACTGCAAGTAATCTACGCCATTCTCTACGTGTAAACAATCATGTAGTCTACGTCTTCATTTTTCATGTAAACAATGTAGACTATGTAGACAATGAAAACACCTGTGTTCACTTAAGTCATATTAAAATTTTATCCCTAGAACTAGGGAATTTTAAAAGTTGGTAGAGATTTTTATTATTATTCTAGGGATTACATGAAAAAAAAAATTAGTTGTGCTGGACGAAACGTTCAAAATTTGTCAACTGGTTACTGTTAAAAATAGCGCCAAAGAAAACTCTGTCTGGTGAGATGGCGCGTTGATCGATTTAAAAAATATGACAGTTCGCCCAAGACCCAAGACAGACAATCGTCTAGTAATGTACGAGCACTTGCTTTTTCAGTTTTATTATATAAAGACCGATAATGACCCGAGCTAACGAATACGAATACATGTAATAGTTATAAAGGAATAAATTTAGGTTATGTTGAATTTTACAACTGTCAGATGCATTATCTACATTGTTTACATTGTCTACGTCGCTAGAATTGTCGACGTATGTCTACGTGTAAATGTAGACAATTAAAGATTACACGTAGATGCACATCTCTGGATATAATATCTTAGGTTATAGCGTATCAAATTGTATTATTGTATTAAATTGTTTTTCTTATTGTGTTTTCTTAATAATAATATGAAATATTTATATGATGTCAAGAGACCTTTCAAATTGTAATAAAAGAACACTTTAAAATATTTGAGGTTATCATTTTGAAGTGACATTTAAAATATGACTGTATATTAATACCAATCTTACAAAATAAAAAGTTACTAAAAATAGTTTAACAAAAGCCAGTATTATTAAATTGTTTTCAGTAATATGTGAACACAAAGTATAAAATAATTACCTGATTCAGGAACACATCTGTATTTAACATATAAATATTTATGAGTTCCAAAACATGGGTCACCAAAAATACTATTTGATGCCATAACACTACAGGTTTCTTTAAGATTACATCTGTAACATAATATAAGAATTTTATTATTTACCTATAATATAATGGCTTGATTAAGTGTGTGGTATAATGGTTTATTAGTTCCTAGTGAATGTTAGATGAATAAACAAAACGTAATTAACAATTTTCCGGAATTTTCAAAGAGCTTGAAAATTATCGATTGTTTCGTTGAGTAGCAACGATTGAGATAGTTTTGCTTTAAAAAATCCCGAGCGCGAAGCTGATTATTTTTTCAACTCCAATTTCGACTCATAAGAGTGTGGCATTTAACATTTTCGTGGAAATGTCAGAACTGTCAGAAAAATGATTGTTTATCGCCTAGCAACCTAGCCGGGAAATTTTCGAAAAATTATCACTGATAATATCATAAGAGCGTTAATTCTTTCCGGAAATTTTTAGGAGTGCATTTCAACAACGTATTAATCGGCCCGAGTGGAACACGAGGGCCCGATTACGTTGTTGGAATGCACGACAAAAAATTTGCCGGATGTGAATTAATGCTCGAATGTAGATTCGGTAAGAAAATCGTAACGACACCGCTACAAAAAGCAAAAATACATAAATTAATATTTAAATTTTATTCGAAATAATCAAGTTGGAATAGCATCGTAATAAAATTATTGACAACAAAAAACAATTACTGAAAAATTCGAGCAAAATGTCACGTTTTGGTTCCCTGTCATTACAAAATATTACAGCTCATCAAAGTTACAGGGAATAGTAATGCGCATTCTATTCGGCCTTATTTGCAAATGGATGCAGAACATCATAAAAATATAATAAAAAGCATGAGGAATGAAAAAAAACCTGAATCTGGTAGTATCATTTGTTCTTCTACTGCTAACACTTTATCAGATTCTTCTTACAAAGGAAGCATTACTTATAACAATTGTGTTTTTAATTTTAATTAATATGCGTTAGTTACTGCTTTCTTGATTATACTGACCGTTAAAAAAAAACTATAATTTCTAAACATTCAATATGACGTTTCACTATATTGTCCAACTGTCAAATTTGACATAAAAATTTCCACTTATTAATTTCACTTAGGTTGGTCTAGGAATGAAAAATTTCCAAGAAAATCTTGACGTTGCTAGGTAACCCATGCTCGTATAAGTGTTTCTATTGGTCGTTAATTAGTGTCGTACGATTTTCATATATAATGTAACAAGTAGTATGAAAATTGCTGAAAATATTTTGACATAAATTATGAGTTGTTATGGAAATGGAAACATAACGAGTGCGAAGCACACTTGTGTTTCCAATTTCCGTAACAACGAATGTATATTTATGTCAAAATATTATCTGTCAATTTTCATACTACGAGTTGTATTCGGCTTGAGAATTTACCAAACAAGAGTTAATTAACAAGAATAGTTAGGTATTTATTTGCACAGTGATGAAAATTCTACATTTTTTCATTGTACATTTAATATTCAAAATTGACGTTTATGAAAATATTGAAAATATCATTTATTTTATTCGTAACCAAGGATATTAATAACAGTGGTATTTCCGATAAAATTTCACTAGTGATGAATTTCCGACGAAATGTACATTTCATTGGTTCATTTTCAAACAAATTCGTGATCCTATTGGTTGACAGTGACGTGTGGTGAATTCTCGCTGTAATACTACTGTGATTGAATGAAAAGTTATGAGAGGAATTCTCAAAGAAAAATTTTGTAAATCCTAAAACTAATTAAAAATCGGCAGAGTGCCAAACCTAGTAATGGGTAAAAGACGTGATGATATATTTATTTATTTTACTCTGTACAATAGAAACTTAATCTCAATTGCAGTACAGGGTACGACTCACCTAGCCGCAGTGTACAAGTTCTTATATTTTTAACTTGAGTGCTATTCGAACTCGAGATCTTCGGATTCAAATAGTGTAATGCTACCCATACCATCGTACAGACAGACAATTAAATTACTTCAGAAAAGTGTATAAAATTATGATTGCTCTACCAGAAAAGAAATGTTTGTTAAGGATTAATTATTGTAAGATGAATAAAATGAATAAATGTTCAGTGAATGTTTCAAGGGTTTGTGCTACCCCATTTGATTCAACATAGGGTGATATTATGCATGTTTGAAGTTGTTTATGTTTCTTACAGTCCTGAAACGATGTCAGTCGCTTGATCAGCTACACAGTTAGTAGTTAAGATCGGACCATTAGGACAAGTAATCTGTGATCGTCTTCCGTAGTTTGCACTTTGAACTTTAATCACTTTTCCTTTTTCACATTCTAATTTCACTGGTTGCTGATCTTCACATGCTAAATCGACTTTAATTTCTAAACAAAAAACAGGATTAATTATTAGCTTTCTAGTTGAACTTTTATTATATTTATTGGGTAAACACTAAACCATATTGTCGCATAGTGATTAGGATTTTTTTTTATCAGATTAGAATAAGATTATATAATCTAAAATTCAGGATTAGCTAAAATATTTTTGAGAATCAAAATAGAAAAGAATTTTCAAAAATTATATATTTTCCGATCTCAATAGTTTCTAAATTATATTAATTAATTAATTAATTTATATATATATATATATATATATTAGAGATGGGCGAATATCATCCGCGAATAGTCGAATGCCGCGAATATTGACATTATTCGATATTCGAGATTTTCGAATATTAACGTCAGTATAGCGAACATTAGAATATCTCGAATATCGCGCCATACGTTCACCTCAATTTTTGACTATGTTTTTCTTTATCATTTGTACATAAACTTAAAGCTATTACAATACTACAATACAAAGATATTTTGTTTCAAAACCATGAAGACGTACCTTATTTCAAATTTGATTTTCGCCAACATCAGCCCGTACGTTTCACCTTAAATTTGAAGTTTTCGTCCTTTTCTTTTCTTGTTTGTTTGAATTTTATTTTATCTTAACAATTTCATTCAAATAATGAAAAGGGCATAATTAAATTATTATTAATAATAAATAAATTAGCTTTTAGGAGTATTCGAATATTCGAGTACCTCGAATATTCGAGATCTGATTAATATTCGCATTCGATATTCGAATTCGAGAAATTTGATATTCGCTCATCTCTAATATATGTACAGGGTGTTTCAGGACTACTGTAACAAACTTTAACAGCTTATTCCTGAGGTCATTTTGAGCCAAAAATGTCATATAAACATAGGTCCTATTCCTTCTAGTTACCAAAATACAAGAGGTTGAAGTTCTATAAATAACACGAAATTTTCAAATTTTTCTAATCAAGATTCTTTCGGAAAACAAAAATGCACGCAAATAGGGGATGGGAAAGTTGGCTTCTATTTGGATATCTGTCTTGGTACTCTCTGAACGCATAACGGGCATTACCATTACATAATCCATAAATAAAAATCATATCTGAATATTCAGCAATACTAATCCATCCATTATGAAACAATAATACAATCAAAAGTACAACAATTTTTAATTAAGACAAATAAGGTATGACTTTTCAATAAAATTCTTGTTTTCCGAAAGTATCTTGATTACAAAAATTTGAAAATGTCGTGTTATTTATAGAACTTCAACCTCTTGTATTTTGGTAACTAGAAGGAATAGGACCTATGTTTATATGACATTTTTTGCTGAAAATAACCTCAGGAATAAGCTGTTAAAGTTTGTTACACTAGTCCTGAAACACCCTGTATATATATATAATTTTCAAAATAGAGTGTATGCTTGCCATATTTATATTTTTTATCTAAATAAATTTTTAAACATTAACATTCTTCTCATTAGCTTTATTTTGATTGCAACTTGTAGAATCTCCGGTAAACAAAAAGAATACGTTTTTGAGGTTCTCAATAATTAATAGGAAAGAGTATTCGGACAAAAATAATTGGAAAAAGCTGATATAGATCCTAAAGTCAATTTTATAATTATAAATAATGCAACAAGCTTTAGGTGTATAGTGTCACTTTTAACTTGAATGCGATTCAAACTCGGGATTTCCGGATTCGAATTCTATACACACAACTGTACTGCCGGTTTAAATGTTTCAATTCTGAGTTTAACCAGAGTACGTTCTGTAATTGAAGATTTCAGAAGACATGATAAAATTATTTAGTTAAAACTTATTTTAAATATATAACTCTTTTACAGCGAATATATACAATGCAAGAGTTGATAACATATTTTGAAAATATCTTAAAATAAAATAATAAAAATATTTCTATATTTAGTGTATTAATTCTTAGTTAGTAATTAAACAATTATGTAATTAAGTAGATTATAAAATATCTAATTATATTACAATTGGAAGCGTTTTAGTTAAAAAAATAATTACAGCAATTAATTGTTTTAAAATGAAAGGAACATTTAAATTTCATCCTTGTAAATATGATAATATCTGCTTACCTTGTAACGTCACACAGTGATAAAAAACAAATAAATATTTGAGTTTTCCTGAACAGGGATCAGCAAAAATATTGTTATTGGCATCTTGAATACATTTCGAGTATCCTTCACATCTTAAATCAAACATAAAATGTAATTAAATACAAAAATATAGTCAGATTTTCGTAACGTGAACATTCCAACCTCAGTCGTATTTATTATTTATGATATTTAAACATTGTCAATAATTTAAAACATTTCTAATTATCAATATGTAACCTGATCAATATATAGTTATTTTATAATTAAAAATGATTTATTAAAAATCTATAAATCAACTAAATGTATTTATTAATGGTGGAATAAAATGATATATAACGTGTCTGTCAGAGAAATGAAAAAAATCACAATATTTCACAATAAAATTGCTCAAATTATACCGGGTGTCTACTTTTTTTTCGAACTTAGGAAATTCAATGTTAAAATTTTGATTTAGCGATATCTTTTTACCTATTCATAGGGTTGTGCCGTGGTCAATTGCCTGGTCAATTGATCAAAAATATTTGACGGCCAAATAATACGGTCAAATAATTTAAATGGAAACGCCACGACATCTGTTGTTCAATAGAAATAGCTACTTACTATTATTACATGAATATATCTAGTTTGGTATTCTGGGTTCTGGAGAATTTGCTTACTTTACTTTACAAATAAAATAAATACATATTATTTCATTTCATTACGTCTTTTACTTTATTTTCCCCTTTATTTTGAATTTGATGTGGTTTTGTTATTTAGTTGTTGTTGGTTTTTCATTTTCAGTACTATTGAATGTAGTTAACAGTACTATATAAATAAATTACAATTTTAATTGTGATTTTTATTAACAGTTTCTTGGTCAATTGACCGGTCAAATAGTCGGTCAATTGACCGAAAAATATTTGACTGGTCCAATGCACAACCCTACCTATTAATTTTAGTCATAGAGTATAAGTTTGTAGTTTAATTGTTTCTTATATCCGAGTTAGAAGCAAAAGAAAATACACGCTTTAAAGCAATTATCAGAGTGCCTTGAGAAATAAAACAAATTAGATAACTTATTAATAGGTATTTATTTGTCTCGATTATGTAAAAAAAAGAAAATAATAATTGCTATAATTAATTTTATTATTAAATTAAATGCTCGAATAAATAAATAAATAAATAAAGTAGAGTAAGCTTCCAATTCTGGTCCCATATGTCAAATAATGTCAGACACAACAAACAAATTATTGTTTTATTTCTCATGGTACTCTGATAATTGCTTTAAAGCGTGTATTTTCTTTTGCTTTTAACTCGGACATAAGAAACAATTGAACAACAAACTTATACTCTATGAATGCAATTTTTCATTCTGAACATTTTTCTACAGTACAATTTTGTTCTAAAATGAATAGGTAAAGAGATATCGCTAAATCAAAATTTTAACATTGAATTTCCTATGTTCGGAAAAAAAAGGAAACACCCGGTATATAAGAAGTAGTATTTACATCGTAGCATCGATCATATAAAACATGCATATAATTGATTAGCTTCTAATAACATATTACGTTCAATTTTAACTCCATTTAAAATATCTGATGTTTGTATTACTTGGTTTTAATCATTTTATTTTATTTGTGCAAAATGGACAACGTTTTGAAATTATTTTTTGGTTATCCAGTCAATAATAATTTAAATTAGAGATGGGCGAATATCAAATTTCTCGAATTCGAATATCGAATACGAATATTAATCAGATCTCGAATATTCGAGGTACGGCTAGAAAAAATATTTATACAAATCAGTAATTTAAATCAAAAATTATTATTTATTATTATTATTTGTAAATCAAGTATTCGGTATTTATATATATATATATAAAACAAAACAAAAGATATATGACAAGTAAATAAACAGAAAAATTTGCGAAAATACAGAGTTCAACAATTATTAATCATTGCAGTCAGAATACAAAGTAAGTTTCCTTAATAATAAAAAGGTTAAAAGATTAAATAAGATTTCTCTTTTCAGGAAATTTGAAGCTAATTTCTAATTACTTATCTAGCTGATTCTAATATATTATATATTACCGAAAATTTGATAGAGAACTACATGTAATGAAGTTAGAACAGAAAATAAATTAGCTATCTAAATTTACAGAACTGCAATTATTAAAGTATTTTCAATAACTCCTAAAAGTTAATTTATTTATTATTAATAATTATTTACTTATGTCCTTTTCATTATTTGAATAAAATTGTTAAGAAAAAGACGAAAACTTCAAATTTAAGGTGAAACGTAAGGGTTGATGTTGGCGAAAAACAAATTTGGTTTTGAAACAAAATATCTTTGTTATTAATAACTTCAAAGTATTGTAATAGCTTTAAGTTTATGTACAAATGATAAAGAAAAACATAGTCAAAAATTGAGTTTAGCATATAGCGCGATATTCGAGGTATTCGAATGTTCGCTATACTGACGTTAATATTCGAAAATCTCGAATATCGAATAATGTCAATATTCGCGGCATTCGACTATTCGCTGATGATATTCGCCCATCTCAAATTTAAATGATAAAACAAAATATTCGAACTATATGTGCTTAGTGGTATCAATTTGGATTATGAATTTGAGACCCTGGGTTTGATACCCACATTGTCCTAGTGGCTTCCCCTCCACTAACATTTTGGCGGCCGTGATTTGACGGCTAATAACTGAATTTCACGCGAATAAATATATTACTTATCGATATCTGCTACGATAGAGTGTCACACTAAATAATGGGTAAAAGGACTGGTGATATATTTAATTATTTACATATTTAATTTGTTTGAATTAAAATTACCCCTCCGTTAATAGTTGTTGACCGCAGCCACGCGCATAATACTTACCGAAATTTGTCACGGCAGAGTGCCACACCCAGTAATGGGTACATTGCGTGATAATATATTTATATTATGGTATCGAGTCGGCCTGTGGATCTTGAGAACCCTGGTTCGATCCCCACAGACGACAAACAATTTTCACCAATTTAAAAAACCTACCCCTGTGGCTCCTTCACCACTAATATCTTTGGAGGCCGTGATTTGACGGCTGGTAACCGCACTTCACGCGAAAAAATATATCACTTACCGAGATCTGCTTAGGCAGAGTGCCACACCCAGTAATGTGTAAAAGGCGTGATAATATATTTATATTTATTTAATTAATTTTAAAAAAAATCTAATATTACGCACAAATAAAATATAGTCAAGTTATTCAATCATCAGTTATTTTTCGTTGTTTATACTAGTTTTACCTTCAAATTAATTAATTAGTATGACGTTTGAAGCACTAATTATCCAAAATTATGAATAATCTATTGTGTAAATAGCTCTAATTTCGGTAATTTCCATTCAAACTAAAAATAATGCATGAAGCTATTTAACTTTAAATTTAATTTAAGACGTATATATTCGACATCTCTGTCGGTCTAGTAAATATGTTAGAATTTAATCATCTTTACGAATTAGTCTGTTATTTATTAGATTAATTTTCACCAAACATTCCTCTCCGGGTACATCATATTCATAATTTCGTTTACACAAACTCGTTTATTCCTCTTACTCAGAATCTGTCGTTCCCGCAACAAACAGAAGTTATGTGAACTATCATTCATACGATATTTGTTCACTGAACTCATAGATAAGTTATCTGGCCACTTTCTCAACATTAACTAACGATATCACAATGTATTAGAAAAGAGAAAATTATTAGCACAAATATTTAATTACAAAACGGATATAATCACAGACATAATTGACAACATGTTTTTTTTGTCTACACACAACGTTTACTGCGTAAACTGTAATCTATTTGTTTTAGAATGTATTGTTTAGCAATAAACAATTATATACAATTATTGTTTATTGTAATCGATCGATTCGTTATCTGATCTAGTTTAATGCCCGTTTGGAATTGTGTCAAATTATTGAAAAATAAACAAGTTATTGCATTTTGAATAGGGAACTGAAGGCAAAAGTGAAAGTGGCCTAGAGGCACGGATTAAACTTATTTTAAAAATCTCAAAAAATTAATTTGTTACCTTTTTGTGATTTTAAACCAGATTTCGGGTGGAGACCGACAAAATTCGAACTTACCCAAAATAAGGGCCACCCTAATAGTTATTTTAAACACGCAACATTTACTGCGTAAACCGTAATCTATTTGTTTTAGAATGTATGGAATGTAAATTTACGAAAATTTGACGGTATTTTGCAACATACAAATCGATAATAATATCCTGGAAACATGAGATATTCTTTATTGATCCTTTCATACAAGTAGAAGCACTTGCTCCAATTTTACCATCTAGCACATCAACAATTTTACCATTCGGGCAATTTAGGCTCACTTTTTTATGTTCACAACTATGCGAATGTTTTACATCTACAATATTAACAAGTATTATAAATATATTATCTTATTATAATAACAAAATAAATACTTACTTGTATTTGCATGTGCAGAAATACACACACAACTAACGTAGAGTAAAATATATAAATAATTCATATTTTCCTGAACAAGTGAACAGATTCACAGCACCAAGTTCAAGATTCCGACTGACTAGAAACAGGAAAAACAACTTTTAAATGAGTAAGTCGTGTGTCAGTGAATATGCTATTTAATGATGTGTTTGAAAACGGAAAAATATCTTATTATTATCACATTATGCGGTATGTTATCTGTGGTATAAACTATATAAAAACAAATATTTTATTGTTCAAATAATTTGCGTCTACCGTATTTATAAATCAACTTGAATGCTGCAACAATTTTATTTTTAGAACTTTTCTGTCATGTATTATTTTTATGTTGAGAATATAATACTGCATGCAATGTTCTGAGCCATTTCATAAATTAAACGATTTTTAGATTCAAGAATTTGAAAATTATATATTTTTATAAATAATGCAACATAAATGTAGTTGTGGATCTTGTAGTAATAGCTTTATGTGTGGTTTAATTTTAAATATTGTTTATAACCTGTACCTATACAACTTGTTCTATTAAATAATATGAGTTTCAAGTAAATAATAACTTAAATAAAATTAATTATTATTCATTTTTATATTATTTTTAGAAGTTGATGTTATGCTTCTGCAGATCTGATTATTATGTTTTATGTTCCTGCAATATTAATTATTAAATATATGTTTCTTTTATTTGTTATAATACTTTGAAAGTAGAATAAAATAATACAGATAACATGAATACTTACGTGATTCTTTATTTTGCTAGTACAAATAATACATTGTTTTAATATATAATTAAATAATTATACAATTAAATTAGAAAGTATATTTAGAACAGATTCTCGATAACAATCAGCAGGGTAATTGAAAAATATATCACACCTCTTTTACCCATTACTGGGTGTGACACTCTGCTGCAGCAGATCTCGATAAGTGATATATTTTTATGCATGAAGTGTAGTTACCAGCCGTTAATAGGTTTTTGAGATCGCCAAAATCTATTTTCACAGGCGCGGTGACCGAGCGTGTTAAGGCACATCTCTTAACATACTGTGACGTCACCCGAGCCAAGGTTCGTCAGTTCGAATCCGCCTGTCGACAATGTGTGATTTGTCGTAAAATGTAAAATACAGCTACATGTATTTATCACACTCGGGCGCTATAAGCTAGTCACTTATACGCCTTAAATAATGTAGCATTCGACTACGAAAACCGGCAGTACGGTAGTGTAAAAACTGCGGCTCGGTGTGTCCGGTAGGCCCAGGCCCGATTTGGGCTGTAGCGCCACAGATGATGATGATGAAAATCTATTTTCCAGGTCATTTTGATCATATGCACTTTTTTCAGGGGTTAAAAGGGGATGGGGCTTGAAATTACGATATTCAACTGAAATAGAGTTTTAGGTTCAAAACTAGTTACTCGGGGGTTTTAGGGGTCGCTGAATCTATTTTCGAGGTTACCAATGTTGAACGCGTAATATTTTAGTATTATTTAATTTCATTTATGGCGATTCTTGCTTTTACCACCTTTCAGGGGTGGTTTGTACCCCTAAAAATCCACTTTCGGAAGAAACAAAATAGGGGTTCAACATATTTAAAGTTCTATTAGTGTGCCAAGTTTCATTTAAATCTATGAATGACACTAGGGTATTGTTACTTTTGAGCCATCTACCCCATAGGATATATTAAACAATATCTTAACAATATCATTAAATGACAATCAATATAATTATTACAATTTGTACTGTATTTTGGGGTAGGTGGCTCAATGGTATCGAGTCGACTTGTGGATCTTGAGAACTCTGGTTCGATCCTCACAGCCGACAAACAATTTTCACCAATTTAAAAAATCTACCTCTGTGGTTCCTCCTCCACTAATATCTTTGGAGGCCGTAATTTGACGGCTGGTAACCGCACTTCACGAGAAAAAATATATCACTTACCGAGATCTGCTTAGGCAGAGTGCCACACCCAGTGATGGGTAAAAGGCGTGATGATATATTTATTTATTTTATAGTTATTATTAACTTTCTTTGAAGATAGAAAAGCTAACTCTTGTAGCAACAATTATTTTAATATTAAAAGCGTTGTACATACTTTAATGACAAATTATTTTTATAAATGTTTTGTTTAACTTAACATTGTTCTTTTGAAATTTTATGAATACAATAAACTATTATCGATGGTCCGGAAAAGAAACGTTACAAATTCAAAAACACTATTTTTAAGTTATTAATACTGTTTTTCGTTAAAGAAAATGTATCATATTCGCTGGAAAATAGATAGAAAAGTCTAGATGAAAATGCGGAGAACTTCTAAAAAATGTGATTATTTGACTTGTGTGATTTTTTTGTCCCGACCAGCGATATTGTCTTAAAGATGTTGAGAGGAATATGACCATCAATTAGTGACAGATCTTGGTTCTATTTTGTGAGATCCTGCGCCTGAAAATAATAACATTTTATAGTTATCTAACTGAATATTTAAATATAATATTTAATTTACCTAGTTCACATTCATATTGAACTTGTAAATATTTAACTATTCCTTCACATGGATCACCAAATACACTATTTGATGCATTAATCTCACATTTATGTTTTCTGTCACATCTATAAATAAAAATCTTTATTAACATTTAAAAGTAAAACATTTTTAAAAGATACACTTGATAACGAATGAAGATTATATCAATAGAAACGTCAGGGGCGGATCCAGACTTCGAATTAAGGGGGGGTCATGAAGTGAATTTTGTCTCTGGGGTAGGGGAGGGGGGTTTCACCTCAAAAATTTTCCCTAAGAACGCCAACACTTTTTAAATAATAAAGTTTCAATATCTAAACGGTTTTTCGATAGAATACAAAAATTATTGAATTAGAAGTGCAAATGTCGGTAGTCACATACTTGACTAGGTCTTAAATAGAATACCTCTTCCATCTGCGGGTCGAAATAATATCCCCACAAAATATTGGTTTTTGGCTATTTATTAGAATAATAAATCAAACAATAGTTCTTAATTATCTTAGAATTTTAAATTCTTAGATAATATTTTCTATTTAGTTTGTTTAACAAATTGAGTTATCGTAAATAATGATATCATTATTCATTATTATGTATTAGGGCCAACATTTAAAAAAAAGTCTATGTTGGGGGGGTCATGACCCCCATGATCCCCCCGCTGGATCCGCCCCTGAGAAACGTTGTGTTATATATTTCTAAAAAATAAAGGCAATGAAAGTTGCAAATTCATCTTTTATTACTTTTTAAAAGATTTTGAATATTTCATAGGTTATATTTTCCGCTACTAATAAATATATGTTCTTGACTTGAAAATAAACAATTTTTTAAAGTTTGATTTGAATACAACGACTTGATTGCTTTGGATTAAACTCTGTGTATTGTTTAAATGTTTATCAACGTAACTTCAATCTTATATAAGAAAAAATCTGCTGTGTGCACCACAGTACTTTCCCAACTATAAATTTAGATAAGGTTACTTCCATGAAGATTTTATATCAGTTAGTATAATTTCAATAAAACAGTTGACAATCACTTAAATATCATTTTTGATACTTTTCTTAGAATTCTGAATTTTGAACAACTTTTGAAAAATAAAACAATTGACGAACGTTTAAATGTAAATTTTAATACTAGATTATAAGTAAGGACTATAATTTTATATTATAATTTTGATAATTTTCAATCTAGATATGTTTTACGACAATAATGATTTGAACAGAATTTATTTCAAATTAAATTAAGGTACATTTTTGTTATTAAATATCTTGGTGATAAAAACTACCATATAAAAATTGATTCAGTTTTTCGATAAAAGGCTTTAATATAAAGTTTGAAACCAAAATACTTTTAAAGTTATTATGGTTCTAAACAGATCGGGAGACTATGTTTTTTGGGTTCAGTAAAGTTTAAAATTATTTATTTATCATTAATTTGAGATCAAGAAAAATCCAATCACAATACTTTATAGATATCAAAATTAAAACATGGAATTTACTGCAAAAAAAAGTATGAAAAATTATATCATTGCACTGCTCTCGTAATTCCACTGGCTTGATAAAGGAAAATATACGATATCAAATGTAATGTTACACTTGTAGCTCTGTTATTGCAGATCTCACTTACTTTTCTTGTAAAATTTGTCGACTATTCCCTGCTCGGCAATTCATATCAACTGTTATACCATTTTGTGGACATATTTTAGCCGAAGTTCGTCCATAATTTGCATTAATTATTTTAATTCTTTGTTCTTTCTTGCATTTGATTTCCAACTTTTGGTGTTCGCAGGTGAATTTTGTGTCGTATGAACACATAAGTTCATCGCCTCCATGTGGACAATCTTTTTTCCCATCACACAGTAAAGATGGAGGTATTAGAGAGTCGTGGAGACATTCCTGGACTGGAGCTAGAGTTGATTGTGAACAGCAATCATCTGTAAGTTTATTTTTTTATATAAATAAATAAATATATCATCACGCCTATTACCCATTATTGGGTGTGGCACTCTGCCTAAGCAGATCTCGGTAATAAATAAATAATAAATGGGGTAGGTGGCTCAGTGGTATTGAGTCGGCCTGTGGATCTTGAGCATCCTGGTTCGATCCACACAGCCGACAAACAATTTTCACCAAATTAAATCTACCCCTGTGGCTCTCCATTTACTAACATATTTGAGGGCAGTGTTTTGACAGCTGGTAACTGCGAAGTTATATATCACTTACCGAGATCTGCTATGGCAGATTGCCACACCCAGTAAAGGGTAAAAGGCGTGATGATATATTTATTTATATTTATAAATAGATTTGAAATTTAAAACATTTTTCGTGTTATATTTAACTTCTAACGATATTTGTAGGTTTTAATAGTTATTTGTGTATTAAGAGCGTAAAGTTTCTTTGTTACTCGAACACGGTAATTGCAACGAGAGCTGCAATAGTGTAAAAGTAACAGAAAAAAATATATATACAAAGTCATATGTATATAACTGGCTCAATAAAAAAATTCTAAAAACTTATATACAGTAAATAAAACATATTTGTGTATTAAGAACGTGAAGTGATTCTTTGTTACTTGTATACGGTAATTGCGGCGCGAGCTGCAATAGTGTAAGAGGAACAAAGACACTTTACGCTCGTGATACACACATAATTTTTTCTACGATTTCATCTTAAATTATTAAAAAAGTTTATGTACTGAAAATAAATTCGATGTCAACTGTCAATATGACAAGTTTCTATTTTATTTGTAGTCCTTGTAACTATTGAAATAAGTGCGCATTTAATATCTTTTTTGCCCTTTGCCACTGGAAACGTGCGCAATTAACATCTTTTTCGCGCGTTGCAATTGGAGACGCGCGCTAAAGTTATTTTTCGATTGTTATGGTGATAAATGTGAGCGTAATTTTCAACTTTTCATAGCAATCGTAGAAAAATAAAATTACCTGATCCAGGAACACACTTGTATTTAACAGATAAATATTTATATGTTCCTACACAAGGGTCGCCAAAAATGTTATTTGCAGCCAAAACAATACAGGTCCGTTTCTGGTTACATCTGCAACATACTCGTAATATAAGAAATATATTAGTTTTAAAAGACATTATTTATTGAGTGTGTAGAATGATGTGTTATACAAGCCAAACTTTAAATTTTTTCATAATAATATTCATTTGTACAGCGTAACATAATAGTTATTTATGGTACAAGTGTGTTATATTACAAATAAGTCACGCGAGAAAAGTATTAGTCCACGAGGCCGCAGGCCGAGGGGAATAATTTTCTGAAGTGACTTATTTGTAATAACACACGAGTGGCATACGAAATTTTATCCAACAACTACAATTAAAACATTAAAATATAATTTTTGACACAATTGTCTACATTTCAAATAATATTCTAGTTAGCCATACTTTCTTGTTTTGTTGTCTAGGTTACTCAAATTTTTTAAATAAACAAAGTTGAAAAAAGGTTGCAGCTGTAGTATTCGAAATGGAAGATGAGAATTTTATTCCCGAAATAATCAGTAAGGAAGCGGAAGAAGCGGTTGTTGATATTTTACCAAAAAAGTCTAGAAGTTCCTATGAAAAAGAATTTCATATGTTTGAAGACTGGATGACAACTAGAAACGTCAAAGGTATGAATGAATGTGTTTTTCATAGAAAGTTCTAGACTTTTTTGGTAAAATATCAACAACCGTTTTTTCCGCTTCCTTAATGATTATTTCGGGAATAAAATTCTCGTCTTCCATTTCGAATACTACAGCTGCAACCTTTTTTCAACTTTGTTATATTTAAACTCAACAGTGAGTTACAAGTCATAATTTATGCGTGACTTATGACTTATAACTCACGTGTGACTTATAAGCCACTTTATTAATCTAAAATGACAACAATAATGACTTTATAAGTAGTGGGTGTTGGATAAAAATATTTAATTTATTTTTACGCTCTGATTCAATCAACACATACATTAAATGTGTTTTATATGGGAAAAAACCGTAATTTTATTCTCTACAGTTTTTATTTCAAGTATTTTTCTGTAAAATTAATTGGGTCGCAATGCACCTCAAAAATCTAATATCACATGTTATAATCCTATATATGTATGTACAATGATTATGAGATTGAGAAAAATAAAATAAATAAATAAATATATCATCACGCTTTTTACCCATTACTGGATATGGCACGCTGCCTATGCAGATCTCGGTAAGTGATATATTTTTTCGCGTGAAGTGCGATTACCAGCCGTCTAATCACGGCCCTCAAATATATCGTACATTGGTGAAAATTGTTTGTCGGCTGTAGGGATCGAACCAGGGTTCCCAAGATCCACATGCCGCGATACCACTGAATATAGATAAAGAAATATATAATATAATGGGGTAGGTGGCTCAGTGGTATCGAGTCGGCCTTTGGATCTTGAGAACCCTGTTTCGATCCTTACAGGTGACAAACAATTTTCAACAAATTAAATCTATCCCTGTGGCTCCCCCACCACTATCATCTTTGGAGACCGTGATTTGACGGCTGGTAACCGCACTTCACGCGAAAAAATATATCACTTACCGAGATCTGCTACGGCAGAGTACCACACCCAATACTAGGTTAAAGGCGTAATGATATATTTATTTAAAAAATATAAAGTAAACACATGGCTATGTTTCACAAAATTCAGCCTCCAAGTCACCTTATGAGGGCATCGTCAGAGGCTGGCCAGCACAGTCTATGGTTATTAACTGTGCTGGCCATCCTCTGACGATGCCCTCATAAGGTGACTTGGAGGCAGAATTTTGTGAAACATAGCCAAGTGTTTACTTTATATTTTTTATTAAACCTTGGTTCACCAAGTGTTGGATGACAATTGATTTTGTCTTTGTTGTTATATATATTTATTTATTTAACAACAAAGACAAAATTAATTGTCTTTCATGCACTTGGTGAAACTAGGTATAATAAAAAATATTAAACAAAACTCTAGGCAAAGTCTCACAAAATTCAGCCTCCGAGTCACCTTATGAGGGCATCGTCAGAGGCCGGCCAGCACAGTTAGTAACCATAGACGCGTTTCGCTCTGACGATGCCCTCATAAGGTGACTCGGAGGCTGAATTTTGTGAGACTTTGCCTAGAGTTTTATTTAATATTTTTTATTTATTTATTTTATTTTGAAAGAAATATATGTAGGTGAAATGGAGGTTGCGTGAATGACTTAAAAACTAATGTGTGGATATGATTAAACGTTGAGCGATGAAGCGAAAGTACTGTGCATTGATTTGTCCGAGATTCAATACATTTATCTAATTAATGAATACATGAGAATTAAAATATCATTGAATTAGTTTTCACATAGCTTACATTTTAAACATAGCATTCGTGTCTTTTTCTTTAAATTCACTCAGAAAAGTATGAAATGAAATGATTGATTGCTGTGCAGAATGAGTTTAACGATTAAATATTCAGTGATTTGATGGAACATAGTATGATAATATGTATGTATGAATGTATGTATCATCATACAATCCTGATAAGACGTCAGCCGCGTGATCACTTTGACAGTTTGTTGTTTTGATCGGACCATCAGCACAAGTGATCTGTGATCGACGGCCGTAGTTTGCTCCATGGACTTGGATCACTTTTCCTGGTTCACATTCTAGTTGAAGTGGTTTATGTTCACATGCTAAACCAACCTTAAACTCTAAACAAAAGAACAGAAAATAATTATTAGTCTTCTTATCAAATATTTATATGAATCTTAATTATGTAAAAGTCATAGGCTGGTAGCATAAGTTCTGTTTTTGGGTGTTCTAAGAGCACGGTTTTAACATGTTAGAAATAGCTAATACACCCAATGTTGAAAAAGGAGTAAATTAGAAAAAACTTTGTTCTAGGTGAAGAAGTAGGTTATACCATACTGATTAGCTCTAATAAGAGCGAAACGCATCTATGGTTACTAACTGTGCTGGCCAGCCTCTGACGATGCCCTCATAAGTTAACTTGGAGGCTGAATTTTGTGAGACTTAGACAAGTGTTTAGTTTGATATTTTATTAGAAAAAAATGGATTACATTCTACAACTGTCAAAAAATGATCATTTTTTTCACTAATATCAATATGCAAAGTACGTGATTTTTGCATCATTTACATTACAATGACAACGCGTATTTTGCGCACTGTTATGTATTCTAGTGCGCAAAATGAGTATCTCGCGCACGCTCCTAAATTATTTGTTGTCAGGTTTCATTAGTTACAACACATCAAAAGTATCAAATTAATATTATTGTTTATTGTTTTCTTTCAATTTACTTAAATAAGTCAATAATTAGTGTATTATTCTTTATTTACAGTTGTATAAAAAATGTTGTTTGTATTTCGTGAGCAAAATTCTTGTTTTTTTGGCGCGTTCGAATGATTTTTATTGTCTCAACTAAAAGTAACATTCTCACGCGCAACAAAAAAACACTCATTTTGCGCACTTAATACAAAAATAATTATTCTTCCTCAGCGATGATTTTTACATCACTAAAATTCACATAATTTTTCAAATCAATAAAAGTGATTGTTTTTTGTTATTTAGTATTTTTCCAAACATTATAAAAATCTTTTAAATAAAAATTATAGGAAGCTTATTTTTCCTTATGTATTAATAGGAAATTTTACACATTAATTCCTAGTAAATGTTATTGTTTAATAACACAGTTAGTAATTAAGTAAATTACAACAATATCTAATTATTTCCAAATTGAAAGCGTTTTGGTTTTCAGAAATAATTACAGCGATTAAACATTTAAAAAATGTAAAAACAACATTTTAAGTTCATTACTTGTAACTATGATATCATCTTCTTACCTTGTACAGATACACAGTGATATAAAATGAACAAATATTTGACTGTTCCGACACAGGGATCACCAAATACTCTATTATTTGCATCTATCGTACATTCCGGTTGTCCTTCACATCTTAAAAAAAAGGAGCGTTACTAAATGGCAAATAAAGGTATAGTCTAATTTTCGTAACTTGAACATTCCAATCTTTTCAATGTATATATTATATTATTTATGATATTTAAATTATCTAGGTAAGGCAGTATTTTTTTAATCATTTCTAATTAATAAAATATAAGTTAATGAACTTTTGGTAATACAGTTAAGATAAGTTTATAATGTAATAATTACTAATTAATTAAAAATGATACTTTCCTCTGATCTGTTTTTATTCAATCATAGTGTTTTAATAATAAAGAGTGATTTAAAAAAATGCTTACACCATCATCGATGACATTTTTATAAATAAAATAAATATTTCATCATGCCTTTTACCCATTACTAGGTGTGGCACTCTGCCGGAGCAGATCTCGGTAAGTGATATATTTGATTTCATGAAGTGGGGTTACCAGTCGTCAAATAACGAACGTCATAATTGTCACTGGGGTAGTTTTAACGTGGTGAAAATTGTTTGCCAGCTGTGGCAATCGAACCCGGTTTCTAAAATCCACAGTCCGAGTTGATACCACTGAGCCACCTACCCTTATTTTTCGTTGTCAATTATGATATAATTTCTCAATTGTGCTAGATAATTAATTTAAAATGTATGATTTTGAACCTTATTGATTATTGTAACATTTAAACAGTATGGATTTCACCGATCACCAAAATAATTATGTTTGAACTAATTGCATTTATTTCATTAAAAAAGTCCTTCTAAATAGCACAATTGGTGACATTTTTCATTGTCAATTATGACAGATAATTACCTAATTATTTGTAGACTTTTTTTTTCATGATACTACTTATAAAAATAAAATAAATATATCATCACGCCTTTTACCCATCACTGGGTGTGGCACTCTGCCTAAGCAGATCTCGGTAAGTGGTATATTTTTTCGCGTGAAGTGCGGTTACCAGCCGTCAAATCACGGCCTCCAAAGATATTAGTGGAGGAGGAGCCACAGGGGTAGATTTTTTAAATTGGTGAAAATGTTTGTCGCCTGTGGGGATCGAACCAGAGTTCTCAAAATCCACAGACCGACTCGATACCTCTGAGCCACCTACCCCATATGATACTACTTAATGCCATATTTTTAATCACCAGTTACAATTTTGTTATTAGGGCAAAATCAAGTAAATGTGTTTAATTCTGGGATAAATTTATAAGTTTATATATCCGTAACTCTGCAAATAATGAACAAAAACAAATCAATATTTGTTGATGAGTAGAAAATATGTCATAAAATCATAAGTTTCGTTGCGATTTTGTTCATTATTTACAGATTTACGGATTTACAAATTTACAATTTGACACAAAATTTAATAGTGGGCTTTTGTTGACAATTGCCAGAGTATGTGAAGTCTTACTTTTACTGCCTATACCATAAAAGTGTTGCCATGAAGAAACAAAATAAATGATATTTAGATTTAATTTTAAAAATATAATTACAACTGAATGCAGCTTCTTTAATCTCTGATAGTATCAACATTCTTTCATCATTTTACATACATACATACATAACATCACGCTATATCCCATTAAATGGGGTAGCACGAACCCGTCAACATTCTCATCCTGACACACGATACTCGATTCGACCACATTAACACTTCCTCCATACGAACTCTTTCTTTTCTCACAACCAAAATCCATCAACACGCAACAAACATTCATCATTTTAAAGTATACAGGATGGTGAATCGAATTGCGCACCATAGCGTTTTCAATGCTATTTTTCAAATGTTTAATTATTGGCTTCCCTAATTATTTTATGCAAAAAAGCTTCAAATAAAAGTTTTAGGGCATAAATTTATGCATCTAAATCAATAAACATAATTTTTATTATATGCTTTGTAACGACAGAAATTAAATATTAAATTGTCGAAAGTTGTGTTGAAAATACAGACAGCCATGGAATTGAACAAAAAAACGACAACGTTGGACTTTTATCTGTCAATCGTTGACATTTTGTACCATGACATATCAAAACAAATGTGAAATTAATTAAGAGTTTTTATTTTATTTAATAGATGAAAAACTTATATTTATTACAATAATTGTTCAAAAATATTTTCATTTACTGCTAAACAGTATCCCAGTCTGTCATAAAATCCTCGACTAACATTTTCAAGTTGACACGCAGATATATTTTGACATTCTGTGCTAATATGATATTTTAAATCAGTAATATCTTGAAATTGTCTGCCATTGTAGAGTAGAGATTTTAAATGACCCCAAAGAAAATAATCATTGGGAGAAAGATCAGGTGACCTCGCTGGCCAGTTAATAAAATAATTTTTAATCAAGACACTTACTATCAAACATTGATGACAGCAGATACCAATAACACTAAAAATATTGAAAATAACCTTTATATTAATATTAATTTTAAACAATCAACAAAAACATATTTGTTCAACACAGCAAAAATTCAGATTTACTGCCTTGTCTAGATTCAAACCATAACTATACTTTGTTGCCTAGTTAATAAATAACTATTATTGTTATTTTATACAGTCAGGTTGACACAATATTATTTATCTTATTTATTTCGGGAAATTATCTTATCAAATTCTAGGCGACCTCTAACATGTTTTCTACATTTTTTTATTTTTAAGCACTCAATTTGTTTGCTCGAGCAAACTGACATTAGGTAAATTCCCTCATCCTACGAATTGGGGATTTACCATGGTTGTTATCAATAACAAAAACGGCATGTCTTTCACTGACCACCAAAATAATTATATTTGAACCAATTATATACCGGGTGTCTGTTTTAAAAGTGTATATAGGAGATTAACATGGGAAATCAGTTTTTTGCATGCTGTTGCTCGGTGCTCTACCGGACAACAAAGATTGAAGTGTCAATCGAAAGATATCATTTTTCTGAATCAAACGATGTAAAATACATTTAAATTTACTTGTAATTTGGTCCCGTAAATTAACTTTTAAGTTTTGTAAATTCACCGATTTATTCAATTTTTAACGAAAATAAATATCGTTACCTATGACTGTTTTGTTTTAATTTCTTGCGAGCGATTTATTTGACGTTTCTGACATTTCCAAATTTTAAAAATTGTCAATGCAAAAAACTGATTTCCCATGTTAATCTCCTATATACACTTTTAAAATAGACACTCGGTATATTTCATTATAAAAAGTCCTTTTCAATTGAAGAATTAGTGACATTTTTTGTTGTCAATTATGACAGATAATTACCTAATTAATTTCAGACATAAGTTTTGTTTTTCATGCCACGATTTGATGCCATTTATTTTGAATCATCCGATATGATAAACAATAGAATATTATCAACAGTTTACAACAAAAATAAAATAGAATATACGGGGTGTCTACTATTTTTCCGAACATAGGAAATTCAATGTTAAAATTTAGATTTAGCGATATCTCTTTACCTATGAATTTTATAACAAAAGTGTACTGAAGATATATGTGCAGAATGAAAAACTGCATTCATAGAGTATAAGTTTGTTGTTCAATTGTTTCTTATATCTGCATTAGAAGCCAAAGAAAATAGACGCTTTAAAGCAATTATCAGAGTGCCTTGAGAAATCAAACAAATTAGATAACTTAATAATAGGTATTTATTTGTATAGATTATTTAGAAAAAAAATTGCTATAATTAATTTTATTATTAAATTAAATGCTCTAATAAATAAATAAATAAATAAATTAGAGTAAGCTTCCAATTCTTGTCCAATATGTCAAATAATGTCAGACACATCAAACAAATTATTGTTTTATTTTTCATGGCACTCTGATAATTGCTTTAAAGCGTGTATTTTCTTTTGCTTCTAACTCGGACATAAAAACAATTGAACAACAATCTTATACAAACAATTTTCACCAATTTAAAAAATCTACCCCTGTGGCTCCTCCACCACTAATATCTTTGGAAGCCGTGATATGACGGCTGATAACCGCACTTCACGCGAAAAAATATATCACTTACCGAGATCTGCTTAGGCAGAGTGCCACACCCAGTGATGGGTAAAAGGCGTGATGATATATTTATTTATTTTTTATTTAACAATCTTATACTCTATGGATGCAGTTTTTCATTCTGAACATTTTTCTTCAGTTTTTCATTCTGAACATTTTTCTTCAGTACAATTTTGTTCTAAAATTAATAGGTAAAGAGATATAAATCAAAATTTTAACATTGAATTTCCTATTTTCGAAAAAAAAGTAGACACCAGGTATAAAAAAAAAGTAAGTAGAATCACAGACTTACTTGACAACGTATTTTGTTTTTGTGTATTATATAAAAACACGTTTAATTTCCTGCGTAAACCATAACCAATTTGTTTTGAAACGAATGGAATGTTAATTTACGAAAACTTGACATATTTAAACATACAAATCTGTAACAATGGAAACAGTGTTGTCTTGGTAACATGTCACAGTTTTTCTTGGCCCATGCATACAAGTAGAATTAGTTGTTCTTCCATAGTTACCATCTAACACATTAATAACTTGACCAGTCGGGCAATCTAGTTTTACTTTTTCATTTTCACAGCCCAACGCATGTTTTACATCTACAATATTAATAATAAATACAATAATACTTTACTTTAATAACGTACTAAGTACTTACGTGTGATTGCATTTACAGAAAAACACAAATAAATAATATAGAGAAAAGTAAATAAACAATGCATGTTTTAGAAGAAGTCTTAAACCGAGTCACCACACGAAGATCAAGTTTCTTACTGACGCGAAACTGGTAAAACCACTTTTAAATGAGTAATTCCTGTTAAAGAATATATTAATTTAATGATGTGTTAGACGAGGCTGAAACATATTATCATTATGACATTATGAAGTTTGTTATCTGCGGTATAAACTAAATAAAAACAAATAAATATTTTATCGTTTTAATATTTACATGTTTTTAATTGTATTATTGTGATGTGTATATTCGGGAGGAAAACGGGTCACATATACACAGGGACGTCTTAAGCATATTCTGCGCCGGGGTGCCGGGTGGTCAGCCTGCGCCCCAGCTCTTGTCAACCAAAAAAACGTAATGTAATTTTTAATGTTTCATTTATTTATTTCTCAAAACTCTTAAATTATACAAATTAAAAATAAACATATTTTTTTTCGGAAACAATACATCAGTAATGTTTAATTTTATATTATTATTTAATAGGTACCATTTATTCTTATTATTATTATTTATAATATATATTTTAAAAAGGACTCAATTATATATTAAATAAAGAAAAGGCTTCAGACTCCAATGTTTTTATAAAATATGTATTTGTGGACGTTTCGAGCAAAAATATTAGCTCATCATCAGCACCTTAAAATATAAATACAATAATTATAATATAAAACTAGCAAATTAATCAAAATGTCAAACCTTTAAAAAACGTAAAAATATTAAACAATATTTGTAAAATGTCAATAATAACAAAAAAGAAATAAGATACATATGAAAATTAAAAATAGAAATAATTAAAATAAATATAATAATTGTATTTATAATTTAAGGTGCTGATGATGAGCTAATATTTTTATTTGAAACGTCCACAAATAAATATTTTATAAAAACATTGGATTCTGATGCCTTTTCTTTATTTAATAGATTATTATTATTATTCTGATCCATTAGCAACTCGAATCTCTCATTTAATTTCGAGATAGCCGTGTCAAGTAAATAAAATAAAAATTTATTTTACATTCTTTCATTGGGTCTAAAATGGGCTCATCTGTAGCCTCGTAATTAAAATGTGGTTTTCGGGGACGTGGACGAGCAGTTTCGGTAATTGTTAGGTGTGTAGTAATAAGAACTATTTTAACTTGTACATAACAAATGCCGAAAGCGGTATGAGGTGTGTTTAATAACATAATTTCCTATTAGTGTCTATATTTTTATTTTGTGCACGAAACGGTACAATGACGTTGTTATTGAATGACTTAGGGTTTAATGAAATATCGAAATTTCTAGCGCTCGGCTTGTGTACGCCCCTAGGACTCTGCGCCCGGGTGCGCCCGCACCCCTTGAGCCCCCGGGTAAAGACGGCCCTGCATATACAGTATTTTATCGTTATGACATTATGCGGTTCATTATCTGTGGTTTAAACTATATAAAAATAAATGTTTTATCGGTGTAATGTTTACATTTTTACTTCCTTGTACGAAGTAAAGGAAGTATTGTAATCGCGAAAATTTTCGGTTCTAAGATTTCAATGGAAATAGGTATTTTGGCCCTCTCTGAATCCATTTTGACTAATTTCGTCGTGCCGTCTGTACGTACGTATGTACGTACGTTCGTACGAATGTATCTCGCATAACTCCAAAACGGTAAGCCGTAGAAAATTGAAACTTTATATTTAGGACTGTTATGACATCTAGTTGTGCACCTCCCTTTTTGGTCATTATACAACTACCGAAAGTGGTACTTTACTTGAAGTCTATAATAGATTTTCATGAAAAACTATATTCAAATATAATTTAAAACTCTCCAAATTTGGTATATAAGACTACTATATGAATGGAAATAACATAATAGATTTTGGTTAAAATAGACTAACCGGAAGTGGCACATTACATGAAGCTGCTAACAGTTTTCCTTGAAAAAATGATATTATTTTAATTTTAGAAATAAATGCTGCAAATAAAAGTTTTAGAGAATTAAATTCTGCGTCTAGCACATTAAGAATTTTTTAATTAGCTTTTTGCGTAAACGAGATATCTAAATTTAAATATTATATATTTTTAGATTTAAAAAATAATAATTTTGCTATGGATTAGAACAAAAAATAAAAGATTTTGTGTCAAATATGTGCAATGTAAAAAATATCTATAGTTTAATATGCGTACAAGGAAGTCATGTGGTGTCCACATCAGATTTTTTTAATTGTATTATTGTAATGTGTACATTTATAATATAATAGGTGATATGATAATTGCTGATAAAATTTTGACATGAATTTTGAGTTGTTAGGGAAATGAAAATATAGTGAGTGAGTAACAATGAAATTAATTTATGGGGTAGGTGGCTCAGTGATATCGACTCCAATATATTTGGGTTTCATATTTTGACAACTAGTAGACTCACTTTACGATTGATTTTTTGTAATATATAGAAACCAGCAATTGTAGGTCAAATATAAAGTATTGAATAAAATAATAACACAAAAATATGGGGTAGGTGGCTCAATGGTATCGAGTCGGCCTGTGGATCTTGAGAAACTTGGTTTGATCCCCACAGCCGACAAACAATTTTCGCTAAATTTTTGAGGTCGTGATTTGGCGGCTGGTAACCGCACGTAAAAGGCGTGATGATATATTTATTTATTTTATTTGTATATTTTTAAATCTAATTTTTGTAGTTTGAAGCATGCTTTAATATTATTTATATACGACTAACTAATAATATTATCATTATATATGCGTTTTTTGCTATATAATGCTATATATTAAACCCGCCGGGAATAGTGAGTCGGGAATAATGGTCATTATTCCCGCTCGTGAACCAATCAAAATGCTTAAAACATGGATCATTGTTTTTACTGTGCCATCGGAACAGTGTTGCCATAGCGACTCATATTTAAATTAAACATGCTCGTTGCTAAGTTCACTGTTGTTAACGAATCGGAAACAAATAAAACGAAATCATCGCTGACAAGTGGTCAAAAATGGTCTTGCAAATTGTGTTAAATTATTGTGTTTAACTGTAATTGAAAAAATGGACAGTATTACAGACGACAGTATATCTTCTACACCACCAGAAATAACGAAAATCACTGATGCTACTACATATGGTTTATTATCGCAAAAGTCTAAAAATTTCTATAACAAAGCATACCAAAGTTTTATGGACTGGCGTATTAAAATGAAGACAAATTCGTATTCAGAAAATGTATTGTTGGCATATTTTACTGAATTAGGTGAAAAATACAAATCATCTTCATTATGGTCTTTTTACTCCATTTACTCATTTCAATTAGATGTAAATTTATTAGATAAATAGATGTAAAATTAATAGATAATAAATAATATAATAATTGACTAATTTTTATTAAATTAGTCGTATATGTTATTCGTATATAAAGTATAGTATACAACTCGCTATAATGACTATTATTACCTCGGATGATTACAACCCTTGCTCGCTCCGCTCGCTCGGGTTGCAAACTTCATCCTCGGGAATAAGAGCATCCATTATAGCGTCGTTGTATAATTTACTGTTATTGATTTGAACACAAAATTTTATGCTCTACAACATTTATTTGAAACAATTCCTCTAAAATAATTTAGAGATCAATGCGCACGAAATATTGTTTTCCCATATTAACCGCCAATGTGTACAATGTACATGTATGCCTTACTATCCGGTATAAAACCATTCTCTAAAAATACTAAAAAAAATGAGCTTGTAGTTTGAGGAAATCAATTTAAATGAGAATATTAAAAATGTAAATTTGTTTTGTTTACCAACATAGTTGCAGTAGCAAAGAAAGCCAAGATCTTCTACCAAATGTTTTGTAAAAGATTTCCTTCTGGTCCAAAGACAGAAGATAACATCTTTTCTTCAAACATATCAGAAGATGGCTGCAGTATCAACAAATTCAACGCAGAATGTCAAGTCATTTCCATGCGAATGTGGCAGAGCATACATTGGTCAAACAGGTAGAACTGTTCATACAAGATTATTAGAACACAAGAGAGCCATTCGTCTAAATTATCAAAATAAATCTTCAATTGCTCATCATGCTTTAGAATTTTTACATAAAATTAACTTTGAAGAAACCAAAATTTTAGCGCGACCTACAAGTTTCACCGGAAGACTTATCAGAGAAGCTATTGAAATTTGTAAGGAGGAAAATAATATAAATAATTGTGATGGTTTAGAATTAAACAAAGCCTGGCTTCCATTGATTCACAATTTATAATTTTTTAAATTACATATTTTGTCTTTTTACTTGTCATTTTTATTTATATGTCATCTGTTTATTTTTATGTCATTTATGTTATTTATTTGTATTTCTGTCCTGATGAAGGTATTTGTTTAAAATACCGAAACGTCGAGTTTTTTGAATTTTAAATATATACAGAATTTAAACCAGAAGCCCTTTTATTTATATATATATGAATTCTGAAAGATTTTTCCCTATGTAATATAAATGTTAAATGTTGTATTTATAATAGAGATGGGCGAATATCATCCGCGAATAGTCGAATGCCGCGAATATTGACATTATTCGATATTCGAGATTTTCGAATATTAACGTCAGTATAGCGAACATTCGAATACCTCGAATATCGCGCTATATGTTGACCTCAATTTTTGACTATGTTTTTCTTTATCATTTGTACATAAACTTAAAGCTATTACAATACTTTGAAGTTATTAATAACAAAGATATTTTGTTTCAAAACCATGAAGACGTATCATATTTCAAATTTGTTTTTCGCCAACATTTGAAGTTTTCATCTTTTTCTTTTTTGTTTTAATTTTATTTTATCTTAACAATTTCATTCAAATAATGAAAAGGACATAATTAAATAATTATTAATAATAAATAAATTAACTTTTAGGAGTATTCGAATATTCGAGATCTGATTAATATTCGTATTCGATATTCGAATTCGAGAAATTTGATATTCGCCCATCTCTAATTTATAATAATAATTATAATACAGGGTGAGTCTGGGACGACGACCCTCCCCCTTAACTTTTTTATTATAAGAAATAGAAAAATTTTCTTCATATGGCAGTTTTAGTATATTATATATACTAATTTATGACACATTGAAAAATCTTATAAATTCAGGTTTACATGATACGACTATCAACTTTTATATTTCAAATGGGAACCTAGAATTATGTTATTAAAATAAAAACCGCCATTTTCTTCTCTTTTCAACGATGTATTACTTGTTATAAATGTATATGAAAAAAATCGAGATAAATAAGATAATTGGGAAATATCAGATATTATTTTTTATTCAACTATTCCAGGTGGCTATGCGCCATTAAACAAAATGTAACAAATAAAATAAATAAATAAACAAGGTAAAATTAATGACAACAATGCAGATATTTATTTGTGAGTTGTTTCACGCGTTTTGTCATTAATTTTACCTTGTTACATTTTATTTATTTTTATTTATCTTCCCTTAAAAAATTCCTAACACAGTTATAAATTATTCTTCAACCCTTAAAAAATTTCTAACACATTTATAACGTATTCTTCAACTCTTAAAAAATTTCTGAATCATTTACAGTCAGTTATCTTCTCTTAAAAAAATTCTAACACTCATTCAGCATCTTTTGAAATAAATTTTATACTATATATAACGCTATTTTGTTCGTAATTATTGTTAATTGTGATGTAATACTTTGTCTTTATGTTTATAGAGCGTCTACATCCCAGCAGAGTCCCTCAGAGCCAGCAACGTCCTCCGGAGACGACACCAGCTGTCAGTCACATCAACTAGAAGATCCCTCCCAAAAATAAAATAATATTTACTATGTATTATATTAAATTGTACTTGTACACTATTAAAATTCCAATAAATGAATTGAAAATAAATTATATTCTTTTATTTCGTGTATACAAGTTAAATAAAAAATATATCTAAGATGGCCTGATGTGCTATACAAAATATGACTGCTCTTCTACATCGTGTAAATTGATTGTGACTACTTCGTTTTTCGGACATTAAACTGTGAGAACGATAACGTCATTTTTCAGCTATTCTGCACTCGGCGGATTTTATTAAATTGGCTTAATTGGCTGCCATTTTGCTTTGCACCGAATTAAGAGCAGTCTCATGTCACCCCCAAAAACGACCGAAATTCACAAAAAAATTTGAAAATTTAGTTAATTTAATTAATTAACTTAATTAATTTAATTAATTATATTTTCAATTTTTTTTGTGAATTTCGATCGTTTTTGGGGGTGACATGAGACTGCTCTTAATTCGGTGTAAAACAAAATGTCAGCCAATTAAGCCAATTAAGTAAAATCCGCCGAGTGCGGAATAGCTGAAAAATATTAAAGCCAAATTCTCAAACCGTACCTTAAACCAATAATTTAATTTATACTTTGGCATTATCTGTACTTCATTATTTGTAATTTGTCATTGTGCATGTTTGCAGTGACAGATGCAGCAGTGAAGAAAGCATCTTCTCTAAGAACAGTTTTCGCAGAGAAACGTCCATTTCTTGCGTCTGGAGTGCTGGAAATTAATTTAGGCTTTATATTTAAAATAAAAATTATATTAAAACATTTAAGAATGAATGAATTATAACAAAATGTATTTATTTGATTCAGGCTTAAGAGTTAAATTCTTTGTTAGTTAGTTCGTAGCTTTAGATTTTTTATATTTATTTTAAACTGTATTTGTTTATTAATAATGAAGTAATAAATAAAAAAGTAATTACTATAAAAAAATATTGTAATGCATTATTTATTTTTTATTTTAAACAGTCACAGTTAACTAATATTTTATAATTTTTATAATAACTTTAGTTAAATGTTAAATTATCTGTACATAATTTGAAAACGTCAATAAATGGGTTTATAATTACATATTTTCTTTCATTTATTGTCATATAAACGGTATTATTTATAAATTCGGCATCAAACAATGAATATTTTATTAATACAATTCTATTAATACCCGTGCTGCCTTCTATTAGGAAAATTTAAAGAACACGGTCTAAAATAAAAAAACAAATATCTTTATTTCATCCCGTAGATTCAGAAAAATTCTATCCAAATATATAGACGACCTTTAGTTTTTCAGATAATAGCTATTAAAAATTTGTTTCAAAGTAGCATACACACAAACAAACATATATAAAACAATCCCCCAATAGTAATTTCAGTGACGCCATCAATTCGTGCGGTAAAAATGACAACTAGCGTGTATTGTTTGAACTTCATCGAAACTGGCATGATGCGCCATCAAAATTTTGTATTAGGGGAGAGACTATATTTAATCCTACGCCCTTGAGACTTTGCTAGGTGGTAGAGAGGGGTCGCTTACAGGCGTAGATTCTAGGGGGGCGAAATTTCGTTATTTTTGCTCTCTCTAACGGTTTTCGAGATATTTCACTTTAAAGTTTTCTAAATATTTTAAGGGCAAAACTCCATTAATTTTTGTAATTTCCCATTGTTTACTATATATTATTGTTTATTTACTTAATATACTGTCAGTTATGATTCAAAATTACAACATCCTAATATGAAAAACCAATGATAGTGTATATTACTTGAGCTAACTAGTGGTTGAAACTTTTTTTCTATAACCCTTAATTACGGAGATATAAAAAACCACCCTTAAAGTGAATTGTCTTTTGTACTAATGAAAATTTAGGGGATTTTCCCTAAATATACATTTAGCCTGAGGTCCTAGAACCTTAATAAAAATTTTCAGCGAAATCGAAGCTTTATTATTTGTATAAAATAATAAAAATGAAGATAACAATGTTATCTCCATAATTCGATATCGTTGATTTAGAAAACTCTAGTTAAAAAATTATTTGGGCCTTAAGTAAATATAATTTAAGATTTAATATCGCATTCAAAACCGTAACACAACTGCAAAAAAACATGATAGTTTTTTAAGTTTTTTCAAAATCTAGAAAGTATTTGATAAAATCTTTCAAATAAAAGTAGCTTATTATTTTATTCTCTACAGCTTTTGGTTGAAATAATTTTCTCTACAACCCTTAACTTTGGAGATACGAGAAACCACCCTTAAAGTGAAATATCTACCCTACTAATGCAAATTTTGAGGTCGCCCGCGGATTTCGCATCGAATATGACGTCGTAGAACATGCATGCAAAATTTCAGCGAAATAGCATATATCGGTACAAATTAAAGTATCTCCGATCGCGCTGAAATTTTGCATGCATGTTCTAGGGCTTTATATTCGATGCGGAACCGGGAACGAGGCCAAAATATTCATTAGTAGGGTAGATATTTCACTTTAAGGGTGGTTTTCTTTTCTGTATCTCCGAAGTTAAGGGTTGTAGAGCAAAATGTTTCAACCAAAAGCTGTAGAGAATAAAATAATTGGGTACTTTTATTTGAAACATTTCATTGAAAAACCTCATAGTTTTGAAAAAAATTTAAAAAAACTATTGCTTTATTATGAAGTTCTGTTCCTGGTATTGTATTCGAATGTTTCATGTATTTAGGGTACACTTTAGTTTGACATTCTTCCTATTGTGATTAATAAAATATTAATTAGAAATTTACGTTAAAACTATGGCCTAATTAATTTTTTCAGTAGTATTTTCGAAATCGACGATATCTATTTAGGGAGATAACGTTATTAGCTCAATTTTTATTATTTTTTATTATTAATAAAGTTTAAAATTTTGTTGTGTGATTTCAGTGGCATCACCACTTTATGTGTCGAAAATTTGAACTAACAATCACGGTGAAATATTAGCAATTTCCATCGAAACTAGGCATTATTTGAAAAATTCTTTCAACTAAAAGTTGTTTCTTCTTTTATTCTCTACAGCTTTTGGTTGAAACGTTTTTCCCTACGACCCTTAATTTCGGAGATATAAAAAACCACCCTTAAAGTGTATTATCTATTTTACTAATACAAATTTAGAGGATTTTCATTGAATATACATTTAGCCTGAGGTCCTAGAAGCTTAATAAAAATTTTCAGCGAAATCGAAGCTTTATTAATAATAAAAAATAATAAAAATTGAGATAACAATGTTATCTCCCTAATTAAATATCGTTGATTTAGTAAATTCTAGTTAAAAAATTATTTGGGCCTAAGTTTTTGGGTAAAGTACTAATTAATGTTTTAAAAATTCTTATAGGATGGATGTCAAACTAATATGAACCTTATGTAAATATAATTTAAGATTTAATATCGCATACAAAACCGTAACACAACTGCAAAAAAAACATGATAGTTTTTTAAGTTTTTTTCAAAATCTAGAAAGTATTTGACAAAATCTTTCAAATAAATGTAGCTTATTATTTTATTCTCTACAGCTTTTGGTTGAAACATTTTTCTCTACAGCCCTTAACTTCGGAGATACGAGAAACCACCCTTAAAGTGAAATATCTACCCTACTAATGCAAAATTTGGGGTCGTCCGCGGATTTCGCATCGAATATGACGCCGTAGAACATGCATGCAAAATTTCAGCGAAATAGCATATATCGGTACAAATTAGGTGTTTAAAATCGATGGACTAAACCCCTTACCATCTTATTTCCTTCTAAATTAAAGTATCTCCGGTCGCGCTGAAATTTTGCATGCATGTTCTAGGGCTTTATATTCGATGCGGAACCGGGAACAAGGCCAAAATATTCATTAGTAGGGTAGATATTTCACTTTAAGGGTGGTTTTCTGTATCTCCGAAGTTAAGGGTTGTAGAGAAAAATGTTTGAACCAAAAGCTGTAGAGATTAAAATAATAAGCTATTTTTATTTGAAACATTTCATTTAAAAACTTCATAGTTTTGAAAAAAATTAAATAAAAACTATTGCTTTATTATGAAGTTCTGTTCCTGTTAATATATTTGATTTTTTATCTAATGTTACATGTACTTAGGGTCCACTTTAGTTTGACATTCTTCCTATTGGGATTAATAAAATATTAATTAGAAATTTACGCAAAAACAATGGCTTAATTTATTTTTCCAGTAGAATTTTCGAAATCGATGATATCGAATTAGGGAGATAACATTGTTATCTCAATTTTTATTATTTTTTACAAATAATAAAGCTTCGATTTAGCTGAAAGTTTTTATTAAGCTTCTAGGATCTCAGGCTAAACGTATATTTAATGAAAATCCCCAAAATTTTCATTAGTATGAAAGATAATTAACTCTAAGGGTGGTTTTTTATATCTCCGAAATTAAGGGTTGTAGGGAAAAAAGTTTCAACCAAAAGCTGTAGAGAATAAAAAAAGAAACGACTTTTATTTGAAAGAATTTTCCAAATAATGTCTAGTTTCGATGGAAATTGCTAATATTTCACCGTGATTGTTAGTTCAAATTTTCGACACTTAAAGTGGTGATGCCACTGAAATCACACAACAAAATTCGAAACTTTATTAATAATAAATAATAATAAAAATTGAGCTAACAACGTTATCTCCCTAAATAGATATCGTCGATTTCGAAAATACTACTGAAAAAATTAATTAGGCCATAGTTTTAACGTAAATTTCTAATTAATATTTTATTAATCCCAAAAGGAAGAATGTCAAACTAAAGTGAACCCTAAATACATGTAACATTAGATAAAAAATCGAATACAATACCAGGAACAGAACTTCATAATAAAGCAATAGTTTTTTTAAATTTTTTTCAAAACTGAGGTTTTTCAATGAAATGTTTCAAATAAAAGTACCTTATTATTTTATTCTCTACAGCTTTTGGTTGAAACATTTTTCTCTACAAACCTTAATTTCGGAGATACAGAAAAGCACCCTTAATGTGAAATATCTACCCTACTAATGAATATTTTGGCCTCGTTTTTGGTTCCGCATCAAATATAAAGCCCTAGAACATGCTGCAAAATTTCAGCGCGATCGGAGATACTTTAATTTAAAGATAAAAAAGTTGGCAAGGGTTCCATGAATTTGAAACACCTAATTTGTACCGATATATGCTATTTCGCTGAAATTTTGCATGCATGTTCTACGACGTCATATTCGATGCGAAGTCCGCGGACGACGCCAAAATTTGCATTAGTAGGGTAGATTTTCCCTTTAAGGGTGGTTTCTCGTATCTCCGAAGTTAAGGGTTGTAGAGACAAATGTTTCAAACAAAAGGCTGTAGAGAATACGCCCCTTATATATTTCAATTGAAATTTAATTGAATTTAATAAATAAATGGGAGGAACAAAATGGATGACAAGTGGATTGAAATTTAAATAGAAGTATTCATATTTATAGGAGCTACATAAAAGAATGGCAGCCATTTTAAATACATTTATTAGCGTTTTAAAACTGTATACAAAAGAGACTTATGTCTATATTACAATTTTTATTATAAATACAATATTTAACATTTATATTACAATTTTTATTATATATCCAAAGATATATTACAATTTTTATTTAAAAAACAATATTTAACATTTGAGATACATTTCTTATTACAAATAAAATATATCATGGAGAAAAATATTATGTGTGACTATTATTTTATTTCTGGGGGGTACTGCAGACGATTGTGACACTATTGATGGGCTGGTGATTGTCTTACAAATGATGTGAGAGAGTGACTGTTTTATAAAAAATTTCAAAAACATTTTTGAGAGAATGACATATTGTTAGATATATGTTTTCGCAAACAACTTATTAAAATATTTCCTATTTTTAAAGAATAAATATATTTTAAACAGAGTTATAGAAAATTATCAATTTAAAACATATATATTATTGTTTTTAATATCTTAAATTACTATCATTTTATTTGATTATTTTAAATAATAAAAACTATGTTTTAAATATGATAATTTATAATAACTTTCTTTAAAACATATTGTAACTTTTGAATATATTTATTGTACTCAAATATAAGTTATAACAATTAAGGGGTATTTCAAAACAAAATAAATGTATTAAAAAGTTACACTGGCGCCCAACGTGGGGCCAGTGTAACTTTTGAATACATTTATTTTGTTTTGAAATACCCCTTAATTGTTATAACTTATATTTGAGTAAAATAAATATATTCAAAAGTTACAATATTTATTCTTGAAAAATAACATATAGTAATAAGATGTATGCTTTCGCAAAACAACTTATTACAATATTTCTTATTCTGGAATAATAAATATATTTGAAACAATTTATTTATTTATGTTACTCTATACAACAGGAAATTAACCCCAATTACAGTACAGGGTCCGCACTCACCGAGCCGCCGTGTAGTAGTTCATATAATTTTTAGCTTGAGTAAGATTCGAACTCGGGATCTCCGGATTCGAATTCCGTATCGTAATTGTAAATTAGCTATTTAATTATTTGAACAATAAATACTATGTTTTACATTTATTAATATACAATATTTCTCGTTGAAACATAATTATTCTTAAAGAATAAGACATACTCGTATTATAATAAGATGTATGTTTTCGCAAACTTATTATAATATATATCTTATTCTTAAAGAATAAATATATGTATTTTAAATAAAATTATTCTAAATTATTTATTTAAAACATATTTATATTATTGTTTATAACATATTAAGTTACAATCATTTTATTTAATAATTTAAAACAATAAAAACTATGTTTTAAGTTGATAATTTACAATAACTCTCTTTAAAACATATTAATTCTTGAAGAATGATATATTTAATAAAGTGTACGTTTCGCAAAAATTATTACAATATTTTTACTTCCTTGTACGAAGTAAAGGAAGTATTGTAATCGCGAAAATTTTCGGTTCTCAGATTTCAGTAAAAATACACATTTTGGCCATCCCTGAATCCATTTTGACTAATTTCGTCGTGACGTCTGTACGTACGTACGTACGTACGTACGTATGTATCTCGCATAACTCAAAAACGGTAAGCCGTAGAAAATTGAAATTTTATATTTAGGACTGTTATAACATTTAGTTGTGCACCTTTCTTTCTGGTCATTATATAATTTCCGGAAGTGGTACTTTACTGAAAGCCTATAATAGATTTTCATGAAAAACTATATTCAAATATAATTTAAAACTTTCCAAATTTGGTATATAAGACTACTATATCAATGGAAATAACATAATAGATTTTGGTTAAAATGGACTAACCGGAAGTGGCACATTACATGAAGCTGCTAACAGTTTTCCTTGAAAAAAATGGTATTATTTTAATTTTATAAATAAATGGTGCAAATAAAAGTTTTAGAGAATTAAATTCTGCGTCTAGCACATTAAGAATTTTTAAATTAGCTTTTTGCATAAACGAGATATCTAAATTTAAATATTATATATTTTTAGATTAAAAAAAAAAATTAGTTTGCTATGGATTAGAACAAAAAATAAAAGATTGAATGTCAATGGAAATAACATAATAGATTTTGGTTAAAATGGACTAACCGGAAGTGGCACATTACATGAAGCTGCTAACAGGTTTCCTTGAAAAAAAGGTATTATTTTAATTTTAGAAATAAATGCTGCAAATAAAATTTTAGAGAATTAAATTCTGCGTCTAGCACATAAAGAATTTTTAAATTATACTTTTGCATAAGTGAAATATCTAAATTTAAATATTATATATTTTTTGTTTTCTTTTTTAATTAAGTTTGCTATGGATTAGAACAAAAATAAAAGATTTAATGTCAAATTTGTGGAATTAAAAAAATATCTATAGTTTAATACGCGTACAAGCAAGTCATGTGGTGCCCACATCAGATTTTTTATTCTTAAAGAATATATATGTTTTAAATATAGTTTTTGTGAATTATTTATTTAAAACATATTTATTATTGTTTTTGGCATATTATTTTATTTATTTATTTGTTTTAAACAATAAAAACTATGATTTAAATTGATAATTTACAATAACTCTGTTTAATCTTGAAGATATATTTTTACCAGATGTATGTTTTCGCAAAACAACTTATTACAATATTTCTTATTTTAAAAGAATAAACATATTTTAAACAGTGTTATTAGAAATTATCTATTTAAAATATATATCTTATTGTTTTTAACAAATTACAATCATATTGTTTATTTATGAATATTTATGAATACAATGTTTATTTTAACTAAGTGTAAATCCTGGACTAATGACCTGGATCATGTTTTTGGGGCAAACTGCTGATTCTACCTTCCCAGCATTCGCTGTCATCACCAAAAGGAATCCTCCGATAAAACTTTTGATGGAAGATTGGAATTCTTCACTACCGCAACTGTGACTGTAAATAAACAACGAAAATAATTAGAAATCATTACGAATAATATTTAAAAAATAGTAGTTTAAATTGATAAACCTTTCACTTATTGGGCTGAAAATCTATAAAAAAAAATAAAAGATGGGAGCTCGTTTGTTCTTCACACTCGGAATCTTGCATTTAATTAAATTTAATTTTTATTCATTTATTTCTACTCCACTTACTCTTTTACCCTCAATTTCATCAACACCATCAACTTATTGTGTAGAAACGCATATTTTTAATTTCCCATATTGCATGGATATCCATGTTTTAGACAGAATTGATCAATTTAAAGATCTCGGTGTTTTATTTGATGAAAAATTAACTTTTAATCACCATATAAATAATATTGTAAATTCAACATATAAAAATCTTGGATTCATTTTACGCAATACTCAGTCATTTAAAAAAAATTCCACTCTAAAAACTTTGTACTTTGCACTAGTGCGAACAAAATTGGAATATGCTGTTCAAATATGGAATCCAATTTATAACAAATATTGTCTCATAATCGAAACAATTCAACGTAAATTTGTAAAATATTGCTCCTTTAATTTGTCTGGAGTTTATCCGAGACATGGATATTCTTATGATAATTTATTGTCAAAAATGTGTATGATATTCTTACATAATCGTAGGAAGATTCAATCTTGTCAATATTTATATAAATTATTAAATAATATTATTGATGACTCAATCACTCTATCACGTATTCCATTTATTGTTCCGCGCACTTCTTCACGAAATAAATTAGTGTTTGAGTGTCCTTTTGCTAGAACAAATTATGAAATGAAATCTCCAACCAGGCAATTATGTACTGTTCTGAATGATATTGCTACAAATTTCGATATTGATATATTCGCAGATTCTCTGGCTAAGTTTAAGCGTTTTTTGCGTACTATTTTTCTACCTGTTGTATCTCACATATAATTTTGCTTTATACTTCCATATATGTATATATTTTGTTGTTACAATAATTCTAATATTTTTTATTATTTTATTTTTCTATATAAACAATTATTTTGAATAATATTTTGTGTTCATCCCCCTGTAATTGGGACTTTTGTCCTGTTGGGTGGATTATTAGAAATAAATAAATAAATAAATAAATAAAAACATACACCTGTTTCACCAATCATTCATTCTACATCTCAGCTGACTTATGTCCACTCTTCTAACTACATTCTTCTCAATATCACACTCATTATACACCCATGTATTCCGTACACGATCTCTTCCTCGTATAAACTTCATTTCCTCAGCAGTTATATACCGTTCATGTTCTTTCATTCACGCCCTACATTCACTACTATACATAAACGATGGCACTGACAAACTATTATACACACTCAATCGAGCATCTCTGTATACATTTATGTTTCTAAATAAAGTTCTCAGCGCACCCAACCCGCAGACACTCTTCTTTCAATCTTCGCCCTACTTTCACTAACAACCACACCATTCTTCGCATATTTATTTTCAGCAACACTCGACCACAAGCAAAACATTCATTCCAATTCCATCTAACTCTTCCTTATTACAGTCTTTCCTCTTAGTCTCTCTCACACACAAAAAAAAATATTTTACACAGGAATTACATTCATCAAGTCATATTCTGCAACACTTATACCCCAAACATTCCAGGTTTTACACATGCATTCATCAAATTTCGCCCATTTATTCCTCATAAAAAAGTAGGAGTTTCTCGGTAATAGAGTAGAAGTTAAAGCAGTTTACTAGGCTTATGTTTAACTAAAATTAATTATCTCATTCAAATAACCTGTCCCATGAACCTGTCAAATGTCAATTAAAAACAACATGTTTATTACTGTTTTAACAGACTTTTATCCTAATAATTTTAAAAGAAAATAATTTAAGAGGTAAGGCCACTCTAAAATTTTTAAAAAATGCATAATTTTTTTATTTGCTTAAATTATAGTTTAAACCCTTAGGAATAAGGGACAATTAATTTAAATGCCGCACGGAAGTATTTCAGAGGAAAAGGGGCATATATCTATTAGTACTAGTATATATATATATGACTCGAAACTTTAAACGAGTTTTTCTCGAGATCATATTTTCAAAATCGGGCGAAAAGAAATCTGAAATACTAATTGATGGATCGTGCAGAATCTTTTTATTTCTTATTCTAGATATAAATTACTCAAAAACTACGGGGATTTTTTTTAAAAGTGCTTCATTCGTTTTTTATGGTAGTTTTTATACAGAAATTTAGTCCCGAATAATGAACCTTTTTTTCAAACGTGCGCCATTTTGTTAAAAATCAAAATTTTCTAAATCCAGCCCGTAATTTTTTAGAGTATACATCAGAGATTAAGAAAACATATCTCTTTTGATCCAGGTCCATTGCTGTTCCCGGAATGTTTTCGCCCGATTTGCCCTACGCGCCGAGAGGAGTCGCCATTTTTTTTTAAATTTTTGACGACAATTTTGAATATTTTCTTTAAAAAAAATTTTGAAATAAAGTTTAAAGAGCACTAAATAAAGATCTAAAAACAGTTCTTAAGCAGCACGTTTAGATTTCGTTAAAAAAATCTAGAAAATGACCCTTTTTTTCTTGTCTAGAGTGGCCTTACCCCTAAATGAGCACCGAAATCATTGTATTAAAAATAATAAATAAGAACTGTGTAGCTTGAACCAGAAATAAATTTATTAAACTCCAAAAAGATATTCATTACCTTACCAAAATTTTCTGCAATTTAAATCTACCGCTGTGGTTTCTTCTCCACTAACACGCGAAGAAATATATCACTTACCGAGATCTGGTATGGCAGAGTGCCACACCCAGTAATGGGTAAATGGCGTGATGATATATTAATATTTATTTATTTAATTAGCAAAATTATATTTTGATAAACTGAAATCATTAAATGAATAATAAAAATAATAATTGAGCAGCATAAATACTAAACGATCTTTAAATGTAATCTTTAACATCCAAAAATAGTAAATAAGCTTCTCGGAAAATTAAATGACCATATGGCAATAACAACAATAAATATTTAGTGTTCAAATTGATAAACAGATTTGCAGACTCAGTTTTAAATTATGAATAATTTAGGGCTCACATTTTGTTGCTCGAATAAGAAATATTTGGAGATCAAATCAATATGATTTTGATGCTCGGTTAAATATAACCCATTTAATAATAATAACTTTCTTACATTGATGTTGCGAGCAGCAGGCTTAACATTCTGCGTTGACTTTGTTGATACTGCAGCCATCTTCTAACATGTTTGAAGAAAAGATGTTGTCTTCTGTCGCTGGACCAAAAGAAAACCCCTTACAAAACATTTGGTAGAAGATCTTGGCTTTCTGATATGATGCGAGCAGCGACTTGACATTCTGCGTTGACTTTGTTGATACTGCAGCCATTTTTTAATATGTTTGAAGAAAAGATGTTGTCTTCTGTCGCTGGACCAAAAGGAAACCCTTTTCAAAACTTTTGGTAGAAGATCTTGGCTTTCTTTGCTGCTGCAACTGTGTCTGTAAACAAACAAAAAATAATTAGAAACAATTACAAATAATATTAAAAAATACTAATTTAAATAAGATTTCTTCGAACTACGAGCTCATTTTTTGAGTATACTTAGAGGGTGGTTTTATACCAGATAGTAAGGCATACATGTATACATAGGAGATTAACATGGAAAAATTATTTTTCCGTTCGCATTAAATAATAATAACCTTTATTTCAACCTAATTTACATACATAGTATTTACTATTACTTATAACGATATTTAATTAGTATAAAGATAAATTATAGAAGGTAAATTACATATATAAATTTAATTAAATTGAATATCCTTTCGGACAAAGGTCTCCCCCAATTTCTTCCATTCCTCTCGATTCCTGGCTAATCTTGGCCATAATGGACCCGCTATTGCTTTTATCTCGTCCATCCATCTTTTCCTTTGTCTTCCTGCTGATCTCTTTTTATCCAGTGGAATCCATTCTGTTATTTCTCTGGTCCAATCATTTTTACTTCTCATAATGTGTCCTGTTTAATTCCATTTTAGAGTTTTTATTGTTGTTAGAACGTCGGCTATTTTAGTTTTGGTTTTTATTTCTTGTGTACTAACTTTGTTTCTCCATGTAATATTTAACATACTACGTTCCATTTTGTTTTGACATATTTTGATTTTCTTAGTCTGTGTTTCTGTTAATGCCCAAGTTTGACAGCCGTAAGTTATGGTTGGACTAACACACATGTCAAATGTTCTACGTTTAATAGACTGGTCAATATTTCCTTTAAATATATTTTTAAGCGACCAGTATTTTTTCCAAGCTAGGTTGATTCTTCTATTTATTTCTTTCTCCAGCCCTTGCTCGAAGCTAATTATTTGACCGAGATATGTATAATCTACTACATATTCTATTTCTTCCGAGTTGACTTTTATTATTTTGGTCTTATCTGAGTTCGTCATTATTTTTGTTTTGGTTGTGTTAATTATCAATCCTACTTCTCGACCTCGTTTATCCAGGCCAGTAATTATTTGTTGCAATTCTTCTGCCGAATTTGTTATCAGAGCAATATCGTCCGCAAAGCGTAAATTGTATAATTTTCTTCCGTTTATATTGATCCCATAGTTTTCGGACATGTTGTTCATTATGTATTGCAAAACCGTATTAAAAAGATCTGGGGATAGTGGGTCGCCTTGTCTAACTCCTTTGTGTATTTGAAATGTTCTTCCAAGTTTTTCTGATTTAATATTTGCTGTATTGTCTGTGTATATTTGTCGTGTAATTCTAATTAACTTTTCCTCTATACTTGCCTGGTCTAAAGCTGTCCATGTTCATGTTCTAGGGAATCGAAAGCTTTCTTGAAGTCGACAAAACAAATATAAATTGTATAGTTGTATTCTTTACTCTTTTCTATTAGCTGGGTTATAGCATGTAAGTGATGTATTGTTGATTTATTTTTTCTGAAGCCTGCTTGTTCTGGTGTCTGATATTCTTCAAAGTAATTTTTCATTCTTCTTTGTATGAGTTTCGTAAAGATTTTGCTTAGTGATGCGATAAGACTAATAGGTCTATAGTTATTGATATTTAATCTGTTCCCTTTTTTATGTAGTAGTATTATTTGTGAGTGTTTCCATTGTGTTGGTATTTCTTCCGTTTCTAATATTTTGTTGAACAACAGCTGTAGAATATGTAGAAGTTCGGGTTTTCCTATTTTTATTAGTTCATTTATTAGGCCATCACGTCCTGGGCATTTGTCGAATTTAATTTCGTCTATAGTTTTGTCAATCTCTTCTAGTGTAAAATATTTAACTTCGGACTTGTTACGAAACTCGTACAGAAAATTATTCTTCTCCTTCTCACTGTAGTACAGTTCTTCAAAAAATTGTGTCGCAATTTCTAATATTCCTTTTCTATTGTATTCCTTATTTTCGTTTTTCTTCATGCTGTAAATCCATTGTTTATCAGTGTTGAGTGATTTATTTAATTCTTTGGTAGACATATTTTTCTTCATTATCTCAGTTATTTGTTTTTCTTTATATTCCTTTATGTCCTTTAGTATTGCTTTCTTTACTAGCCTTCTGGTTTCTATTAATTGTATTTTCTGTATTGGGGTTTTGTTTCTGATTTTCTCTAGTCTCGTTCTTTTCGATATAAGACTCTTTGTTCCTTGTGTGAGTTTGTTGTTATCTTTGTTTTTTTCTTCTGGGATTTGTTTGGCTGTGTTTGTAATTGCTGATTCCAATAAGTTGTATAATCTTTGTACTTCGATGTTTGTGTCTATTTCATGTAGGACTTGTACATTTTTTCGAAGTTCTTCTTGGTAGTTTGTATCTTGATTTCTTATTGTACTTCCTCTGGGTATTTTTTTTATAAATTTCTCTTCTTGTTTGTTTTTTATTTATACTTAGTGTAGCTCTAACCAATCTGTGATCAGAGATAAAATGGAATTCGTTTAAAATTTCAATATTTGTGATAGTCTTTATATTATTTGTTAGAATAAGATCTATTTCATTTTTATGACCCGCAGGCGATTTCCATGTCCATTTTCTATTTTGAGGTTTTTTGAAGTATGAATTAGCAATTTGTAATTGATTTTGAGTCGCAAAATCTATTACAAGTTGACCTCTAGAGTTTCTTGTTCCGTAGTGTGATGTACCCAGTACTTTTTCTTCCCCTTGTTGTCGTTTGCCGATCTTCCCGTTGAAGTCTCCCATTATAAGAATAGTATCTAGTTTGTTGCTTCTTACTTCTTCTTTGGTATTGTTTAGCTCTTCATAAAATGTTTCTATTATTTCTTCTGCTGATTCGCTTGTTGGTGCATGTACATTTATTATATGTATCATTTGATTATCAGAAGTAAGTTTTAGAACTGCGATCCGTTCGTTTATATTTTTGAAATAAACTATGTTATGCTTTCATTTACATTTTATGCAGAAACCAGTACCGTATTGACTATTTTTAGCTGTGCCGTGTAATAATATTATTTGAGATATTTGTTCTATTATTGCTGTATAGTTTCTTCTGATTTCTGTTAACCCTATTATATCCCAATTAATTCTATCCATTCTATCTAAGGCTAAGGGGGCCATTTTGTCAAAATCCGATGTCCCCCTCAAAACCATGACGATTATGATTCGGCATACTTTTCGGTAAAATGCTTTCATTTCGAGATATTCAATAAGATAATGTAAAATGGGACACCCAGTATATATATATATATATATATATATATAATTACCAATTCCTACCAACTATGAAAAACGATAGCTACTAACTTCATAACTGCGTACATCTCACATATTTTATCACACACAAAAAGCAGACAGCTTATTAAATTTTAATAGACTTTATCCTAATAGGAGCAACAGGAAGTTCCCCGATAGTTTAAAACTATAATATGCAAATTTATAAAGTTTGAGTGTGTTTTGCGTTTGCACAAAATCACGGCCGGAAGTAATCGCATGCTTAGAAACTAAACCCTCTGTGATGAGAAAAATTTCACATTTTTACAAACTTGTAATCCGTGTATAAATAAAGTTGAGTGTAGAGGACAACCCAAGTCCGCCATATTGATTGGGGAGTGATTACGAACTTTGTCTGCAGCCCTTTGTTTTCATAGGACACGAGATGTCGCAGAAATTTAATTAAAAAATTTAACATTGATTCCTTTATAACTTAATCATTTAATTGTTTAACCAAGTATAATAAATTGAAATGCTGTACAATGATAAAGTAGAATAATTTATCTCTACCAATTTTATTTGATGCATTTTTGTCTAAATTAATTTAGAAACATATTTTATCTACGACCGTGCGATATATCCTTAATATCCCACTCATTTCAGACAGGTAATGACTTACTTTACCGCTCACGTGCGTTTTTTGAATTTTTACCGCACGCGCAAGCGATAATGCAAAATGTAGGAAAAAACTAAGGAAAATTAGACAAGAAATCTTATTTATTGTATACATTTATAACACAGTCTTTACAGCTATATAAATTGATGCTAGATGTTGACACATTTGGATGATTTGATGTTACCGTAGAATTAGTAATTTCTATATTGTGTGATACTGGAGACACATTTTCTTTTCCTCCCAAAATTTTGGTAGCCGTTTTCTTTTTATTAAAACGTTTTTTTTATTAAAAATTCTGTTTTTAACATGGAATAATAGCACCAAAGAGATGATGATTTTTGAATCTTGCTTAATTCTCCGAAGTACATTAAAAAAGCCTTTTCATTTGTTGTATCTTTAATTTTGTTCTTTTCACACCATTTCTCATACCTGTCATAAGCCAGCTGATATTTTACTCTTGATTTTTGAGGAACCAGATCCAAAATAACGTTTGACGCTACTTCTTCTATATCTGAAGGCAGATCTATATCTGAAAGGCTCATTTTCTATTATCGAACTATTCTACACACTCGTAAAGGCAAAATCAAAATTTTTCTGTTTATTTGGTTGTCGCGATTGTCAACGCGTTGCTATCATTTAGAAAACAATCAGCGCATGTTGCTACTTTGATTTGAAATTTAATTAAATTTATATTTAATTATAAAAATAACAATTTAAATCCCGAACAGTCGTAGATAAAATTTTGTACGCAATACGTGGGATACTACATAATTATCGCACATATGTGATTACACAAACTCGGCCTAGGGTCTCGTTGTGCAACTTTCACATGCGTGCGATAATTTTGTCTATATCCCACTTATTGCGTAAATAACTATTACCTAACGCCGTTATAAAAAGTCCTGTTTTACATGAATTTTTGAGATTATGAAATGTCAATTTTTTCATAGCTGTCATTCAAGAGTTATTTACATAACTAGTTACGTAATATATGTTGACAGTTTGAACTTTCTCAAAATGCAAATAACGGAAAAAACTATTAATTAATTTTTTTAGGATCTATATACATTTAATAATTTTTCTGGTATTAAACAGTTCACAGCCAAATTAGCAGATTCTTCGATATCAGAAGGAAGGTCTGTCTCGGATTTAGAACTCATTTTCAATGATGACATAAGTTTTAAATTTAAACATTTTATTCATTTATTTTCACGGCAATGCTTTGGTAAATTGATTTATTGATTTTGAAATATACTGAGCTGTCATAAACCTAGAATTTTATGCATTTTAAAAATTATTTTAGCGGAATTAGATAAAATTTTGTACGTAATACGTTATAAAAATCCCGCCAATAAGCTATTTAAAAAAATAATATCATTACGCTTTTTACCCATTACTGGGTGTGGCACTCTATCTTAGAAAATTTCGGTAAATTATATATTTAAGGTTTGTTTGACAATGGTAGATTATTAATAAAAGATGAATTTCGAACTTTCATTGTCTTTATTTTTTAGAAATATATTACACTACTTTTCGATTGAAGATTATATCAATCGAAATGTTGTGTTATATAATTCTAAAAAATAAAGACAATGAAAGTCCGAAATTCATCTGTTATTAATATATTTAAGCGCGTAAAGTGCGATTACCATCCGTCTAATCACGGCCCTCAAAAATGTTAGCAGTTGAGCAGCCACAGTGGTTATTTGATTGGGCTATGGGAATCGAAACTTTGTTTTAAAGTCCACAGACCGACTCAAGATATTATTGAGCCACCTAAATTGTTGAATTTAAATAAGTAAATGTAAACGTAGATTTATAATTATATTGAAACACAGTTATAATTTATAATATGTAGTTATTAATTAACCATTTTACAATACATACGAGTATCATAATAAGGAGAATTAAATAAACATTAATTTATTTTTTGTTGCGTTTACTTTCATTGTTACAAATGATTTTTTTGTACTCAACCTATATTAAATCCACACTATTGTACTCGGTATGTATATTTAGAATTCAATGTACCCAGGATCGGTATTAATATCTACATCCTGATTAGCGTTAATGTATGTTTTATTATATCAATTGATGTAAATTACAGTTGATAGAAGGGTCCATGGCCATCTAAAATCATTTGTAGAGTCTGAACTATATTTTAAATTAAAATATTTGTCATAAATGAGTAGAATATTTAGTTCTTGTAACTTTGATTAAAAGTTTTTAAAATGTAAAAGATAATTTGTAAATATTGTATTAGCAATTAATCTTTTGTATGTATCTGTCTTTCAGTCTTGTAATTGAAGTAATTCTATATCGTTTGATAAGTATATGATAACGGGAGAGTATAAAAACATTGGCAATATACAATATTACAAATAGAAAATTTTTATTATTTAACATATGACTTCGACTAAACGTACAGTAATGAAGATAATTTTATACTACGCCTATCATAGATTTAGGAGTCTTTGGGCTCGATGCTACGTTAGACACTATGACAGAAGAATTCGATTGATGCCATACGTCGGACACAGGTGACGTGGTGTAGCGGTTAGCATCTCTGCCCGGCAAGCGGAGGGTCCCTGGTTCGAATCCAGGCGTCATCCGAATTTTTCTGTCATAAATTTAACTTTAAAATTGTATTATTATTCACCAGTTACTCATTTTTTTATATTAGAACTCATTCGTGGTGAAGCTGACTTCACTTATATTTCTAATAAATAGATTCTAAGACCGTAGAAGTCATGTTCCTCGCAATCAAATCGTTATATTATTAGCTCAAATTATTCTTTATTTCATAGATTTATGGGGTAGGTGGCTCAGTGGTATCAAGTCGACCTATGAATCTTCAGTATCCTGGTTCGATACCCACAGCCGACAAACAATTTTCCCCTGTGGTTTCCTCTGCACTAATATCTTTGGTGGCCGAGATATGACTGTTGATAACCCGCACTTCACGCGAAGAAATATATCACTTATCGAGATCTGCTACAAGAGAGTGCCACACTCAATAATGAGTAAATGGCGTGATGATATATTTATTTATTTATTTCGATCTCCACAGCCGACAAACAATTTTCCCCTGTGGTTTCCTCTCCACTAATATCTTTGGTGGCCGAGATTTGACTGTTGATAACCCGCACTTCACGCGAAGAAATATATCACTTACGATATCTGCTACGGCAGAGTGCCACACTCAGTAATAGGTAAAAGGCGTGATGATATAGTTATTTATTTCGATCTCCACAACCGACAAACAATTTTCCCCTGTGGTTTCCTTTCCATTAATATCTTTGTGGGCCGAGATTTGACTGCGTATATCCGCACTTCACGAGAAGAAACATATCACTTACTGAGATATGCTACGGCAGAGTGCCACACTCAGTAATAGGTAAAAGGTGTGATGACATATTTATTTATTTATTTATAGATTTATTTGCAAATTGGACGTGTTTTTGACAAGCCTTGCTTCGCTCGTCTTTTAAAAAGGTTGAAGCGTATCTTACCGACTCACCGAGTCGTAGTGTGGTAGTTCATATAATTTTTATATTGAGTGGTATTCGAATGTTACTCATACTACCGTACTGCCAGTGATATCATAACATCTAAAAAATCTGATGTGGCACCACATGACTTCCTTGTACACGTATTAAACTATGGATATTTTTTTAATTGCACATATTTGACATAAAATCTTTTATTTTTTCTTTTTTGTTCTAATCCATAGCAAACTTAATTTAAAAAAAAACAAAAAAATATATAATATTTAAATTTAGATATCTCGCTTATGCAAAAGGCTAATTTAAAAATTCTTAATATACTAGACGCAGAATTTAATTCTCTAAAACTTTTATTTGCAGCATTTATTTCTAAAATTAAAATAATACCATTTTTTTCATGGAAAACTGTTAGCAGCTTCATGTAATGTGTCACTTCCGGTTCGTCTATTTCAACCAAAATCTATTATGTGGTTTCCATTGATATAGTAGTCTTATATACCAAATTTGGAAAGTTATAAATTATATTTGAATATAGTTTTTCATGAAAATCTATTATAGGCTTCAAGTAAAGTACCACTTCCGGTAGTTGTATAATGACCAAAAATGGAGGTGCACAACTAGATGTTATAACAGTCCTAAATTTGAAGTTTCAATTTTTTACGACTTACCGTTTTTGAGTTATGCGAGATACGTACGTACGTACTGACGGCATGACGAAATTAGGCAAAATGTATTCAGAGAGGGCCAAAATACCTATTTCCGTTGAAATCTGAGAACCGAAAATTTTCGCGATTACAATACTTCCTTTACTTCGTACAAGGAAGTAAAAATGAAACAAAATGTTTTTTCAGTTTTTAATTTCTCTGTGTTAGAAATTTTTGGCTTCGCCACTAATCAATACCATATTTGTTTGATTATAAAATAGAAAAACAACATACTTAGTTCGACTCCGTGAATATTTGAACATACAAAACAAAAACAAAAATCCTTGATACAAATACAGTGCAAGCTCTCAAAGTATATTCATTACGAGTATTCCTCGTTTTTCAGTGCTAGTCCGTCCAGTGCCTCTCGTACAAGTCTAATTACAAAAGAGCCTTCAATCAACAAGTATTGCCAAAGTTTTATGAAAATACTGCCGTTCCTGTCGTAATTAAATATAGCCGTACACTCAGCGCAAAAGTGCAACCTTAACGCTGGAGAAATAAGAGTGACTTTTGCAACGAGGAAGAAATGGTACAGTCTGGTTCACGATAATGGTGAAATTAAGAGAAAGCATTAATCAATGTGCTGTGGAAATGATTTCGTTGGAACAGACGCCTGGAATAGATGTCCCAGCAGCTGGTATTGTAAAGTTCGAAAACAAGAATTGTAGAAGTTTAAGCTTGTTTTCAAATTTGGGTATTGGGGAACAGTCAAGTCGGAAGTGGTTTCTTTAATTTACATCCTATATCCGGTGGAGGTTTCAATAACTTTCGATGGTTGGTGGTCGTATGTTAACAGTGGCATAATGTGAAAGATAATCAGATTGATGGTGTAGGTGGCTTAGTGGTACCGAGTCGGCCTGTGGATCTTGAGAACCCTAGTTCGATTCCCACAATCGACAAACAATTTCCACCAAATTAAATCTATCCCTGTGGTTTCCCCTCCACTGACAACATTGGAGGACGTTATTTGACGACTGGTAACCGCATTTCATGCGAAGATATATATCACTTACCGAGATCTGCTTAGGCAGAGTGCCACACCCAGTAATGGGTAAAAGACGAGATGATATATTTATTTATTTTATTTGTACAAATTATATCAACTATAATTTAATGCTACGATATTTTTTTCACTAATCTGACAGGTAAATTATCAGTCACTTTATACCACCATTGATAAACGCGTCATATACAGAATAGTAACAAGTAAAACAATTTCTTTTTAATGTTGGTATAAAAGTAATTGTTTTATAAAGCTTTTATTGCTGAAGCAAACTAAAAATAATAATATAAATAAATAAATAAATATATCATCATGCTTTTTACCCATCACTGGGTGTAGCACTCTGCCTAAGCAGATCTCGGTAAGTGATATATTTTTTCGCGTGAAGTGCGGTTACCAGCCGTCAAATCACGGCCTCCAAAGATATTAGTGGAGGAAAAAATAATAATAAGAAAATATATCATCACGCCTTTTATCCATTACTGTATGTGGCACTTTTTGGTAGCAGATCTCGATAAGTAATATATTTCTGTCCCGCGTGATGGTCGCGCGGATTGAGGGCCTGACTGACGACCACAAGGTCGTGGGTTCGGGTCCCGCCCGTGGCGGCCATACAAACGACATATCGGCATATGACCTGAGTAGTTGGTCATATCATGGGGTAGGTGGCTCAATGGTATCGAGTCATCCTGTGGATCTTGAGAACCCTGGTTTGATCCCCACAGGTGACAAACAATTTTCACCAATTTAAATCTACCCCTGTGTGGCTCCCCCTCCACTAATATCTTTGGGGGGCGTGATTTGACGGCTGGTAACCGCACTTCACGCGAAAAAATATATCACTTATCGAGATCTGCTACAAGAGAGTGCCACACTTAGTCATAGGTAAAAGGCGTGATAATATATTTATATATTTATTTAGTTGATCCGATACATAAATTTAAAAAAAATATATATATTTATTTCTTCGCGTGATGTCCGGTTACCAACCGTCAAATCACGGCCCTCAAAGATGTTAGTGAAGAGGAGCCACAAGAGTAAGTTTACTTACATTATGAATAATTATTGATACTTCATTTAAATTTCTTGTTCCATATTTGTCCAAAATACTCCAGGCATCAATAAAAAACCAACCATACATTCACAACTTGTAACATTTACAACATTCACTGACGTTCACTTATAAATACAGACTCTAACCAAATATAAAAACAAAAAACACCCGTATACTCTGTTCGCATTAGATTCACGTTGTGTAAATACCTGTTCAAGGGTTAGCGAGGGTCGTAATTTACTTTCCCCTTGATGTGCGTGTATTAGTTAATCAACAGACCTTCACAGCAAGCTTGAATGTAATGCGACATTTTAATTTGCGGTACAAATAGAGCTCGCGTTTTTATTTATAGTACGACGCTTGCAAATTTTAATTTTTTTGAATTATTGGTTAAAACTAAGTCTGACGGAACATTTTATAATAATTTATGAAGTGTAGTTGATGGTTAGTAACCCCATATATTCTGGAATTTGTATGTAAAAATCTGATGTGGACACCACATGACTTCCTTGTACACGTATTAAACTATAGATATTTTTTTAATTATTGTACATATTTGACATTAAATCTTTTATTTTTTGTTCTAATCCATAGCAAACTTAATTTTTTTTTTAAATCTAAAAATATATAATATTTAAATTTAGATATCTCGTTTATGCAAAAAGCTAATTTAAAAATTCTTAATGTGCTAGACGCAGAATTTAATTCTATAAAACTTTTATTTGCAGCCTTCATTTCTAAAATTAAAATAATACCATGTTTTTTTCAAGGAAAACTGTTAGCAGCTTCATGTAATGTGCCACTTCCGGTCAGTCTATTTTAACCAAAATCTATTATGTTATTTCCATTGATATAGTAGTCTTCTATACCAAATTTGGAAAGTTTTAAATTATATTTGAATATACTTTTTCATTAAAATATATTATAGGCTTCAAGTAAAGTACCACTTCCGGTAGTTGTATAATGACCAAAAAGGGAGGTGCACAACTAGATGTTATAACAGTCCTAAATATAAAGTTTCAATTTTCTACGGCTTACCGTTTTTGAGTTATGCGAGATACATACGTACGTACAGACGGCATGACGAAATTAGTCAAAATGGATTCAGGGAGGACCAAAATACCTATTTCCGTTGAAATCTGAGAACCGAAAATTTTCGCGATTACAATAAAGTAAAGTAAGTAAAAATATATGAGGTAAAATTTTAAGGGTTGTATTTAAAAAAATTAATAAAGTAGAGTTAAAAATGTTATAGTTTATTTGGACCAATTCAGAACTTACCATCACGCTATATCCCATTAAATGGGGTAGCACGAACCCCTGAAACATTCCCAGAACATCCACTAAAAGATTCATAAAAAAAATCAGTTCACGTCAACATTTTCATTCTGACACACGATACTCGTTTCAACCACATTAACACTTCCTCCATACGAGCTCTTTCCTTCCTCACAACCAAAATTCATCATCACGCAACAAACATCCATCCATTCGCTCATGTACACCTGTTTCGTAAATATTAAAGCAACTCAGCGCATATATACATACATACATGACATCACGTTATATTCCTATTAAATGGGGTAGCACAAACCCTTGAAACATTCACAGAACATCCACTAAAAGATGGCTCAGTGGTATCAAGTCGGCCTGTGGATCTTACAGACCCTGATGCGATCCCCACAGCCGACAAACAATTTTCACCAATTTAAATCTACCCCTGTGGCTGATTTGACGGCTGGTAACCGCATTTCACGCGGAAATATATATATCATCTACAGAGATCAGCTTAGGCAGAGTGTCACACCCAATAATGGGTAAAAGGCGTGATGATATATTTATTTATTTATTTATTTACGTCCTGACACACGATACTCGTTTCAACCACATTGACACTTCCTCCATACGAGCTCTTTTCTTCCTCACAACCAAAATCAATCATCAAGCAACAAACCTTCATTCCCATCCATCCATTCGTTCCTGTACACCTGTTTCGTAAATCTTCACTTACGCCCACTTCTCTAACAACAAATCTATAAAGAAATGAAGGCAGCATAGCCTGCGGTTGTTTAAAAATTACTTTAACATATCTGCAGTTAGACACTCTATAGTACGTACTGAAAAAAGATTAAAAAGGAAAGGAATATTGCTCTGCTCTTGTTACTGAATGTGACTTCCACACAATTGCAGGTAAACACTCGAAAAATCTAACCAATGAATCTAAACCCAAGAATCATACGCTTGTCCTTATTCATCACATTTATCCCGCAATTAATTTTCGCCAAACATTCCTATCCTGACACACTACTTTTGCTTCAACTACATTCATAATTAAAGCCCGGATATTTAGGCTCTTAAAAACGCCCAAATAAGCAGGCATATAGGCCAGTAAATACTCTAAAATAAGCGGGATTTTAGGCAGCCTAAATGTAAATAATTTGTTTAAAAAAAAATAAACGAATCCTTTTTCTAATATTGGTACTCGTATCTACTCTTCATTAGAATAAAAATAATCATTTTAAACAAAAATTAACGCAATCTGAAAAATAATAATGTAGGGTTCTCATTTTATTAACTATTATGCAAATTCAAATTATGTAGTATACTTTAATTCACAAAATATTACGAGCAATGCTCTATGAAATTTTCGGAAAGGGACTCTCTTCGGTCTGTCAGAACTTGCTTGTAAGTTGAAAACTTCGTTCGACATCACAAAATGTGACCGGGGCCTTCTTATATTTAGCCATATCGTCTAAAGTTACCTCAGCTCCATTGATTAATGTCAAAGACAATTGAATTGCCACGTAAAATTTTGACTAAAAATGTTTTATCTTTCGGCATTTTAAATTCACACACAAAAACTTGATTAAAGTAATATTATAGGTTAGGTTGAAACACTTTGTCGAGTGCTGAATTAGTCAACGAAGTAGATGATAAACCTTGTCTGCTCAATAAAAGTTAGAATAGGCAACAAAAATAGGCAAAATAGGCTGTATAAGGTAAAATAGGCACAAAAACCAAAATATAGGAAAAATAGGCTCTAAGGCACGAAAAAAAAACCTTCCATTACACGTAAACATATTACCTAAGTATAGAAAAACGAAATTGCCTGAAGTATATTAAAATTTGAATCTAGGCAATTGCCTAAAAATCCGGGCTTTATTCATAATACAAGCTCGGTTATTCTTCTCACTCGGAATCTTTCGTTCACGCAACAACCCTTCAATCATATTTATCCATTTGTTCCTAGAATGAGTTATTAAGGGAAATGTGGAATTAGATGCATTTTGATTCTATTTTATTTGGTTACAATTTACAACATAGTTATTTGTGTATCTAGACAGCGAAATAATTGTTTGTGTGCGTTGAAGAAAAAGATAGACGGCCGAGGCTGAAAGCATGTTTAATAGTTGAAGACAGTTTTAACACATATGATTCCAGAATTATCCATATTAAATAATAAATAAATATATCATCACGTCTTTTACCCATTACTGGATGTGGCACTCTGCCTAAGCAGATCTCGGTAATATCTTTGAGGGCCGTGATTTGACGGCTAGTAACCGCACTTCATCCATATTAAGTAAATAAATAAAACATTATGGTCAATTGGACAATTGAAAAAATTTGATTGATACACTCCGGTTTCACCAACGTGTATCAATCTTCAAATTCATAAAAAAGTGTTGCTTCTTTCACTAATTACATACATACATACATAACATCACGCTATATCCCATTACATGGGGTAGCACGAACCCGTCAACATTCTCATCCTGACACACGATACTCGATTCAACCACATTAACACTTCCTCCATACAAACTCTTTCTTTTCTCACAACCAAAATCCATCAACACGCAACAAACATTCATCCATTCGCTCCTGTACACTGAGCTTGTTTCTGAAGGTGATCTCCACACAATTAAATAACTATTAATTACCTGCTGTTTAGAGAAGCAATTAAATAAATAATTATTGTTAATATCTGAGGGAGAAGCTAAAAATCAGCTTCAAAATTGTTACAAAGTTCACAGACAAAAAGCAACAAAGTATCAGCAGCAAAAACTAAAAACTCCAAACCTATCAACAGACTTTTTATTGCAAAAGTTTGGTGGGTAATTCGCCAGTTCGGTTCATGGTTACCATATTAACTTTGGTTGGCAGACGTGGAACATAAAGATAAATGATGGCTTCAACTCTATAGTTTACAGTCTGCGTCCTGTTCAATTGTTCGGTAGCTTTTACGGTGATTGAGTACATATTAAAAGTAAGAGATTTTAGAAAAAACTGGCTGAATAAATAATTCTTAAAAACCTGTATACAGTAAATAAAATAGTTATTTGTGTATTAAGAACGTAAAGTGATTATACAGGGTGTTTCAGGACTAGTGTAACAAACTTTAACAGCTTATTCTTGAGGTCATTTTGAGCCAAAAATGTCATATGAACATAGGTCCTATTCCTTCTAGTTACCAAAATAAAACGACATTTTCAAATTTGTTTAATCAAGATACTTTCGGAAAACAAGAGTTTTATTGCATCCTGCATGCAAAAGTCTTTTGCGTTTTGTAGACAAAAAAACACTCATTTCGCGTGTTGATAGTTGTCATGTAAATTTTAACTTTATATGACAGTTTTCGAAAAATAACTATTAACTATTAACATATCTTAATTTCGATAATATTTTATCAAGTTTTAAATGATCTCCAAGGAGATAAATAAATAAATAAAGAAAAGTGAAAATAAGTAAAATAAAGCCAATGGCAAATTGTAGTATTCAATATTTTCACATTTTTTGCCAATTTTTTAAATAGTTTCTTTAAAAAGACAACCTTCGCGATCATTATTGAAAAATATATGTATTGGCTCTCATGTACAAATCGTCACTGTTACTAAATGAGACTTCTACTAGCGTTGGACTATTATATCACATATGTGCGATAATTATGTAGTATCCCACGTATTGCGTACAAAATTTTATCTACGACTGTTCGGGATTTAAATTGTTATTTTTATAAATATAAATTTAATTAAATTTCAAATCAAAGTAGCAACATGCGCTGATTGTTTTCTGAATGATAGCAACGCGTTGACAATCGCGACAACCAAATAAACAGAAAAATTTTGATTTTGCCTTTACGAGTGTGTAGAATAGTTCGATAATAGAAAATGAGCCTTTCAGATATAGATCTGCCTTCAGATATAGAAGAAGCAGCGTCAAACGTTATTTTGGATCTGGTTCCTCAAAAATCAAGAGTAAAATATCAACTGGCTTATGACAGGTATGAGAAATGGTGTGAAGAGAAAAAAATTAAAGATACAACAAATGAAAAGGCTTTGTTAGTGTACTTCGGAGAATTAAGCAAGATTCAAAAATCATCGTCTCTTTGGTGCTATTATTTCATGTTAAAAACATAATTTTTAATAAAAAGAAAACAGCTACCAACATTTTGGGAGGAAAAGAAAATGTGTCTCCAGTATCACACAATATAAAAATTACTAATTCTACGGTAACATCAAATCATCCAAATGTGTCAACATCTGGCATCAATTTATATAGCTGTAAAGACTGTACTATAAATGTATACAAAAAATAAGTTTTCTTGTGTAATTTTCCTTAGTTTTTTCCTACATTTTGCATTATCGCTTGCGCGTGCGGTAAAAATTAAAAAAACGCACGTGTGCGGTAAAGTAAGTCATTACCTATCTGAAATGAGTGGGATATTAAGGATATATCACACGGTCGTAGATAAATGAAAATAAATATATCATCACGCCTTTTACCCATTACTGGGTGTGGCCCTCTGCCTAAGCAGATCTCGGTAAAATATTAGTGGAGGGGAAGCCACAGGACTAGATTTAATTTGTTGAAAATTGTTTGTCGGCTGTAGGGATCGAACCAGGGTTCTCAAAATCCACAGGCCGACTCGATACCACTAAGCCACCTACCCCATTAAAACATGTAAATGTTTAATTGAAATACGCAAAAATTAAATTGAATAAAAAATAGCCAATTAGACATTTGTTTGAAAGAAATACTTTGAAACCACAACCAATAAACAACATCCCCATCCTCTTCACCAACCCTTGTCAAAGGACTGAAACCGCCCTTGTATCCTTCCGGATTCACCGACAAAAACATTCCTTTTTTCCCCGCAAGTGTTACGTCCCATGCCGACATCGTGTATCTGCACTTGCCGTGATTATCCCATTTAATTCTATAAGTCAGGGATTGCCACAAATCCCATCGGGTTTTAATTGTCTTGTTAGCGGCTCTTATGGGGAAATTAATTTTCGGGGTTTTTAAAACTTTTTACGTTTTTAGCTCGGGATTTAAGTGTATTTTTTTTGTGAAAGTGGTGAGTTGTGATTTATTTTTTCCGGTTGTAAATTAGGGTTGTTGTTTTGTTCTGAAAGCAAAAAATGTTTGGATGTTTCTTTCTACGACTTCATTAAGTAATTAGTTTGATTGACTTAAAAGAAATACTGTAGGTAAAACACTAAAAACTAACTCAAAGCAAAAACTTTTGTAATTAACTGTACCAAGAGCTGTACAAAGAATTACATTTGTTTTTGAAAAGATATTTATAACATTTATTTTACTTAATGGTTCTCACTTTAATATTTACTGATATTAGAATTATCTTTTATAAACAAATAAATACAACTTATAATGGTATTATGAAACCATTTTAATATTAATTTATTGATTTATTTATTTACTTATTTATAGAGATGGGCGAATATCAAATTTCTCTAATTCGAATATCGAATACTCCTAAAACTTAATTTATTTATTATTAATAATTATTTAATTATAACCTTTTCATTATTTGAATGAAATTGTTAAGATAAAATAAAATTAAAATAAAAAGTACAAACAAAAAAGAAAAAGACGAAAACTTCAAAATTAAGGTGAAACGTACGGGCTGATGTTGGCGAAAAACAAATTTGAAATATGGTACGTCTTCATGGTTTTGAATCAAAATATCTTTGTTATTAATAACTTCAAAGTATTGTAATAGCTTTAAATTTATGTACAAATGATAAAGGAAAACATAGTCAAAAATTGATGTCAACATATGGCGCGATATTCGAGGTATTCGAATGATCGCTATACTGACGTTAATATTCGAAAATCTCGAATATCGAATAATGTCAATATTCGCGACATTCGACTATTCGCGGATGATATTCGCCCATCTCTACTTATTTATGTATGTTACGCTGTACAACAAGAATTTAATCCCAATTACAGTACAGGGTCCGCACTCACCGAGCCGCAATGTGGTAGTTTATATAATTTTTAGCTTGAGTGCGATTCGTACTCAGGATCTCCGGATTAAAATTCCGTATCGCTATCCACACCACTGTACGCCCTTGTCTAGTTTATTTTTTAATTAGTAGATTTGAGAACTCAGATTGGATCCCCACAGCCGACAAACAATTTTCATCACATTAAAACTACCCCTATGGATCCCTCACCACTAACATCTTTGGTACCTATGATTTGACGGCTAGGAACCGTATGTCACGCGAAAAAATATATCACTTACCGAGATATAACTTGTATTAGTAGTAACAAGATTATTATTAAATTAAAAACTGCTCTAATAAGAACATTTTCAATTTGGAGTAAAAATGTAAACTTCTTTATTTAATATACAAATTTCCCTAAATTAACGCTATTTAAACTATCGCAGACTTTAAAAAATTTTAGTTTATAAAAGACGCAAAATAGAAAAATAAATATAAATAACTCATTTTATAAGACTTTTATCGCACTTGGACGCATGCGAAAAAAACCTGTCTTATAAAACTCGTTCTTTAATATACATGCTATTGAGAATAGAAAAAAAATCTGTTCAAATTAAATGATTTAATTTGAAAATTGTTGAAAAGTTTTGTGTAACATTAAATTATGTTGTTATCAAAATAAACGAATTTAAAATAAATACGTTTCCTGGAAGTTTTTTGGGGTTGTTTTAAAAATTATTATTCATGCTATACCTCACATACTTTGCAAGAATGAATTTTCGAGGTACCACATAACCAAATATGGCGAAAATCCTGTTAAAGAATTTAATTATACCCGCGACAAAATAAATTTAGAAATTTGCATTTTTTTCTTCCAGAACGTCTGTCATACATAAAACATAAATAAGGACTGTATTTTTATATTAAAGAGTGCAATACAAATGAGAAATAATATTTTTGGTACGTTTAAAATAATAAAAATTATTGTAGGTTAACTATCACCCTCTATTTTCTGCTAAATGTGAACAGCATTTTTTTAATGTAATACTTTTGTTTCCGAACTCTCTGTGAATAAATAAATAATATATTTTTTCTATTTTGCGTTCATAAGGAAGTCATTACAAAACTCAGTTGCGTATTAAAAGAGCGTTCATTACGATACGCAACATTTTGTTTTAGACGGTTGGTAGTAGCGGATGACATACTGAAACTGTCCAATTGAGAACATTATCCTCCAAATCTGAACAATTGCATAAATGTCAATAATAGTTACCAACCACAACATTTCATATACAAATTGTCCTAAATTGATTTGGTTTAAAATATCGCAGAGTTTTATTATTTTTAATTTATAAAAGACACAAAATAGAAAAAAATATTATAAATAATTCATTTTTATAAGACTTTTATCGAGCCTGTCCTTTAGAAAACTCGAATGCGGTTCGTTTTTTAAACTCGGATACGTCCTAAAAAACATATCTTATAAAATTCGTTCTTTAATGGAATATTTTACAATTTATGCTGTGTTATTTTTCACTTATTTGATATAGAAATTATATAGAATGTTCGATAAATAGGGAATAATATTTGAAGACTGTATCAGTCATACTAAAACAACGCAAAAATCCTAATATACTCATATTATAATATTTTTTGTGTAAGTTAGCATTCTGAGGAATGTTATTAATATGTTTAATTACGTTTCCTTAGCAACTGTCATAATTTATTGTAACCGTAGAAAATTAGGATTTGTTTTGACTTTGTGTAATAGTTTTTTGTTTTATTAATTAACGTTTATACAAATTAAATCAGAAAACGTAGAAGGTAATTTTTGAATAAATATTTTTCATAACAACAAAGACAAAATTAATTGTCATCCAACATTTGGTGAAACAAGGTTTAATAAAAATATAAAGTAAACACTTGGCTATGTTTCACAAAATTGCTGGCACAGTTCTTCGTCACCAGCTTCTTCACATGAACTTTGTTCTAGGTGAAGAAGTGAGTTATACCATACTGATGAGCTCTAATAAGAGCGAAACGCGTCTATGGTTACTGAACTGTGCTGGCCAGCCTCTGACGATGCCCTCATAAGGTGACTTGGAGGCTGAATTTTGTGAAACATAGCCAAGTGTTTACTTTATATTTTTATTAAATATTTTTCAATCTAATGTTGCATATAAGTTCAAGAAGGGTATTTCGAACATTTAATTTAATCTTAAGGATAATATTTTAAGAAAACATTATTAAAAATAAAATAAAAAAGATTCGTGTCCGGACATGAGTAAATTAGGAATTATTTCTTATTTTGATATGACTGAAACATTTTTCGAGAGGTGAATAAGCCTAGATGTTGAAACCCTCCTTAAATATTTCTAAATAAATTTAAAAAAATAATTTTTCAAATATTGTCCTCTATTTTTTTAACACACTGTATGTAACTTTGCGAGTAGAATCTACGATAATGAGCTGTAGTTCCATTGAAACTTTGGGAAGTGTAAAGCGAACTTTGACCACATCCCCATAGCAACTGAAAGAGTCAATAACATCCCCAGATCTCATAAAGTAAACCATATAAATTTCATTTATAAATAAAACGCTTAGAACAGGTAATAAAGATGATCCCTAAAGCCAGCACGGACCATATTTCGTTATATTTTTAGACGTTGTCTGCAATATTAAACACTTTCTTTAAGGAGTGTTCCGGTCCTTCGTGAAACCTTTAATTATTAATGCTAAACCCTTATTGATTCTTCCCTTCATTTAGTGCTCGCAAATTGAAAGGATAATAGACGTATTTGATAAAGTTTTCTTGTGCTGAATGAATTCTAAAAAGGGGACTTTCTTCGACGCTTTAACAAATTTTATCATCTTTATATTTTAAAGAGATACTTAAATGCTGTGGTCTAGCACGTTACAGCATAAACCACTGCTTGATATGACGTAAGACGCTCGTACCAGTCTTATATATATATATATATATATATATATATATATATATATATATATATATATATATATACAGAGTGTTAAAAAAGTTCCGGGACGGTGAAATATCTTGAGAAATACACATCGAATCAAGAAACAAAAAAACACGTGTTTCATATTTTGCAAAAAATCTATCTATGCACACCAAACAGAAACCCCAACTCCCACTCCAGGGGGTGGAGCGGAGGGCAACTTTGAAACCTTAAATGGGAACCCCCATTTTTTATTGCAGATTCGTATTCTGCGAAAAAAAAAATAAGTTAATTTTATCTGAAACTTTTTTCTCAATTCGGAATAGATGGCGCTCTAATTGCAAAAATAAATTTTGACATGATTCTGAAATAATAGTTAAAAACAGTCTAATATCACAAGAAATAAACATTGAATCAAATAAAAAAATCAACATAATCACAAGTAGCCACAAGCCTTTCACCGACTAAATACTTGAAATAAATTTGCAAAACGATTTTATAAAATAAACGTTATATTATTCCTTTATAGTTTTTTGGGCTGACTTTTTTACGGTGAGATTTTGATCCTTATTAATTAGGTTAGAGTTAATGTTAATTATCTAGATTATGTTATGAGGTAGGTGGTTCAGTGATATCTAGTCGGTTTGAAAACAATTTTTACCAAAATAAAACTACCCCTGTGTCACTCCGTCCACTAAAATCTTTGTGGGCCGTGATCTAACGGATGGTAACCGAGATCTGATACAGCAAGGTGCCACACCGAGTAATGGATAAAAGGAGTAATGATATATTTATTTATTTTTAATTATTATTAAGTAGTAATAGCCCATTCCTGAGTGTGGCACTCTGCCGTAACATATCTCGGTAAGTGATATATTTATTTGCGTGAAATGCGATTTCCTGCCGTCAAATCACAGCCCCTAAAGATGTTAGTGGAGGTAAGCCACAGGAGTCGATTTAATTTGGTGAAAATTGTTTGTCAGCAGTGAGGATCGAACCAGGGTTCTCAAGATCCATAGGTCGACTCGATACCACTGAGTCACCTACCCCATAATAAGTAATAATTCCAATAATTTTACATAAGCTGAGCAATGATAGCTGAACTAATTTATAACCCTATAAAATTCACTTTGTAAACGCTATAGAGAAAAATTAATATGAGCGATTGTTGCTCGAGAAATATTAACTATTTGTTGGAAAAATGACAGTAGAAAAAGAATACTTTCTAAAGAAAGATTAGAACAATAAGTTAGATAACTAACGGGTGATAAAAAGAAATGGCTTCAAATCTTAACATGAAAAACAAAAATAGATATTATGAACATGTATAAACTGTGGATCTTGAGAACCCTGGTTCGATCCCCACAGCCGACAAACAATTTACACCAATTTAAACAAAATCTACCCCTGTGGCTCCTCCACCACTAATATCTTTGGAGGCCGTGATTTAACGCCCGTACAAAGAACATATCGGCATATGACCTTAGTAGTTGGTCCGATATATAATTAAAAAAATAAAAAATAAAACATATCCTTAACGTATGTCACCAAAGTTATGAAACTCCTTGTATAGATTAAACACAAAATGCAAGATAATAATTAAAAATAAGGGTTGTCATTAATATATTGATCAATAAGGAATAATGATCCAGCAATAGAATAGAGGTGGAAGGGGATGAAGTTTATCTACCAATCAAAATGAACAACAGACATTAGATAAAAAATAGCAAGTTCCAGTCCACTGTGAAGTGATTGAACCGAGCTAGTTTATCTTTCCTTTACGAACACCAGCCACAGTTGTTACAAAAACCGCAAAGTTCTTCCACAAAAACTAGCCTCGCGTCCGACTTTGCTGCTCAATTGTTTTTCAGTTGTTTGTTGGCCTTTTTACATGAAGTTTTGCCGGAAACATTTCGAATGCGCGTGGCAGAACGGATTCCCTACCTACTCGCAGCATTCGCTGCTTTCCACCCTCTGGTGGCAACCGAGGAAATCTATGCGATTTGATCCGTATTGAACGCAGGAAAAACTGATGTTTTTGGGTTAGTGATTCTCGATTGTTTTTGTCGAGGATAAAAGGCGTCAAGTCTGGGAAAAGTTGGTTTAAATGAGTTATTATTAAAGAGGGATAATTATGTTGTTTTAATCAAAAGAAGATGTTCGAGGTTAGATTACAATTAATGTCAAAATTAAAATGTAATATTGGTTAGACAGCTATATAGCTGATAATATTATCAGAAAGCTTCGACAAATATAATCGTTTATTTTAACAGAAATTACTTGGATATCAGATTAAAGGATGAATTATGTAAGACATTTAAGTGCTGAGAATGTGTTTATCTATTTATTATATCAGTTACCGAGATGTGCTACAGCAGTGTACCACACCCAGTTATGGATAGAAGACGTGATGATATATTTATTTTTATATACGACTAACTAATAATATTATCATTATATATGAGTTTTTGCTATATAATCCTATATATTAATCCCGCCGGGAATAATGAGTCGAGAATAATGGTCATTATTCCCGCTCGTGAACCAATCAAAATGCTTAAAACATGGATCATTGTTTTATTGTGCCATCGGAACAGTGTTGCCATAGCGACTCATATTTAAATTAAACATGCTCGTTGCTAAGTTCACTGTTGTTTACGAATCGGAAACAAACAAAACGAAATCATCGTTGAGAAGTTGTCAAAAACGGTCTTGCAAATTGTATTAATTTATTTGAGTCCAGTTTCAGATTTATAATTCTATTAAAAATTTCTGAAACTGGACTCAAATAAATGAACATTTACTTGAAAATTGTCTATACCCCATAAAAACATAAAAATGCATATTTTGCAATTATTACTAAAACTTCGACTGATACAAACATTTTAAAAGATTCGTGTTCAGAATCATCAATTTCATAGGAAAACATATCCCGCATGTCTATTTTACGCTAACTGGCGACACAATAGAATTATTTTGCTATACCCCTATTTTCCGGTAGGCTTAAAACTTTAACCGCTCGGTGGCACGGGTTAATCATCAAAAAACACTGAATTCTTTTGGGAAACTCATTTTTTTTGGAATGTCTGGCGATCTAGGGGGGGTCCCGAAAAATATTCGAAGGTCGCGCAAATAACGGACACCCTAATATATATATTTTGTGTGAAACAACATACAAAACAAATTCGAGATTTTCAAATTATTATTTGTTATTCTCATATATAATATAACAAGTAGTATGAAAATTGCTGAAAATATTTTGACATAAATTATGAGTTGTGTTTCCTATTTCCGTAAAAACGAATGTATATTTATGTCAAAATATTATCTGTCAATTTTCATACTACGAGTTGTATTCGGCTTGAGAATTTACGAAACAAGAGTTAATTAACAAGAATAGTTAGGTATTTACTTGCACATTATTAATTAGGTATTACAGTGATGAAAATTTTGAATATTAAATGTACACTGAACAAATGTAGAGTTGACGTTTATGAAAATATTGAAAATATCATTTATTTTATTCGTAACCAAGGATATTATTAACAGTGGTATTGCCGATATCAATTTCACTAGTGATGAATTTCCGACGAAATGTACATTTCATTGGTTCATTTTCAAACAAATTCGTGATCCTATTGGTTGACAGTGACGTGTGGTGAATTCTCATTGTAATACTAAATGTACAAAGAGACCTACTCGTAAGAACTTAAAAATTACAGTTTTTTTACCGACTGACATTAAAAGTATGATTATTTTGGCAATTGACATGCTATAGTGCACTTTTACAGCCCAGGTAGTAAAAGTGTTACAATGGAAAAACAACAATTTCGACAATTATGATTTTAATATAAATTTTAATTACAACAGCATGTCGCATTTCAAATCTCGAGTCGGGCTAATATTCGTTCATCACTTTCTATGTCTTATAACTTTAATTTATTTGCGCGTAAATATCAATTTTGTTTGACAGATGCGTGAAAAATTATAATTTACTTCAAACTTTCTTTAGTTGACTCTCACATCCTAATGTTATTATTAATTATTTCTTAATTAATTAAAATTCATATTTATGCGTATATATGTAAATAGATCTGAATATGATATAAATTATGCTCGTACACTAATTATTTGTTATTTTATGTTAATCTGGTAATATATTTTGTTTGTTGGTGCTTTTGGTAATTAATTAATTAATTAGATAGATTTGTGGGTTTGCAATTAATTCGTAACAGGTTTATTTGTAAATGTTTGCAATGCTAACTAATAGGGAAACTTTTTAAACATAACAGTTTGATTAAATATTATATAATACTGATGATTAACTGTTTGTTTAGATATTTAATTTATAACTAAATATATCAGCACGCCATTTTATCTGTTACTGGGTGAGGCATTCTTGATAAGTGATATATTTCTTACACATAAAGTTCTCATGTCATCTTACCTATTGTTAGTGATCTTATTTTCTGCTGGCACAGTTCTTCGTCACCAGCTTCTTCACGTAAACTTTGTTCTAGGTGAAGAAGTGAGTTATACCATACTGATGAGCTCTAATAAGAGCGAAACGCGTCTATAGTTACTAACTGTGCTGGCCAGCCTCTGACGATGCCCTCATAAGGTGACTTGGAGGCTGAATTTTGTGAAACATAGCCAAGTGTTTACTTTATATTTTTTATTAGAAATATGACGTAATTTAACATAAATAAATTTGTTTGCATAAATTATTGTTGTTACAGTGTCAAACAACTTTATTTTTGTCAAAGATTACTAATAATTTTAAAATTAAAAAATGTTACAATCTATGAATAAATTATATTTTAAAATTGCTTTTTTCTACAACTGTCAAAAATGTTATTTTTTTTCACTAATATTAATACGCGAAGTACGTGATATTTTCATCATTTACATTACCATGGCAACGCGTATTTTGTGCATTATTTTGCACCCTACTGCGCAAAATGAGTATTTTGCGCACTGTTTCGTATTCTATAGCGCAAAATAAGTATCTCGCGCACGCTCCCAATTTATTTGTTGTCAGGTTTCATTAGTTACAACCAGGGATGTGCGTGTAGTCTACTGCAAGTAATCTACGCAATTCTCTACGTGTAAACAATCATGTAGTCTACGTCTTCATTTTTCATGTATACAATGTAGACTATGTAGACAATGAAAACACCTGTGTTCACTTAAGTCATATTAAAATTTTATCCCTAGAAGTAGGGAATTTTAAATGTTTTTATTTTTATTCTAGGGATTACATGAAAAAAAATTAGTTGTGCAGAGCAAAACGTTCAAAATTTGTCAACTGGTTACTGTTAAAAATAGCGCCAAAGAAAACTCCGTCTGGTGAGATGGCGCGTTGATCGATTTTAAAAATATGACAGTTCGCCCAAGACCCAAGACAGACATTCGTCTAGTAATGTACGAAAACTTGCTTTATTAGTTTTATTATATAAAGACCGATAATGACCCGAGCTTACGAATACGAATACATGTAATAGTTACAAAGGAATAAATTTAGGTTATGTTGAATTTTACAACTGTCAGATGCATTATCTACATTGTTTACATTGTCTACGTCGCTAGAATTGTCGACGTATTGTCTACGTGTAGATGTAGACAATTAAAGATTACACGTAGATGCACATCTCTGGTTACAACACATCAATAGTATCAAATTAATATTATTGTTGATTGTTTTCCTTCAATTTATTTAAATAAATCCATAATTATTGTATTATTCTTTGTTTACAGTTGTAAAAAAATGTTGTTTGTATTTCGTGGGCAAAATTCTTGTTTTTTGGCTACAAAAAAACACTCAATTTGCGCATTTAATACAAAAATAACTATTTACGTTTTGCAAGTGATGAAAAAAATAATATATGGGGTAAGTGGCTCAGTGGTATCGAGTCGGCCGGCGGATCTTGAGAACCCTGGTTCGCTCCCCACAGCCGACAAACAATTTAAATCTACCCCTGTGGCCCCCTCTCCACTAACAACTTTGGGGGGCATGATTTGACGGCTGGTAACCGCACTTTACGCGAAGAAATATATCACTTACTGAAATCTGCTACTGGGAGTGCCACACCTATTAATATGAGTAAAATAACTTTAATAACTCTAAAACAAATTTCCGTCATTTAATATCTTTACCACAGGGTTATTTAATCCGGCCCTGCATACTTTAAAAGTTTGATATACAACTTTCAATATTTCCTTATCTATTTTTAGTTCCATCGAAGTATTAGTACTTCTTCTTATTGATAAAATATTAATATTAGTAAAAAGTATTTGAATAAACACAACCATAGTTTTCCGTATTGAAGTCTCCAGAGAATAAAGATAAAAATATAAAATAACACTTTGTAACTGTATTTTGCACTAGTTGCCAATGATATAAATACAAATATTTCATATATGTGAGTCTCGTTTGATAAGATCTATCATTTTATTTAAATGTGTTTTATCTGTGAAACCTGTCATAAGTAAAATACGCAATGCATGTGTTTTGTAGTTGCATTTGCTCGACAATATTGTCAGAGATGAAATGATATTGATATACGCAAACCCATTTATAAATGTGTATTCTCTTTATTTTACATATTCATATTCTGAAGTTTTAAATTATGAGTGTATACAGGGGTGTTTCACAACTTAGAGCAAAAAATTAAAGTGTATATTCTGTACGACGAACAAAAATAATTTTTTTTAAATTCGAAAAAGTAAGGGTTGTTAACCTAAAACATTTTTTGTAGTTCTGCACTGGATTCGCTTTCCTATTAAACACAAACAATGAAGTAGGTATCAACTACGAAAGAATAATTACACAATTCAATTATTAGCAGTTATTTATAATAGAATTTTATTTAATTAATAACTTTAACATAATCATCCACCCGGTGGCAGTGGCAACGAAAAATTTTGGACTGGGAAACATGGAAAATAATTTTGCGATTTAAAAAAAATTCTTTTTGTTTCATAATCAGCACGTCGTACATAATATACCCTTTAATTTTTTGCTCTAAGTTGTGAAACAGCCTGTAAAATATGTGATAAGTGTGCTTTTATTTTGACTAGTAGTAGTATGAATATGGAATATATTTCTCGTATGTTACAGATTTTTATGAGTATATTTAAAGTTTTATAGTGTACTTAACATTTTTACTGTATAATACGATACAAGTAGTGTTTAATTTTATTGTTTTATTCTAGGAAATATTAGTTTTCTACCGGCTTACAACTTTTTAATGTCGATTTTTGTACTATTTACTTAAATATTAATTTGAAGTGATACTTCCAGGATTTTTTTCGTATTTGGATAAAAAAATGTTATTAAACAAATAAAATAAATAAATATAAATATATCATCACGCCTTTTATCCATTACTGGGTGTGGCACTTTGCCTAAGCAGATCTCGGTAAGTAATTTTTTTTGCGTGAAGTGCGGTTACCAGCCGTCAAATCACGGCCCTCAATGATATTAGTGGAGTTGGAGCTACAGGAGTAGATTTAAATTAGTGAAAATTGTTTGTCGGCCGTGGGGATCGAACCAGGGTTCTCAAGATCCACAGGCAGACTCGATACCACAGCCAAAACCAAAATATTAACATATCTTGCTATCTCAATAAATGGAATTAAAAACGAATCCTTTTAAGCAGTGGTTTAAAAACTTTTTCTCTCAGCGGCCTTTTTTTCCGCAAAAAATTGTCGCGCCCCCCTCATTTTTTATAACATATATAGAATAGAATACAAAAAAATGAGTACTATAAACAAATATTGTTATTATATAAGATATTTGTTATAACAAATCTTTTTCTTAACCTAAAATTATGTTTATTACAACATAATAATATAAAAAATAAATAAATAAATATATCATCACGCCTTTTACCCATCACTGGGTGTGGCACTCTGCCTAAGCAGATCTCGGTAAGTGATATATTTTGTCGCGTGAAGTGCGGTTACCAGCCGTCAAATCACGGCCTCCAAAGATATTAGTGGAGAAGGAGCCACAGGGGTAGATTTTTTTTTAAATTGGTGAAAATTGTTTGTCGGCTGTGGGGATCGAACCAAGGTTCTCAAGAACCACAGGCCGACTCGATACCACTGAGCCACCTACCCCATAACATAATAATAGAACAAAATAATGTAATAACATTTATAAACTTAAAATTGTAATAAGATTGGAAATTATATTTAATTTAAATTAGGTATATTTAATACAATATAATCATAATTTTTGAGTGTGCTGAATGGGCGCTTGTTTTTCAGTTTCTCGAACCAGGGACTCATTGAAGATATCGCCACTCGCAATTATTTTTCAACGAATAATCGAGTACAGTAATTTGTTTTTAAAACTGTTACAGCGGAAAAGCCTGTTTCACACAAATAAGATGTTACGCAACGTAATAAAATTTTTAAGGCTTTGTTTGTTAAACTAGGGATATTTTACTGCGAGCGCGAGTTAGAAACACGTGTGAGCTATGATGTACATGGAGAATGTGTTCATAAGCCTCAATTATATTTTTATACAGCGCGCCCCCCTCGGAACAATCTCGCGCCCCCATAAGAGGGCGCGCCCGACAGTTTGGAAACAACTGATTTAAAGAGTCCATTAAAATAAATAAATAAAATAAATATATCATCACGCCTTTTACCCATCACTGGGTGTGGCACTCTGCCTAAGCAGATCTCAGTAAGTGATATATTTTTTCGCATGAAGTGCGGTTACCAGCCGTCAAATCACGGCCTCCAAAGATATTAGTGGTGGAGGAGCCACAGGGGTAGGTTTTTTAAATTGGTGAAAATTGTTTGTCGGCTGTGGGGATCGAACCAGGGTTCTCAAGATCCACAGGCCGACTCGATACCACTGAGCCACCTACCCCATTAACATTAGTTTATTAATTAATTAATTGATTTTGTGGATTTTTTTCTGTTTGTCAAGTACTAGAGTAATCTGCATGGTAAATGTCCATAGATTTATGAAACAGGTGTACAGGAGCAAATGGACGGATGTGATGGAAGGATAGTTGCATGATGGAGGATTTCGGGTGTGAGGAATGAATGAACTAGTATGAAGGGAGCGTTACTGTAGTTGAAGCGAGTATCGTGTGCCAGGATGAGAATTCAGACTGATATTTTGATGCATCTGTTAGTGGATGTTCTGTGAATGTTTTAGGGGTTCATACTACTTTATTTAACAGGATATAGCGTGGAGTTCACCTACAAAAACAAGCGCAGGAAGATGCTCCCTTCCTTTCTTATCTTTTGGCTCATTTCTGTTTTTACTATAGAGTGTCTATTGCAATTGTGTGGAATTCAGTTTCAAAAACAAGCGCAGGGAGATACTCTCTTCCTTCCTCATCTTTTTTACTTCATTTTCAGTTTTTACTATACAGTGTGTAACTGCAATTGTGTTAAATGTATTTTTAAACAAGCGTAGGCGATGCTGCCTTCATTTCTTATAGATTCGTTGTTAGAGAAGTGGGCGTAAGTGAAGATTTACGAAACTGGTGTACAGGAGCGAATGGATGAATGTTTGTTGCGTGTTGATGGATTTTGGTTGTGAGAAAAGAAAGAGTTCGTATGGAGGAAGTGGTAATGTGGTCGAATCGAGTATCGTGTGTCAGGATGAGAATGTTGACGGGTTCGTGCTACCCCATTTAATGGAATATAGCGTGATGTTATGTATGTATGTATGTACTATACAGTGTGTAACTGCAATTGTGTTAAATGTATTTTTAAACAAGCGCAGGCGATGCTGCCTTCATTTCTTATAGATTCGTTGTTAGAGATGTGGGCGTAAGTGAAGATTTACGAAACAGGTGTACAGGAGCGAATGGATGAATGTTTGTTGCGTGATGATGAATTTGGTTGTGAGAAAAGAAAGAGTTCGTATGGAGGAAGTGTTAATGTGGTCGAATCGAGTATCGTGTGTCAGGATGAGAATGTTGACGGGTTCGTGCTACCCCATTTAATGGGATATAGCGCGATGTTATGTATGTATGTATGTACTATACAGTGTGTAACTGCAATTGTGTTAAATGTATTTTTAAACAAGCGCAGGTGATGCTGTCTTAATTTCTTATAGATTCGTTGTTAGAGAAGTGGGCGGAAGTGAAGATTTACGAAACTGGTGTACAGGAGCAAATGGATGAATGTTTGTTGCGTGATAATGGATTTTGGTTGTGAGAAAAGAAAGAGTTTGTATGGAGGAAGTGTTAATATGGTCGAATCGAGTATCGTGTGTCAGGATGAGAATGTTGACAGGTTCGTGCTACCCCATTTAATGGGATATATGTTATGTATGTATGTATGTATAGCGTGATGTTACGTACGTATTTATTTTGCTACAAGTACTTGGAAAATCAGAAAACTAGTGTGCAATTTGGTAACTTCCGGAGAATAAATTTACTTCCATATTAGGTCTTTTAAAATTTGCAAATTCGATTAAATTTTATTTATTTTATGGCATACAATTACTGTCAAAATTTCTACTGTCATTTAAATGAGAAATAAATTAATTTGTCATATGTAAAACCAGCTATTAGAGACGAGATTTTAATCCCAAAAAATAAGGATATTGGTTACATTTTCAAATGTTTTCCATTTTGATTGGTTGAAAACAGGTCAAGAGAAATTATCTCGTCTAACATTTCTACCCTAGTACACCATCCACATTCATAAATAATTACATTAATACTTATTCATTCCTCCAACTTGGAATTTTTACGCAACGAACTTAGTTTTTTACAATAGTACTAAAAATGATAAATAATTATTTTGAATGCCATTTTCCGAATATAGAAAAATCGACTATTTGAGTCAGAGATTAAGGGGTAAGGCCACTCTAGACAAGGAAAAAAAGAGTCATTTTCAAGATTTTTTTAACGAAATCTAAACGTGCTGCTTAAGAACTGTTTTTGGATCTTTATGTAGTGCTCTTTAAACTTTATTTAAAAACTTAAATAAAATTTTTTAAAGAAAATATTCAAAATTGTCGTAAGAAATTAAAAAAAATGGCGACTCCTCTCGGCGCGTAGGGCAAATCGGGCGAAAACATTCCGGGAACAGCAATAGACCTGGATCAAAAAGGGATATGTTTTCTTAATCTCTGATGTATACTCTAAACAACTACGAGCTGGATTTTGAAAATGTTGATTTTTAACAAAATGGCGTACGTTTGAAAAAAAAGTTCATTATTCGGGACTAAATTTCTGTATAAAAGCGACCATAAAAAACGAATGAAGCACTTTAAAAAAAGCCCCGGTAGTTTTTGAGTATTTTATATCTAGAATAAGAAGTAAAAAGATTCTGCTCGATCCATCAATTAGTATTTCAGATTTCTTTTCGCCCGATTTTGAAAATATGATTTTGTGAAAAACGCGTTTAAAGTTTCGAGTCATATATATATACATATATATATATATACATATATATATATATATATATATATATATATATATATATATATATATATATATATATATATATATATATATATATATAAATACTAGTACTAATAGATATATGCTTTTTTCCCTCTGAAATACTTCTGCGCGGCATTTAAATTAATTGTCCCTTATTTCGAAGGGTTTAAACTATAATTTAAGCAAATAAAAAAAATGCATTTTTTAAAAATTTTAGAGTGGCCTTTCCCCTTAAGTAGATAATGTCCGTCAGTACGGTGGTGTGGATAGCGATACGGAATTCGAATCCGGAGATCCCGAGTTCGAATCTCACTCAAGCTAAAATTGAACTACTACACTGCTGCTCGGTGAGTGCGAACGCAGTACTGTGCTGTACTGTAATTGGGATTAAGTTCCTGTTGTACAGCGTAATATAAATAAATAAATAATCTAAAAACAAGTGGATGGATATAAATGAAGAATTATTGTGTCAGATTCTTAGCGAAAAGAATTATCAAACTTATGTGCTTGGATAGAAATGTTTAGCGAAGATTAATTGCAAGATACATCTAGAAAATATTCCTGCTACCCTTATTTAATAGAATATATCTTAATGTTAAGCATGTATGTATGTAAATAAATTTCGTGTTTTGTATTCATATCGTAATAACAAAAACAAAAATGTAAAAAACATTTTTACGGTAAACCACACTTAAAATATAAATTGCAAATATTATTGAGGGTGCAATTAATATCTCGAGGTTGGTCTGTGGCAAAGAAATCAGCGGTCGGTGAACATATCAGAGTAATTTAGCCACGGAACCGTAAAAATAAAGCTTGCAAAATGTCGGTCCCGAGAGAGCATTGCCGAAATAACCAAATATATATTACCATAATATTCTAACTCAATTAGCAGTAATGCGAGGGAACAGCAGCAGTTTGTATCAGTTATCAAGTTGATATACTCGGTGTGACTAAAACTGGATACTGGAGCGGGATGCCTCCCTTTCAGAACCAAGATGCTATGTTTCAAACTCTACTTGCAGCCAGAATAGATATTCATGAGAAATTAAAGCAATGGCAGGCTTCATTCAATTGTGCTAAACCAGTGGTTCCCAACCTGTTTTTAATCGTGACCCTTTTTAGTTTTTTTAAAATGTTCGCGACCCCCCTTTCGCATATTTGATCAATAAATCGAAAAATAAAAGGTTTGACAAAATATATTTTAGGACTTAGTGATTATATTTTTTCCCCTCAAAAAAGCCAAGGCGACCCCCCAAAAAAGCTAAGGCGACCTCCTTGTGGGTCGCGACCCATCGGTTGGGAACCGCTGTGCTAAACCATTAAATGGTAATTTCATGTCATTGAAATTCTTATGGGATAGATGGATAACTGCATTTTTTATTGCTTCTGTAATAATTATTTATTTACACCTTCTATATAAATGACACTGTATAGGAATTTTATGGAGAAGATGGCTCAGTGGTATCGAGTCGACCTGTAGATCTTTAGAACCCTAGTTAAATCCCCACAGCCGACAAACAATTTTCACCAATTTAAATCTACCTCTGTTGCTAAACTCCACTAACATCTTTTGGAGCCGTGATTTGACGGCTGGTAACCGCACTACACGCGAAGAAATCTGCATTGTCAGAGTGCCACACAAAGTAATGGGTAAAAGGCGTGCTGATATATTTATTTTAATTTATTTGTATTGAAATTTTTGGTTTCAAATTTTCAGGGTGGACACGTCAACTAGCGCCTCTGATAAAATACGTTGTAACTAATATAACTTAACCTAATAATATTGAATATATAAAAATACGCAATTTTATAAAATTTATTTTATTTTTTCACATAAACATCAATTTTCACATATTTTAAGATTGTTTTACATTAACTTTAAAATATTTTAAGGTTGCTTTAGTAGTCACTTTCATTTAATTGAAATAAAAATCACTAGATGGCATTAGTTGACATACCAAATCTGTAAAAAAAACTCATGGTAAATTTGTATATGGCAAAATGATGGAATAAAACAGCCATAACACTCGTTAGTGCAAATTAAGACAAAAAAAATAAAAGTTTTATGAATTATTTAAAAAGTAAGGTTAAGATGTAATGACAGATACCTGAAGCAAACTTCATACCGTGCTTAATATCTCAGTAGTTAACTTGTTGACACTGTGATTAAAACGGTTTATCAATATGTAATTAAGATGTTATTTAGTGCCATGGAAACCAGCATGTTAAGTGACATTTTGATAACGGAAGTAGAAAAAGTAACATTTACATTACCATTGTCATGGGACAACGTCTATTTTAAGCATTATTATGCACTGTTTCGTATTCTAGTGCGCAAAATTAGTATCTCGCGCACGCTCCCAAATTATTTATTGTCAGGTTTCATTAGTTATAACTCATTAATAGTATCAAATTAATATTATTGTTGATTGTTTTCCTTCAATTTACTTAAATAAATCAATAATTATTGTATTATTGTTTATTTACAGTTGTAGAAAAAATATTGTTTGTATTTCGTGGGCAAAATTATTGTTTTCTGGCGCGTTCGAATGACTTTTATTGTCTCCACTTACGGTCTTGACTAAAAGTAACATTTTCACACCCAACAAAAAAACACTCATTTTGCGCACTTCATACAAAAATAACTATTTTATTCTGTTATGCAACCGTTAAAAAACCCTCTTTTAGCAAGAATTATATCTATGCCCGTAACTATATAATTGTTTCTATTGTCATTGATAAATTAAATTGTCAAAATGGCACTCAAAATGTACCTGGTCCTCAAGAAGACCCATAAATAAAATATATCTTCTCAAATCGGCACTTTAAAAAATGCTGATCTCAATAAAATATGATTATTCTAGCACCTCCACCTTATTTTGCGTTTCAAAAGTAATCTAATAAGTAAAATAAATATAACATCACGCCTTTTACCCATTATTGGGTGTGGCACTCTGCCGTAGCAGATCTCGATAAGTGCACTTACTTGATGTTAAATCACGGCACCCAAATATGTTAGTAGTGGGAGAGCCAGAGGGGTAGATTTAATTTAAGATTAATCTAAACTGAACTAAAACGATATCTCAAACCTAAAAGTATGTACTTCCATGGTTTATTCTATCTCTGTATCTCTAGAGACGTAGGATTCGAATTCTCGCCTACAGGCTTCGGTAGTGTGGCAGGTCCACAACCAGTGGCGGCGGCACAGCGCGGACTAATTAATGACTCTCTTTAGATAGCCTCAATTAACCAGCATTACGTCACTTGTTCCTAAACTTATAGCTTAATTACATGGGGAACCGGTGCCACTGGCAGCCAGTGCGGTGCGTCAGTGGCAGGGGTCTCTGAGGACCTAGAGGGCAGGGGAAAGAACAAGTGAATGTCTCAACCGCAACAAGACAAGATTGGAATTGGTGAGGTGAAAAATGTTAAACCGCTCGCATTTTGTCGGACGAATAATTTATACAGAATTACATTATTTACTTCAAACAGTATTCATTGTTCGAACATTTGTTTTTAAATAAATTTCAAGAAGGCAAGATCGCATCTAGGATGGTCCTATATCCCAAACATGTGCGTTTGCTATTATATATATACCGGGTGTAACACGAAAAGTGAAACATAGGCGTTTAACATGGCAAATCAGTTTTTCCGTGCGCATTGCTTTCCTAATTATTTTACTACTTCATAACTGCAGAAATTAAATTTGAAAATTCACGTAATATTGATTTAATATCACAGGTTGTCAAAATAAATACTATGAATTTGACGTATAAAACGTTACGCATTTGTTCATCTCTTGTTTTTAATTCCATGTCTATTACTATTAAATTGAAATAACGTGTTTGTTTAAATTTAATTTCTGCAGTTATGAAGTAGTCAAAATGAATTTTGTTTATTGATTCGGATGTAGAATTTTATGCTTTACAACATTTATTTGAAACATTTTTCCCTTATATAATTAGGGAAGCAATTCGCACGGAAAAACTGATTTGCCATGTTAAACGCTTATGTTTCACTTTTCGTGTTACAGCCGGTATATATATATTTTAATAAAACAATAGTTATGATACCAAATTATATATGAGAAAACTAGACTTATTCATACATCTTATTTAATATAGATTCCTTCATTTTGATCCTTCAAATTAGAGAAATTATTATTATTTTTTTTAATTTATATATAGGACCAACTATAAAAATAAATAAATAAATATATCATCACGCCTTTTACCCATCACTGGGTGTGGCACTCTGCCTAAGCAGATCTCGGTAAGTGATATATTTTTTCGCGTGAAGTGCGGTTACCAGCCGTCAAATCACGGCCTCCAAAGATATTAGTGGTGGAGGAGCCACAGGGGTAGATTTTTTAAATTGGTGAAAATTGTTTGTCGGCTGTGGGGATCGAACCAGGGTTCTCAAGACCCACAGGCCGACTCGATACCACTGAGCCACCTACCCCATATAGGACCAACTACTCAGGTCATATGCCGATATGTCCTTTTGTATGGCCGTCACGGACGGGACTTAAACCCACGACCTTACGGTCGTGATTTAGGCCCTCAACCCGTGCGGCCATCACACGGGACAAAGAAATTAATTAAAATATCTATTGTGACAGGCAGTCCATTTTAGTTCTTTTTTAATCTATAAAGATTTTAATATTCTATTTATTTTATTTTATGTTGGGATGTAAAACAAACTAAATCCTAATTACAGTACAGATAGATAATTTTGTCGTATGGGATTTTATATTATAAACATTTTAAGTTTATAAAAATTTATTTTTTATATTTTTCTATGTGTCTATTTATTTGGGAAATTAGGTATGGATGAATATAATTGAAAGTTTGTGATATGATCGAATGAATTCGAATAGAATAAATGAGCTTTTATGAAAGAATTGTGAATGTGGTTACAGCGATAGTAATTAGCAAGGAGAAATATTATGGAGATTAATTGCAAAATGAACTTAATTAAAACATTTTTCTAAATCATTCTAAAATAGTTATTTGTGTAATAAGTGTGTAAAGTAATACTTTGTTATTCGAGCATGGTAAAATAAATATATCATCTCGCCTTTTACCCATTACTGGGTGTGGCACTCTGCCGAAGCAGGTCTCGGTAAATGATATATTTGCTCACGGTTACCAGCCGCCAAATCACGGTCTAAAGATGGTAGTGGAGGAGGAGCCATAGGGGTAGATTATAATTTGGTGAAAATTGTTTGTTGGCTGTGGGGATCGAACCAGGGTTCTTAAGATCCACAGACCGACTCGATACCACTGAGCCACCTACCCCATGGTAATTAATATAAATGTAACAATACTTGAAATGAACATAATATTTTTTCTATAACCTATATACAAATTACCAATTAAAGGAATATTTTCAGTAAAATTAATTTCATTCTGTCATTTTAATTTTATTTGTATCTATAGTATCTCAAGGTTTCCAAATAAATAAATAATTTATTGAATTTATAACAAACTTCATTTACCGGATATCAAATTTTTTTCACGCAACTGTCAAACCTAGCGCACAATTAAACTTTTTTGTAAAAGCCTCACTGTTTTAAACAATTCAAAAACATGATAACACAATGCCGCCGATAAACAAATAAATTGATATTTTTTATTAAAATATAACATATTTATAATAACCATCATTTCAATATTAAATTTTGAACATTACATTACGTGAAAAATTTTGTGTGCATCTCGGCCGCGAAATGACTTAGAGCTCTCAAAAAATTGTCTGCCTCCTTGTACAGCCTTGACCAACAAACTTTTTCTTTAAGATACACAAATAACTATTGTCGCTTGTCTCCCATGGCAACGCGTTAAAATTATTTTAAGATTGCTCCACAGGAAACGTCAACTTAACGTAATTGTTAACTTTTCAAAACAGTCGTAAAATATATATATTTATGTTAGACTCAAGCTAAAAATTATATAAACTACTACACTGCGGCTCGATGAGTGCGGACCCTGTACTGTAATTAGGATTAAGTTCCTGTTGTACAGCGTAACATAAATAAATAAATAAATAAATATCCGAATTCAGACATTAACCGAAAATAAATTTCAATATCCGTTTAGACTAATAATATATTAAGCAAACTGAAAATATAGTTTTTAAGATGTAATATCAATTCAAGTCAAATAACAGGTAATACAGCATTTTTTTCTGATTTTGAGTGTATTTGAATATAGATTCTCACATATATAAGATATCTTGAGAACCCTGGTTCGATCCCCACAGCCGACAAACAATTTTCACCAAATTAAATCTACCCCTGTGCCCCCCTAACATCGTTGGGGACCGTGATTTGACGGCTGGTAACCGCACTTCACGAGAAAAAATATATCACTTACCGAGGTCTGCTTTGGCAGCGTGTTACACCCAGTAATGGGTAAAAGGCGTGATGATATATTTATTTATTTATTTACGTTTGATAACGATAATAAGTCTTTCGAAAATTTTGTTTAACTAGTTCTGTTAATGTAAAGAAGTTTCCAAATAAAAAAAAATAGAAGTGAATTAAGCGTAAGTAAATAAAAGAGAATCAAATCCGGAATTTGTTTAGTTTTTCAAGTTTGCATATCATAAATTAGAGCTAATATTGAAGAAAGAATTATTTATATTCTGAATACAGAATGATATTGAAGTGGTAAAAGTTTTAGGTAAACAGCAAAGTTAATTAGCGTTGAAGAAGTGAAATTGTATGAACATTAATATTTGACGTTAAAAGTTACAAGAATGTTTCCTTGAAAACCGGAAACTTATCAACTGGGTTAAGTAATTCTGATGTAGAAGAAAAACAATTTCTTTTTGAATAATGCATTTCCATTTTACTGGAATGAATGAAAATATGAAACTCAATTTTATTTCTGAAAGCATTTAATTAAATTTTAAAAAGACAAGAGTAACACTTCAAAAATAATCTTGTAAACATAATTAAAAGAAAAAGAAGAAGGTAAAAGTAAAGCACAGTATTTGAAAATGTCATTAAAAAGATTTCCAATTCTTTCTTTCTGCTCTCGCTGCAAATGAGAGTAAAGGAAATAAAAAAAATCCAAAGGAACATAATTATATAACACAAACCGATGTACCGTATAAATCTGCCTTACCTATCGACCACATTCGGCTCGAGCTCGGCAACCTTCGGCAGACCTCGATCTCGAAAGCTCCGAGCTTTATTTTCATTTCAGTCCATTTCGGTTCGAGCTGTGTGTAGGACGCTTTTCTACCCCCTACTTTTACATGCTTCGATTTTGACATTTCAAATTTTATCACAAGTGATGAACAGTTCTGTGTTTAGTGAATTTTTTAGCAACAAATTAAAGCTTCTCACTAGACTGACATCTAGAGAAGACATGTGCTAACATTTTTGTGTTCGCGTGCAGGATAACTTTCTCGGCAATCCTGGCGACGGAGGATATTTTGCGGTGTGGTTAATGTGAGTGAAGTGTCACGTGGAATAAGACTATGTAGAAAAGCTGAATTTGTCACAATGGAACGTGATTTGTTGCTATGGTTACTGCTGGGTGCTGTTGTCTTCATCGTTGATGCTACTCCTGCTACTAAACGAAGTAAGTAATTGAACGCTTGCAGGAGACATAATCAATCAAATTGTTTGAACTTGGTATATTTATATTATTTTATGAATACACTGCTTTAAATATAAATTAAAAACAGTATTCAACATTTTTCGCAGTTTTACATGTTCTACATCTCACATAGTTTTAATATTATAATTTATTTATTTAATATTACATATTAGGGTGGCCGTTAATTTGACAAAATCAAAATTTTATTGATCTCACCCTCTATAACAGTTTAAAATATGAAAAAACCAAGCGACCTGAAGTATCAACCTTAAATACTACTATTTATTTATTTATTTATTTATTTAATTATTTATTTATTTATTTGTTTATTTTACAACCACTCAACAGGATAAAATTATCCCAATTACTGAGGGTTGGAAAAAGAAAAATACAAATCAAAATATTATAAACATTGCGACATAACACAATAGAAATTAAATACTATAGAAGTTTTAAACACTAATTTTAAATGACATATACACTATAAAATTAACAGATGCCACTGAGCAATTGACGTTTTATATTTAAATATCATAGAGTTTATCTACATTTAACTTAAAACAAGCATAACTTTAGTTAATTAGTAATTGCGTCCTGAAATTATGCTTCCATCAAGGTTTTAGATCACAGAATTCAGATCTAAGTTCCATTTGTCTTTTGACTTTAAAAGTAATGACAAATTTGACGTAAGTTGATACTATAACATTGGTTTTATTGTGTCCCCGAGTTTAGAAATAAAAAATCTGATGTGGACACCACATGACTTCCTTGTACGCGTATTAAACTATAGATATTTTTTTACTTGCACATATTTGAAATTAAATCTTTTATTTTTTGTTCTAATCCATAGTAAACTTAATTTTTTTTTTAAATAAAAAAATATATAATATTTAAATTTAGATATCTCGTTTATGTAAAAAGCTAATTTAAAAATTCTTAATGTGCTAGACGCAGAATTTAATTCTCTAAAACTTTTATTTGCAGCATTTATTTCTAAAATTAAAATAATACCATTTTTTCAAGGAAAACTGTTAGCAGCTTCATGAAATGTGCCACTTCCGGTTAGTCTATTTTAACCAAAATCTATTATGTTATTTCCATTGATATAGTTGTCTTATATACCAAATTTTGAAAGTTTTAAATTATATTTGAATATAGTTTTTCATGAAAATCTATTATAGGCTTCAAGTAAAGTACCATTTCCGGTAGTTGTATAATGACCAAAAAGGGAGGTGCATAACTAGATGTTATAACAGCCTTAAATATAAAGTTTCAATTTTCTACGGCTTACCGTTTTTTAGTTATGCGAGATACGTACGTACAGACGGCACGACGAAATTAGTCAAAATGGATTCAGGGAGGGCCAAAGTACCTATTTCCGTTGAAATCTGTGAACCGAAAATTTTCGCGATTACAATACTTCCTTTACTTCGTACAAGGAAGTAAAAATAGCCTTTATGGAACTATTTAATGTTACATAATAGGTACATATGTGAAACAACTAATATAGTTTTATATCCACAAAATTGTTGTATCCCATGACGGGTTGTTGATAGGTAGACATAATATATAAATAAAGTTTTAAAATTAAATTTCTATGCTTACTACTGAAATTTAATTACTTAAACGTATTTTATATATTATATATATATATATATACACAGGGTGTTTCTATACCTCTGCACGGAACTTTAATGACATATATAATTAGATATACTGATTATAGAACAAAAAGAATTTTTTTGAAATTCGCAAAAATTAGGGTATTTTATTCCTAACGAACATTTTTAGTGTCACTAGTTTAATAGTACATTTAATTATTTATACTTATGTTACTAATGAAATAAAAGTATTAACACTGCCTACAAATAATCATTTATTAATTAGTTATTATGTAGGTACCTGGTGTAATGCCTTATTTTTATTTTTATTTGAGTACCTAGTCTGATTTCGGATACGGTATTGAAAGGGTAAGTTGTTGTGGGAGAAATTTGAGAAAAATGTATAGCAACAGTGAATTAGTGGACATGCTGTTAGTGTGTAAAATTCCGAATTAAACCAGCGACATTAAAAATGTTCGGTAGCAATGAAATACCTTAATTTTTGGGATTTTCAAAAACATTCTTATTGTTGATTTTGTAACATATGACTTCGACTGAACGTACAGTAATGAAGATAATTTTAAAATTAAATTTATGACAGAAAAATTCGGATGACGCCTGGATTCGAACCAGGGACCATCTCTGCCCGGCAAGCGGAGGGTCCCTGATTCGAATCCAGGCGTCATCCGAATTTTTCTGTCATAAATTTAACTTTAAAATTCTTTTTGTTCTATAATCAGTATATCAAATTATATATGTCAAGTTTTGTGCAGAGGTATAAAAACACCCTGTATACATATATATCTCCTTGACCTATATAATAGAGAAAAAATTGTGATGGTAATTTTATCGAACAAGAAATTGTAATGAGCCTTTACTAAACCTAAATATCAGTTTTACAAAAGTATGTTGACCTGTCTGCAAGCACGATATCTCAAATACGCTTTGAAGATTTGAAATGAAATTTCACATTTAGTTTATGATTGATAAATTGAAGTTAAGTTAAATAATAGCCTTTTTAAATTATTGTTACTTTAACTTTAATAATGTGTGTTTTTATTATTATTATTATATTTATTTTGTAATCATAATTTCACTTGAAATTCTTCTTAAAATATTTTCTTGTAGTTAGTATAAATGAATTAGTTGTAATAGTTCTAACCTGTACAAGTTTCTCTAAATTAATGAACGAAAAAAGTTCTTTCGAAAATTTTGGTTTACAATATATATATTAATGTAAAACAGGTACCAAATAAAAAAAATTAAAATAGAAGTGAATTTAGCGTAAGTAAATTAAAGGAAATCAAATCCGGAATTTGTTTAGTTTTTCAAGTTTGCATATCATAAATTAGAGATAATATTGAAGGAAGAATTATTTATAAGTACATAATGTAGGACTTTATTGAACAGCTGTAGTTTACAGTCGAGCAAGCGTAGCAAGTGAAGCTGATAATAAGAGGCAAGTTTGATTTGGTACAAGTTGCATACAGAGTTTTATGTTCGACTGCCTTGCATGAGATTTATTTTCTTAAAATATATACTGTGAAAACCTTACTTGTATTTTAAAGGGTGCTTTGTTGTTGATTTTGTTTAATTGTATTATTTATAATTAGTAAACTGTCAAATCTGATTAAAAAATTGGAGAAATGTGTTCATAGTGCTTTAATCCTTACAAAAATTTCAGAAGAAGAAATAGAAATTGCATTAAATCTAAAGCAATTAATTAATTACGTATAATAATTATAATTATTTTTATTTTTTGACATTGGCAAGATTTAGTTGTTGTAGTCCAAAAAGGTGTTATCTTATGAACACTAAACTGTATCATAAATCAAGTAGTTAAGGTGCAATCGAACATATAGATATTTTTTTAAATATCTATAAAACAAGACATGAACTATTTTTAATAAAGGCACGATATCATAACCCAGCTAATAAAACTGAAAAATTATTTGCGTTTAGTAATTATAAGCAAATAGTCATGCGTTCAAAAGTTCAAATCTCGCTTATATATATATATATATAAAAAAAATCTGATGTGGACACCACATGACTTCCTTGTACGCGTATTAAACTATAGATATTTTTTTAAATGCACATATTTGACATTAAATCTTTTATTTTTTGTTCTATTCCATAGCAAACTTTTTTTTTTTAATCTAAAAATATATAATATTTAAATTTAGATATCTCGTTTATGCAAAATGTGATAGACGCAGAATTTAATTCTCTAAAACTTTTATTTGCAGCATTAATTTCTAAAATTAAAATAATACCATTTTTTTCAAGGAAAACTGTTAGCATTTTCATGTAATGTACACATCCGGTTTGTCTATTTTAACCAAAATCTATTATGTTATTTCCATTGATATAGTAGTCTTATATAACAAATTTGGAAAGTTTTAAATTATATTTGAATATAGTTTTTCATGAAAATCTATTATAGGCTTCAAGTAACGTACCACTTCCGGTAGTTGTATAATGACCAAAAAGAGAGGTGCACAACTAGATGTTATAACAGTCCTAAATATAAAGTTTTAATTTTCTACGGCTTACCGTTTTTGAGTTATGCGAGATACGTACGTACGTACCGTACAGACGGCACGACGAAATTAGTCAAAATGGATTCAGGGAGGGCTAAAATACCTATTTCCGTTGAAATCTGAGAACCAAAAATTTTCGCGATTACAATACTTCCTGTTATGCATAGTAACCAATATATAAATAAATAAGCAAATAATAAGAATAAAAACGATGATCGAATGTTTAAATAATGAAGAAACTTAGATAATTGGAATATCAGTCTAATTTATTTTAAAATAGTTACAATTCCTTTATAATTGTAACAATTTTAAATTAAAAAAATAAGCTTTAGTATTTCCAAGTTCAAGTTATAATGAATGTACCTACTCGTAATAACAAATTAAACGTTTTATATTATTTTGTTTGAATGAATCCTATTTTAGGGACAATAAATTATAACCAACAATTGTGAGTTCTTCTGCAATATGAATCGAATTCAGCCACAGCATTTTATTTTATAATTGTATAAGTTAGAATGAATTCCCTTTTAACTAAACTATTACATACAGTAACAGGCACGGTGGTCGAACGTGTCAAGGTACATTTCTTAACATATTGTCACGTTTTAATGTGGGGACAAATTTGTCGGCTGAAGCACTTTTTATAAACATTACGCTGACGCCATTTTCAAGTTATTACAAAAATGGGGTAGATGGCGCAGTGGTATCGAATCGGCTAGTAGATTTGAGAACCCGAGTTCGATTCTCACATCTGACAAACAGTTTTCACTAAATTAAATCTACCCCTGTGGCTTCCCCTTCACTAACATCTTTGGGGGCCGTGATTTGATGACTGGTAATCTTCACGCGAAGATATATATATATATATATATATATATATATATATATATATATATATATATATATATATATCACTTACTGAAATCTGCTATAGCAGTGTACCAGACTCAGTAATGGGTATAAGGCGTGATGATATATTTATTTATTTTTATTTTCGCTGAATGCATATTTCGTTGATTAAACTGTCATACTCTTTTTACCAAAAAGATTATTGCACAAAGTTAATTAACTTCATAATAATTATTCATTTAAAGACTGAACACCTTTAAAACAATTTTTATAAGGTACCATTCATCTATTATTAATAAAATTTAATAAATAATATTTTTAATTACATTTTTTGTCGCACAGAAAATTTAATTTAAATGAAAAACAAATTGATGTTAAATACAAAAACAGCCTAGATATTTTAATTAGCATTCCAGATAATAAAACGTAAAAGTAGTGGTAAAATTACCATAATTTTCTTTAGATTTCCTTATACTAATGGAAAAAATTTAATGTTATTATTCAATTAGGGATATAACTATATAAATATTAAATATTCATGTACTCCTTATTGTCGAACATTTATAATAATACTAATTTATTTTCTATATATCTAAATTATTGTAAGTTATAATAATAATAATCAAAAGTTTATTTTTGTATCAAGTCTAAAATGTCAGCATATGAATTATTAATATTATTTCTCAGCTTTTGATATAAATATATAATCAATACTCTTGATATACTGTTTAGATTGTTTTGTTATATCCATAATTTGAGTTAAATGTTTTTTTTCTGAAATCGTCAAGAAAATGCCTACTTTCCTGACGCATTTTAGTATGGGAAGTAAGTGTTTACCTGACTCAAATAAATAAACTAAATAACTAAAAAATTTAATAAGATTTTTATTTATTTTTATCAATAATATTAATACTAAATATACAATTGCTTAAATTACTAAAATTTATGTATGACACTGGCGAATTTGAAGCTAAATTTATTGTTGCAATCGATAAATTACTTGGAGATTCAGTAAATAAAATAAGCAAGTAGCACATTTGCTGACAAATTATTTTGCTTTTTCCAATCCATGAAAATTTCATACTCTTTATCATATCGGTCTTTGGACTTGCTCGGTAATAAATTTTCAACAGCCGCAATTGCTTGATTTAAGATTTCAGGAGGAGTACTTGAAAATACCGCCTCATACTCATTTTCATCTATATTTTCCAACATTATAAAGAAATCTTCTCTGTCAACAATATTACTTTTGACAGAAATATGTTCAATAGATTTTTCACATATGATATTGTTTTCAACAACTTTTGTTATCACCTTTGATATGTAGTTTGCTGCCAATATGATTCTTACCAAAAAAATTAACATTTTGAAATATTTATTATTAATTATATTGATAAAATATAAATATGAACGATTTCAGAAAAAATACTATACATAATACGTCACGAAAGTGTTTTACTTGACTCAGCGAATTAAAATACTCGGCCTTTCGGCCTCGTACTTCAAACAACCGCTTCGTCAAGTAAAGCATCACTTTCCTGACTTATTATGTAATATACTATTATACTAATTTAAATATAAGTAGGTCTTAAAACAAATCATAATAATATTGTAACAATAGTATATTAATGAACGAGTTTTATAAGACATATTTTTTCGTATTCGTCCAAGTTTAGAACTGAGCCACAAGCGAGTTTACTAAAGGACAAGTGCGATAAAAGTCTTATAAAATTAGTTATTTATTTAATTTTTTATATTTTGCATCTTCTATAAATTACAATTTTAAAAATTCTACGATGTTTTGAATTGAGATAATTTAGGGAAATTTCTATATAAAACGTTGTCGTTGGTAACTATTATTGACATATATGCAATTATTCAGATTAAAGATTAAATTAAAATTTTGATATTTTCAACTTGACAGTTTCAGTATGTCATCCGTTACTACCAACCGTCTAAAACAAAATGTTGCGTATCGTAATGAACGCTCTTTTGATATGCAACTGGGTTTAATAATGACTTACTTATAAACGCTAAATAGAAAAAAAATTAGATATATTTAAATATATATTATTTTATTTCTGGCATAGTTATTAATTAAAATATGCCACCCAGAATTGGGTAAAAGTCATTAGGATATTTTAAAATAAAATTTTTATAGATAGAGTTGAACAAAACTAGCTACTTTTTTTACAGCTTAGCTATATTTCCTTTATCTAGAGCTTCACTAAATATGAAAGTAAATAATTATAATTTGAAGCAATTAATTTTTTCTTTTGAAGTTTAAACATATTGGCTGGTAGCACAAGCTCTGTTTTTGCCTGTTTTAAGAGCAGTGTATTTGGGTGTTTTAGCTATCTCTAACATGTTAAAACCCTGCTCTTAGAACACCCAAAAACAAAGCTTGTGGTACCAGCCAATGTTATTGGTATTTGATTATTGCGACTAACTCAATATCTAAGTATTTAAATAATATAGTATATAGTGGTATCGAGTCGGCCTGTGGATCTTGAGAACCTTGGTTCGATCACCACAGGCGACAAACAATTTTCACCAAACTAAAATCTACCCCTGTGGCTCCCCTTCCACTAATATCTTTGAGGGCCGTGATTTGACTGCTGATAACCGCACTTCACGCGATGAAATATATCACTTACCGAGATCTGCTTCGACAGAGTACCACACTCAGTAATGGGTAAAAGGCATGATGATATATTTATTTATTTTATTTATCTTGAGAACCCTGGTTCGATCCCCACAGCCGACAAACAATTTTCACCAATTTAAACAAATCTACCCCTGTTTCTCCTCCACCACTAATATCTTTGGAGGCCGTGATTTGACTGCTGATAACCGCACTTCACGCGATGAAATATATAACTTACCGAGATCTGCTTCGACAGAGTGCCACACTCAGTGATGGGTAAAAGGCGTGATGATATATTTTTTTTATATATAAAAGTTTAAAAAAGTTTCCAGACTGAAAATGAAGTTATTTATTACTCATAGAAACAGTATATCTGCCAGATTTTAAAATGGAGGTAAAAGCATAATTAAATATTTACGTTAATAACTCAACAAAAAAAAACAAAAACTTTTAATAAAAATACTGAATATGTATTCGTCAACACAATATAAAAAATATAATTACCTTATTATAACTGGAAAACATTATTATTAAATATTAAACATACATAAACTTTTTCGTTGTGAAAATCAGAATCAGACCGACTTTATTTACCCTTATTTTAATTAACAGCCCTACGTCTAAATTAACAAATTCCATACAAACTTTTTCAACATCTCCCAGTAAGTTTGTTTACAATTATGATATTTTCCGATAAATTTCGTTTGTTTTGCATTAGAGCACCGTACGTAGGTTTGACGTTTACCTTACTGTTGCTATTTACCGCGTTACCAATGAACTGTGCAATTACGACGAAAAAATCGTTGGACAAATATTTACCCTGCCAGCAAGTTCCTACAATATCCGCTATATGGCTGTATGTGTGGCGCTGTTTACTGAAGTTGTGAAATGAATTTTTTGTGTGTATTGTATGAAACTTTTTTTGTTATGTTGAGTAGATGGAAAATGTGTAAGGGTTAAAATATAAGAATAAAAGATAGTTATTGAAATGGAATTATATTTTTATAGTATATTATGTAATTTTTTTTTCACTACTAGCCTAGCAACATGCTAATTATTGACTTCGTTTGGAATCGTGAAATTGTTTTTCGTAACACATGCACAAGAAACACGTTCTTATTCCCTAATTTTAGAGAGAGAAACGTTACGTTTCTCTCCCTAGGTAGGATGTTTCTCTCCCTAGGAAGCATGTTTCTCTCCCTAGAGTCTACGATTATTAGCTGTTTGCGGTGTTTGCTAGGTAACTAGTTACGCAACCCATATTTGACATTTGTCCCGATAAGACAGTAATTTTTGAGCACTTGTTACGAAAAGTATAATATGCTTTACGGGAGGGCGCGATTATCCCTTGTGTGAAGTTGGCAAACCGAGACGTAAGCGAGGGCCGAAGGCTCGCGGGAATAATCGCTTGTTTCCCTCCCTTAATGCATAACATACTATTTCTCTGCCAAGTCCGTAATAATGGATTATTATTGACCTAGATAAATAATGAGAACTGTCACTTTTCAAAGAAATTCAAGTTTCTGAATTTATTAAACTCATTAAATGGGGTAGGTGACCCAGTGGTATCGAGTCGACCTGTGTAACTTGAGAACCCTGGTTCGATCCCCACAGCCGATAAACAATTTTTACCAAATTAAATCTACCCCTGTGGCTCTTCCTAATCTAACATCTTTGGAGGCCGTGATTTAACGGCTGGTAACCGTACTTCACGCGAAAAAATATATCACTTATCGAGATCTGCTTAGGCAGTTTGTCACACCCAGTAATGGGTAAAAGGCGTGATGATATATTTATTTTATTTTATATTAAATGTAATTAAAGTATTAATTCTGAATTTAAAATTGGCGCCTAATTTCAAGTTGGTAATCTCAGTCAAATTTCAGTTTAAATAGTATCTTTGTATGTGTCACATTTTACATGTGAGTATGCTTTACTGTTACATTGTGAAATATGTAATATTTCAGTTCGTACTTACTAATTCACATCGTGAATAAAACGTTCGAAGCATAGTTTGTCACAGCATGCGATTAAAGTGTTGTTTAACACTTTGGAATCCAATACAATAAATGACATATAAATAACCGGAGTATAATAGTATATTATGTAACAAGTTTTATAAACGTCTCTTATTATTTCCAACCAACAAATGACATGCTTTGCATAAAGATCAAGGAAAATATTTAATAAAATATAAAATAAACACTTGGCTAAGTCTCACAAAATTCAGCCTCCAAGTCACCTTATGAGGGTATCGTCAGAGGCTGGCCAGCACAGTTAGTAACCATAGACAAGTTTCGCTCTTAATTTTATGAGACTTAGCCAAGTGTTTATTTTATATTTTATTAAAGCTAGTTTCACCAAGTGTATGGACGACAATTAATTTTGTCTTTGTTGTTAAGACAATATTTATTTCAGTTATAATATATTTAAAATTGTTTGTGTCTTAATAGACTGGAAATCCAGTTGTATATTGTAATAATATTTATTACTAACAAGGCAATGTAGGCATCATTATTTGACGGTAGGTAACTATGCTAGTTGAACTGTGAAAATGTCGACTAATAATGGAACTCGCTTTATAAAATATCTATACATCTATCGGAAAATGGAAAATCTGTTTATAGATTCGTTATACGAGCTCCGTATATTTTAACAAGAATTACGGAAGGTAAATTCAATAAATCTACTTGACATTTTAAACAGAATATGACGTGATTTAGATACATGAATATTTTATATTTTCTTTTTTACTTTGAATTATAAGAATCAGTTCTCTGATTTAAAGTACCTACGTAATATAAAATATTAAAGCAACTCAGCGCATACATACTTACATACATACATAACATCACGCTATATTCCCATTAAATGGGGTAGCACAAACCCATAAAATAAAATGTTTGTGCCTTTCATATATGGTGACGCGTCAACATTTTTATAGCCACTCTATAGATAACTGTAAATATAAGTTTAACAGTAATGTTTGTACGCATACGCAATAATTAAAACATAGTTTTATGACACTAAGAATGTTAACATTTATACAGTCTGATTTTAAACTTGGAGAAAAAAATTGACAGTATATATTTTATGATCAATTGATCATAGAACATAACGAATTTTTTAAAAAATACCCAAAATTTAATTTTAAATTAAGTAAACAATTTTAATACAGTAATTTCTAATATATTCATTAGTAAAATACTACAATAATGAATTGATTTATATTTGTATTTATTTGATCTCAAGAATGTACAAGAGAATTTTCATAATAGTCAGAACATACAAAATCTAGTCTGCGACAATACAGGATGTTTCACAACTTAGAGCAAAAAATTGAAGGGTATATTCTGTACGACGTGCTGATCATGAAACAAACAGAATTTTTTTTTAATCGCAAAACTATTTTCCATGTTTCCCAGTCCAAAATTTTTCGTTGCCACTGCCACTGGGTGGATGATTATGTTAAAGTTATTAATTAAATAAAATTCTATTATAAATAACTGCTAATAATTGAATTGTGTAATTATTCTTTCGTAGTTGATACCTACTTCATTGTTTGTGTTTAATAGGAAAACGAATCCAGTGCAGTACTACAAAAAATGTTTTAGGTTAACAACCCTTAATTTTTCGAATTAAAAAAAAATTATTTTTGTTTCATGATCAGCACGTCGTACAGAATATACCCTTTAATTTTTTGCTCTAAGTTGTGAAACATCCTGTATTAGTATTTAAATTATTAAATGTCCAATTTTAAATATATCATGTTTCAATTCCAGATCTCATTAGACACCACTATTATTAAAAAATAAAAATAATCTTCAAAACAGATTAATACAAATGAAAAAGAATTTCAGGTTTCCTCTCAACAAAAAAAATAGTGTTTATAACAAACTGAATATTTCATCGTTCATCGATAGCGATTCAAGCGCCAAAAATCGGCTCGGTGGTTCAATATTTCAACGCGTAACTAGGTCAGGCTACAGAGTCCGGAGTCGCGTTCCGGTGACCGTAGTCCCAGAGCGCGATCCCGGAGCGGCCGATCCGGGGGTGGGATATGGAATAGGGGTGTTCAAATTTGTGGCTGTTTTGGTTGTTGTTATTTATTTATTGTATGCGGTGCGAGTCGGAATGTTGACGGATTTTTTTTGTGTAGGTTTTAAGGGTTGGAGGGTGAAATAAAAGATTTTAGTGGAATGATGGCACAGGGCACTTATTCTAAATATGTCAGGTTTATTTATTTATTTATTACTCTACTTAATAAAAACTTAATATTAATTAAGTACCTACACCTTATAGTGTTTTAAAATATTAAGTTAATGGAATTTGAACGCAAGAAGTTAAATTCACTGAGCTTCGAATATCTGTGATTTCAACTTGATTGAATTAATAGATATTTGTATATAAGGGTTGAAAGTAGCTATTTGCGAACAGAGGCTAGAAATTGTAGTTCGAGCGTAACAAGGGCTGTAACTAAAATACTTTCGATACAACATTTTTTTCTATGATCAAAAATTAAGCTTAATTCATTTTAGTTGTAAAATATATACAGAGTGTGTTTATACCTCTGCACGAAACTTTAATGTCATATATAATTAGATATACTAATTATAGAACAAAAATATTTTTTTTCTACAACTGTCAAAATTTTTTCATTTTTTCACTAATATCAATACGCGAAGTATGTGATTTTTTCATCATTTATATTACCATGATAACGCGTATTTTGCACCCTAGTGCGCAAAATGAGTATTTTCGCTTCCAAATTATTTGTTGTCAGGTTTCATTAGTTACAATATATCAATAGTATCAAATTAATATTATTGTTGATGGTTTTCCATCAATTTCCTTACATTTATTTACAGTTGTAGAAAAAATGTTTGTATTTTGTGGGCAAAATTCTTGTTTTTTTTGTCGCGTTCGAATGATTTTTATTGTCTCGACCTGCGGTCTCAATTAAAAGTAACATTCTCACGTGCAACAAAAAACACTAGTTTTACGCACTTAATACAAAAATAACTATTTTTAAATTTACAAATATTAAGGTATTTCATTTCTAGCGAACATTTTTAGCGTCACATTTAAATTTACTTTTTTATCTTTTATTAAAGCCTGAAACCCAATTATCAATTAATAAAATTTAATTCATCGTTAATATAAATAAAAATATTAAATATTGTTACTTTATAAACAAGAAAATTCCTAGTTTACAAATTATTTTTAAGTAAATCAATTCTGCTTATAAGTAAAGCCCGGATTTTTAGGCAATTGCCTAGATTCAAATTTTAATATACTTCAGACAATTTCGTTTTTCTATACATAGGTAATATGTTTACGTGTAATGGAAGGTTTTTTTTCGTGCCTTAGAGCCTATTTTTTCTATATTTTGGTTATTGTGCCTATTTTACCTTATACAGCCTATTTTGCCTATTTTTGTTGCCTATTCTAACTTTTATTGAGCAGACAAGGTTTATCATCTACTTCGTTGACTAATTCAGCACTCGACAATTTGTTTCAACCTAACCTATAATATTTAAAGTACTTGCTTTAATCAAGTTTTTGTGTGTGAATTTTAAATGCCGAAAGAAAAAACGTTTTTTAGTCAAAATTTTACGTGGCAATTCAATTGTGTCTGCCATTAATCAATGGACCTGAGGTAACTTTAGACGATATGGCTAAATATAAGAACGCTCCTGTCACATTTTGTGATGTCGAACGTAGTTTTCAGCTTACAAGGAAGTTCTGACAGACCGAAGACAGTCCCTTTCCGAAAATTTCATAGAGCAATTGCTCGTAATATTTTGTGAATCAAAGTATACTACATAATTTGAATTTGCATAATAGTTAATAAATTGAAAACCCTACATTATTATTTTTCAGATTGCTTTAATTTTTGTCTAAAATTATTATTGTTTTCTAACGAAGAGTAGATACGAGTACCAATATTAGAAAAAGGATTCGTTTATTTTTTTTAAAACAAATTGTTTACATTTAGGCTGCCTAAAATCCCGCCTATTTTAGAATACTTACCGGCCTATATGCCTGCTTATTTGGGTGTTTTTAAGAGCCTAAATATCCGGGCTTTACTTATAAGTAGTAAATAAATATTCTCAATCTCATTTCCGTCATGCCGTTCTAACGTCAAACATATCGCATGTAAAACAAAAACAAATTTACATTTCAGCAGTCAGTGCTACCAATACCAGCAGTGATTTTTACTCCTAGTTTGATAGTTGACAACAAATTGACGTATTTCAATTTCATTTCGAGTGCAGCGTGTGCAAAGTCTTTCCTTGTGGGAATCCGGGTTATTTGCTCGAGTATGAGACAACCAGTCAACAAATCCGAAATGTTTCAACATTTTATTTCAAGAGAAGTTTAATACGAGTATTTTAACGAATTCTGTCAATTAAGTTGGTATGATGCACCAACGACAAATTTATTTACAACCTTATTGATAATTCTTGTTAAGTTATTGTTGTTAATTTTAGTTATTATTACTACTTATTTGAATGAATTTACAGAATTGAAAATGGCTGCAAACTAGGGGACAAAATGTCGTCTATGTACTGTATAACTTGTCCCTATCTTTATCAAATAAATTATCTAAAACTTAAATCCAAACAATTGCAAAAAATTCATAATATAATTTTTCGTATCCAATTAATAGTAGTAGATGACTCAGTGGTATGAAATCGGCCTGTGAAATTTAAACCCCGGGTTCGATTTCCACAACCGACAAACAATTTTCTTCAAACTAAATTTACCCCTGTGGTTTTCTCTCCACTAGAATCTTTGGGAGACGTGATTTGACTTCACGCGAAGAAATATATTACTTACCGAAATCTGCTACGACACAGTGCCACACCCAGTAATGGGTAAAAGGCGTGATGATATATTTCTTTTTCAGCTCAACTTGTGATTAATTAAATTCATCACTAAGATACAATCCTATTCTGTTTTGTAAATAGTTAAAATACCAATAATTTTAATATAAATATAGAACTAGTTAATTTAAAATTTAATCTTTTTTACAAATCTGCCCGTAAATAATTAATAAATCGCCGAATTAAAACTACCCCTGTAGCTCCTCAAATACTAATATCTTTAGAGGGCGTCATTCGACGGCAGGTAACCGCACTTCACGTAAAAATATAAATCACTTACCGAGGTCTGTTACGGCAGAATTCCACATCTAGTAATGAGTAAAAGGCGTGATGATATCTATATTGATTTACTTTATTTAAAATCGCTTTTTGTACTATTGTATAAATGACGTCTTAATGACTATTGATGACGTGAATTGTTTGATTTTTTAGCTCGAATATATAACTATTATAGTACTTGAAATGTATGTATACAATTTCAAGTACTAATAGTACTTAAGTCAGTTTTGTGTCTATTACAATTTTAAAATCTGAACATCCCTACAATCAAATTTGCAGCCGTTTTACCTGTAATATGTTTTTTTAAATTTTCTGAAATGCCCGTACATCATTTTTATTTATACCCAGCAAGTGTAACAATCTCATTTAAAACCAAAATTACATCTAGTGAAATAACCCTAAAGAAAAAGTGTTTCTATACCTCTACACGAAACTTTAATGACATATTTAATTTGATATACTGATTATTGAACAAAATAGTTATTTTGGATTCTAGATTGCGAAATGTTACTTTTGTATTCGAGAATGCAAAAGCATTTCGCAATCGAGTATCAAACAACGTTTTTTCGAAAACTATGTCCCAAAATTAGTAATAATGTAATGAGAAAATGTTGACGTTTAGGATTAATTAATGTGACATCTAATGTCTCCATGACAACAATGTATGACCAGCAATTGACAGCTGGTTGGCAATAGAAACCAAACAAACGTTCTAATTTTTTCTGCGATTTATTGGGATTCGTATTGCATTTTGAATTGTATTTCTCAAGAAACTATTCCAGTACACCAGTTAGCTTCCTCAAGCGGGATAAATATGAATAATTGCTCATTTGGAACATTAAATATAAATTTTGTTAAAAAATAAAATTATTGTTTCTAAGCCTTTCTTCTATCAAAAAATTGCAGCCTTTTTACCTGTAATATATTTTTTAAATTTTCTGAAATGCCTGTACATCATTTTTATTTATACTCAGCAAGCGTAACAATCCCATTAAAAACCAAAATTACATCTAGTGAAATAACCCTAAAGAAAAACCCTCACAAGAAAAACGTCTGATGGGGATGAAAAAAAATCCTAGTAGAAATGTGTCGCGCGTCTTTCTTCCATTCCAGACATCCAATGAGTTAAAACAGCTACGAGCGCCAAACTCCTCAAATTTCCCTATCAACCCTACGCTAGCTTTCCTCCCAATTCTTGCGAGAGTGATCGACACTCTCTGCGGAGTCCGGTAACAAATCCGTCCTTTGCGTCTTGACGCACCAGTGGCGTGCAGAAGGGCAATCCCGCGTGACGGGCGCCACTGACAAGTGTCACGTGAGCGAATGGCTTTGGGTTGCATGTGTGCATGAGTTGGATATTGCATGTCTGGTTGAGTTTTTATTTTTTTGGTGATTTTTTGTTTGGTCTATTTTTGGTTTTATGTTGGTATTATGATGAGTGACGGGGGTAGTTTTGTCAAAAAGGAAGGTTATAAAGTGTAATTAAAATATAATGAGATTTAAAACATGTTATTCCGAGAAATTATTATCTAGATAATTTTTAATGTAATATATTGGCTGGTAGCACAAGCTCTGTTTTTGCCTGTTTTAAGAGCAATGTTTTTGGGTGTTTTAGCTATCTCTAACATATTAAAACTGTGCTCTTAGAACACCCAAAAACAGAGCTTGTGCTACCAGCCATTGGGTCTAAATTAAGCATTTATAAACATAGATTTGTTTGAAACAAATTATTTTTGTTATTATAAATATAACATAATATGTATCGTAACATATACAAAAATATAAAGTGCTTTTTAATGGTTTTATTTTTTCCCCAAAATTATCGAGTTGAAAAAAAAATTATACACCAAGATAGAGAAGTAAATGTGTGTTTTTTTTTAGTTATACTTTTGAAGCATGATGCGAAATAATACGCTGCTCAAAAATTGTACAGGACTATTTTAAAAATTGAATGTAAAATTAAAACTATAAATTATATTATAAATATGTATTTAAGAAGGATCCAAAATAAATATTAATATAAACTATATTCAAATATGTCTAAGAAAAATAATAAGGTATTCTTACAAATATCTGAATATAATTAATAGTTAAAATATATATATATATATATATATATATATATATATATATACAGGGTGTTATATTTTAATAGACCCAGCAAATATCTCGCTTATTTACCAACTTAGCAATTTCTTCCATATAACATGATTTATACAGGAACATGAAAGCTAGTTGATGACGGATGTACATTCATGATATCATTTCCGGTTTGTTAGTAATTAATATCAACTTTGAAATTTCAAATGGAACATACTATATTTTTTTTACAAATTTGAAAAGTGCATCAAATTTGCTTTACAATCATGTTAAATAATCCATATGTTACATTATTAAAAAGTAAAATGGCGGGCACTTTATTATACTCTTAATCGCAAAGAGAATAGTGAGCCATGACTGTGGCTCGAAATAAAACAATTAACTAAAACAATTGTAACTATTATTATTAAATGAAATAATATTTTAAGGAACACTTAATAACAACAAAATGATTTTATAACAAATAATCAAAATGACTCTCAGCCTCTTCAATGCATTTTCTCCCGATATGACCATTTGATTTTTTGTATGGAGCTACGTGAAAGATTTTGTTTGTAATGAACCAGTAAACACATTAAACAGGCTGAAGAACAAAAATGAAGCAGCAATTGAATCTTTATCTGCTAACCAAATATGAAGGGCAACCTATTCTGTTTTAAAACGTTGTGCAAAATGTATTGAAGAGACTGGGAGTCATTTTGAATATAAGTTATAAAATCATTTTGTTGTTATTAAGTGTTTCTTATTCTTATTTTCTGTATTATTATGACAAAATATCTGATGTGGACACCACATGACTTCCTTGTACACGTATTAAACTATAGATATTTTTTTAATTGCACATATTTGACATTAAATCTTTTATTTTTTGTTCTAATCCATAGCAAACTTAATTTTTAAAAAAATCAAATAATATATAATAATTAAATTTAGATATCTCGTTTATGGAAAAAGCTAATTTAAAAATTCTTAATGTGCTAGACGCAGAATTTAATTATCTAAAACTTTTATTTGCAGCATTTATTTCTAAAATTAAAATAATACCATTTTTTTCAAGGAAAACTGTTAGCAGCTTCATGTAATGTGCCACTTCCGGTTAGTCTATTTTAACCAAAATCTATTATGTTATTTCCATTGATATAGTAGTCTTATATACCAAATTTGGAAAGTTTTAAATTATATTTGAATATAGTTTTTCATGAAAATCTATTATAGGCTTCAAGTAAAGTACCACTTCCGGTAGTTGTATAATGACCAAAAAGGGAGGTGCACAACTAGATGTTATAACAGTCCTAAATATAAAGTTTTAATTTTGTACGGCTTACCGTTTTTGAGTTATGCGAGATACATACGTACGTACGTACGTACGTACGTACATACGTACATACGTACATACGTACGTACAGACGGCATGACGAAATTAGTCAAAATGGATTCAGGGAGGGCCAAAATACCTATTTCCGTTGAAATCTGAGAACCGAAAATTTTCGCGATTACAATACTTCCTTTACTTCGTACAAGGAAGTAAAAATATTATTTCATTTAATAATAATAGTTACAATTGTTTTAGTTAATTGTTTTATTTCAAGTCACAGTCATGGCTCACTATTCTCTTTCCGATTTGTGTATAATAAAGTGCCCGCCATTTTACTTTTTAATAATGTAACATATGGATTATTTTACATGATTGTAAAGCAAATTTGATGCACTTTTCAAATTTGTAAAAAAATATAGTATGTTCCATTTGAAATTTCAAAGTTGATATTAATTACTAATAAACCGGAAATGATATCATGAATGTACATCCGTCATCAACTAGCTTACATGTTGCTGTATAAATCATGTTATATGAAAGAAATTGCTAAGTTGATAAATAAGCGAGATATTTGCTGGGTCTATTAAAATATATATATATATATATATATATATATATATATATATATATATATATATATAAAGAATTGTTTTTAAATTCGAAAAATTTAGGGTTGTTAACCTAAAACATTTTTGTAGTACTGCACTGGATTCGCTTTCCTATTAAACACAAACAATGAAGTAGGTATCAACTACGAAAGAATAATTATACAATTCAATTATTAGCAGTTATTTATAATAGAATTTTATTTAATTAATAACTTTAACATAATCATCCACCCAGTGGCAGTGGCAACGAAAAATTTTGGACTGGGAAACATGGAAAATAGTTTTACGATTTAAAAAAAAGTTCTTTTTGTTTCATGATCAGCACGTCGTACAGAATATACCCTTTTATTTTTTGCTTTAAGTTGTGAAACACTCTATATATATATATAAATATTCAAGAGTTAACTTTAAATTCAATTAGGCGCAGAAATTATTTAAAAAAAAATGAAATTGAAATATATGTCTATATAAATAACAATAAATTGATCCTAAATTGATAAAAATATAAAAATATGTTATTCTGTGGAAAACGATAAAACTAACATGATTAAATCAAATATATTATTAATCCAGTATTGTTTTAAAAGCTGGTATCATTTTAATCTATACCATTAAACTGAAAATATAAATAACAGCAAATAAAAATTTGTACATTTGCAGCTTTTAAATTAGTGACATCATACAAAAATAATCTAATTAAACATCTACATTCGCCAAAACAATAACAAAAATAATTGAAAAGCGGTCACATGAAACGGAGAATAAAATTACATGTGGTGCTATTATATTCCCAGTGTTAATTTCAATTCAGTAAATTGATCATTAGAGAAACAAGTGCATCTGTAAATAATATGACGCGTCAACATTTCGAAAAACATTTGTTCGATTACATATTTTCGAAGAAGAGGATTTGATTGTCAACCGCGTATGACGGAATTGGCAAATGGCAATCAAATTGCATCTCGTTTGATTCCGGTGATTGATAGATTGGATTTCGAATTAATTAATATTAATTGGGGTAACGTTCATTAATTATGTGAGCTTCGGAGTTCCGACGCGATGGATTAGTCTACATGAGGGGATAATCGACTACCCAGGTCCGGCCCAAAGGTATTTTACTCTTTTAAAATGTTGTAGATAGATGTAGGTGTCCCATGAAAACCGTGTCATAGGTAATTAACATGGAGAATTCATCACACGTCACTGTCAACCAATAGGATCACGAATTTGTTTGAAAATGAACCAATGAAATGTACATTTCGTCGGAAATTCATCACTAGTGAAATTGATATCGGAAATACGACTGTTAATAATATCCTTGGTTACGAATAAAATAAATGATATTTTCAATATTTTCATAAACGTCAATTCTACATTTGTTCGGTGTACATTTAATATTCAAAATTTTCATCACTGTAATACCTAATTAATAATGTGCAAATAAATACCTAACTATTCTTGTTAATTAACTCTTGTTTGGTAAATTCTCAAGCCGAATACAACTCGTAGTATGAAAATTGACAGATAATATTTTGACATAAATATACATTCGTTGTTATGGAAATGGAAACATAACGAGTGCGAATAATAATTTATGTCAAAATATTTTCAGCAATTTTCATACTACTTGTTATATTATATATGAAAACACGTTTTCCACTCCCATTGGATTCCTGATCACTTTGTAAGAAAATGTTTCAAACTAAATTTAGAAAATTAAATTCCGTACCTATTAATACAATTCATTTTACTTATTTTTTTACTTCTAAAATGAATTTAAAAATTAGGACTAATTAGCGTTGAAAAATTCTGGGTTTAAATCCCGGGGAATGATTTTTCTAAATTATTTCTATAAAATAAATACTTTTAAGTTTGATATAAATAAATAAATAGTTATTTTTGTATTAAGTGCGCAAAAGAGTGTTTTTTGTTGCGCATGAGAATGTTACTTTTAGTCGAGACCGCATGACGAGACAATAAAAGTCATTCGAACGTGCCAAAAAACAAGAATTTTGTCCACGAAACACAAATAATATTTTTTTCTACAACTATAAATAAAAAATAATACAATAATTATTGATTTATTTAAATAAATTGAAGGAAAACTAACAGCAATAATATTAATTTGATATTATTGATGTGTTGTAACTAGAGATGGGCGAATATCATCCGCGAATAGTCGAATGCCGCGAATATTGACATTATTCGATATTCGAGATTTTCTAATATTAACGTCAGTATAGCGAACATTCGAATACCTCGAATATCGCGCCATATGTTGACCTCAATTTTTGACTATGTTTTTCTTTATCATTTATACATCAACTTGAAGCTATTACAATACTTTGAAGTTATTAATAACAAAGATATTTTGTTTCAAAACCATGAAAACGTACCATATTTCAAATTTGTTTTTCGACAACATCAGCCCGTACGTTTCACCTTAAATTTGAAGTTTTCGTCTTTTTCTTTTTTGTTTGTACTTTTTGTTTTAATTTTATTTTATCTTTACAATTTCATTTAAATAATGAAAAGGACATAATGAAATAATTATTAATAATTTTAGGAGTATTCGAATATTCGAGATCTGATTAATATTCGTATTCGATATTCGAATTCGAGAAATTTTATATTCGCCCATCTCTAGTTGTAACTAATGAAACCTGACAACAAATAATTTGGCAGCAAGCGCGAGGACTCATTTTGCGCTCTAGAATACGAAACAATGCTCATTTTGCGCACTAGGGTGTAAAATAATTTGCAAAATACGCGTTGCCATTGTAATGTAAATGATAAAAAATCACGTACTTCGCGTATTGATATTAGTGAAAAAAAAATGAATATTTTATGACAGTTGTAGAAAAAATAAATATATCATCACGTTTTTTACCCATTACTGGATGCTCCCTTCTTTCCTTAACTTTACGATGCATTTTCAGTTCTTACTATACAGTGTCTAACTGCAACAGCGGGTCTATTGTTAGGGATTTAAGCTTGATTTATAGGGGTGCAAGGACAGGTATGTATTCAGTATTTCCCAATTTAATTTTATTTTTATATATATTATAATAATGAAACAGAGAATTTTGTACAAATATTATTATTGATAATGAAGCAAAAAAAAAAATGTTACATGAAAGTATCATTGAATAACAATTCTGAAATACGTAATCCGCACAGAGATTAGAGATTTCCCTGAGTGTCAACAGGTAGAATCTCTTACTGTGTGCAGTTCAACACAGGCTTAGTAAGTTAAAGCCATAACGGAATATCTTTGAACATACTATACCTATATATACAGGGTGTAGAATTGAAATGTGGCGTATAGGGATTTCAATGTTATTTTTAAATATTCCTGTATCTCTTTACCTATTCACTTTAAAGCAAAAGCGTAAATACAAAAATTGTTCAGAAATTAAAAACGCTTCATTACATAAATGTGAATAGTTCCAGAGATATTAATTAAATGAATTTCAAAATTTATTAAAAATTTTTGTAAATTGCGTTGGAAAATTAAACAAATGAACTGAATATTTGACATATTGTAAAAGAGTTTGACATTTGTTTGTTACAGTGTTGTAATATTTGTTGAACAAGGTTTTGAAGAATATTGTAAGGAAATAGTGAATAAATTTCAAGTGCACAAAATGTTTGACGTATTTATTATAAAATAAGAAAAATACATTATATTGCTACTATAATTTTAACAAATTATTTATTTACAAATTTACAAGAAATGTTCGAACAAGTTTCCATTTACTGCTAAGCAATGCCCTAATCGATCATAAAATGCTTGGCGCACATTACTTAATTGTCTTTGTGTGATTTCATTTAATTAATATCTCGTGAACTATTCACATTTATGTAATGACATTTACTTTATAGGAAGCGTTTTTAATTTCTGAACAATTTTTGTATTTACGCTTTTGCTCTAAAGTGAATAGGTAAAGAGATACAGCAATATTTAAAAAATAACATTGAAATCCCTATACGCCACATTTCAATTCTACACCCTGTATGTACGTATTTAGTTTAGTTTATTTAACTATTTTACAATATAAAAATTATTTATAGCAGGTCCAAAGATAATATAATATAAATGTAACTACAACCATATCAAACCTAGTCCTCATTCAGCCAGCTATGATTATAATATTCATTTACAGAGTAAAAGCAATGACGTAGTAGGAAACTCTTAACTTTACGTTTAAAAATATCTTCATTTGCATTTCGTAAATCAAGAGGTAGAACGTTATATAAATTAATATCCAAGGAATTATTTTTTGATATACTTAGTTTATAACACTGTGAGCGAACTAAATTTGAATTTCTTGTTGCATAATTATGAATATCTGAAGCTAATTTGAAATTATCTTTATTTTTGTGAATTTCTAAAAGTGAATTATAAATATATAAACAACTCAGTGGTAATATTTTGAGTCTAACAAAAAAAGGTTTGCAGTGTTCTCTCATATTATTAACTCCCAAAATCATTCGTACAGCTTGATTTTGAAGACGAAAAATCCTGATTGCTTTCGGAGAATTTCCCCACAAAATAACACCATAGTGTAAACAGGAATGAAAAAGACCAAAATATACTGTTAGCAAGGATTCCAAACTTAACACATGATACAGTTTACGAATCAAAAAATTTACACTTGCTAGTTTTTTAGCCAAAAAAATGACATGTTGTTTAAGCGGTCATCAATATAAATTCCTAGCACTTTCACAAATTCACCTTTCTGTGCAGTTTTATTCGAGGAAATTGTGATCAATTGTGTTTTTTCAGACTTTAATTTCAATTTATTAGCTACAAACCACTGTTCCGCTTTCTGTAGCTCGTCTCGCGCCAGCTCATTTAGCATAGAAATATCTTTATGTGAACTTAGCAGACTTGTATCATCAGCAAACTAAGCAATTTCTGTTGGCAACGTAAAATGAAGAAAATCATTTATATAAATTAGGAAAAAGACCGGCCCAAGAATTGATCCTTGTGGTACACCATGAATTACTGGTAATAATTCCGAAGAATTATTTTCTATGTAAACACTTTGTTTTCTATTTAATAAATATGAACTTAAAAAATTTAAAGTGATATCATGTATACCATAGTGCTCAAGTTTAAGAATTAAATCAGTGTGTGACACGCAGTCGAACGCTTTAGATAAATCACATAAGGTAATGGTAGTATGTTGTCCTTTTTCTAAATTGGTTAATTTTCAAAACTGCTTGAATGGTTGAACGATTTTTCCGGAAACCAAATTGTCTGTTATTATAAATTTGATTGACCTCTAAAAATGTTACCAGTCTGACCTTAATGATTTTTTCAAATATTTTAGCAAATATAGGAATAATGGAAATCGGGCGATAACTGTTAACATCATCTCTATCTCCATTCTTATATAAAGGTAGTACCTTAGTTAATTTCAGCGAATCGGGAAAAACACCCTCTACCAGACATCTATTAAAAATCAATGTTAAGAGAGGAGCTATCTGCACTATACATTCTTTAATAATTTCAATGTTAATATTATATTAATATAATTTAAAGACAAGGTGGCTTCTATAATTTCATGTTCGTAAAGTTCTAATAATTCAAATTTCGTTAAATTATTTTCAGGACTAAACAGCAAATCCCGGGTATTTATGTCTTAGTTGCTCTGTACTGTAAATAGGATAAAGTTCTTATTGTGGAGAGTACCAAATAAATAAATAAAATGTCTTCTGTAAAGCGATCAACTTGCCGTATCAATTATAAAAAAAGCGAGTTAACAACTAAGCTAATAAAACAATGAAACCAGTATTAGTGTGTGTGTATTTCTTAGTAAATTTAACATCAACAAATTGATATCGAAAGTAGGAAAGCAATCGTGTTGTTTTATTTGCTTCCACGGATCAGTGTTCATCGTTTGGCGGTCGAACTTAGTGACAGCGCAAGTAAATCCGGCAGATTCCGGGATCAATTTGTCCGCGCACCCGGAGCTGCAATGACATCTCAGCGCGTTCAATCGGAACAGAAGCACAAGCACGGCTCCAAAAACTGATAGCGTACTTCAAAACAAAACGAATTAGAGTCATGCTCAACTTGTTGGTATATTACCTATATTTTTATATGTGTAATTTGAATTAATGAGTATATTATTCCATTTTAAAGCAGTCCTTTTCTATTTATGCCATTGATGTCAAGACATTAACAAATAAAATAAATAATAGTAGTTTATGTAGCAAGTACATAATTTAGGTCTTTATTGGATGAGCCGAATTTTATGGCAGAGCGAGCGCAGCGAGCGAGGCTAATAAATAAGGCGAGTCTATAAAGTCCGATTATGTACGAGTTGCATACAACGTTTTATGCTCGACTGCATGAAGAATATTTTCTCTTAAAATATGATTGTCAATACCTATATTTAAAACATTGCATCTGAAAGTGTGCTTCGTTATTATGCATTTGTTACTTTATTTATCAAATTGTCAAACTGAAAAAAGTATTGAGATAGGTGAAGACATTGAAGACGTTCCAAAAGAAATAAAAGATCTTGCATGTAATGCAAGAGAATATCTAATAATTATATGAAGGCACATATAATACATACAGAAAATGGTGTTTAAATATTTCTTTTGAATTTTGTTTTAATGTGACTTTGACAGCAGTCCAATTTTGCATTTTTATCGTACTAGTCAAATAAAGTACCCGATTATGGACAGTAAACAGTGTCGTAAAACAAGGTAATATGATGCAGTTGAACATAAATAAATATATCATCACACCTTTTATCCATTACTGTGTGTGGCACTTTACTGTAAGCAGATCTCGGTAAGTGATATATTTCTTCGCGTGAAGTGCGGTAACTGGTCGTCAAATCACGGCCTCCAAAGATGTTAGTGGAGGGGGGGCACAGGGGTAGATTTAAATAGTATTAAAAAGTTATGTGGACCGTTAGTATATTTGCTAATTAAGAATAACTAACTAGTAGGAAATTTTACATCTTTTTCTTGTTAATTTATTGTTGCATATATCTTTCTTTATTTTATTATTTAAAAAAAAATTCTTTGGCGAGAGATAATGTTTGCTTCAAGTAATGAGCTACTATTTTTACTAAAAATTCTTTTAACGTTGTAACCAGGACATTTAATAGTACATTACATTGGTTTATCAAAGTATAAAAGCACTCTGTACATATGGTACAAGACAAATTAAATAAAAAGAATTAGCCATCAAATTAAGATGTCTGTCATACAAACTGTTGATGAATTTTTGATACAAGTACATTCCAGCTGCAAGCTCTAATGTTTATATATATATATATATATATATATATATATATATATATATATATATATATATTAGGGTGGCCCTTATTTTGGGTACGTTCAAATTTTGTCGGTCTCCACCAGAAATGTGGTTTAAAATCATAAAAAAGTAGTAAATTAATTTTTTGAGATTTTAAAAATAAGTTTATCCCGTGCCTGTAAGCCACTTTCACTTATACACATTTACAAATAAACACTACAAATGATAAAATATATGTGGATAAAAATATGATAAAATAAAATAAAAATATGATAAAAATGTTATAATCCATATGAATATTATTCAAAAACAGTCTAAAATAATCAAAAATAGTTTATAAAACAAAATTGTTGGAAAAGAATCAGTACTGTAAATCACTTTTTGCGTATTTAAAAAAACTCAATTTTCGTTAGTTTTTACCAATCCGTTTAGTAATAAACAATCATATAAATTTATTGTTTATTGTAATCGATCGATTCGTTATCTCATCTAGTTTAATGCCCGCTTGGAATTGTGTCAAAATGAACTTATTGTAAAAATCTCAAAAAATTAATTTATTAATTTTTATGATTTTAAACCACATTTCGGGTGGAGACCGACAAAATTCGAACTTACCCAAAATAAATATATATATATATATATTAGGGTGGGTCGAAAAAATAGATTTCGTTCTCTAGGGTCTCAAATGAAAGAGTTCCATCCAAAAAGTTGTGGAGATGTGCTGAAACATTTTTCTGATGAATACCCAGGCAGCACCGAGCACCTCAAAACGCCGTTTTTGCACCTTTTCTTAGATTCTGGCCAATAACTTTTTTCAATTTGCTTCAAATTGGCTGAATTTTTTTTCTGGTATTCCCAGATCAATACCGAATAAGTCAATATAACCGACATTGGGGTTTACCCTTTCCTAAAGGCGAAGAAAAAATCCTCAAAGTACCCAAAAATCGGATTTTTCAGGTATTTTGTTATTCCGTCCGTATTTTTGTTTCTGTGTACATCCAAAACATCAGATTCATCAATTGTATGATATAAAGAATAGTTTCAGGACATATAAATGTGAAGATAGATGGCAGCACCTAATTAAATTCAATATTTATCAACATTAAATAGGCGATAAATATTGGATTTAATTAGGTGCTGCCACCTATCTTTATACTTATATGATCTGAAACTGTTCTGTAGATCATATAATTGATGAATCTAATGTTCTGGATGTAACACAGAAACAAAATATAACGATTACAATCGACGGAATAACAAAATACCTGAAAAACCTGATTTTTGGGTACTTTGAGAATTTTTTCTTCGCCTTTAGGAAAGGGTAAATCCCAATGTCGGTTATATTGACTTATTCGGTATTGATCTGGGAATACCAGAAAAAAAATTCAGCCAATTTGAAGCAAATTGGAAAAAGTTAATGGCCAGAATCTAAAAAAAGGTGCAAAAACGGCGTTTTGAGGTGCTCGGTGCTGCCTGGGTATTCATCAGAAAAATGTTTCAGCACATCTCCACAACTTTTTGGATGGAACTCTTTCATTTGAGACCCTAGAGAACGAAATCTATTTTTTTCGACCCACCCTAATATATATATATAAATAAATGTTTATAACTTTAATGATGTTTAATTGTTTAAACATATTTAAAATATCTCTATTTATAAGCAAGTTAAGGATAAAAGTTCGCTTTAGATTCTAAAATTGCAGAAAGTCGGGGTTAATATTGTAAAACGACTAATATCAATATATCACCTACATTAAAAGCTAGATTTAAAGTTCTTACGCAATGTTTATAACTTTAATGATGATTAATAGTTTAAACATATTTAAAATATCTCTATTTATTATTATTTATATATCGGACCAACTACTAAGGTCATATGCCGATATGTCCTTTGTATGGTCGCCACGGGCGGGACCCGAACCCACGACCTTATGGTTGCGAGTCAGGCCCTCAACCCGCGCGACCATCACGCAAGTAAAGGACAAAAGTACGCTTTAGATTCTAAAATCGCAGAAAGTTGGGTTTAAAATAGTAAAACGACTAGCGTCAATTTTTTATATATATTCACCATTAATTCGGATGTGATGTATAATTTTTCTCGTTTAATGAATTTCGTAAACAATTATTAACTTGCAACTTAACCCTATAATTGTACATTGTTAGTTACATTTTTATTTTGTAATTTACAAATTTGTTAAGTAACCAATAATTTTATTTACTTTAAATTGTATTTCATTCCTACCCTTTCATTAGGCCTGTATTAGGTAGTGTATTTTAAACAAAAATAACAATAATGTCATTAAATATTTGCCAATATTGCTGCAAGATACAACCAAATACAATGTAGTTACATCGTACTGTAGGTAGTGTGAAAGCGGAACAATGCAACCAGGTGTAAAGTAACGGTCGATTAAATATGGATGGAATTCGGGGAACCCCATAAAACTGATCTATTTACCCTAATTGAAATTAATGTCGCTATTCTGAACGTTAATGCATACCCAATGAAACACTAAATTATCTTTAATATTAAATTGATACACAATGTACAATATACAATGAACACAACCGAAAGGTATCTAATAAAATGAGAAATTTAATTAAATTCTCATATACATATGTTTGTGTATATGGTCTATATAAATCAGGGTGGATATCTAATAGTTAGTCATATTATAGACATAAATGAACATACATCGCTTTTGTGATGTACAGAGAATGACAAATTTTTATCCAGAATACATTTGACGAAATGATTAATTAATTATTAATTATAGCTTTATATATAAGAGTTGATACAATAAGAAATAATAATATATATTTTTTAATTTGTTTATATTAGTTGGATTTCAGGCATTAATTAGAATTAAAAAGGTAAAATTAATTAAAAAATATAAAATAAACCTTGTTTCACCAAGTGTTCGATGACAATTAATTTTGTCTTTGTTGTTAAGTAAAATGAATTATTCATTTTTTAAACCTTTTTTATTAGACTAACTATGTGACTCTTGAGGTGTATACCTCAACAAGTTTTTTTAATTTTAAATTTTCAATTAACTTCAATTATGTTACCCTTGATTGTAAAATTTAAATTGTTAATTGTTATATCAAACTAAAATAGCTTGACTTCACTTCACGCGAAGATATATATCACTTAACGAGATCTGCTTCGGCAGAGTGCCACAGCCAGTAATGGGTAAAAGGCGTGATGATATATTTATATTTCTTTATTTCCAGCGTTCTTATTATAACTACATAATTTGCACAAAAGTTACTAAATTACTATCTATAAACATGTTAGGTAAACAGAAAAATGTAAAAAATTTTCGTGCCTTAAAAATTTCGACAAAATAAACAACGCAAAGTAAAAAAAAGCATATTATAGAACTCTTCAATATTTACTGGTTACATAAATAGCAATTGTTCTATAATCAGTACAATATATAATATAAATCCATATTTTTTTTTCGAAGTACATAAATAATAAATATATTGCAGGGGTAGATGGCTCAGTGGTATCGAGTCGGCCTGTGGATCTTGAGAACCCTGGTTCGATCCCCACAGCCGACAAACAATTTTCACCAATTTAAAAAAAAATCTACCCCTGTGGCTCCTCCTCCACTAATATCTTTGGAGGCCGTGATTTGACGGCTGGTAACCGCACTTCACGCGAAAAAATATATCACTTACCGAGATCTGCTTAGGCAGAGTGCCACACCCAGTGATGGGTAAATGGCGTGATGATATATTTATATTTTTATTTTTATTTTAGAAAACTTGTGTTAAATATAGTTATTTGTATCACTAGTCCAGAAACTGCTATTTTGCGAGTGCGAGTATATTTTGAAAGGACGAGCCGCAGGCGAGGCCTTTAAATACGAACACTCGCAAAATAGTTTCTGGACGTGTGATACACAAGATTTTTCGCGCCGACGTTTTTGTAAATTTAATAAAAATGTTTATTACTCACATTCTAAATGTCAGGGTACTTTTAATTTTAATTAATTATTTATTGTTCATCAATTTACATCTTCAATAAGTTTAATTACACTGTACACTTTATTTAATAAACATAAAACATTTCACGACTAGTCATTCCAGTATTATAACCTAAAAAATCAACATATTTTATTTGGATTTTACATTGCTAATTCAATTATAATTACTTACAATTTTGTTTAAAATATATGTATAAATATTCCGTTTTCTTGTATTGAAAATACTCAATTATGAATATTTTATCATAATATGTTTACGCCAATGCAATATTTTGACATTTCGTACGTTCAGAAGTTCGCTATACTAGTGATGCCAACATATAACCATAAAAAGTCACTAATTTTTGCCGGCCTCGGCCGGCAACACGTGGTTTCCGGACGATTTTGAGTTATGTAATACTGCTAATGCCGGACGGTGGCGCGAAAAAAAAAATATAACTTGTTTAATAAATATCTCCTGCAGTTCTTTACAAAACTTATATTTAATTTATATTTGAACTGTACAAGAACATGGTTTAACTGCGAAGAAACTAATTTTATCAATAATAACATTTAAAATAATATAAGAACTACTACCAAATATCTGTTATACTCGTACAGTGTTAAAACTGCTGATAAACCCTACATTTTAAAAATAAACATCCAACGACTTGTCTGAGTGCACGAAACATATTTTGGCTTGTTACGTAATACACGCGTACCACTTATTTATCATAAACTGTGAGCTACAAAATATACAAAGAGAGTAAGATTATAACTAACCTTATTATCTGATGTGCAAGTAATTGATACCATGGTGATGATGTCCAAGTATAACTGCTGAAGACGATCAACAATACGTAGAAACACTGCACAACACAAATTCACTTTTATTAGTATTTAAAATAATTATTTCAGATAAATAATTCTTTTAAAACATTACGTTTCTAAATAGAAGTATGTACATTCGACGAATTTATGTTTTATTTAGAGATGGGCGAATATCAAATTTCTCGAATTCGAATATCGAATACAAATATTAATCAGATCTCGAATATTCGAGGTACTCGAATATTCGAATAGGTACTCCAAAAAGTTTTTTATTTATTATTAATAATTATTTAATTATGTCCTTTTCATTATTTGAATGAAATTGTTAAGATAAAATAAAATTAAAACAAAAAGTACAAACAAAAAAGAAAAAGACGAAAACTTCAAATTTAAGGTGAAATGTACGGGCTGATGTTGACGAAAAACAAATTTGAAATATGGTACGTCTTCATGGTTTTCAAACAAAATATCTTTGTTATTAATAATTTCAAAATATTGTAATAGCTTTAAGTTTATGTACAAATGATAAAGAAAAACATAGTCAAAAATTGAGGTCAACATATAGCGCGATATTCGAGGTATTCGAATGATCGCTATACTGACGTTAATATTCGAAAATCTCGAATATCGAAAAATGTCAATATTCGCGGCATTCGACTATTCGCGGATGATATTCGCCCATCTCTAGTTTTATTATTAAATATAGGTAGGATAAAAATTAAAGTAATAAATAATGCGAATGCTGAAGCAACACTGAACAATACATTCTAATCGTACCCAAGAATTCTTTGGTTCGTTAAAGATCGAGTCGTTTACGATATTATACGAACAGTTTTAATGAAGTTTTAATTAGAAGTTAGTCTGTGGTAAAACAATTTGTAGTTGTTATATGTACCTGTATATAAAATTATAATTGTAACTAAAATTATTTATTGAGATAAATGTTTGAAATAAAAAATAATTTAAATAACAACAAAGACAAAATTAATTGTCATTCAACATTTAGTGAAACAAGGTTTAATAAAAAATATAAAATAAACACTTGGCTATGTTTCACAAAATTCAGCCTCCAAGTCACCTTATGAGGGCATCGTCAGAGGCTGGCCAGCACAGTTAGTAACCATAGACGCGTTTCACTCTTATTAGAGCTCATCAGTATGGTATAACTCACTTCTTCACCTAGAACAAAGTTTTCGTGAAGAAGCTGGTGACGAAGAATTGTGCCAGCAGAGAATAAGATCTCTAACAAACTGGTAAGATGACATGAGAAGTTCTGTGGAACTGGTCATGCCATCTACCGAAAAAAGGGAAAGCTACGCAATAGCAATTTAAATAACAACAAAGACAAAATTAATTGTCATCCAACATTTGGTGAAACAAGGTTTAATAAAAAATATAAAATAAACACTTGGCTATGTTTCACAAAATTCAGCCTCCAAGTCACCTTATGAGGGCATCGTCAGAGGCTGGCCAGCACAGTTAGTAACCATAGACGCGTTTCACTCTTATTAGAGCTCATCAGTATGGTATAACTCACTTCTTCACCTAGAACAAAGTTCTCGTGAAGAAGCTGGTGACGAAGAACTGTGCCAGCAGAGAATAAGATCTCTAACAAACTGGTAAGATGACATGAGAAGTTCTGTGGAACTGGTCATGCCATCTACCGAAAAAAGGGAAAGCTACGTAATAGCAATTTAAATAACAACAAAGACAAAATTAATTGTCATCCAACACTTGGTGAAACAAGGTTTAATAAAAAATATAAAGTAAACACTTGGCTATGTTTCACAAAATTTTTTTAAAAAATTATTTATCACATTAATTTGAAGTACTTCTTCGAAATAATTAACATGCAGATTTAATGGCCGCTAAAATCAGTTTTAGTTCTAATTTAGATCTGATTTTTAATTAACAAAAATGATTGATAATTATGAAACCAACTCAATCATGTACTCAATTGGGTAAAGTTGTTTTAGTAAATAAGCATTTTCGATTATAAATAAAACTATGTATAAGATAAAAAGATTGAAAGTATCATTATTAAATAAAAAATAAATATATTATCATCCATTTTACCCATCACTGGATGTAGCACTCTGCCGTAGCAGACTTCAGTAAGTGATAGATTTCTTCGCGTGAAGTTTGGTTACCAGTCGTCAAATCACTGCCTTCAAAGATATTAGTGGAGGGGGAGCCACAGGGGTAGTTTTAAGTGGTGAAAATTGTTTGTCGGCTGTGGGGATCGAACCAGGGTTCTCAAGATCCACAGGCCGACTCAATACTACTGAGCCATCTATTGTTAATTAGAAATATATCACTTACCGACATCTACTTCGCCAGAGTGTCACACCCAGTAATGGGTAAAAGGCGTGATGATATATTTATTTATTTAAGTATTAAATACAAACTCTAAACCCGCAGAAAGCACACTCCATACAAGCAAGTTTTTTATTAGTTTTTTTTGCAAAATTTGCCTAATTTAATACTGCCTTTCACACTTTTCTGAAATTTCATACTTTGCCGGTGACTTATACAACATGTGGTAGGTGGCTCAGTTCAATTCCGACAGCTGATAAACAATTTTCGTCCCATTAAAATTACCCCTTTGGCTACCCCTCTAGTAACGTCTTTGCGGGGCATAATTTGACTACTGGTAACCGTGAGCGAAAGATTCTGAGCGTGAAGAATAAACGAGCTTGTATGAAAAGAATTATGAATGTGGTTGAAGCAAAAGTGGTGTGTCAGGATAAGAATGTTTGGAGAAAATTAATTGCGGGATAAATATGATGAATGAAGACAAGCGTATGATTCTTGATTTTAGATTCATTGGTTAGATGTTTTGAGTGTTTACCTGCAATTGTGTGGAGACCATCTTCAGAAACAAGAGCAGTGTACACTAGCGAATGGATGAATGTTTGTTGTGTGTTGATGGTTTTTGGTTGTGAGAAAAGAAAGAGTTTGTATGGAGGAAGTGTTAATGTGGTCGAATCGAGTATCGTGTGTCAGGATGAGAATGTTGACGGGTTCGTGCTACCCCATTTAATGGGATATAGCGTGATGTTATGTATGTATGTATGTATGTAACCGCATTTAGTAATAGATAAAAGGTGTGATGCTTTTTTTACAACTTTTGTGCATGGCCGTGTTAATTTATTTATTTATGTTATGCTGTACAACAGGAATTCAATCTCAATTACAGTACAGGGTCCGCCGAGCCGCAGTGTGCTAGATTTTATAATTTTTAACTTGAGTGCGATTCGAACTAGGGATTCAAATTCCGTAATGCTATCCACACCACCGTACTAATGGAAATGCATTTCAAGTACTTTTTTTATATATCAAAACATGTAATTTTTTTTAAATTTCTTTTATTTATTAATGTAATAAAATATAAAACATAAGAATAAAATATATCTTTTTTCTTTACCTCTTTTTAACATAACAATTATAAAAAATAAATAAATATATCATCACTCCTTTTACCCATTTCTGGTTGTGGCACTCTGGCATAAGAGATCTCGGTAAGTGATATATTTACGCATGTTACCAGCCGTCAAATTACGACCTCCAAATATGTGAATGGAGGGGAGGCAAAAAGGGTAATATTAATGTGGTGAAAATTATTTGTCGGCTGTGAGAATCAAACCCTAGTTCTCAAATCATTTCAAGAATTCCAGTTTTCGTTTGTACGGGGTTGTTTACCCCAATATTAACAATATTTCTTATCACAGAATCGTCTGCACATCTCAACTGTATTTGCTAAATCTCATTAAGGCCCTACCGGTCGGTATTCTTCCTGCTATCTCTCATCGAAGACACGTCTTTAAATTCACAGATAAATTGAAACTGTATTTCATGTCTAGTCCGGGGACGCTGTTCTTTTGTTACCGGCCGAAGCGAAGAAAAAACATAATAAAATATGACAAATGACAAACGGCCTGTACTATCACTGTGACTGGGAGGGAGGGTGAGGTTTAAGGGTGAGTCTCTTAGAGGAAGAGGCAGGAGGGCATATTGTGATTGTGGGGAGTGAGGAATGAACTTGAGTGAATATAGAGGGATGAAATTGTTATTGCTAGGGTTATTAATGAGTAATGGTGGTTGGAGATGATAATGTACAATTTGATACAAATATGGCGGTCGTAAATATTATGTTGGTAGTTCTGGAATGATCGTAAACTTGTACAAAGTGCTGAGAGAGAAAAATATGTTTACTAAGTGATTTTACACACGTTTAATGTATAACGATTCTTACAAAAAACTAAATTATTAATACACATATATTGCTATCATCATCATCATCTGTGGCGCTACAGCCCAAATCGGGCCTGGGCCTACCGGACACACCGAGCTGCAGTTTTTACACTGCCGTACTGCCGGTTTTCGTAGTCAAATGCTACATTATTTAAGGCGTATAAGTGACTAGCTTATAGCGCCTGAGTGTGATAAATACATGTAACTGTATTTTATATTTTACGACAAATCACACATTGTCGACAGGCGGATTCGATCTGACGAACCTTGGTGGGGGGACGTCACAGTATGTTAAGAGATGTGCCTTAACGTGCTCGGCCATCGCGTCTGCTATACATCTTTGAAAAAGAGAAAAAAAAAACTTGATATTCAACCATGTTCAAATTCAATATGGCGACCATTTAAAATAAAAATGTTGCTACAAAATTAAATATAAATAAATAAATATATCATCACGCCTTTTACTCATTACTGGGTGTGGCAATCTGCAGAAGCAGATCTCTGTAAGTGATATATTTCTTCGCGTGAAGTGTAGGAGAGCCACAGGGGTAGATTTAAATAGGTGAAAATTGTTTTTTATTTTATTTTAGTATAAATATATCATCACGCCTTTTACCCATTACTCGGTGTGGCAATCTGCAGAAGCAGATCTCAGTAAGTGATATATTTCTTCGCGTGAAGTGTAGGAGAGCCACAGGGGTAGATTTATATAGGTGAAAATTGTTTTTTATTTTATTTTAGTATAAATAAATATATCATCACGCCTTTTACCCATTACTGGGAGTGGCAATCTGCAGAAGCAGATCTCAGTAAGTGATATATTTCTTCGCGAGAAGTGTAGGAGAGCCACAGGGGTAGATTTAAATAGGTGAAAATTGTTTTTTATTTTATTTTAGTATAAATAAATATATCATCACGCCATTTACCCATTAATGGGTGTAACAATCCGCAGAAGCAGATCTCAGTAAGTGATATATTTCTTCGCGTGAAGTGTAGGAGAGCCACAGGGGTAGATTTAAATAAGTGAAAATTGTTTTGTTTATTTTAGTATAAATAAACATATCATCACGCCTTTTACCCATTACTGGGTGTGACAATCTGCAGCAGCAGATCTCAGTAAGTGATATATTTCTTTGTGTGAAATGGGGTTACTAGTCGTAAAATCGCGACCCCCATAGATGTTAGTGGTGGGGGAGACACAGGGGTAGATTTTAAATTGGTGAAAATTGTTTATCGGCTATGGGGATCGAACTAGAGTTCTCAAGATCCACAGGCCGACTCCATACCACTGAGCCACCTACCCCATAAAAATTTAAACAAAATTGAAATAAATAGTTACTATGTGACTCTTGAGGTGTAAACTTCAAAAAGTTTTTAAATTTAATTTGACTTCAATTATGTTACCCTTAATTATAAAATTTAAATTGTTAATTGTTATTTCATACTAAAATTGCATGATAATGGCCCAAATATTGGCCGAAACGTCGCCTTCTTAGGTTAATAAAAAAAGGTTTAAAAATGAATAATTCATTTCACCTTTTTAATTACAATTAAAGTCTAAAATCCAACTAATATAAAAAAATTTAGAAACAAATATATCATCACGCCTTTTACTCAATAAAGTGTGTAGCATTCTACAGCTTTAATTTGAAGCATTTTTCTTCTAAAATAATTTTGAAATATTTGACAGCTGAAAATATATGATAATAAATGTTCAAAGTGTGATTACATCGCATTAAAATTATAATTTGTTCTTGTCAACGTGTTACATTTATCTGTTGACCTTATCATTAAAAAACTTTAATGTACTGCTAACAATTTAACACGCACATTACTCGATTTAATTATTCACTTTACATATCATGAGATCTGCAACAACTACGACAAATTCACGATATTACCAACAGTGCAACACATAATTCTCGCAAAAACTCAGCCGGTAAAGAAACAGAGATTTGTGATAAAGTAAAAAAAAAATCATGTTTTTCTTTGTGAATAAAATAATATAATTTCCAACTGAATCTAATTATGTGAAATTTATCTCTTTGTAAAACATGTTTGGGGATTATTTCATGTAGGGGGAACGTAAAATCCCCTAGGCAAAATGTAAAAATTTCCACGCAAATACATTAATAACACGAATATTAAAATACGGTGGAACAAATGTTTCAGAATAATGACAAAGGTTGGAATTTTATGGGAATTTAGAATAATGAAATATTTGTGAAATAAAATATGCATTTGTGTTTTGCAGGATAGCCAACATACAGGTACTATAATGCGAAAATGTTTGTGATACCTACGTAAAATGCACATAATAGAATTTTGTAATATCCTGTATTTTTAATGTTTCATTTGAATTTTATTTCATTGGTACCCGTAATAAAACAAATTTATTGGTTTAGTATTTATTGATATTTAAAATACTGAAAAGAAAGATTGTATCGCTAACGATAAAGGAGAAAACTTACAACAAATAGCTAATAGTTATAGTAGATGAAACTTTATCCTTACAAACTAAAGTTTCCCTGATTCAAACATCACTAAGCTCAATTTATATAAAATAAATAAATATATCATCACGCCTTTTAACCATTACTGGGTATGGCACTCTGGCGGGGCAGATCTCGGTAAGTGATATATTTCTTCGCGTGAAGTGTGGGAGAGCCACAGGGGTAGATTTAATTTGGTGAAAATTGTTTGTCGGCTGTGGGGATCGAACTAGGGTTCTCAAGATCCACAGGCCGACTCGATACCACTAAGCCACCTACACTATGCTAAACTATATTAAAATATAATCCAAAACTTTTCAAATTTAGTATATAAGACTACTATATCAATGGAAATAACATAATAGGATTTGGTTAAAATGGACTAATCAGAAATGATACATCACATGAAGCTGCTAATAGTTTTTCTTGAAAAAAATGGTATTATTTTAATTTTAGAAATAAATACTGCAAATAAATGTTTTAGAGAATTAAATTCTGCGTCTAGCACATGAAGAATTATTAAATTAGCCTTTTATATAAACGAGATATCTAAATTTAAAAATTATATATTTCTTGTTTTTTGTAATTAAGTTTACTATACATTAGAACAAAATAAAAATTTAATGTCAATGTTAAATTACGTCAAATATGTACAATAAAAAAATGTAGGTATAGTATAATATGCGTACAAGGAAGTCATGTGGTGTCCACATCATATTTTTATAATTTTATTAAGAAGTTATTTATTATGTTAGTAGCAAACTATACCTCTGTGGTAGTTCTAATTGTCGTCTCTATAAGCATATTTTTATTTAAAAATCTCACAGTTAGTTAAATATTTTTTTCATACTAAAATAAAATCAAAAACAATTTTCACCAATTTAAATCTACCCTTGTGGCTCTCCCACAGTTCACGCGAAGAATTAAATCACTTACCGAGATCTGCCCCGGCAAAATGCCACACTTAGTAAGGGGTGAAAAGGCGTGATGATATATTTATTTAAAAGAAAATCATCATAAATCAGGCCTGACCCATTTGCAGTATACAATCTCAAATAGTATTAAGCTTTTTTCAACCCCAAAATTCAGATATTAGTGCTAACATATGTATTGTTCAGATTTGATAGTCTTTTGGAAACATACATTGTATAGTATACTATTTTCATTTTAAACTCGATGGATCGGCATAAAACGATTAAACGTCCATGTCCCATATAACTACAATGAAATCTATTAGTGCGGCTACCCCATATCGCTTATCGATGGTCAAAATAGGTAAATTTTCAAGGGTCGTATTCAGCCTAAAATTATTCTTGTTTTTTGCTATGATTGACCGTACCAGCGAATGGGGCTGTACAACCCTGTGTGAACCTTGTGAAACTAGTTATAACGGCTCATATTTTGAGTTCCTTTGTAAACGTAATTGCGGTGCATTTAATCGTTTTATGCTGATCCCTCCAGTTTAAAATGAAAATAGTATATATTGTAAGTTGAAGTCTGTGATTTGAACACGCGAACTCCTGCTCAGCAATCGCAAGTTTATCCACTGTGCTACGTCTGTGTGTATCATCAATAAAGTATCCGATAGTAAATATCAATACTGATAAAGTTATAAAACTTATCAATCAATACAAATAAATGATGAGTCAATTCTCCAATTACATTTCGTCTCGTGAACATCAATTTATTATCTTCATGCCATACGCAATTGTTTTCTAGATAATAGTTTTCCATTTTCTGGAAGCGAACCGATCGTGAAAAGTATTAATTTGTTTTGTTAAATGGTTTGGGAAAGTTTCCAATGTTTCCAGTAGATGGTGGCATGATCGCTGACCGCCATTTTGTTCTGCTCAATTTCTAGCGAAGTTTTGACGGGGTATAATACTGAAGTTTGATGGAAATTGATCGTGCGAAAGTCGATAGTTGAACGGTTAAATTATGACGTGACTGTTATGCTACATTGAAGGGGTTTGTGCAGGGATTCTCAACATGTTTTTCACTATGTCATCAGAGCACTTAATTTTCTACAATTTGTTCATATTATTCACATATTTGACTGTCATTTTATTTTACTTTATTTTAATAGTTATTCTGTTAATTATCAATATGACAAGTTTCTGTTTTGTTTGTATCCTTGGTAACTGTTGAAATAAGCGAATTTAATATCTTTTTCGCGCGTTGCCATTGGAGACGCGCAAAAAAGATATTTTTCGATTGTTCCACAGAAAACGTTAGCTTTACGATGACAAATGAGAGCGTAATTGTCAACTTTTCATAGCAATCGTAGAAAAAAATAATTTCTGTTCTCAATAAATAATTATTTTTTAGTTTGTGTTCAGAATCGATTCATTATTATAATGAAAACAGTTTATAGAGGCTATTTTAAATTGTTTTTGGTAAATTTTTATATAATAATATTGGTTGCGTTAGGTCGCGTATACTCTATGATTGTATGAACGCGAACACTAGTTTTGATACTTGCTGGTTTTTTGCAATTTAAACACGATGTATAAATAACACTTTATTTAACACACGTTGAATATATACATTATTTACAATTTAAGTGGACTGTATTATTTAAATTGATGCCTTGATGGCTCGAAAACGACTACTCCTTAAAATTACGACAAAAATCCCAAGACAATTCTGAGGGTGATGGGTGGTAACACTTGGAAGCAGGTAGGGGTGCCTTAGGCCTCGCTCATTGGCTCTATTACTCTTGGTATCGATAATTTGGAACGATTGGTTGCTAGTGATGTCATCGGCTGTGGACCACCTGGTTCCAAGTATTAGTGAGATAAACTCAATTCTCCAAAACCCATTAACAGCTTAACGGTATGTAAGACAACAAACAATAAACTACAGCTACGAAAGTGTAGCTGTAAAGTCCCATTGTAGGCTGTCCCGTCTAGAACTAATTACATATACAGGTATCCTTTTACGGATAGCGACGCGTCCATTCCGGCCGCCTTAAAAAACTAAAGTTTTTATTTTTTAACTATGAGGTAGTACACAAATCTTTGAAACACTTCGTTTATATACACCATCCTTTGTTTTTACACTTACAACACGAATATGTCCATCCGAACTTGGCCAAACACTTTCGATGCGTCCCAGTTTCCACATAAGAGGGGGTTGATTGTCCTCAATTAAAACAACTAATTTTCCTTCACTAATCAAACTGAGATTTTTAGACTGCCATTTATGGCGTAGCTGAAGATGTGATAGATATTCCGTTTTCCATCTTGACCAAAATTCTTGCACCATTCTTTGCAACTTTGCGAAAGTTTTCAGTCTACCTTCCTTGACATTGCTATAATTTTCATCTGGTGCAGCAGTCAATGGACGTCCAATTAGAAAGTGGCCCGGTGTAAGGGGGTTTAGATCATTAGGGTCGTCACTTAAAGCAGTCAGTGGACGAGAATTTGCTATAGCTTCGATTTGCGTTAAAATGGTTACAAATTCCTCATATGTGAGAATATTCTTATCTACTACCTTAACTAAGTGTTTTTTAACAATTTTTACATTAGATTCCCATAAACCTCCGTGATGCGGAGCTCTAGGGGGAATAAATCGCCATTCAATACCTTCATTTGACGTGGTTTTATTTGACTGATTAATTAACATTTTTAATTCAGACTTCGCCCCAACAAAATTGGTTCCATTATCGGAATATATAATTGCAGGTTTACCTCGACGAGCAATAAAACGACGCAGAGTTGCTAAGAAAGCTTCAGTGCTTAAATTTGACACTACTTCTAAATGTATTGCCTTAGTTACCATGCAGACAAATAAGCAAATGTAAGTTTTAAAAACCTTATAACCCCTTGCTCTTCTTTCGCGAGTATTAAATGGACCTGCATAGTCTATTCCTACATTATAAAATGGTGGAGCAGGAGTGACACGTGTGTCGGGTAGTTGCCCCATTAATTGAAAATACGGTTTTGCATTCAATTTAGCACATTTCATACAATTCCTTACAATAAGTTTAGCTGTGTTTTTTCCGTGAATCGGCCAGTAATTTTGACGTACTAGGTACAATAATTGTTGAGGTCCACAATGTAATTGACTCTTATGTTCTCTTTCCATAATAAGATTTGTTAACCTGTGGCGCGGTAATAATATGGGATGTTTTGAATTATAATCTAATTCTGAATTAACTAGACGACCGCCTACACGTAATAAATTTATACTGTCAAAAAATGGAGTGAGAGATAAGATTTTTGAATGAGAAGGGATTTCTTTCTGCTTAGATAAATGTTGAATTTCCTCTGGATAACACTCTCTTTGTACCAAACCAACTAATTTAAGTAATGAATCCCTTCTTTCTTCTACCGATAAGATTCCTATTCTTTTTGAATTTGGATGTTTACAGTTGTATATAAATCGTAATAGATATGCAAATACATTCTGAAGTTTATTTAAACAAGAGAATCTATTTATTAACTCGAAATTTTGTACTTCTGTTATTGAATATGATTGCCTTTGTTCTAAAATTGGCATATGTTCAATATTAATAATTGGCTGTTTAGGTTCTGGAGAGAACTCGGTTTGCAAACATTCAGGTCCATGCCACCATAGACTTGAATCCTTAAGAATGTTTGGAGTCACTCCTCGCGATATTAAATCTGCTGGATTTTTAGCAGAAGGAATATGATACCAGTTATTGACATCAGTATATTCCTGAATTTCCGAAACTCGATTAGCAACAAACGTTTTCCAATTACTTGAAGAACTATGAATCCATGATAGGACTATCTTTGAATCGGTGTATAATTGAATTTTTTTAAACGGCGAGGGCCAAATCGATTTAATTTTGTTAACTAGATTAGCAAGTAAATGAGCCGCGCATAGTTCTAACCTAGGTATCGTTACTTGTTTTAGAGGTGCTACTCTAGACCTTGCCGTTAAAAGATTCACACTATACTGATTGTTACTAGTATTCAAGGATCTCACATATAGACAAGCACCGTACGCTAATTGAGATGCGTCCGCGAACCCATGCAATTCTAAATGATCAGAACCCTCCTTTATGATGTGTCGATTTATTTGGATTTCATTAATATGAGTTAAATTTTCTGTGTAGTTAAGCCATTGAAATTTTATGTTACTCGGAATTTCTTCGTCCCAGCCTAGGTTAAGTTTCCAAAGAGATTGAATTATTAATTTAGGCATGATTATCACTGGACTTAGTAAACCTAGTGGATCGAACAACTGTGCCGTATTACTTACTATGCTTCGCTTTGTAATATGTGACGAATCAACCCGTATATTTGAATTAAAATACAACATATCCGACTCTGTATCATATAGTAACCCTAAAATTTTCTGTGAGCATTCTGAATTCGCTATTCTGTAAGGAATGGAATCACCACATTCGAAATGATTTTTTAAAATATCTGAATTAAAATTCCACTTTCGTAAATTAAATCCTCCCGAATTTAATATTTTGTCTACTTCCTTACAGTCTGCTAAAAGAGAATCTAAATTGTCATTTCCTGTAATTAAATCATCCATATACATGTCTTCCGATATTATACGAGCCGCTTCAGGGTTTGATGATTTTGAATCTAAAGCTAACTGACATAAACAACGCGTAGCCAGATATGGAGCGGATGCGGTTCCATAAGTTACTGTATTTAACGCATAATAGCGTAACTTGTCATGTTGCTGTTCTCGCCACACTAATTTGTGTAGGGACCGTTGAGATTCTGCAATCAAAATCTGGCGGTACATTTTTTCGATGTCAGCAATTGCAATGAATTTGAAACGTCTAAATCTGATTAAAATAGTGAACAATTCTGATTGTGAAATCGAACCTACGTATTGTACATCATTCAGTGATAAGTTATTTGAATGTTTTGCCGAACCGTCAAAAACTACTCTAAGTTTTGTTGTAATACTTTCTTCCCTCAAGACCCCATGGTGAGGCAGAAAATATTCTAGCTCCTGTGATTCATTTGAAATCTCCGTCATGTGGCCGAGTTCACAATATTCTCGCATAAATTTAGTATACTGTTCCTTTAGCAAGGGATTTCGGTCTAATTTTCTTTCTAAATTACAAAACCGTTTGATTGCAATATCTCTAGAGCTATGTAATTGATTTACTGAGTCTTTTAAAGGAATCGTCACTACGAACCTTCCTTCTTTATTGCGCTTAGTTGTTTGATTAAAATGTATCTCGCAAATTTGTTCCTCATCAGACAATATCCTTTTTGAGGTTGATACTTGATCTAATTGCCAAAATCTTTCAATTTCTTCGTTTAAAGTTAGATGAGATAACAAATGTTGATTAGTTTGTGGTATTGGAACCCATCCTGCAACAATCCAGCCTAATTTTGTATTTTGCAAACATATGCTATTGTCCTTGAATTGTAAATTTCCCTCAGTAATCAAGCTCCAAAACAAGTTTGAACCTATTAACATATCTACTGGTCTAGGTTTATTGAAATTGTCATCTGCTAGACATATACCTGTAGGTAAATTTAATACCGCTTTATTAAAACTAGTTTGAGGCAAGTTCTCGGTTATTTTGTTTAGAACTAGACATTGCACTGATGTCTTGAATGAATTATCCTTTGAAGCTATTTGTATTGTGACACATGCATTTATTTTTTGCAAATCTTGTGTAATACCCGAAATTGTACTTTCATAAGATCGCATCTCTAACTTTAATTTTTTGCAAAATGTTTCTGTAACAAAGCTTGACTGTGAGCCCGAATCTAATAAAACTCGTGCTGTGAATCTTTTACCAAAATGGTCAAAAACAATTATTTCGGCGGTGGATAACAGCGTTTGAGAAGATTTGAATGACGATAAACCAGTAAATTCAGCGTCTTGCTGATTTTTTACCTTCGATTGAGCTTCGAGTTGAACCGAAGCTGGTATATTTGCGTTATTGAAATGTAGTAATGAGTTATGACGCATACTACAATGTTTACAACTTCTAGCCTTACACGTATTTGCGATATGTCCGGCCTTTAAGCAATTTATGCACAACTGCAATTTTCGAACTAACTTATACCTCTCCTCCGCTGATGCATCTGTGAATTTCTTGCAGTGGTATATTTTATGATTTTGTTTGCAGTTCGGACAACATTCATACGAATTATTAGAGGTATAAGAAACAAATTTCGCTGGAGTCTTTGGTTTATTAATTTGAGTTGTTTGATATGATTTAGTTGAATCTAACGTGTATGATTTTTCTAACAAGAATTTAATTAGAGCTTCACAAGTGGGCAATTCATCATTTTTGTAGTTTGAATTAACGTGAGTTTCCCATTCTCTTATTATTCGACTGTCTAACTTTGAAACTATAAAAGGAATAAAAAATGCATGCCAATCAACTGTATTAACTTGCATTGCTTCCAACGTTCTAATGTATTGTTCGAGGGAGTTAGCTAAGGTTTTTAAATTTACATATTTTAAATTTAAAATTTCATTTGTATGGCTGTAAATTATTCTACGTTTATGATTAAATCTGTCATTCAATAACTTGTATGCCACTTCATAATTTTCCTCAGTCGTGTCTATTGCTTGAATTGTATGCAACGCTTCTCCAGAAATGGAATTTTTCAAATAATAGAATTTTTGTACACTCGATAGTGAATTGTTTGAATGAATTAATGCATTGAAAGAATCTTTAAAGGCGCGCCATTTTGTTAAATCTCCGTCGAATGAAGGTAATTGAATAATTGGCAATTTTACATTTTGATTAGAATCAGTTGATACATGTGAATTACTGCGCGAATTTGATCTGCCTATTTCTCGTTTGTTAATAATTGATTTCGCAGTTCCTACAGCTTGAAAGTAGGTTTCTTCAATTTGTATTCTTAATTGTAATTCCTCATCAATATTCGTAGCTTGTTCTTCTATTAAAGTTTGTACGGTCTCAAACTCATCTGCCTTTATATTAGTTTTTTCAAGTTTTGAAACGATTGACTCATATTCAGCTGCTGTTGGCTCAGTAATAGAGAATTTTTCTAAAGATTTAACAAACGCTGCTAATTGCACTTCAAAGGTTTTACGTTTATCAGCAAGCTTCTTAGGAGTCAACGATTCTAACCTTGACATTTTTGCAAATCGAAGCTACTAGCTATTATTAAATTAAAATATATGACTGACTCACGTGACACCCTTACTTGATGATGCAAATCGCCTGGATATGTGGGTTCACTAACGTGTTGATTCCGAAGACGCACCAACTGGTTAATTTGTAGATGCGAAGATGCGACAACTGGATGATCTTGCAGACGCCCCAATAGCTTGATCTGCAGATTCGACAACTGGCCCTTTGGCAGGCACTCAACCAGTTACTACCACAATTATTTGATGGATCAAACCCTGATCCGGCTCGAAGGACCAATGGTTGCGTTAGGTCGCGTATACTCTATGATTGTATGAACGCGAACACTAGTTTTGATACTTGCTGGTTTTTTGCAATTTAAACACGATGTATAAATAACACTTTATTTAACACACGTTGAATATATACATTATTTACAATTTAAGTGGACTGTATTATTTAAATTGATGCCTTGATGGCTCGAAAACGACTACTCCTTAAAATTACGACAAAAATCCCAAGACAATTCTGAGGGTGATGGGTGGTAACACTTGGAAGCAGGTAGGGGTGCCTTAGGCCTCGCTCATTGGCTCTATTACTCTTGGTATCGATAATTTGGAACGATTGGTTGCTAGTGATGTCATCGGCTGTGGACCACCTGGTTCCAAGTATTAGTGAGATAAACTCAATTCTCCAAAACCCATTAACAGCTTAACGGTATGTAAGACAACAAACAATAAACTACAGCTACGAAAGTGTAGCTGTAAAGTCCCATTGTAGGCTGTCCCGTCTAGAACTAATTACATATACAGGTATCCTTTTACGGATAGCGACGCGTCCAAATATTGACGTTAAATGTCATTTGAAATTTATAACCTCAAATACAGGGTGTTTCAGGACTAGTGTAACAAACTTTAACAGCTTATTCCTGAGGTCATTTTGAGCCAAAAATGTCATATGAACATAGGTCCTATTCCTTCTAGTTACCAAAATACAAGAGGTTAAAATTCTGTAAATAATACGAAATTTTCAAATTTTTTTTAATCAAGATACTTTCGGAAAACAAGAGTTTTTTTGAAAAGTCATACCCTATTTGTCTTAATTAATTTTATTTATTAATATTAACGAATACGATTTAGAGAACAAAACATAAAATGACACAATTAAATAGACACAGAACAACATAACCAAACATGGAATAGGTTAACAAAATATGAAATAAGATAACAAATTTAAAAAAAATTACAGTTTGTGTTCAAAATGAGCGTCTTGAACTCGTATGCATGTTAATATTAATAAATAAAATTAATGAAGACAAATAAGGTATGACTTTTCAATAAAACTCTTGTCATCCGAAAGTATCTTGATTACAATATTTGAAAATTTCGTGTTATTTATAGAACTTCCACCTCTTGTATTTTGGTAACTAGAAGGGATAGAACCTATGTTCATATGACATTTTTGGCTCAAAATGACCTCAGGAATAAGCTGTTAAAGTTTGTTACACTAGTCCTGAAACACCCTGTATTTTAAAATATTCCTTTATTACAATTTGAAATAATTTTTACGTCAGATATAGGTATATTTTATATTAAAAGAACACAATGAGGTCAATTTAAAACGATATTATAATTTGATAAGCTATAATCTAAGAATTTAAATCATGAAAATATAAAAAATAACTAAATATATCATCACAGCTTTTACCCATTACTGGGTGTGGCACTCTGCTGTAAGCAGATCTCAGTAAGTGATATATTTCTTCGCTTGAAGTACGCTTACCAGCCGTGAAATCACGACCTTCAAATATGTTAGATTTAAATTGGTGAAAATTGTTTGTCCGCTATGGAAATCGAACCAGGGTTCTCAAGATCCACAGTCTGACTCGATACCACTGTGCCACCTACCCCATGAAAATACCAACACCTTTTTTTCAGATCTTGTATTATAACTACATAGTTTGCATGAAAGTTACTAAATTAAGTATAGACATATAATAATTTTCGTGATTAAAAAATTTTAAAGTATATTCTTGACAGTTAAAAAACGTCAAAATTTATTTGGCAGCGTTGCCACATGACATATAAAACCTTAAATTGTAGTTCGATATTATTCGCAATTAAAATTGCAAAATTTCGATGAAATAAATGACGAAAAGTAAAAAAAAAACTTGTTTCTTGGGAGTACGACAACTCGTCAAATAAAACTAGTAAAATAATATACAAATTCAAATCTATATTTCAGTTCACTAACAAAATATTCATCATTAATTTCGTAATTACATTTCCGTACCGGGAAATAAAAGAAGCATTAAAGCAGTACAAAAGGGCATCCATTACATAATTAAACATTATTTGTGTAAAAGCTCTGTAAAAAGGGAAAAAAAATCAATTAGAGCAACTAAACAAAACAACATAGTGAATTCCGCTAGTCAACAGATCAGGGTTGGCGCTGGTCAAGTTTATCTAAATTAGTTTCTCGGTGACTGTTTAATCCGGAAAGACCAGTGGCGGAGAGCAGGGTAGGGAAATAGGGGTTGAGCCTCTAATCCTGATCTGTCCGTCAAGATCTAATTGTGTCCGGAAAAAGGATCCTGTTTGGAACTGACGACAACCGAATTGAAACAGGGTGGTGGACACTAGAGCGCAAAAGAAATGCAAAAAGAGAGAGAAAGAAGACTTCTTTATTTTTATTTGTACCTTAAGGAAAAAGGCTAGCAGGCTAATAGTATTTATACTACAAACAGTTGAATTTCAGTGTATGTGTAGCATTTATTTGTTATTTTACTCACTAATTATTTATTGTTTATTATATATTTGTTTATAGTTAGCATGCCATGTTATACAAAATCTAGTTTTCATATTATTTTTATTTATTATTCATTGTTATAGTTTTTGTTTGATGTTTAATTGGTAAGAAAAATAATAAATAAATAATATAATTTTTCACAACTCAAATGTAAACATCATAAATCTTGTTGTAGAGTCTTTATAGAATATTATAGTATGTTATGCACCAAGGGAGGGAAACAAGCGAATATTCCTGCGTGTGAAGTTGGCAAAGGCACAAGGGATAATGGCGCCCTCTCGTGAAGCATATTATACTTTTCGTAACAAGTGCACAAAAATTACTGTCTTATCGGGACAAATGTTAAATATGGGTTGCGTAACTAGTTACCTAGGAAACGCCGCAAACAACTAATAATCGTAGTCTCTAGGGAGAGAAACATGTTACCTACGGAGAGAAACATCCTACCTAGGGAGAGAAACATTATGTTTCTCTCCCTAGGGGAGAAAAGCAGTGTTTCTCTCTCAAAAATTAGAGAATAAGAACGTGTTTCTAGTGCATGTGTTACGAAATAGTTATTTACGTATCAAGTGCAGAAAGATGGTTTTTTTTGAATGAGTGGTCCGTTGCTGCATGAGCGAAGCGAATGCTGCAAGACCGCGAGTTAAAAGAAACCCTTTCTGCACGAGTTGCGTACACTATTTTTTCTACAACCATAAACTAAATTTTGATAAAAATAATAAAACAAATTTCAGTAATTGTAACATCTCTGAAATTTTTTATTAATTTAGAAACTTTAGAAAGATACCTGGTTTAATGTATCCATGACAACTGACAATGACAAACAAACTCAAGAAAGTATACTGTATAGAGTTTATTTATATTAAATTACATTTCTGCACTAGTGCAGAAATAATTCACATTTTTTGCATTAGTGCAAAAATATGCTACTTTCATAATAAAAATAAGTTCAAAAATGCCTACTTTTTTTATTGGTTGTAGAAAAAATATTTTTTTGTGGTTTTAAATGAATGTTATTGTGTATTTATTAATATTTATCATATATAAGAAGAATTTAACAGATGTACTGTTAACATGCATTTATCAAGAAAGAAATAAAAAGTATAAAATAAACACTTGGCTCAGTTTTACAAAATTCAGCCTCCAAGTCACCTTATGAGGGCATCGTCAGAGGCTGGCCAGCACAGTTAGTAACCAAAGACGCGTTTCGCTCTTATTAAAGCTCATCAGTATGGTATAACTCACTTCTTCACCTAGAACAAAGTTCACGTGAAGAAGCTGGTGACGAAGAACTGTGCCAGCAGAGAATAAGATCTCTAACAAACGGTAAGATGACATGAGACGTTCTGTCGAACCAGTAATGTCATCTACCTAGTTTCACCAAGTGTATGGATGACAATTAATTTTGTCTTTGTTGTCAAGAAAGAAATCTTATTCTTATCTTCTTTATGAATGTGTTAGAGTGATTCTGATTCCATTATAAGCTGTACAGGATTGATGAAAGGCAGGGGCAGAAGAAAGATGGTCCCAAGGCGCCTAGATAGTGGAGCCTTAAAATTACAAAAATGGGCGAAATAATAAATTCAAAGAAAACTGTCACATACAGTGAAAGCAACTGACAAAACCCAAAATAAAACTGCGTCTAACGAACAATAATTCACACCACTTTCATTCCATATTCTAAATTCCTTCTATAAAAACTATTTTATTGTATCTCTTACAAAAATGTAGTAAAATATTTCTAAAAAATAAAAATGGCCATAAAAGGGCTAAATTTTAGTATTCCCTTTTTATCTCGACCGCGACTGAAAGTAAAATCATGTTCGTATATAAAGACACATTCACATGTGCCGTGAAGTTTATGATCTGTTCACAACGAGTTCAACCTAAGAATATTGCAAAGAAACTATAAAGTATTCTTTATTATATTATTTTAACATATAAAGAAATAAGTTATCGCCATTACGTAGAGTAATTTATAAATGAAATTAATTATAAAATATAAAAATAAACACTTGTCTAAGTCTCACAAAATTCAGCCTCCAAGTTAACTTATGTGATCATCGTCAGAGGCTGGCCAGCACAGTTAGTAACCATAGACACAAACTGTGCTGACCAGCCTCTGACGATGACCTCATAAGGTGACTTGGAGGTTGAATTTTGTGAGACTTAGACAAGTGTTTATTTTTATATTATATTATTAAACCTAGTTTCACCAAGTAAGCATTTAAAAACAATTAATTTTGTCTTTGTTGTTTTTTTATTAAAATAAATTTTTTAATTTTAAAACTACCTATTTAACCGTTGATCTAAAACTGTTTGCGTGACAAACCTCATAAAATAATTTTCGAATTTAGAATTAACTACATACATTGATAAACAGTCATCGACATACAAACTTACGAAACAAGATTTAAAAACTCCAAAAATCGATCATTGAGGCACACCACAATGAAATAGAAAAATCGATGAAAATTTCATATCTACAACAGATGACATTCAAGCTTGAAAATTATTAAGTATTATATGCCATTACAAAATATGCCTCAAATTATAGTACATTCTATATTTCAATGCAATGAATCTAGTTTTATTTCGTATAAAATTATCTGAGTCAGTACGGTGGTGTGGATAGCGATACGGAATCGGTCCGAATCTCACTCAAGCTAAAAATTATATGAATTACCACATTGCGGCTCGGTGAGTGCGGACCCTGTACTGTTATTGGGATCAAGTTCCTGTTGTACAGTGTAACATAAATAAATAAATAAATAATCTACATCCGAGAAAATTGAGTTTAAAGTTGATAAAATATTTGCAAGTAGTTTTGACAGAGAATTCCTATCAAATCAAATATGACGTGATGCAAGATCATATACCATAATTAGTATTAAATTATTTAAACTGTTGTTACGAACAGTGCATTTCATTAACAAGGTAACAACGGCGCAGCGTACAGTACCGGAATAGATTTATTTCCTCCGGGCTTCAAAAAGTTTCACATTTTGTACTATCTACAAAATGTAAAATATAATCTAATAAGAGTATGGTCAATTGTACAATTTTTTTTTAAGAAAATGAATATACAGGGTGTTATATTTTAATAGACCCAGCAAATATCTCGCTTATTTATCACATTAGCAATTTCTTTCATATAACATGATTTACACAGCAACATGAAAGCTAGTAGATGACGTATGTAACTTCATGATATCATTTCCGGTTTATTAGTAATTAATATCAATTTTGAAATTTCAAATGGAACATACTATATTTTTTTATAAATTTGAAAAGTGCATGAAATTTTCTTTACAATCATGTAAAATAATCCATACATTACATGATTAAAAATTAAAATGGCGGGCACTTTATTATTATTAAACGAATTAATTTTTTTTGTCATAATAATACAGAAAATAAGAATAAGGAACACTTAATAACAACAAAATTATTTTATAACAAATATTCAAAATGGCTCCCAGCTTCTTCTATACATTTTGCACAACGTTTTGAAACAGAATAAGTAGTCCTTTCTATTTGGTCAGCAGATAAAGATTCAATTGCTGCTCCAATTTTATTCTTCAGTCCGTTTAATGTGTTTACTGGTTCATTACAAACAAAATCTGTCACGTAACTCCATATAAAAATCAAGTGGTCATATCGGGAGAAAATTTATTGAAGAGGCTGGGAGATATTTGTATATTTGTTATAAAATCATTTTGTTGTTATAAAGTGTTCTTTATTCTTATTTTCTGTATTATTATGACAAAAAAATATTATTTCGTCTATAATAATTACAATTGTTTTAGTTAATTGTTTTATTTCAAGCCACAGTCATGGCTCACTATTCTCTTTACGATTTGGTGTATAATAAAGTGCCCGCCATTTTACTTTTTAATAATGTAATGTATGGATTATTTTACATGATTGTAAAGCAAATTTGATGCACTTTTCAAATTTATAAAAAAATATAGTACGTTCCATTTGAAATTTCAAAATTTATATTAATTACTAATAAACCGGAAATGATATCATGAAGTTACATACGTCATCTACTAGCTTTCATGTTGCTGTGTAAATCATGTTATATGAAAGAAATTGCTAATGTGATAAATAAGCGAGATATTTGCTGGGTCTATTAAAATATAACACCTTGTATATAAAGGCATAAATAAAACCAATGATTTAAATTAATAGCGTCTTTCTTCACGTCAAGTAGACCAGTTTCGGACACTAATATGTCCATCGTCAGGACGGTGAAGACTACAAATCAACAAAACAAAACAAAATAACAAAATGGTCAAAGATTAGAAACAATATAAAATACTTACAATCAAATGTATAAGTTTGTTGTTTCAATAGTTTTTTATGTCCGAGTTAGAAGCAAAAGAAAATACACGTTTTAAAGCAATTATCAGAGAGCCATGAAAAATAAAACAATAATTTGTTTGTTGTGTCTGACATTATTTGACATATTGGACCAGAATTGGAAGCTTACTCTAATAATAATAGCGTCGTCTGGTTCCAGCATGATGGCTGTCCGGCACACAACGAACGAAATATTAAAATATTTTTAAATCAGCACTTCCCTGTTGCGTGTATAGGCCGAGAAGGTACAATTAATTGGCCAGCTAGATCTCCGGATTTGACTCCTTGTGATTTCTTTTTGTGGTCATATTTAAAAGAAAAAGTGTACCAACATGGTGCATACAATGACATTGCATCCTTAAGAAATGCAATTATACAAGAGTGCAACAATATTACCCAAAAACAATTAAGTTCCGTTCGTCGAGAATTCTACAATAGATTAAGCCATCGCCTATCAGTCAATGGTGATGTATTCGAGCATTTAATTTAATAATAAAATTAATTATAACAACTATTATTTTCTTTTGTCTACATAATCTAGACAAATAAATCAGTATTATTAAGTTATCTAATTTATTTTATTTCTCAGGCACTGTGATAATTGCTTTAAAGCGTGTATATTATTTTGCTTCTAACTCGGACATAAGAAACATTTGAACAACAAACTTATACTCTATGGATGCAGTTTTTCATTCTGAACATTTGTCTTCTAAAATTAATAGGTAAAGAGATATCGCTAAATCAAAATTTTAACATTGAATTTCCTATGTTCGGAAAAAAAGTAGACACCCGAAATATATATATATATATATATATATATATATGTATATTAGGGTGGTCCTTAATATGGATATTTTCGAATTTCTTTGCTCCCAGGAGCTCAAATGCTTCCAAATTGATAAAAAAAAATTCTCTGAAAGTTTGAGCTCTTAATATTAACTTTAAGATAGTCCGCGCTCCAACCTAAGTTTCTTATGGAAATAACATGGGAAAAATTCCATTTCTTTTTTAGAATTTTATAACTCAGCGACAAATGAATCAAAAGTAATAATTCATGTCTTATTGTAAATTTGACGCTCTACAAAAAAGGTTTCTTATAATTTTTCGTTAAATCTATTGGCTCAAGAGTTATTCGAGCTCAAAGTTTAATTATTATATAATTATTGATAATATCAAGTATAATTATTACGTAAATTTTTATTAGAATATAAGCAATATTATGCTGATACTCGAAAATCTGCAATAATTGAAAATATGAAAATGGATTAAGGCTAATTATCCGAAGGGTATCATATTTCACCTGTACTTTCATTTTTTTATCTTGAAAATCAGAAAACTATCTGTTTTATTAATTGAAAAATCACACATATTAATCACAATTCCAAGAATAACATTGTATTTGCTTTTTTCTATCATAAATAAAAATTTTACAACAAACATTTGATATATTTTATAAAATAAGTATTTACTTAATAATTATACTTGATATTATTAATAATTATATAATAATTAAACTTTGAGCTCGAATAACTCTTGAGCCAATAGATTTAACGAAAAATTATAAGAAACCTTTTTTGTAGAGCGTCAAATTTAAAATAAGACATGAAGCGAATTATTACTTTTGATTCATTTGTCGCTGAGTTATAAAATTCTAAAAAAGAAATGGAATTTTTCCCATGTTATTTCCACAAGAAACTTAGGTTGGAGCGCGGACTATCTTAAAGTTAATATAGAGCTAAAACTTTCAGAGAATTTTTTTTTATCAATTTGGAAGCATTTGAGCTCCTGGGAGCAAAGAAATTCGAAAATATCCATATTAAGGACCACCCTAATATATATATATGTATATATATATATATATATATATATATATATATATATATATACAGGGTGCCATCTATTCCGAAATGGAAAAAAGTTTCTGATAAAATTAACTTATTTTTTTCGCAGAATACGAATCTGAAATAAAAAATGGGGTTTCCCATTTAAGGTTTCAAAGTTGCCCCCAACTCCCACCCCCGAGGGTGGGAGTTGGGGTTTGTGTTTGGTGTGTTTAGATAGGTTTTTGCAAAATATGAAACACGTGTTTTTTTGTTTCTTGATTCGATGTGTATTTCTCGAGATATTTCATCGTCCCGGAACTTTTTTAACACCCTGTATATATATATATATATATATATATATATATATATATATATATATATATATATAGATAGATATATATATTTAACTTTTCGCCATATATCCCGTTTTTAATCACCTATTTCAAATCCGAAATAATTTCAGCTCAAACATAAACTATACTAAAAATTCTTATTTTCCGTCCTAAAATGTCCGTGTCTCCGGCACTGTCCTCCATATTTATTCATGAACAGCCTGAGCGAATAAACAATACCTGGCTGTTAGATACATAGTGCATACAGTGCAGCATCCCCTGCAATAATGGACGATGTAGTAGGGGTTATATTCACGGTAACGGTGCTGAGAATCGATGCACAGGCCAGTTATCGTATTATTACATTAAACAAACCGTTATAACTGGTTGTGAATTATTGCTCAATGTGCGCTACGAGTAGCCCTAGTGGTTAATTAGTCGGAAAATGAACGGACAGTCAAGGGTTGGGGATGTTTTAAATTAGTTGTGTAAGATTGGAATGATTTGAAACATGGTTAGTTTATGTAATGATGTATATCTCGTGGGACAAACAAGGCTTTCTGTATTTAAACGCATTTCATTTTAAAATCAGGGAGGATCCACAGGGCGGAGGGTAGTTTTTTAGTTGATATCGTTTTGTAGGACTTGCGTTGATGGACATTTCATTAAAGCCTGAAGTTATATTAGATAGATTTGATAATCAACTAACAGACATAATTTAAATTCCGATTGTATAGCGACAGAAGATTAAAGCTAGATTTAAAGTTTTGACGCAAAGTTTATAACTTTAATGATGTTTAATAGTTTAAACATATTTAAAATATCTCTATTTATAAGCAAGTAAAGGGGAATTGTTAGCTTTAGATTCTAAAATCACAAAAAGTCTGGTTTAAAGTTGTAAAACGATTATTGTCCATGTTCCACATAAAATAAATACTAGATTTTAAGTTTCAAGTAGAGATGGGCGAATATTAAATTTCTCGAATTCGAATATCGAATACGAATATTAATCAGATCTCGAAGATTCGTGGTACTCGAATATTCGAATACTCCTAAAAGTTAATTTATTTATTATTAATAATTATTTAATTACGTCTTTTTCATTATTTGAATGAAATTTTTCAGATAAAATAAAATTAAAACAAAAAAGAAAAAGACGAAAATTTCAAATGTTGGCGAAAAACAAATTTGAAATATGGTACGTCTTCATGGTTTTGAAACAAAATATCTTTGTTATTAATAACTTCAAAGTATTGTAATTGCTTTAAGTTTATGTACAAATGATAAAGAAAAACATAGTCAAAAACTGAGGTCAACATATGGCGCGATATTCGAGGTATTCGAATGGTTGCTATACTGACGTTAATATTCGAAAATCTCGAATATCGAATAATGTCACTATTCGCGGCATTCGACTATTCGCGGATGATATTCGCCCATCTCTAGTTTCAAGCAACTACATTTTATAACTTTAATGATGTTTAAAAAATTAAACATATTTAAAATATAAATAAATAAATATATCATCAGGTCTTTTACCCATTACTGGGTGTGGCACTCTGACACAGCAGATCTCGGTAAGTAATATATTTTTTCGCGTGAAGTGCGGTTACCAGTCGTCAAATCACGGCCCACAAAGATATAGGTGGAAGGGGAGCCACAGGGGTAGATTTAATTTGGTGAAAATTGTTTGTCGGCTGTGGGATCGAACTAGGGTTCTCAAGATCCATAGGCCGTCTCGATACTACTGAGCCACCTACCCCATTTTAAACATGTTTAAAATATCTTTATTTATAAGCAAGTTTACGGTAATTGTTAGCTTTAGATTCAAAAATCACAGAAAGTCGGGTTTAAAGTTGTAAAACGACTATTGTCCATATTTCACATAAAAACATGGTAGATTTAAAGTTTCAAGCAACCTAGATTTTATAACTTTAATGATGTTTAAAAATTTAAACATATTTAAAACAAAAGTTCACTTTAAATTCTAAACTCGCAGAAAGTCGGGTTTAAAGTTGTAAAATGACTCGACTAGAAATATATGTCTATCCTGAACCTAAAAATCTAAATATCTTAAATTCTTTTTCTTGCTTATCGAAAAAAATTGTCGGTAGAAAAAGAGTAATTTATAATAAGAAAAATATCTTGTTTGGAAAAGAATACTGCTTAACTTCATAAAAAACTTAAGGATTATATAAAATAATAATAAAATATTTTTAATATTCGTATTTTTCACAAATCAGTGCTTTAACACTATAATAATTAGTAATATATTGGCAAATTGTTTTCAGTCTAATATGATATAAAAAAAAGAAATAATAGTCCACTTCTTGTATTGTTTCATATTTCGTCTGCAGGATCGATTGCAGCGCAAAGCTCAAGCTCGAAGCCATTTTTAGATTCGTGAAGTTTTATGTGCGTGCGTGAAAACAATAAGAGAGCAAAATTCCCAGTTTAAAAACAAAATTTGAATACTCGTATGAATGCATATATGTAAACGGGCTACACAGCGAATTCGTATACAACGCTTACGTAAATTTTCGACTTCAGTCCTTCTTTGTATTCGTTACAATAAGTCAAATGAATAAAAACAAAATCTGCAGAGATGTACAAGAATTCTTGAATACTATTGTAGACTGTTTTTTATTGGGAGTTTATCAAAGATGGAAATATATAGAAGAGAAGCATTGCTTTATAAATCTTTTTTTTTTTCAGGAGACCATAAGCTTCAACTATGTCCAAAACTTTTCAATTGTGTTTAAATAATTACAGGTGCGGTGGCCGAGTGTGTTAAGGGTCATCTCTTAACATACTGTGACGTCACCCGAACCAAGGTTCGTCAGTTCGAATCCGCCTGTCTACAATGTGTGATTTGTCGTTAAATATAAAATACAGTTATATGTATTTTCGCGCCACCGTCCGGCATTAGCAGTATTACATAACAAAAAATCGTCCGGAAACCAAGTGTTTACCGGCCGAGGCCGGCAAAAATTAGTGACTTTTTATGGTTATATGTTGGCATCACTAGTACAGCGAACTCCTGAACGTACGAAATGTCAAAATATTGCATTGGCGTAAAAATATTATGATAAAATAATCATAGTTGAGTATTTTCAATACAAGAAAACAGAATATTTATACATATATTTTAAACAAAATTGTAAGTAATTATAATTGAATTAGCAATGTAAAATTCAAATAAAATATGTTGATTTTTTAGGTTATAATACTGGAATGACAAGTCGTGAAATAGACAAAGAAATGAATTATGTTGTTAAATAAAGTGTACAGTGTAATTAAACTTATTGAAGATGTAAATTGATGAACAATAAATAATCAATTGAAATTAAAAGTACAGTTCTGAAAATTAGATGATACCAACATAAATAAAATTCCCTGACATTTAGAATGTCAGTAATTAATTAAACTTTTTTATTAAATTTACAAAAACGTCGGCGCGAAAAATCTTGTGTATTACACGTCCAGAAACTATTTTGCAAGTGCTCGTATTTAAAGGCCTCGCCTGCGGCTCGTCCTTGCAAAATATACTCGCACTCGCAAAATAGCAGTTTCTGGACTAGTGATACAAATAACTATTATCACACTCGGGCGCTATAAGCTAGTCACTTATACGGCTTAAATAATGTAGCATTCGACTACGAAAACCAGCAGTACGGCAGTCTAAAAACTGCGGCTCGGTGTGTCCGGTAGGCTCAGGCCCGATCTCGGGCTATAGCGCCACAGATAATGATGATGTTTAAATAATAAAAATAATGCATTTAATTCCTGTTAAAGTTACGGAAATAAACTATTCTAGTGGTTGTATAATCAACTACGGTGAAGGACGCGGTAGTGCGAAAGCTAGACTAAAATTGTACCTCCATTTCTTGAAATACATTCAAAATTAAAATCTTGTATAGCCATTACTACACAACATTAAATAAATGCGCACTATGTTGCTTCATATTTCTACAGCTGAGTGTACATTGGGTGGAAACTATAGCGACGTACAAGTAACACTACCCAACTGTCACTCACCGGCTTAAATGAATCTTGACACACTAATAAAACTCTAAAAAATATTGAACCTTTATTTGATTTTTTCCGGAAGTTGATTCTTAGTGGTAAAAACCACCCTTGAAAGGTGGTAAAAGCTTGAATCGCCATAAATGAAATTAAATTATACCAAAACATTACGCGTTCAACATTGGTTACCCAGAGGTAACCTCGAACTAGATTCAGCGACGCCAAAAACCTCTGAGTAACTAGTTTTGAACCTAAAACTCTATTTCAGTTGAATATCGTAATTTCATCCCTCATTCCCTTTTTAACTAATTAAAAAAGTGCATATGATCAAAATGACCCCAAAAATAGATTTTGGCGATCTCAAAAACCCCTGGGTAACTAATGTTGAACGCGTAATATTTTGGTATTATTTAATTTCATTTATGGCGATTCTTGTTTTTACCACCTTTCAGGGGTGGTTTGTACTCCTAAAAAGCAACTTTCGGAAGAAAAAAAATAAGGGTTAAATATTTTTTAGAGTTTTAATAGTGTGTCAAGTTTCATTTAAATCGGTGAGTGACAGTTGGGTAGTGTTACTTGTTAGTCGCACGGTATCCACTATTTGTTTTCCGATTAAAATTGCAATAAATATTCTAATAATTGTTAACAGTTTACAATTTTTTTAAAGACAATTGCTTTTGTCTATTGACAGTTTGTGTTATATTGAGTTAGAACACATACAAACATATGAGAATGAAGAGAGGTGGAACAAAAAAAATGATGAATATAGAAGAACAAATATGTAGAATATCTCAAAAGAAAGAAGAAAGCTTATGAATGTGAACATGGAATTAAAGATGAAAGAAAAATTACGGAGATTTTAGAAGATTCGTCACAAAATGAAGAAAGGATGAGGGCAGATTTGCAGAAGAAATGAGAAAAATAATATGTAAAAAATGTACACAGGGAAATTAATTTTGTAGATTCTAAGTCATTGGACATAAATTAAAATAAAAGTGATTATGAGAACAGAAAATAAATAACAGACATTTCTTCAGGTCAAATCTAATTCTGAATGCGCCAAGTCAATAATTGTATATTTTGTTATTTGATAAATAAGATGTTCGGATCAGCCGAGCCCAGAAATAAAGAAGTTTAAAACATAGGTTGAAACAACAAATTAAATTCTAACTTTTATTTTCTCCGTGACAATAGTTGAGGAATACATTTGAAATAGAATTTTTTTAAATCGTCAGTACGGTGGTGTGGATATGGAATTCGAATCCGGAGATCCCGAGTTCAAATTGCACTCAAACTAAAAATTATATAAACTACCACACTGCGGCTCGGTGAGTGCGGGCCCTGTACTATAATTGGGATTAAGTTCCTGTTGTACAGTGTAACATAAATAAATAATAATAATAAATTAAATAAATTTATAATATATGATCTATGAAATATAAATATTTACATAACAACAAAGACAAAATTAATTGTCATCCAACACTTGGTGAAACGAGGTTTAATAAAAAATATAAAGTAAACACTTGGCTATGTTTCACAAAATTCAGCCTCCAAGTCACCTTACGAGGGCATCGTCAGAGGGTGGCCAGCACAGTTAGTAACCATAGACGCGTTTCGCTCTTATTAGAGCTCATCAGTTTTTGTGAAACATAGCCAAGTGTTTATTTTATACTTTTTATTAAACCTTGTTTCACCAAGTGTTGAATGACAATTAATTTTGTCTTTGTTGTTATTTAAATTGCTAATGCGTAGCTTTTCCTTTTTTTCGGTAGATGGCATGGTCTGTTCCACAGAACTTCTCATGTCATCTTACCTGTTGTTAGAGATCTTATTCTCTGCTGGCACAGTTCTTCGACACCAGCTTCTTCACGTGAACTTTGTTCTAGGTGAAGAAGTGAGTTATACCATACTGATGAGCTCTAATAAGAGCGAAACGCGTCTATGGTTACTAACTGTGCTGGCCAGCCTCTGACGATGCTCTCATAAGGTGACTTGGAGGCTTAATTTTGTAAAACATAGCCAAGTGTTTATTTTATACTTTTTATAAATATTTACAATAATTCAATATATTAAAAAGAAAAATGGATTTGGTTCAGTATTATTCAGAGCACCCAAAATATGGTTAGGATTAGCAATCGTTAAATCATAGCTAGGAGAGATCCATAGTCGATTTTCAAGGCTTAAAACTTTGACATACTTTAGACGGATTGCGATAGAACCAGGCCACAAACCATCGAAATTAAGTGAACAATTCTAAATCCTTTGGGTACATAACTCTTTCTGTAAAGCATTCCTGCCCAAATAATTCGTCCCCAAATGAACCGTATGTCAGCAGGAAGTCTCAGTTATTTACAAAAGAATGTTTACCGGCTGAAACGGCTCTATTGATTTCAATACACGCGAAACGTCCTTTGTACAGTTCGCTACTGCTACAAGCTTGCCTTCAGCCAGCAGGACTGGAGTTGGAAGATTTTTCAAACTGTTTCGCAGCCTTGTGCGCAAAATGAGTAACTCGCGCACGCTCCCAAATTATTTTTTGTCAGATTTCAATAGTTACAACACGTCAATAGTATCAAATTCATATTATTGTTGATTGTTTTTCTTCAATTTACTTAAATAAATCTATAATTATTGTATTATTCTTTATTTACAAGTGTAGAAAAAATGTTGTTTGTATTTCATGGCCGGTCTCGAATAAAAGTAATATTTTCACGAGCAATTAAAAATAAACACTCATTTTACGCACTTCATTCTTCAATACGCCAAACATTCATTTCATTGTGATCTGCTATGGCAGAGTGTCATATCCAGTAATGGGTAAAACGCGTGATGAAATAGTTTATTTTTTATTATTTGACAGTTAATAATAATAGTTATTTACGAACAAAGTGCAAGGAGGCCATGTTCCCGCATGAGCGCATTTTTGAAGCACGAGCGACTGCAAGGAGCGAGTGTCTTTAATAGCGCGAATGAGTGGAAGACGTCTTCACGCACGTAGTTTGTATAATATTTTTTATTCGAGTATTTAAAAAAATACGTCTTTAATTTCAACTTGAGTGAGTACACCAGAATCTGCAAATTATACACAATCTTTATCAATTGCAAACCAAGCTACTCCAGGAACTTCAATTTCTAATTGTCAAAATTTTACTATAAATGTTTATAATAACACTTGTAACAATTGTGGCTCTTTCCAATATAAAGACTGGTAGCACAAACGCTGTTTTTGCCTGTTTTAAAAGCAGTGTTTTTGTGTTTTAGCTATCTCTAACATGTTAAAACCGTGCTCTTAAAACGCCTAAAAACAGAGCTTGTGCTACCAGCCATAGTTTTTTAGTTCAAATATCAAATCTAACCTAAAATAGATCAATTAATTTAAGCATTTTATGTTGTTATAATCTTACTTTTCCGGTAAACTAAGTTGTTATATTCCACAATATATATATATTTTTTATTATTTATATAGTATTAGCCGCGATTTTTGTTTGATTACAATCTGCAAGAAGTTGATCACTGACGTCTTTAGTTCAGAGGTTATCAAATAGATGGCACTGATGCTGACAAATATTGAAAGAATTTTTACAAGTTACTCTTATTTCCAAATCTTTTATTAATAAAGGAAAATTCAGGGAAGTTGTATTTTAAAAAGTAGATTTTATTATTATCAAGACAAATTTATTTCAGAATGTTCCAAAGGGCCAGTTTTTTTTTGTAATTTTTACAGTCGAGTCGATCGGGAAGCACTTGTTCCAGATTGAGTGTCATTTTGAAGATTACAAGTACAAAAATAACTATATTTATTTTTTATTTTTTATTTATGTTACTCTGTACAACAGGAATTTAATCCCAATTACAGTACAGGGTCCGCACTCACCGAGCCGCAGTGTGGTAGTTCATATAATTTTTAGCTTGAGTGAGATTCGAACTCGGGATCTCCGGATTCGAATTCCATATTGCTATCCACACCACCGTACTGACGGATCTTAATATCCTTGTATTGTTAATAAGTCTACAATATTGGGGCCCTCTTTTAGATTTTTATGAGACAAAGAGTCCGGCTCTGGCAACCTGGAATGCCGGCAATAGGCTGGGCGGTCGCGCATGTTTTAAAACAGCCTGTCAGCGGCGAAATCGCAATGATTTACGTATCGTACATTAATCATCTCAGTTGCTGGCCCGATGCCGCATGGGCCTTAATATTGGGTCAGATAACTGAAACTGTTTTTTGATACTAGTGTAGGAAATTTATTTTACAAATTTTCTGAATCCGAGGTTTTATTTTGCGGGTGAATAGGTATCGATTTTTTAAGTTAACCTTTGGGGTGTAAATAAATTATCACTTTTAACCCAATTTACTGAATATGTGGATGTCTCATATTTCTAAAAATATAAAATATTTAGAAACGAGGTTTCCATTTCTAGATTAAATTATTCGTCCGATAAATGAAAAGTAACACTACTTTAATAAATGCAATAATAAATATTTTATCTACGAGTTTGTGTAAAGTAGAAGTTTACGCATGTAAATTAGTGCAATAATACACATTGTATAATTAATGTACACGCTGTATACCATGGTTTTCGTGTTTAGCTCAATAAAATATGAATGGATTTTTTAATATTCATGAATAACGTCAATGTCAATAATTTGGCTATTTTTGCTGATGTTTTCGATTGTCGATAACACAACGGTTTTTTCACATTCGGGAGTATTTGACCGTTTCTATGATACAAATATCCGGACATTTTATCTCCAGGGAAATAATGTGCGTATTATTCCTCTAGGGAGTTTATATTATTTTGACAGTTCAGCTGTCAAATATATGTAAAAAACAAATTAAACAAATAAAAATCTAAAAACTGCTGCAGAAGCTGCATCAATAATTCTTCATTGTATTCTTTGTACTCCAATTTAGAAATATAATATAATTTGAAATAAATAAACTTGTTTACATAAATTATGGGGTAGATGGCTCAATGGTATCGAGTCGTCCTGTGGATCTTGAGAACCCTGGTTCGATCCCCACAGGCAACAAACAATTTTCACTAATTTAAAAATTACCCCTAACATCTTTAGAGGCCGTGATTTGACGGCTGGTAATCGCACTTCACACGAAGAAATATATCACTTACCGAGATCTGTTTCGACAGAGTGCTACAGCCAGTAATGGGTAAAAAGCGTGATAATATATTTATATTTTTTTTTATTTACATAAATTGTCGCTGTTGTCAAGGAATTTTATTTTTATTTCGAAGACTACTAATTATTACAAAATTAATAATATGCTCGGTGAGTGCGGACCCTGTACTGTAATTGGGATTAAGTTCCTGTTGTATAGCGTAACATAAATAAATAAATACATTTTTTTTTTAAATTACGTTTTTCGTTTTTAATCTTACTTAGGTTGTAAACAAATTGTAATTACACTTCGAAAGAGACGATATTTTTCCCTCGGTGTTTTGTATCCCTTTGACTTAGCCTCTAAAAACAAATTACATCTTATAAAAAAAATCATACATTTTTCTCCCTTGATGTATAACATACTATTTTACAGCTCATTTTTATATGTAAAAACTATTTTATTTTAAGTTGCTATTTGCAACAGCTGTTAAAATGTTTTTATTTTTGGTCGCTGGCAAAAGCCACTAGCGTACAAAAATATTAACTTTTTTGACTGTTGCATGAAAATCAATACAAGTTATGTACTTGTGCAATTGCTATTAACTAAATTTAAATAGTACTCTTGTTTCAATTAATCAGTGAAGGAGCTTATTTAAACTAACAAACAATTTCAATTTAATGAAGCATTTTTCTTTAAAAAAAATTAGAAACGACTTTCCAGCTGAAAAAAAAATCTGCATATATTCAGGATGTAACAGCGAAACCAACCACCGCCTATATTTTCTTTATTATTATAGTTACAAAAAAATATTATAAAGCAAATTTGTAGAAGACCAAGCGGGACATCTGCTTAAAGAATAAAATAATGTTTTAAACCAGTGGTTCTCAAGTTGCAACACAAAGTTATATTTTTTCAAATGGGATTATACATATGTTATAGCCCTATCAGAGATGTGCATCTACGTGTAATCTTTAATTGTCTACATCTACACGTAGACAATACGTCGACAATTCTAGCGACGCAGACAATGTAAACAATGTAGATAATGCATCTGACAGTTGTAAAATTCAACATAACCTAAATTTATTCCTTTGTAACTATTACATGTATTCATATTAGTGAGTTCGGGTCATTATCGGTCTTTATATAATAAAACGAATAAAGTAAGTGCTCGTACATTACTAGACGAATGTCTGTCTTGGGTCTTGGGCGAACTGTCATATTTTTAAAATCAATCAACGCGCCATCTCACCAGACGGAGTTTTCTTTGGCGCTATTTTTAACAGTAACCAGTTGACAAATTTTGAACGGTTTGCCCTGCACAACTAATTCTTATTTCATGTAATCCCTAGAATAAAAATAAAAATCTCTAACAACATTTAAAATTCCCTAGTTTTGGGGATAAAATTTCTAATCTGACTTAGTGAACACAGGTGTTTTCATTGTCTACATAGTTTACATTGATTACATGAAAAATGAAGACGTAGACTACATGTCCGTCAGTACGGTGGTGTGGATAGCGATACGGAATTCGAATCCGGAGATCCCGAGTTCGAATCGCACTGAAGCTAAAAATTATATGAACTACCACACTGCGGCTCGGTGAGTGCGGACCCTGTACTGTAATTGGGATTAAAATCCTGTTGTACAGCGTAACGTAAATAAATGATTGTTTACACGTAGAGAATAGCGTAGATTACTTGCAGTAGACTACACGCACATCCCTGAGCCCTATTTGATAGAGTATTTTTTTCTGAATTCAACCATATAACCATTCTACATCTTTACATAATAAAAATATTGAGAAAAATTCAATTGAAATGTAAAATAATTTTTTATTTTAAATATTAATGTGCAGTAAGCAATGGACGAAAAACAAAAACCAAAGGAAGAAAATTTAGCTGCACTGTCAAGTAATAATAATTGTTGTAAATTGTTATTCTTTGTGTGTTTAATATTTTGTTCTTTTGTTTTTCATCCATAGCTTACTGCTCATTAATATTAAAAATAAAAAATAATTTAAATTTCAATTGAATTTTTCTCAATATTATTTTTATGTAAGAATGTAAAATGATCACATGGTTCAATTCAGAAAAAAATACTCTATCGAATAGGCCTAAAAAATATGTATAATCCTATTTAAAAAAATATAACTTTGTGTTGTAACTTGAGAACCACTGGTTTAAAAAATTATTTTATTCTTTAACTAGATGTCCCCTTTGGTCTACTACAACTTTGCTTTATAATATTTTTTTGTAACTATAATAATAAAGAAAATATAGGCGGTGGTTGGTTTCGCTGTTACATCCTGTATATATAAATATATTATTTACCGAAATCTGTTACAGCATATAATAAAGGATAAATGCGTGGTGATATATTTATTTATTTATTTCAAATAATAACGTATATATGGGCTAGGTGTCTCAGTAGTATTGAGTCGGCCTATGAATTTGAGACCCCGGGTTCATTTCAGACAACAGACAAATCTACTCCTGTAGCTCCTGCCTCCACTACCCCCTTCAGGAGTCGTGATTTGACGGCTGGTAACCGTATTTTGAAAATACCACACACATGCATTAATTCTATTCTGAAATCAACAAAGTTCTTTAAATGTTTGCATCTGTCCACTTGTTCATTGTCAAAGGTTTGCTAGTTTTGCTTAATTTCTCTTTTAATTACACTTGAAACCAACTAATTCCCCCTTCTGTCAAATTACCTCTTCTCAAGCACTAAGATCAATTCAGTTCTTGACTACCCTTCCATCTCTCGTCAGACTTGATTGCAAAGCAAACTTTGTCCACATCTAAAGCAAGAACGGCGCACGACGACGAGTTTGAATAAATGCATGTATTAGCACCTTCTTGCGTAGGTACATCTCAAACACTTGGCGTGTCGAAAAGGTGTTAAAGTATTAATTAAACTTGAGTTCGGTGCGCAAACATGAGTTGAAGACATTAAAATGTCGTTGCTGGAAGACTGAATTGTCAATTTGAATCTGACAATTCGACGAGATTGTGACTACATGTATGGCTTTACAAAAGCTTTTTAAATAAAAAAAACCAAGACAAAATTAATTGTCTTTAAATGCTCACTTGGTGAAACAAGGTTTAATAATAAAATATCAAACTAAACACTTGTCTAAGTCCCACAAAATTCAGCCTCCGAGTCACGTTATGAGGGCATCGTCAGAGGCTGGCCAGCACAGTTAGTAACCATAGACGCGTTTCGCTCTTATTAGAGCTCATCAGTATGGTATAACTCACTTCTTCACCTAGAACAAAGTTCACGTGTCTTTGTTGTTTTTCATTTAAATTGCTATTTCGTAGCTTTTGCTTTTTTCGGTAGATGGCATTACTGGTTCGACAGAACTTCTCATGTCATCTTACCGTTTTTTAGAGATCTTATTCTCTGCTGGCACAGTCCTTTGTCACCAGCTTCTTCACGTGAACTTTGTTCTAGGTGAAGAAGTAGGTTATACCATACTGATGAGCTCTAATAAGAGCGAAACGCGTCTATGGTTACCAACTGTGCTGGCCAGCTTCTGACGATGCCCTCATAAGGTGACTTGGAGACTGAATTTTGTCGGACTTAGACAAGTGTTTAGTTTGATATTTTATTATAAAACCTTTTTAAATAATACATTTATAGATCAAGTAAGAAGTCATGCAGACAAATTTCCCTGACTTCGACTTATATTAAGAGGATTGACGGTCGCTGGACGAATTCAGATTTGATGTGTATATGTTATAAGTTCGGACAACCGTTTGCTGTTCCCCCTCTATTTCTGCGGTTCGACAACTTCATTTCTTACTGTTTCCGTTTAACACATGCTTCACAGTTTTCTTTCTCTATCAGTGAATAGAAGGACCGCCTACTACAGCCGCCAAACGTAATTTACAGTAGTAACACAGAGAACAACACTGTAACTAAATAGCTCAGCGATTATTTACTGCATACGAATTGAACTCTCCAAAGCGTTTCTTTTAAAACTTATCTTCTAAAATTTCGAGAACTGTTGCAAATATCAAATTCAAATTTTAGATGACAATACCTAATACTATGTAGCACGCAACAGTCTTAATTTAATATATAAATTGTTTATAACGAATGAGAAAAAAATTAAAATTTTTAAATTTTAAGAACCTCTTGCGTAATCTCGTACCGTTCACAATTTTGGTATACATGCCGCGTGTGAATATTTTGGAAAGGATTGATATTATGCATGTTGAAGGTTTAAACTCTTTAAGGCTAATAATTTGGAAGTTATGAATTTTTAAAATTACGTTCACACCCAGTCAAAAGAAAGTTCCCCAGGGATTGAGGGGGGTGGTCACTTAATAATCTTAAATGGTAACCCCCAGTTTTTATTGTAGATTCGGATCCCGTGATGTAAAAAACGAAGGTTTTGTCTGAAAAAATATTCTCGGTTCGCGAAAAATGGCGCTATAATCGCGAAAAACAGTTTTTTTCAAATTGACGATTTTCAAGGTCAGATTGGAAAAATAAAGTAAAAGCGTGTTTTTCGCGATTAAAGCGCCATATATCGCGAACAGCAAAAGGCGTGATGATATATATATATATATATATATATATATATATATATATATATATATATATATATATATATATATATTGTGACGAGTTATGGCGGACTCGTCGACAAAATGCTGGCGTGAGGTTGCTCGGGCGCCAACGGTCGGATAGCGGTTTCGGAGACAATAGGGTTTTCAAAAAGAAACACAAAGTTGGTAAAAAAATGACGAATTGAGTCTTTATTGAGCACTGGTGTCACTACAGAAATGTCGTTGATTAACGGCAGGTGTAGGATATACTGAGGCGGGATCGGGGAATACAGAGGTGACGTTTTTGGGAAAACGACGCCTGGCGTCGGGACGCCGGTATGTCCGGAGCGACGGTCGGGGCCCGCGGTGTAGGCCTGCGGGTTCGGAAACGGCGAAATCGCGGGTTGGTCACAAATCGACGCCGGGCGTCGCGGTGGTGGGGTTCCCGTAATAGCGGCTGGTCGACTCGTAACGATCGCGATGAGTGGTTTTTCACTTTTCCGGAAAATCGACGCCGGGCGTCGCGACGATGGGGTTCTCTGGACGACGGCTGGTGTGTCGGAAACGATTCCGCGACGCGTCTCGCGAAATTCGACGTGGTGAACTCCGGCCGTGCACGCAAAACGCCTCACTGTAACGTCTCGGATTCGCTTACGACAGACGCCAAAGTGATTTGTCCGGTGGTCGCACAAGAGTTCCTAAAACGGAAGGTGGCACGCGACGAAGTCGCGAAGTTACGGTGTGAACTCCGGCCGTGCACGCAAAACTCCTCACTGTAACGTCTCGGATTCGCTCACGACAGACGCCAAAGTGATTTGCCCGGTAGTCGCACAAGAGTTCCTAAAACGGAAAGTGGCACGCGACGAAGTCGCGAAGTTACGGTGTGAACTCCGGCTGTGCACGCAAAACTCCTCACTGTAACGTCTCGGATTCGCTCACGACAGACGCCAAAGTGATTTGTCCGGTAGTCGCACAAGAGTTCCTAAACGGAGAGTGGCACGAGACCTCGAGGAAGCACAGTACGGTACGGTAAATAAACAGGAGTGCTTTTCTTACCTAGAAGTCTGAGTGGCCTGGTGACTGGAAGACGGTAGCAGAGATGTCGAATAATTCACAATGAAAGATTGACTGTCCTGGCTGTCTCGGCAGCGCGGTTTATATACTGTTTTGTTAATTAAACGAGTCCTAGGGTGTCGAAGTTAGTTCGTCCTATCTTAACATATAGGGCGGATTGGTTATAAACGGAAACTGGACTACCCGGTCCGTGATCTAGTTTAATTAGCAATTTTCTGATGCGCGTCTTACTTGTGAACCCGGTGTTGATTTTTCGCGTCTCTCAGGTGTTGCGTTCGCGAGATACAGACGTTTCCGCGATCGTGATCTACATTACAATATTTGTGACGAGCACACTTCGTCACAATATATAAGAGAGGGGGTAGGAATAATAATGAAATAGATACAAAAATATGAGTATATAAATCTAGATATAATATTAGATGAAAGGTAAAATAAAATAATTTGCGAAAAACTAGAGTGTTTTTATAAATTATTTGAAATACAAAAAACTTAAGCTCATTAAAAAAAACTAAATTCTATAAAATAATGAGTAAGGTCTTGGGTGAAAAAATATTGAATTTCTACAATACGCCTTCCAGTATCCTCAAATTTAATTTAATTTGTAGAAATATTGTCCCGTTCTAGTATCCTAATAAAGCATTAATGAATTAATTATTTGATATTGAACAAAAAAAATACTCCGTTATAATGAGAATATTTCAACATACACGCCACAATCTTCAAATGAATCATCAACACTAAGTTGAATATTTTGGGATTATTTTTCTACTTCCACCAATTGTTCGCAATTCGTAGTCACATCAGACCTGGAATGATTATATGAACAATAAATGTATGTAGATACAAATTTAAAAATTTCATAAATATATTTACTGTTTAAACTTCAAATAACACTTCCTTGCAATATTTTTACGACTTAAACGTCGTTTTGTCAACGGAAGGTGTTTTTGATTAACTTTACCCATTTTGGATTTAAAACAATAGCTTTAATATCAAAAATTTCTCCCAAACACAGAAAAGAACAGCTTGACTGATTCACTGAAAGCGCAGTACACTGCATACAGAGCAGAGCATAGCCCATCACGCTACGTGTGTAGTGGGGGAACATACTCTCCTAACAGTTTCTCCTCCATACTCTACTGTTCCGACTTCTGAAATAAGCAGCGAAAAGGGGTTTAGTAGAAATCAAATCACAGCTAAACTAAATGAGATATTTCAGATTTTATTTTAGAAACTTGCTCCTAAAGGTTTGCGCTATGGGGCTGACCCAAACATTTTTTGTATAAAGTACATTTTTCATGTTGAAAATAGATATTAAAACTACCATTTTTTAGGTGTTTTTTGAAATAAATTTAAATACAGTAGAAATTTATAATTATTGAAAATAATTGGTCAGCCCCATACATTTATCCTTCTATTATACTGTGGTATCAAGTTTGAAATTATAACTTCATATTTACGAGTGTAGTTTGATTTCTACTAAACTGCTGTTTAGCGTGGCACCGGCAATCACCTTAAGAAAATATAACTAGGTCTACATGGTACTCATTTCAATGTAAACTATTGTAATTGGAATTAAATTCCTGTTGCTCAAATTAATAAATAAATTTACTTTTTCTACAAATGAAAAGTTGAAAATTAAGCTCTCATTTGTCATCATAAATTTGATGTTTTCTGTAGAACAATCGAAAATAGTTATTTTTGTTTCTAAAAAATAAATAAATAAATATATCATCACGCCTTTTACCCATCACTGGGTGTGGCTCTCTGCCTAAGCAAATCTCGGTAAGTGATATATTTTTTCGCGTGAAATGCGGTTACCAGCCGTCAAATCACGGCCTCCAAAGATATTAGTGGAGGAGGAGCCACAGGGGTAGATTTTTTTTAAATTGGTGAAAATTGTTTTGTCGGCTGTGGGGATCGAACCAGGGTTCTCAAGATCCACCGGCCGACTCGATACCACTGAGCCACCTACCCCATTGCGAAATGTTACTTTTAAATGTTACTTTGCATTCGCAATCGAGTATCAAACAACGTTTTTTCGAAAACTATGTCCCAAAATTAGTAATAATGTAATGAGAAAATTTTGACTTTAGGATTAATTAATGTGACATCTAATGTCTGCATGACAACAATGTATGTAATATAATTGCTATCAAATCTGATATTCTCTGACCAGCAATTGACAGCTGATTGGCAATAGAAACCAAACAAACGTTCTAATTTTTGTCTGCAATTTATTGGGATTCGCATTGCATTTCTCAAGAAACTATTCCAGTACACCAGTTAGCTTCCTCAAGCGGGATAAATATAAATAATTGCTCAATTGGAACATTAAATATAAATTTTGTTAAAGAATAGAAGTATTGCTTCTAAGCAAAAAAAATAAGGTGACAAATTTTATTAAATTGTGAGCCTTTCTTCTATCAAAAAATTGCAGGATGCAAAAAACTTTTGCATCCTGCATGCAAAAGTCTTTTGTGTTCTGTAGACAAAAAACACTCATTTCGCGTGTTAATAGTTGTCATGTAAATTTTAACTTTATATGACAGTTTTCGAAAAAGATATTAAAAGCGCGCTTATTTCAATAGTTACCAGGGATACAACAAAACAACAACTTGTCATATTGACAGTTGACAGAACGAATGTATTTTCAGTACGTATACGTTTTTTTAATCATTTTAAGATGCAATCGTAGAAAAAATTATGTGTGTATCACGAGCTTAAAGTGTCTTTGTTCCTCTTACACTATTGCACTTTACGCTCTTAATACACAAATAACTATAGGTCCATAGCAACATTATTTAACGGTTGCAACAATTATGAATTGATATTCATCAAGAACTAATCATAGAAGCAGGTTACATTTCATTTGGTTATTTGCATCGCTATTACTATTAGTTTAAAATAAGCAAGAGCCAGTTTTTCAATCACTTGTTTATTCCTGATTAAGCTAATCAATAATGAGTAACTATAATTGCAATGATTAACATTAAATATTTGTTCTAAATAAACAGAGAGTAATTTAAAATAGCTGATAGTCACGTGACCTGTCAAACTGTCAATTTATTGTAACTTCTAGCAAGAAATATTTGGTATTCAAGTTTATGGGCATGTAAAATATTATTTTTATTTTAGTAATTTTATTATTCAATTCAATTCAATTGCTTAATCTAAATTAATAAAAAAAAACAAATTACAATAAATTGATATTGACAGTTTGACATGTCACGTGATTATCAGTTCGCTTCGATCACTCTGTATAACCGTGTCAGTGCCCGACAGTACAGTAATGTGGTTAGCAAGTAACCTTATGGTTATATTATTTAGAATAATTAAATTATTATTTAATTTAAAATGATATGGTATGTTTGTATATTTGAAGTTGAAATTCAGTTAACAGCAGACAAAATAATATATATTTAGGGATCGAAAATATAATTGTTTTCATTTGCAAAACAAAAATACAATAATAATTATTTTATTCAACCGTTTCAAAGTCAATTCTAATTTAAAAAAAAACACCAAAATCAACACCCAAGAAAATAAATGTAACATTTACTAAATAAATAAATATATCATCACACCTTTTACCCATTACTGGGTGAGGTACTCCACCGTAGCAGATTTCGATAAGTGATATATTTCTTCGCGTAAAGTGCAGTTACCAGGTGTCAAATTACGGCCCCCTAAGATGATAGTGGACGGGTGAGCCACAGGGGTAGATTTAATTTGGTGAAAATTGTTTGTCCACAGGCCGACTCGATACCACTGAGCCACCTATCCTATTAACAGTTACTACATTGAATATTTAGAACTTTACCGTATTTCTATTTTTACAGTAGTAATGGGGTAGGTGGCTCAGTGGTATCGAGTCGGCCTGTGGATCTTGAGGACTCTGGTTTGATCCCCACAGCCGACAAACAATTTTCACCAATTTAAATTTACCTCTGTGGCTCCCCCTCCACTAACATCTTTAGGAGCCTTGATTTGACGGCTGGTAACCGCATTTCACGCGAAGAAATATATCACTTACCGAGATCTGTTTCGGCGGGGTGCCACATCCAGTAAGTGGTTAAAGGCGTGATGATATATTTATTTCAGTCCGGCAGTACTTTGCAGTACTAATACTGTAATAAATATTGAGGTACTTTTATCGTAAAATTGATCGGTAATAAGCAGTTTTTGACATTTAATTATAATTATTTTAAGATACAATCTTCAAGATTAGGATACAAAATAATACGAAACAGTATGAAATAAAACATTGTATGTCATACGCCTGTAAATAATATTTTCCGGTACTCATTTAGAAATTCCAAACTTGGTTCCTTCGTAATAAATTATTTACTATAGTCACAGAGTGTGGGCTAGATAGGAGCCGTTTGACCTTGATTTTTGATTGGATAATACCGTAGGCAAGTTTACACTGTGGAAAAATGTATCTCTGTCCCAACTTTTATCTGCTTCTGTCTCTGTCATTCGAACCAGATTTATATGCATAGGCGTAGAAACTCATTTTATAGTGAATATATAACTACTTATAATTTCTGAATAGTATAATGAAAATATTTGTTTAAATAATGCTAGAATATAAAAACCAATGATTGAAATATAATTTAAATTAATATTGAACAAATATACTCAGGATAACATTTTAAATAAATTTATGTTCGTAACGCGTTGTGCGCCATTTTGACAATTTTTCTTGGTGATGATTCCAAATTAAATGTACATTATTTTTTCATATTTTTTGTGTGTGTATGGTTTTGTTTGAATAATAAAATCTGTTACTATTTCAGTAATTATATTGATTATATTTTTTTTATTTTTATTATTGTTATTGTAATGTTGTGTAAACCGCTCCGCGCCGCAACGCCATCTACTCCGTTCTTAAATAAAATGGACTATAGACTCATCATGTAAATAACTATTAAATAAAAACTAGGTTCAATTATTCCTCACATTCATAATCTACCGTTAATGCAATCAATCAAATTTATACATTTATTCCAAAAAATGAAATGAATGAAATATCCATTTGTTGAAAATTCTTCGAGTGAACTTAAGTTCATAGTTCATCTTAATACTATCTGTTTCTAAATCATGTGATTAAATGTCTGTTACTGTTATTATTACTATCATTACTTTCCCCAAATGAAGTAACACATAAGCGTCAAAAAGTTTACTTTGCCTAATTTTCATAAAAAAAAAACTGTTTAAAAGTTTTGGCGTTTCAAAATTCGTGTAATTAAGCTTCTCATTAAAACCAACTTTCTATTTCAAATGAAACAAAACTTTTAATTATCACTTGAAATACTGCAAAATAAAAATAAAGCAGATTTTATTCCTGCAGATATTTTAATTGAGTAAATAACAACCTATTGGGGGTTTAGAATTGATAACCTGTGTTCAATTCCCACAGTCGATAATTGATTTTCACCACATTAAAATTATCCCTGAAGCTTTCATACCACTAACAAATTTATATACTTTACATACATACAACCCTTCATATTGTATTATATTGTATTATATTGTATCAAATCGGGTAGCACGAATCCTTGAATCTGATAATAATAATAATAATAACATTATTTACTTAGCTTTAAGCTATTAAATACAAGAAAATATCAATTAAATATCTCTAATTTAGTACATAAGTAGGTGTATAAGATGGTAATGAATAAAACAGAATAAAATTAAATTTTACATAACTGCACTTAAATTTGTTTTAAATATAAATAAATATATCATGACGCCTTTTACCCATTACTGGGTGTGGCACTCTGCCTAAGCAGATCTCGGTAAGTGATATATTTTTTCGCGTGAAGCGCGGTTACCAGCCGTCAAATCACGGCCTCCAAAGATGTTAGTGGAGAGGGAGCCACAGGAGTAGATTTAAATTGGTGAAAATTGTTTGTCGGCTGTGGGGATCGAACCAAGGTTCTCAAGATCCACAGGCCGACTCGATACCACTGAGCCACCTACTTCATAATATATCATCATCATCACGCCTTTTACCCATTACTGGGTGTGGCACTCTGCCTAAGCAGATCTCGGTAAGTGATATATTTTGTCGCGCGAAATGCGGTTACCAGCCGTCAAATCACGGCCCTCAAAGATATTAGTGGAGAGGGAGCCACAGGGGTAAATTTAAATTGGTGAAAATTGTTTGTCGGCTGTGGGGATCGACCCAGGGTTCTTAAGATCCACAGGCCGACTCGATACCACTGAGCCATCTACATATATATATATATATATATATATATATATATATATATATATATATATATATATATATATATATATATGATTATAATAATAATGATATATTTATTTATTTATTTAGCTTTAAGCTATTAAATATAAGAAAATAACAATTAAATATCTTTAATTTAGTACATAAGTATGTATAAGATGGTAATTAATAATAAAGAATAAAATTAAATTTTACATAACTGCACTTAAATTTGATTTAAAAGCTTTAATTGATTCATTAGATTCATCCTGCCAGTTCACATCGTCACTGATTTTACTTCATTCACATTTATACATACATACATACATACATAACATCACGCTATATCCCATTAAATGGGGTAGCACGAACCCGTCAACATTCTCATCCTGACACACGATACTCGATTGACCACATTAACACTTCCTCCATACATTTATACAAGCTTGTTTATTCCTTTCGTACACACAAGAAACCTTCAATCACATTTATCCATTTATTCCTAGTTTGTTCATACAATCTCATTTCACCAATTATTCATTTGATATACGTACTACTTGACCAAACCATCTCAACTGACACCCAGTAATAAATTAAATGGCGTCATGATATACAGATTGTATGAAAATTATTGCAAAATAAATTAAGTCTATATATGATTTTTTCTACTTCCGTTAGGAAATAGACGTTTTATTTCACTTAGGTAATGAACTGCATTATTTAACTAGTGAAATAATGGGGTAACATAGCAATACAAAAAAATTAAGATGTATAGACGAATTCTGATGTGTTATTCTTTTATTTTTTGAATTTATAACTGTCATTAATATGTCAAAATTTCATAATTTCAAAAATGTTGTTTCGTATTTATTAGAACGGAAGTAGAAAAAATATAGTATGCAACACGTAGGAAAACTCGGTTATTACCTTACTTATGTGTTTACATAACTCGGCTACGCCTCGTTCTGCAAACTTCACATGCGTAAGGTAATAACCTTCATTTCTTTACTAGTTTCATAAATAGCTATTTTCAACACCTGTCAAAAAAAGATCATTTTTTTTCCACTAATATCAATACGCGAACTACGTGATTTTTTCATCATTTACACTAACATGACAACGCGTATTTTGCGCACTGTTTCTTATTTCGTTCTCGCCAATACATTAAATTAGTTATGTTTGTATTAAGTGCGCAAAATGAGTGTTTTTCTTGTTGCGCGTGAAAATGTTACTTTTAGTTGAAACCGCAGGTCGAGACAATTAAAGTCAGTGTAAGAATTTGGACCACGAAATACAAACAACATTTTTTCTATAACTGTAAATAAAGAATAATATAATAATTATTGATTTATTTAAGTAAATTGAAGGCAAACAATCAACAATAATATGAATTTGATACTATTGATGTGTTGTAACTAATGGAACCGGACAAAAAATAATTTAGGAATATGCGCAGGATACTCATTTTGCGCACTAGAATACGAAACAGAGCGCAAAATACTCATTTGGCGCTCTAGGGTGCAAAATTGTGCGCAAAATACGCGTTGTCATGGTAATGTAAATGATGAGAAAATTAAGTAATTCGCGTATTGATATTAGTGAAAAAAAATTGACATTTTTTGACAGTTGTAGAAAAAATATATTATATATACATACATTTTTTGCAATAATTTTGAAACAGCCTGTATGTATATACATTTAAAAATATATCATAATGCTTAAAGAGTAAAGAATATTCTGTATCAAAATGTATTCAACTGTCTCAGGATATGAAATAAAAGCCTTTTAAACTTTTAAAGTACTTTTCACATATTTTATAACGTCATAAATATCTATCTATGTTTATTATTTTATCGTTGACGGCTACCCTCGCATCTTCTTATTATTCTTATTCTGTTCGCTTCCTCCACTGTACCGACAGCACACTTTAACACTATTCTTCATGACAGCTTTGGGAAACATAAAATTTAAACAACGCGTCGCATACCACTAGATTTCTGCTACGTTGTAGCGAGTTATCAGCAAAATAGGATCATTTGAACACTGAAAGTTTGTGTTTAAATTTTCAGGATAATTTTCGATGAGCGGGTTAAGTTTGCAGATTATGTAGATCGTGCAAATGTTGATATTTTCCTGTTTGGGAAACTGGATGAAACTGAAATTAATTTTCAAAGTTTGTATTTGTTTGTCAGTACTTATTAATTGTTAGCTTGGGTCAAAATAAGACCAGGAAGTAAACATAAAAGTAAACATAATGGAAAATAATCTTGAAATTAAATACAATGACCATGTTCCTATGAGTATATAACTTTCATTTAAAATTTATTACTACGTTGTTTCTTAATCGGACTGTGTATACAAAAGAAAACTAATAAAGAGTTGTACAAATTGGAACAAATAAAGTATTGTATACATTCACAACTTGATTTAAGAAGAAATTCTAATAAAAGAAGAATTGTACTCCATGCCAAAGGACTCATTTTGAATCTGTCATTTGCATTTTCAATATTTTACAGGAAAACAATAACGTATTTCGTTTGTTATTGCATTGAATTGGTTTGAATTTGACATGGCATATATTTATATTTTCATACACTTGGGATTTTCAAGTGTTTATTTATTTTGCATTAATTATAAAGCAACTAGATTCGATTTCATTGTATAGGTACTTTTTATGAAACTAAAAAAGTTACATTTACGTTCACTCAGAGCTGGTGATCAATATTTGAAGTTTATGGACCAATCCATACTATGAAAATGTCTGTGTATAGAATTCCACACTTTAAAAAATAATAATATTATTATACTATTTTATTCAACATTACCCTATTTCTAAAAATATAGGGCCCTTTTTATCTGAACCCTTTAACTATATGCAATTATATACGTTAATAATAAATTTAAGGGGTAAGGCCACTCTAGACAAGGAAAAAAAGGGTCATTTTCAAGATTTTTTTTAACAAAATCTAAACGTGCTGCTTAAGAACTGTTTTTGGATCTTTATTTAGAGCTCTTTAAACTTTATATAACAATTTTTTTAAAAGAAAATATTCAAAATTGTCGTCAGAAATTTTAAAAAATGGCGACTCCTCTCGGCGTGTAGGGAAAATCGGGCGAAAACATTCCGAGAACAGCAATAGACCTGGATCAAAAAGGGATATGTTTTCTTAATCTCTGATGTATAGTCTAAAAAACTACGGGCTGGATTTTGAAAATTTGGATTTTTTACAAAATGGCGCACGTTTGAAACAAAAGTTCATTATTCGGGAATAAATTTCTGTATAAAAACGACCATAAAAAACGAATGAAGCACTTTAAAAAAAATCCCCCGTAGTTTTTGAGTATTTTATATCTAGAATAAGAAATAAGAAGATTCAGCACGATCCATCAATTAGTATTTCAGATTTCTTTTCGCCCGATTTTGAAAATATGATTTCGAGAAAAACGCGTTTAAAGTTTCGAGTCATACATATATATATATATATATATATATATAAATACTAGTACTAATAGATATATGCTTTTTTTCCTCTGAAATACTTCCGCGCGGCATTTAAATTAATTGTCCCTTATTCCTAAGGGTTTAAGCTATAATTAAACAAATAAAAAAATAAATTTTTAAAAAATTTTAGAGTGGCCTTACCTCTTAAGAAATAAATTGAGAGAAACATTCTCACGAGGGAGAGAAACTTCCTACCTAGGGAGAGAAACATGTTTCTCTCTCTAGGGAGAAAATCAATGTTTCTCCCTCTAAAATTAGAGAAAAATAAAATAAAAATGAGGAACAGAACAAAATAGTTGAGCGAAACATTCTCACGAAGGAGAGAAACATCCTACCTAGGGAGAGAAACATAATGTTTCTCTCCTTATGGAGAAAGGCAATGTTTTTCTCTCTAAAATTAGGGAATAAGAACGTCTTTCTTGTGCACGGGTTACGAAACAATAATAAAAATAAGTAATAGAACAAAATAGTTGTTGAGTCCTTCCACCGCTTAACATTTTCAACGATTACTACATACCTCAGTAAATTTTACTTCGCCGGCCATGCGTACGCAATTCTGTCCTCTACGAGAATGCTTCTTATATAATACTACTTTACTTTACGTTGCTGTCCAACGCGACCCGATGGGTCTTCAATCCGACCTGACCCGATGGATATCCAACTCGATCCAACCTGATGGATATCCAATCTAACCCGAAGATGTATATTCTACTTGAACCAATATATACCCAACTGATCCGAAAGTTAATGTTACAAGGAATAAGTAGTATTACAATAGATACCATAAAAATTCTGCTAATATATTCTGGCCAAAACTACTATTTATTTAAATCTACTCGTATATTCATAAATTCAATGCCGTTGAGCGCATCTCAAAAGCTTGCTTAGTTTTTGAGATATAGCCTCGGAAAAGTCGTCGTTGAAAATGTTTGGAAAGTTCAACCACTCCGGTGGCTGTCTCAAAATCTAAGAAAGATATGAAGATGGTTTCAACGGCATTGAATTCCCCGTGCCCGATTTGACTTATAAGCATTTATTTTTTTTGAAACTTTTTGAAATTTTTCTAAGGGGTACCTCTTGGCGTTTTTACGATTTTCAAACAAGTTTCTCTAAAACTCTTTCTCGTACAGATATTGTAACGAAAATTTACATATATATGTATTTTGACTTGCTGAATTCAATGGTGTAATCGTCAAGTCCATATGCCTATAGTATTTAAGATAATATTCAAATACTGTTTTAGGGGAAAATTTTTTCGAAATTTTAAAAGTCGCAAAAAATTTGTTTATAAGTTAATTTAAACACGAGAAATTCATTGCCGTTGAGCGCAACTTAATAGCTTGCTTAGTTTTTGAGTTATAGCCTCGGAAAAGTCGAAAATCTGAAGTTGAAAAATGTGGTTTTTAACAGCAACAATCAGAGAAGTAACATTTTTTTTCGCTTGATTTATTTTTCACCACAATAAATACGAAATCTAAGAGCAGCTACATATTATAGTTAGTAACAAGAATGAAAAATTATATTTCTGTTTAAAATACATCAAGTTTTTGTTGTATAAAAAGCAGACGCAGAAAAAAATTGTGTGCACTTCAAGCGGAAAATACCATTCCCGCTTTTACATAGTAGGAGACCTCGACTACGTGTCGATCAACAATGCCTAAGCTCGGGCTGAAATGTATTACTTTGCACTCTAGGTAAGCACACAAATAACCAGTGTATACACCTCGTCCGTGAAATTTGTTTGGCGTACTCAAAATGTCGTGTACCTCGGATAATGTCTGCGCTGACAAGTTCATTCATCAATACGCCAAATATTCATTTCATTGAGATCTGCTATGGCAGAGTGCCATATCCAGTAATGGGTAAAATGCGTGATGATATATTTTACATTTTTTTTCTTTGTATTTGACAGTTGAACTGTAAAAATAATATAAACTACCTAAAGGGATCTTTCCCTAGGGATAAAATGTTTTATTTCTGTCCCGATTTTCGTATCGTAGAAATGGCCAATTTTTTTCTGATTGTGATAAAATATGTTTCAATTATAATAACAATAATTTCTTGTTTCAATAAGAACAGTGTTCATATGCTTCAGGCTCAATTAAGTAAATGATTTATATTAACTGTCATTTATTTAAACAATATTTGTTAACTTTTTTTACACATGAATTATCTGTTACTTTATCACAGCAATGAATGATGATCATAAGAATCAAAATATTCTAAAAGACAATAATTGCATTAAGAATGACAGAAATGAAACGTAGGTAATAGTATATTACATAATAAGTCAGGAAAGTGATGCTTTACTTGACTAAGCGGTTGTTTGAAATAAGAGGCCGTCAGGCCGAGTATTTTAATTCGCTGAGTCAAGTAAAATTTATTACCGAGCAAGTCCAAAGACCGATATGATAAAGAGTATAAAATTTTCACGGATTGGAAAAAGCAAAATAAAGTAAATAATTTGTCAGAAAATGTGCTACTTGCTTATTTTATTCATTGAATCTCCAAGTAATTTATCGATTGCAACAAATAATTTAGCTTCAAATTCGCCAGTGTCATACATAAATTTTAGTAACTTAAGCAATTGTATATTTAGTATTAACGTTATTGATAAAAATAAATAAAAATCTTATTAAATTTTTTAGTTATTTAGTTTATTTTCTTGAGTCAGGTAAAGTACTTTCCTGACTAGTCAAGAAAGTACTTTACCTGACTGTTTTGCAAATGTTTTGGTAAACGCTTACTTTCCATACTAAAATGCGTCAGGAAAGTAGGCATTTTCTTGACGATTTCAGAAAAAAGTTATTTCTTGCAGTCGCTCGTGCTTTAAAAATGCGCTCATGCGGGAACATCGTCTTCCCGCACGTAGTTTGTATAATATTTTTTGTTCGAGTACTGGTATTTAAAAAAAATACAATATGCTAATTATACACAATCTTTATCAATTGTAAACCAAGCTGCTCCAGGAACTTCGATTTCTAATTGTTAAAATTTTACTTAAATAAATAAAAATAAATATATCATCACGCCTTTTACTCATTACTGAGTGTGGCACTCTGCCTAAGCAGATCTCGGTAAGTGATATATTCCTTCGCGTGAAGTGCGGTTACCAACCGTCAAATCACGGCCCCCAAAGATGTTAGTGGAGAGGGAGCCACAGGGGTAGATTTAATTTTGTGAAAATTTTACTATATGTGTTTATAATAACAAATGTATCAATTGTGGCTCTTCTCAATCTAAAAATATTTTTTTAGTTCAAATAACAAAAGTAACCTAAAATAGATTAATTAATTTAAGCATTTTATGTTGTTATAATCTTATTTTTCCATTAATCTAAGTTGTTATATTCCACAATATGTGTTTTTTCTTATTATTTATATAGTATTAGTTGCGATTTTTGTTTGATTACAATCTGCAAGAAGTTGTATCAATGACGTCTTTAATACAGTGATTATCAAATAGTTGGCACTGATGCTGACAAATTTTAACAAATTATTCTTATTTTCCAAATTTGAATAAAGGAAAATTCAGGGAAGTTGTATTTTATAAATTAGATTTAATTATTATCAAGACAGATTTATTTTAGAATGTTTCAAAGGGCCAGTGTTTTTTTATAATTTTTACAGTCGAGTCGATCGAGAAGCACTTGTTCCAGATTAAGTGTTGCATGCGTGAAATGTCATTTCAATGTCAAATGTCAAGGCTACAAGTACAAAAAGTCTAATAACAGTGCATCTTCATAGAGTTCGCGAACTTAATTGTCAAACCTTACATACTTTCAGCCTTATTCTCGTTACCATTGTATTCGATACTTAGAAATATATATATATAAAGAAGAAATTACTCATGACCTAATTAAGAAATTTGTAATTTGCATAAAAATGTTATAGTAGAATGAACTACAAATTATTTAAAGGTATATATATACTTATTAATAACAATATATGTTTAATGTTTTTTAGGTGGATATATTGCTAAAGGTCTTAAATTCTCCAGAAAACATATATATTTTTTTTATACTGAAAATATCCAATTCAAACCACGTATATACGAATTAAAATTCAAGACAGTTAAATTAATGGATCTGGAAGATTTATAAACAATATATTAATTATATAAGACTTAGAAATATATATATAAAGAAGAAATTACTCATGACCTAATTAAGAAATTTGTAATTTGCATAAAAATGTTATAGTAGAATGAACTACAAATTATTTAAAGGTATATATATACTTATTAATAACAATATATATTTATTTTGTTATTGTTTTTTAGGTGGATATATTGCTAAAGGTCTTAAATTCTCCAGAAAACATATATCTTTTTTTTATACTGAAAATATCCAATTCAAACCACGTATATACGATGGCCAAAATTATGGAATTAAAGTTCCAATTATTGCAACATCCACCGTATTCACCAGATTTGGCCCCCAGTGACTTTTTCTTATTTCCAAACTTAAAGAAATGGCTTGGCGGACGAAGGTTTACGTCCAATGAGGAGGTCATCGCCCAAACGGAAGCCTATTTTGAGGAGCTTCCGAAATCCTACTTTTTGGACGGCTTAAAAAATTTGGGAAAACGATTAGAGAAGGGTATAGAGCTAAAAGGAGATTATGTAGAAAAATAAAAAAAAATCTACCCAAAAAAAGTGTTTTTTCTACTTTTTTCTAAGGACTTATTGAACGACCCTCGTATCTTATAAAATACGATTATTGTAAACTTTACAATAATTATGAAAATTCGTATTCACGTGACCATTGCATTGAATACGATCTTGCATAGAATGCAATATCTTATACATTACAAGAACTAGTCGAGTGTGGTATTCTAGTGACCAATTTTATAAAACTGACAATTGCATTGAATAAGATAATTGCATAAACTTATTGTAATCTCAGCAAGTACTTCGACGACTTGTTGGGCAAATTGTTTGTAGAAAAATATTAACTATAGTAGTTAAATATTAGTGGAACATGGCAAATGATGGATTTATATATATATATATATATATATATATATATATATATATATATATATATATATATATATATATATATATATATATATATAATTAACCTTATTTTTGTGGTTGAATTTCACCAATTTAAATCTACCCTTGTGGCTCCTCCTCCACTAATATCTTTGAGGGCTGTGATTTGACGGCTGGTAACCGCACTTTACGCGACAAAATATATGACATACCGGGATCTGCTTAGGCAGAGTGCCACACCCAGTAATTGGTAAAATGATATATTTATTTATTTATTTTATATTTTTGTGGTCTTTTAAAAGATAAAACTTAAGGGTTTCAAGAAGACAATTAAGGGATACTGGGTTTTACAAACCTTCTTCTTTGATGCCATGATTTTGATTACAGAGAGGTTAAAAATCAACCTTATTCTCGTGACCATTGTATTCGATACAATATCTTATAAAATACGATTATTGTAAACTTTACAATAATTATGAAAATTCGTATTCACGTGACCATTGCATTGAATACGATCTTGCATAGAATGCAATATCTTATACATTACAAGAAATAGTCGAGTGTGGTATTCTAGTGACCAATTTTATAAAACTGACAATTGCATTGAATAAGATAATTGCATAAACTTATTGTAATCTCAGCAAGTACTTCGACGACTTGTTGGGCAAATTGTTTGTAGAAAAATATTAACTATAGTAGTTAAATATTAGTGGAACATGGCAAATGATGGATTTATATATATATATATATATATATATATATATATATATATATATATATATATAATTAACCTTATTTTTGTGGTTGAATTTCACCAATTTAAATCTACCCTTGTGGCTCCTCCTCCACTAATATCTTTGAGGGCCGTGATTTGACGGCTTGTAACCGCACTTTACGCGACAAAATATATGACATACCGGGATCTGCTTAGGCAGAGTGCCACACCCAGTAATGGGTAAAATGATATATTTATTTATTTATTTTATATTTTTGTGGTCTTTTAAAAGACAAAACTTAAGGGTTGCAAGAAGACAATTAAGGGAGACTGGGTTTTACAAACCTTCTTCTTTGATGCCATGATTTTGATTACAGAGAGGTTAAAAATATCTATCAAACGTCAAAGTTCCAATATGGGATACCAACACACGTAAATGAAAAATAATTTTTATTTTCTACAATATCACATTTTTATTAAATGTTCTTTTAATTTTAAAGCATTAAGTGTAAATGTACAACAATTCAATTATTTAATATCACTTTAACATAATTTCAAACAGTTTTTTATCCATCAAAACAATTGCATTTTATGTTGGTAACAATTATTATTGCTTTCATACTTGTATAGATTACAATATCGTAATTCATACAACTTATTTTGTTGTTTACAAGGTGGTCACGAGAATACCAAATTATTACAATGTCTTAAAGTACCTTGTAATCGTAATTGTAAAGTTTATGATATTGTATTGAATACAATGGTCACAAGAATAAGGCTGTTTGTCAGTATAAAATACACCCAATAACTCACCATGTTAAAATACACCCCCCATCAGTATCACCTCTTCTACACTAACTTCCTTTACCGCAATCTATAGTCAGCCCACCGAGGACAAACAGAAACATAGCACCCTGGAGACCCGGCTTTCGCTAGGTCAGCACGGACTCCATACAGAGAGACCTCTCCAGCTACGCTGTACCGCGGCCACAGGCAACCGACACCGGCGTAAGACGCGTCGGTTGCCGCCATCAGAGATTTACAACAGCGGGATCGGATGATGTGTGGTTTACCCCTAGGTGGTATATGTTCATTTAGAGGGTGATGTAAGTGAGAGTTATGGCGGTTTTGATTTGTGGGGTGTTTTAAGAATGTTTGGTGGTGGTAACCTACTTAGGCTTAAAGATAAACAACATGATTTTTTTTAATATTAAATTTTGCACTGAAAGTTTTTTTCCTATAACACATATTTAAACTAGAGATGGACGAATATCAAATTTCTCGAATTCGAATATCGAATACGAATATTAATCAGATCTCGAATATTCGAGGTACTCGAATATTCGAATACTCCAAAAAGTTAATTTATTTATTATTAATAATTATTTAATTATGTCCTTTTCATTATTTGAATGAAATTGTTAAGATAAAATAAAATTAAAACAAAAAGTACAAACAAAAAAGAAAAAGACGAAAACTTCAAATTTCAGGTGAAACGTACGGGCTGATGTTGGCGAAAAACAAATTTGAAATATGGTACGTCTTCATGGTTTTGAAACAAAATATCTTTGTTATTAATAACTTCAAAGTATTGTAATAGCTTTAAGTATATGTACAAATGATAAAGAAAAACATAGTCAAAAATTGAGGTCAACATATGATGCGATATTCGAGGTATTCGAATGTTCGCTATACTGACGTTAATATTCGAAAATCCCGAATATCGAATAATGTCAATATTCGCGGCATTCGACTATTCGCGGATGATATTCGCCCATCTCTAATTTAAACCCACTTTTTGTCAAAATTCGATTATGTATACCTATTTTTAAGAACTTTAAACAGGCACATCAAATCTATTTCTTAGGCGCGTTTTATTTTATTCTAATTCAACTATTTCGCATAGTTAATAGCTGACAACGTTTTATACAACAGGGCCCATATCTTTTTAAAAACATGTGCAATATTTCCTTTTCAATATACTATATCAACTTGATTTTAAAATAAGAAGCGGGAAAGTAACACATTTTTCACTTGATTTATTTGTTATTACAACAGATACAAAATTAAAGAGTAGCTACAAAGTAAAAACAATAATTTAAATAGTTATTTTTGTATTAGGTGCGCGAAATGAGTATTTTTTGCTGTGCATGAGAATGTCCAGAGCTGGACTTATATAAAGTAAACACTTGGCTATGTTTTACAAAATTCAGCCTCCAAGTCACCTTATGAGGGCATCGTCAGAGGCCGGCCAGCACAGTTAGTAACCATAGACGCGTTTCGTATGGCGAAGGATGATTTTAATATAATGAAAATTAATTTGAAGATATAGTACATATTTCTATGTATGTTTGAAATATTACATATTTACTAACTAATGCTTAATTGTAAACTAACATAAGGTAGTATTTTAATAGATTTATAAAAAGAGTTTGACCCCGACGTGATTTGAACACGCAACCTTCTGATCTGGAGTCAGACGCGCTACCGTTGCGCCACGGAGTCGATACAAACATTGATCTAATTTTTAGATTCGATTTTACAAAAAATATAAATTAATATTGAACCATTCTACCTTGACCGCTATAGACATTCACTTAACATGCAGGCTAGCGACCGCGACGCCGGAACATAGAACTTTAACATGTAAAAATAAATAAATATATCATCACGCCTTTTACCCATCCCTGGGTGTGGCACTCAGCCTAAGCAGATCTCGGTAAGTGATATATTTTTTCGCGTGAAGTGCGGTTACCAGCCGTTAAATCACGGCCTCCAAAGATTAGTGGAGGAGGAGCCACAGGGGTAGATTTTTCAAATTGGTGAAAATTGTTTGTCGGCTGTGGGGATCGAACCAAGGTTCTCAAGAACCACAGGCAGACTCGATACCACTGAGCCACCTACTACTTTAACATGTAAAATCATATTTTGTAATTTCCTGCTTCCCTTATTATTTTACAGAAAACAGCTTCAAATAAATGTTGTAGAGCATAAAAGTCTACATTAAAATCAATAAACAGAATTAATTTTGTATGCTTTATAACGGCAGAAATTAAATTGAAAATGTTGAAAATTAACTTCAAAATAGGGATAACCTTGGAAAAAAATATTGTCACAAGAAAAAAATAATTTTTATAATAAATTACAGTAAAAAAAGTATCAATTAGTGCCATGAAAAACAAAGATAGATATAATGGGCATGTCTGAGCTTACTACAATCTGTGACATTTTCCATTGTTAATAGATAATTTCTCAATTGTGATCAATAATAATAATATATCATCACGTCTTTTGTCCATTACTGGGTGCGGCACTCTGCCGAAGCAGATTTCTTCGCGTGAAGTGCGGATACCAGCCATGAAATCACGGCCCCCAAAGATGTTAGTAGAGAGGGAGCCACACGAGTAGATTTAATTTGGTGAAAATGATTTGTCGCCTGTGGGGATCGATCCAGGGTTCTCAAGATCCACAGGCCGACGCGATACCACTTAGCCACCTATTCCATAATAATTAGAGATGGGCGAATATCATCCGCGAATAGTCGAATGCCGCGAATATTGACATTATTCGATATCCGAAATTTTCGAATATTAAAGTCAGTATAGCGAACATTCGAATACCTCGAATATCGCGTCATATGTTGACATCAATTTTTGAATATGTTTTTCTTTATCATTTGTACATAAACTTAAAACTATAACAATACTTTGAAGTTATTAATAACAAAGATATTTTGTTTCAAAACCATGAAGACGTACCATATTTCAAATTTGTTTTTCGCCAACATCAGCCCGTACATTTCACCGTAAATTTCGTCTTTTTCTTTTTTGTTTGTATTTTTTGTTTTAATTTTATTTTATCTTAACAATTTCATTCAAATAATGAAAAGGACATAATTAAATAATTATGAATAATAAATAAATAAACTTTTTGGAGTATTCGAATATTCGAGTACCTTGAATATTCGAGATCTGATTAATATTCGTATTCGATATTCGAATGCGAGAAATTTGATATTCGCCCATCTCTAATAATAATAATTGATTTAAAATTTATTATTTTCAATCCATTTGATTCTTGTAACATTTAAACCGTATGGCTTTCACTAACCATCATATACGTTGCTTGTTAGAAATATATTTTAGAAACTGTGAAAAAATTGATGGTCCTTCTAAAATGAACAATCGGTGACATTCTTTCGTTATCAATTATAAATAAAAATAAATATATCATCACGCCTTTTACCCATTGCTGGGTGTGGCACTCTGCCGTAGCAAATCTCGGGAAGTAATAATAATAATAAATTTATTGGTCACATATTTAGATACAATTTATGACAAGTCGGGCAGAACATAATAAAATAAAATTAGACAGCAAGAGCTGTAAAAATAAAAATTAAAGATACAGAGCATTACTTGAGCAATTCAAAAATTCTTTTAGAGAGTAGAAGCAATATTCTTGCAAAAAATGTTTCATTTTTAATTTAAATGTTTTAGTATCCAATGTAGTTAACGAGATTGGTAAATGATTAAATAGATCTAGGTTTACTGAATTTCTAGCTGAAGCCTCAAATTGAAAACGATTTTTTCGTAAGACATTGACAGATCTCGTATTGTATATATTTCTTTGCGTGCAGTGCGGTTACCAACCGTCAAATCACGGCACCGAAAGATGTTAGAGGAGGGGGAGCCACAGGGATAGATTTAAATTGGTAAAAATTGTTTGTCCAACCAGGGTTCTCAACATCCACAGGCCGACTCGATACCACTGAGCCTCCTACCCCAATTATGATAGATAATAGATAATTACCTAATTAATTTCAGACATATTTTTTTTCACCATTTTTAAAATCACTTATTACCACAATAAGTACGATTTGTAAACATACGTTTTACTTTGTCTTAATATCAAGTGAGTTAAAATACATGTGGTATTTTTAAATTTGATGATAGGTATTAATTTCGAATATACATGTAACTATATAATTTCTCGATGTCGAATTTAAAAACTAGATCCATTTATATCGACGCCAATAGTCATTCATGTTTCAAGAACTTTAAGAGAATGTTCTACAGGTATAACATTCAAGTATACCGCAGTATATTATTAATTTCTAATGTAATTTCTTGTGTCAAGTACAAAAACTAGATCAATGTTTGTATCGACTCCGTGGCGCAACGGTAGCGCGTCTGACTCCAGATCAGAAGGTTGCGTGTTCAAATCACGTCGGGGTCAAAATGTTTTAAATATTTTGCACCCATGTACATTTACACGGCCTCTACAAAATCAGTTAAACTCTTTGTCCAACAATATCAATTTAAAATAGATTTAATTCAATTTAAATCATAATCAAAAATGTTTTTGTTTGAATTCACTCCTTTGCTGAAAGTTGATGATAGGTATTAATTTCGAATATACAAGTATTCTATTTTAAACTCAAGGGATCGGCATAAAACGATTAAACGTCCTTGTCTCTACAATGAAATCTATTAGTGCGGCTACCACAAATCGCTTAACAATGATCACAACAGGTAATTTTTTAAAGGTCGTATTCAGCCTAAAATTATTCTTGTTTTTCCTATGATTGACCATTTAAAAATACCGGCGAATGGGGCTGTACAACCCTGTGCGAACCTTGTGAAATCAGTTATAACGGGTCATATTTTGAGGTCCTTTGTAAACGTAATTGCGGTGTATTTAATCGTTTTATGCCGATCCCTCCAGTTTAAAATGAAAATAGTATAACTATTTATATAGTTTCTTGATGTCGAATTTAACTGAGAAGAATATATTTTTCATAAATCATGAACTTAGAGGCATAAACATAAATTTTCTTACAAACCCACAGTGATTAATAAATCAAACAAAAACTGTCTTAGGTAGTACAGCTATGGGCACCTCTTCTCTACGACCCCTAATATTTACTGAAAATAAAATTATAAAACATGTTCAAAAACCTAGTTTCCCAAATAAAAAACTTAAAATCCATCATCTCTTCCCGCGTGCTAAGATATCCACTATCGTCTTCAAATGGCGGTAGTAAACTTCGTTGCTCCTTTTTCCTTGAACCCCATTAATTCTACCCCGTCCCCTGCCACACATGCTCAATACGTGACGTTCATACATAACGCTGATGCATAATGTACGATAATTAAATTTATGAAACATTATATATGTATGTGCATTAACTAATGAAATGTTGTAGTGAACAAGGGGATGATACTATGCTATCATTTTGTGTTGTTTTGTTGGTATCATTGTGCAGTGAATATTATGTAAATATTAATTTGGATGAGAGTTTCAGGAATGCGGAATTGTTTCTGAATGAGAATTTGCTTTGTGTAATTATCTTAGCCGATTTAATTAAGTTTGGACTTTAAATCGTTTAGGATATACCTACACTTTTATATATTTAAATAGGGTAGTTTTTATTTATTTGTTTTTTAATTATGGTTACAGTACAGCTTATAGTGGAATCTGAACCACTTATATAAGCCAGCGATATGGCACCGGCAAATTAATGAAATTTCAAACTTAAAAATTGTATTATTTACCAGTACTATTTTATGCACAGTAATTCAAAACGATTGACCCTCACGTGACTTGAAAAACATCGCATGATTGTCAAAGCTGTTTTCTACGTAATTTAATTCATATTAAAAAAAAAGTATAAATTAAACACTTGGCTAGGTTTCACAAAATTCAGCCTCCAAGTCACCTTATGAGGGCATCGTCAGAGGCTGGCCAGCACAGTTAGTAACCATAGACGCGTTTCGCTCTTATTAGAGCTCATCAGTATGGTATAACTCACTTCTCCACCTAGACCATAGTTCACGTGGAGAAGCTGGTGAAGAAGAACTGTGCCAGCAGAGAATAAGATCTCTAAAAATAGGTAAGATGACATGAGAAGTTTTGTGGCCTCTGACGATGCCCTCATAAGGTGACTTGGAGCCTTGGAGGTTGAATTTTGTGAAACCTAGCCAAGTGTTTAATTTATACTTTTTATTAACCTAGTTTCACCAAGTGTTGGATGACAATTAATTTTGTCTTTGTTGTTATTTTAATTCATATTAGTTATTTTGTTTTATTTTTATGTAAAATTTGAATTATGCAAATTAGGAGAAGTATTTGTAAATCTTACTATCTTAAAAATTATCTGGAACAATAGAAATGTTTATATAAAAAGACTTGATCAATATTGTACCGACCACTGAAATCGTTGGAAAAATTTGGAAACGTTTGTTGTCCCATTTTGACTTGGACACCACCTTGACATTCCAAACTTTGTATATGAGGTGATACCCAAAAGTTCCCGAACTCATGTTATTTTAAAAGCTGTATTTATAAAATATCAAACCAACAAAATATCTCCTTCAAAATAATCCCCACCTACAATTATGCACACTTCTTTCCACTGTTAATAATTATTTACATTGCAAGACATTTATACAGAAATTTACAGGCGAGCATAGAAAGCTGGCGCTCGCTTGTTATCTGTGTGAGCCTGTAAATTTCAGATAACGATCGAGCATTGTACAATGTTTTATGTGCATTTGAATCGCAATAAATGTATATTTAATCAAATTAATTGCAATAGTATAACGTAATAACTAAAATGTTCAATCAAGGTAGACTTTGAAAATCTGACAGATTAATCAAAAGATATTTAAGTATCAAACGTTTCAAATTAGATATGTTGTCATGATAACCAATGTCAACAGTTCGTTATAATTTTGTACACGGACTAGCCCGTTAAAAGTCTCTTAACCCCTAGAGACACAGCTAAATAAACAGTTCTTTACAAGTACCCATAAATACACTTTTTGTAATAATTTTTTTCAATAGTGCTTAGGATCCGCTGTGTTATAGTTTAAATTTTCTATATAGTCTCAAATCTCTTACCTTTCAGCTTGGTTTTCATTTTTGGGCGACGAAAAAGTCGCAAGGAGCAAAGTCTAGTGAGTAAGGGAGATTTTTGCGTGGATGTCAAAAATTCGCGGACAACCAGAGATATGTGAGCTGGTGCATTGTAGTGGTGGAAATGCCAATTTTTGCTTGCTTAAACTTCAAGGCATTTTATCCTCAAATTTTTCCTTAAATGCCCAAGACGCCTCCACGTAGAAGTTACCCGTTACTGTTGTATCCCTTGGTACAAATTCAAGATTCAAACTATATCTCAGTAGGTCATAAGTAAAGCCCGGATATTTAGGCTTTTAAAAACAACCAAATAAGCAGGCATATAGGCCGGTAATTACTCTAAAATAGGCGGAATTTTAGGCAGCCTAAATGTAAATAATTTGTTTAAAAAAAAATAAACGATTCCATTTTCTAATATTGGTACTCGTATCTACTATTCCTTAGAAAAAAATAATCATTTTAAACAAAAATTAACGCAATCTGAAAAATAATAATGTAGGGTTCTCAATTTATTAACTATTATGCAAATTCAAATTATGTAGTATACTTTAATTCACAAAATATTACGAGCAATTGTTCAATGCAATTTTCGGAAAGGGACTGTCTTTGGTCTGTCAGAACTTGCTTGTAAGTTGAAAACTTCGTTCGACATCACACAATGTGACCGGGGCTTTCTTATATTTAGCCATATCGTTTAAAGTTACCTCAGCTCCATTGATTAATGGCAAAGACACAATTGAATTGCCACGTAAAATTTTGACTAAAAAACGTTTTTTCTTTCAGCATTTTAAATTCACACACAAAAACTTGATTAAAGTAAGTACTTTAAATATTATATATTAGGTTGAAACACTGTCGAGTGCTGAATTAGTCAACGAAGTAGATGATAAACCTTGTCTGCTCAATAAAAGTTAGAATATGCAACAAAAATAGGCAAAATAGGCTGTATAAGGTAAAATAGGCACAATAACCAAAATATAGAAAAAATAGGCTCTAAGGCACGAAAAAAAAACCTTCCATTACACGTAAACATATTACCTATGTAAAGAAAAACAAAATTGCCTGAAGTATATTAAAATTTTAATCTAGGCAATTGCCTAAAAATCCGGGCTTTAGTCATAAGCACTATTGAAACAAGTGAAAACAAATGGGACAAGTACATAATTGTAAATGGAGATTATTTTGTTAGTTTCAAGATTTAAAACAATGAGGTCGGAAACTTTTGGGTAGCACGTAGACGTGGATCAACCCTACACTTAATTCTTTTAATATTCCTCTCATACCTACTAGTAAAATGCACCACTATATTCCTCATTCATACAAGTGGTAACTCTGCAGAAGATGGACGATGATTTATTACTAGCTGGAAGCAATTAAGCAAATACTTAATCCCGCCCCTTTAAATCCTAATATCTCAATATGTATATAACCATAAGCACATATAACACACAGATTTCTACATCCAAAGAGACGATATTTGTTCTACCGATGTAAAGCTCAGCTCAAACATCAAAGCCACTCTATAAATCAAATAAGTAGGCAGGCTGCAAACAGATAGTTAACGCGGATTTAAGTAATTAGTTAAATACTAACTTTACAAGGTATTGCCGTGCAAAGAGCAAACGGGATACGATCTTATAGACAAGGAAGGATGAAGTATGAGAGACAAGGAGGTGCATGAGTTTCTCAATCAAATGTTAAGTAGAGTTATGAAGATTTAATTCCGGTATAACTCCGGTAATCGGATACTGGAAGCGTGAACGGATAATTTGGTAACCTTGCTAATATCTAAATAAATAAAATAAATATATCTCTGCCAAAACAGATCTCGGTAAGTGATATATTTCTTCGCGTGAAGTGCGGTTAATTTCTGTTTAAAACATATTCTAGATTGAATCATTAAATGATGAATTAGATTTTGATTTAAGTGAATGTATGTATGTATACAGGGTGTAACAGCGAAACCAACCACCGCCTATATTTTCTTTATTATAACAGTTACAAAAAAATATTATAAAGCAAAGTTGTAGAAGACCAAGGGGGACATCTGGTTAAAGAATAAAATAATTTTTTAAACCAGTGGTTCTCAAGCTACAACACAAAGTTATATTTTTTCAAATAGGAATATACATATTTTTTAGGCTTATTCGATAGAGTATTTTTTTCTGAATTCAACTATGTAATCATTTTATATCCTTACATAACAAAAATATTGAGAAAATTCAATTTAAAGTTTACTCGGTTAATCAGTTGCTCGGCCGCTTGATGCTTCAAATTTACAATCAATTTATAGGGTAGGTGGCTCAGTGACATCAAGTCCGCTTGTGGATTTGAGAACCCGGGTTCGATTCCCACAGCCAACAAACAATTTTCACCTATTTAAATCTACCCCTGTAGCTCTCCCTCTACCAATATATTTGGGGCCGTAATTTGACGACTGGTAACCGCACTTCACGCGAAGAAATATATCCCTACGTATTAACTTCTTGTCTGAATTGAATACAGGGACTCGATATTCCCGTTTTGGTGAAACTATAATCAAATACCGAAACCGATATTTTTATTTTGAACTATGGAAACCGAAAAAAGAAATGAAAATTTAATTGATTCTGTAACCGAAAATTTAACCAAACCGATAGTATTTCGGTTCTAAAACCATAAATTTAAAGCGGTATAAATAACATACGGAACCGTAAATAATAAGAATAGGAAGAAGAATATAAGTTATTAGTTTTTATATTTTTATAAAGTTGCAATCTTTACAGTCGTAATAGAATTGGTAATACTGGATATGAGTGGTGGTGTGAAAGTAAAATCGACATTATTGTGTACGTAGGAATTATGTTTGAAGATTACAGGAAACAAAAATACAAATAAATTTAGAAACTCTGCAAATTATATTTTTTTAAATATTATATTTATATTAATGGAGTAGGTGGCTCAGTGGTATCGAGTCGGCCTGTGGATCTTGAGAACCCTGGTTCGATTGCCACAGCCGACAAACAATTTTCACCAATTTAAATTTACCCCTGTGGCTCCCCCTCCACTAACATCTTTGGGGGCCGTGATTTGACTGATGGTAACCGCACTTCATGCGAAAACAATATATCACTTACCGAGATCTGCTTAGGCAGAGTGCCACATCAAGTAATGGATAAAAGGCGTAATGATGATTATATATATTTATTTTGAAATTTGAAATGTGTTTATTTATTTTGAAATTTGAAATGTGTTTATTTTTAATCAAAACCATAAATACCGTAAACGAAAAATCCTAAAACCGTAACAAAACCGAAACTTATATAAATTTTTAAAAACCACAAACGATAAACGAAACTTTACTAATATAAAAACCGTTAACCGTAACCGAACCCTAAAATTTTTCGATTCGAATCCCTGATTGAAGAAAGAACATTTTACAAAGTAATGAAAATATAATTCAAAATTATGAATTTTGAGCTAATTGACGAATTTTAAATACTGATAATGATTTTTAAGGATTGACATGCAAAATTGTCAATTTTCCGATTGAAAAATATTTGATGGGGTAGGTGACTCAGTGGTATCGAGTCGACCTGTGGATCTTGATAATCCTGGATCGATCCCCACAGTCGACAATTTTCACCAATTTAAAAAATCTACCCCTGTGGCTCCTCCACCACTAATATCTTTGGAGGCCGTGATTTGTCGGCTGGTAACCGCACTTCACGCGAAAAAATATATCACTTACCGAGATCTGCTTAGGCAGAGTGCCACACCCAGTGATGGGTAAAAGGCGTGATGACATATTTATATTTATTTTATTTTTAAAAATATTTTTACTAAAACTCTTTTAAATCATACCGTGTTTGTTATCATAAGATAAATCGTTTAAAGGGGCTCGCATACAAAATGAAAAAAAAATTGTCAACTATTTTACGTTTGTGAATACTGTATCAGTGTCCGTGGAGTCTAGAGTGAAAGTCGACTTGATTACTATTTAATTATTATTCAATATTTCATTCATATTTCACGAACTTTTAAGAGAATGTTCTACAGGTATAACATTCAAGTATACCGCAGTATGTTATTAATTTCTAATGTAATTTCTTGTATCAAGTTTAAAAACTAAATCAATGTTTGTATCGACTCCGTGGCGCAACGGTAGCGCGTCTGACTCCAGATCAGAAGGTTGCGTGTTCAAATCACGTCGGGGTCAAAGTGTTTTTACAAATTTACTAAAATTACTGTTACAACCCTGTCTTGTACAATACAGTAACAAAACTCAATTTATCACGTGGATTACTTTTACTAAATACATAATTTGCGAAATTGCCTGATTTTTTCATCATTACCATGACAGCGCGTAATTTGCACACTGTTTTGCACCCTAGTACGCAAAATAATTATTTCGCGCATGCACTCAAATTATTATTTTTTCACGTTTCATTGGGGTAGGTGGCTCAGTGATATCGAGTCGGCCTGTGGATCTTGAGAACCCTGGTTCGATCCTCACAGCCGACAAACAATTTTCATCAATTTAAATCTACCCCTGTGGCTCCCTCACCACTAACATCTTTGAGGGCCGTGATTTGACGGCTGGTAACCACATTTCACGTTAAGAAATATATCATTTACTGGGATCTGCTTACAGCAGAGTGCCACACCCAGTAATGGGTAAAAGGCGTGATGATATATTTATTATTTATTTGCTTATTAATTACAACACATATTCATATTATTATTATGGGGTAGGTGGCTCAGTGGTATCGAGTCGGCCTGTGGATCTTAAGAACCCTAGTTCGATCCCCACAGCCGATAAACAATTTTCATCAATTTAAATCTACCCCTGTGGCTCCCCCTTCACTAACATCTTTGAGGGCCGTGATTTGACGGCTGGTAACCACACTTCACATTAAGAAATATATCACTTACCGAGAGCTGCTTACAGCAGAGTGCCACACCCAGTAATGGGTAAAAGGCGTGATGATATATTTATTATTTATTTGCTTATTAATTACAACACATATTCATATTATTATTATGGGGTAGGTGGCTCAGTGGTATCGAGTCGGCCTGTGGATCTTGAGAACCCTAGTTCGATCCCCACAGCCGATAAACAATTTTCATCAATTTAAATCTACCCATGTGGCTCCCCCTTTACTAACATCTTTGAGGGCCGTGATTTGACGGCTGGTAACCACACTTCACATTAAGAAATATATCACTTACTGACTGCTGGTAATTGCACATCACGCGAAGAAATATATCACTTACCGAGAGCTGCGTAGGCAGAGTGCTGCACTCAGTGATGGGCAAAAGGCGTGATGATATATTTATTTATTTATATTCATATTATTTTTAAACTTTTCTTCTGTTTATTTGAATAAATCAATAATTATTGTATTATTCTTTTTTCACAGTTGTAGAAAAAATATTGTTTGTATTTGCGGGCGAATTTCTTGATTTGTTAAAAGTGACATTCTCAAGCGCAACAAAAAATCTGATGTGGACACCACATGACTTCCTTGTACACGTATTAAACTATAGATATTTTTTTAATTGCACATATTTGACATTAAATCTTTTATTTTTTATTCTAATCCATAGCAAACTTATTTTTGTTTGAAATCAAAAAATATATAATATTTAAATTTAGATATCTCGTTTATGCAAAAAGCTAATTTAAAAATTCTTAATGGGCTAGACGCAGAATTTAATTCTCTAAAACTTTTATTTGCAGCATTCATTTCTAAAATTAAAATAATACAATTTTTTTTAAGGAAAAATGTTAGCGGCTTCATGTAATGTGCCACTTCCGGTTAGTCTATTTGAACCAAAATCTATTATGTTATTTCCATTGATATAGTAGTCTTATATACCAAATTTGGAAAGTTTTAAATTATATTTGAATATAGTTTTTCATGAAAATCTATTATAGGCTTCAAGTAAAGTACCACTTCCGGTAGTTGTATAATGACCAAAAAGGGAGGTGCACAACTAGATGTTATAACAGTCCTAAATATAAAATTTAAATTTTCTACGGCTTACCGTTTTTGAGTTATGCGAGATACATACGTACGTACGTACAGACGGCATAACGAAATTAGTCAAAATGGATTCAGGGAGGGCCAAAATACCTATTTCCGTTGAAATTTCAGAACCGAAAATTTTCGCGATTACAATACTTCCTTTACTGCGTACAAGTAAGTAAAAACAGTCATTTCGCGTACTTAATACAAAAATAACTATTATTTTTGATAAATAAATGAATGTGACTTGTATTGTTTAAAACAAATAAATAACTAGCATCTAACTTCAATCCACAATGAACAAAAGCGACTACCTCCTACTGAATAATTAAAACTAACCCTCCCATCTAATTTCCACCCTTACTCTGTACTCAAACCCGCCCTCATACACTGCGTTGAAAGGTAACACAACGCTGTACCTCCGGTTGACATTTACGCAGTGAAATGGCGTGTTGGGCTGCAGAACAAGCGTGATATATGTAAGTTGTGGAAGGTTAAGAGTACGACACCGACAATTAGCACCTTACTAAACTGCGCATTAAAACAGCCACGGAAACAGATGGCGTTAGTGTTGCACCGGAATGCAGTTGTGTTTGTTTGCAGAGTGGAGAATGTACAAGATGCAATTGTGTGCGGTTTTCAAGATGTTTTGAGTTTGTTGCTTGACATTTGGCGAGAATGCAAGTGTGTAGAACAAGTTTGGAGAGAACTAGCTTGAAGTCTGCAGTATTTTGTATAAAGTTTTAATAAAATATGGTTTAGTTTAGGTAACTAGATGGAAATTTGTAAGTTGGTACAATTGTGCAATAGAAGGTATGAGAGTTATGACTCCGGTTAACCTGGTGCATCTTGGTTAGGGGTTTTCTGATATATTTTAGTGTTTCCAAAAATACTCAATAATTATATCACAAGTGCAAGGCAAATACCTGAATATTTTCTCGAGTGCACGAATGTGCACGAGCGAAAATATTCTGATTGTATTTGACTTGCACGAGTGGTATATTGGTAGAATATTTCCCGAGAAAAAGTTCACAGTCGATATTTTAAATTATTTTTATTATAATTTAATATTTATTTAAACTGTCATATAAACGTCAGTTGTCAGATCATAACACTTGATAAACGTTCAATGCAATTTTAGATAAAAAATATATATTTATCAAGTGGTGTAAGCAATAAAACAATTTTCTTAGAAACGTTATTAAACAAATGTAAATTTTTCATTAGTGTTGTCAAATTGGCATATTCGAGTATTGCACTTGTGCAAATATCCGGATATTGCACTTGTGCAAAATATTCACTGATATTCGATTGTGATTGGTCGAAATTTAAAAAATACTGTAACCTGATTGGTTGAAATTTTTCGAGTGAAATATTCATAGGTATGGCAATAAACTGAATTTGATCGATTTAGATACAATTGATATCTAACAAATTAAGTAATTATTAAATTTTTTAATGGAACCATATATCTATTAGTAATATATTGCTGACACTGGGTCCAAAAGCGAAAAGGGAAAGAGAGTGAGATATATGCTATTTTATCTTTTTTCCCTACTTGCTTCAAAATGCGCATGCCCGTAATACTGGAGTACGATTGGCTGACGTCAATTTCTAGCATGTTCAAATCTAGCGCCACATTTTAAATTTTAGCAATTGAAGGTCATATCGACTAATATAGCAGTACATATTAAATTATTGATTCATATTTTGTCCATAAGTTACATATTGCCTTGTTTTTAGGAAAACTGTGAACAAAATTATTCACATGTAAACAAAAATATTTAACATTTCGATTTTTAAATCATTTAACCATCTACACTAACTTGAGGAGATTTTGAAAAACACAAATAACAACTGACTGGCATAATAATAACGAAGAAGATAGTCTTTACACAAACAAATGTAGCAAACAGACTAATTCAAATTCACAGAGCTCGCCATATTTGCAATGTCTATCCCACTTCGTTATTAGCCAATAATATTCCAGTATTATGGGCATGCGCATTTTGAAGCAAGTATGGATAAAGGTAAGATAGCATATATCTCACTCTCTTTCCTTTTTCGTTTGCTGGTATAGGGCATCAGCAATACATTACTAGTATATATATGAATGGAAGCAGTACTTCAAATTAGCTTAATTAAAACGCATAATATTACTTTCAGTATTTTAACGATGCAAAGCGCTATGATATACTTAATTAATTATTAAACAATAATAAAAAAGTAATTAAGAATTTTAAAAAGCAACTCAACTACTAGTAAGCCAGCGCTAAACTTGAACTGCATTTTGGAAAGCAGCAACAAAGTGTGGTAGAATGCCACGTTAAAAAAGTCACCCAACACTGATTTTACTTTGAAATCGGAGAGACCTCTGGAAGTTAAACTTTTTTGTATATCGTGGCGTCGGCTGATTTGCATTGCACTATGTCTTTCATTTAAGGTATAAGCAGGTCAGTCCAGCTCTTGCCAGAAACTGGGCGGAGTGTAGTGTATTGTCTTGTCTTTATGTCTAGGGTGCATGGTCCGGCCTGACGATTCTGTTCGGATATTGAATAATTATTATTCAATACTTAGCAGAATGTAAATAAACCAGGATTGGCTCTAGGGCCTGCCATGTATCTCTAACAGAACAGAACAGAACAGAAGAATAATAAAAATAATTAAGTAACCTTTGCAATCAAACATTTTGTATTTGATATTAAAAAAGATAGTACAATATAATATTAACAAAATCATTTAACATAAATAAATAAATATATCATCACGCCTTTTTCCCATTACTGAGTGTGGCATTCTGCTGTAGCAGATCTAGGTTAGTGATATATGTATACACGTGAAGTACGGTTAAAGATTTTAGTGGAGTAAAAGCAACAAGGCTAATTTTAATGTGGTGAAAAGTTTGTCGACTGCGGAAATCGAACCAGGGTTCTCGAATTCACATACCATCACGATACTATTGTGTCATAATTATTTATTAATAAAAATATGAATAGTTTTATTATAGGACTATAATGAATAAGAACTATTTTAAAGAGAAATAAAAAATCTTAAAAATATATAGGGATGTGCATATTATTACGCGAAAATGGAACATCCCGTAGAAAAAGTTGTACTGCAAATATATTAAAAAATTTCGTAATATTGAAAATAATCTAGTAAAAAATAATAGAGACAAATGGACAACCCTGTATATCAGAATCTACAACAATTTTGTTATACAACTATTATCATTCACTTAAAAGGCCGTTTATTAAAGTTAGGATAAAGTGACAAATACCTCATCTGTCAGATATGTCTATTAAATAAAAAATAAATATTTCATCACGTCTTTTACCCATTATTGAATGTGGCACTCTGCCGTAGCAGATCTCGGTAAGTGATATATTTATCCGCCAAAGATGTTAGTGGAGAGGCAGCCACAGGGGTAGATTTAAATTGTTAAAAATAGTTTGTCGGCTGTGGGAATCGAACCAGGGTTCTCAAGATCCACAGGCCGACTCGATACCACTGAGCCACCTACGCCATATAATTATTCATTTCCTTGATAAATAAATTATCTGCTCCTTATCTTTGCAAAGATAAATGAGCTCTGAGTCATGTAGGCTAAATGAAGTAACATGTAAGAAAAAATTGGAGGCATTACCCTCGAATGCACCCTTCTATTTACAACATTTATTTGTTACAGTAGGTTAGAGTCAAAGATAAAACTCAAGAAACACGGCACAACATAAGTTTGAAAAACGTTTCGTTTCCTTTTAAAACGAATTTATCATTACACATCATTTCCTACCTATGTTTCCGTTTTTCAGCACGCCATTTCAGAATTTATGTTTAACATTAGCAGAAAATAAATTGGCATTTTTTGATGTTGGCAAAAATCGAACGGAAGACGGAATCCAACTTCTTTCGTAATAAATCATACGTATTTAACCATGACCCGAATCCATTAATGCCAACATTAAAATTTCATTCCCCCTGCTACCTCACTGATGCATCCTTGCTATTCAAAATGGCGGGATAAATTATTTATGTTTTTGTTAATGCAGCTTTTGAATTTTTCATTACCTGTCAATTAGGGATAATTATGAATTATTCATGTTTCTGGAATAATTATAATATTGCCTAAAGATAAAAGCTTTTTTGGATGTAGTACCAATAATTTTATTTTAAAATATAATATGTAATTAATTAGTAATGTCATGTCAAATCAGATGAGAATTAGGTTAACAATGAGTTTGACAGTACAATAATAGTTATTTGTATACTAAGGGTTGAAACGATTTATTTGCGGACTAATCCACTAAGAGGGCATTTAAATTTTTAAATAAAAATGCGCTTATAATCAGTTTTGTGTTTATACAATTTTTGAATATAAATAACCAGGAAAACAATACAAACAAAATAAAAATGTAAACAAATGACATTTGTAGATCGCAATATTTATTCTACGATTTCTATAAAAAGCTAACAATTACACTGTTATTTGTTATCGTAAAGTTGACGTTTTCTGTGGAACAATCGAAAAATAACTTTGTCGCGCGTTTTCAAAAAGATATTGATGCATGTTTACTGCAATAGTTACCAGGGTTACAAACAAAACAGAAACTTGTCATATTGACAAAACGAATTTATTTTCAGTACGTATATGTTTTTTCGTAACACATGCACAAGAAACACTGCTTTTCTCATTATGTTTCTCACCCTAGGTAGGATGTTTCTCTCCCTAGGTAGCATGTTTCTCTCCCTAGGGACATGTTTCTCTCCCTAGGGACTACGATTATTAGCTGTTTGCGGCGTTTCCTAGGTAACTAGTTACGCAACCCATATTTGACATTTCTCCCGATAAGACAGTAATTTTTGTGCACTTGTTACGAAAAGTATAATATGCTTCACGGGAGGGCGCGATTATATAATAATCGCTTGTTTCCCTCCATTGATGCATAACATACTATTTAATAATTTGAAGAAATTAAAAGAAATATTTGACTTACATATTCAGTCAGTATTTTATGTTGCTAAGTAACTAGACACACACGTTTCTTTCATTACCTGCCTAGGCAGACAATTTGTTATTTTCCTGACTAGGCATGCAAAGCAAAGTTTTCCTGAGTCTTAAAGGTCAGACAAATGTTTATTTTCCTGTCAGTTTCAGGTAAAAAAAAATTAAATACTTGTGTTGACAGTTACTATAAAACCAACCATAAATAGGAGATGGAAACAATAGCCAATTTTCCATACGCATATGAATGAAAATATGCCTTCTTTCAATTAAAATCGTTTTTTTTTCATCGCTAAACCCGAAATCAAACCGAACCCATTTATCTACAGTTTCCGATCCCTGTTCAAAATTAATAACTAATAATATCTAATATACAATACAGCAGACTTAATAATGATAATTTTACAGGGAGATACTTCCTTCATTCCTCATCTTTTTGCATCATTTTCAGTTTTTACTATACAGTGTGTAACTGCAATTGTGTTAAATGTATTTTTAAACAAGCGCAGCGATGCTGCCTTCATTTCTTATAGATTCGTTGTTAGAGAAGTGGGCGTAAGTGAAGATTTACGAAACAGGTGTACAGGAGCGAATGGATGAATGTTTGTTGCGTGTTGATGGATTTTGGTTGTGAGAAAAGAAAGAGTTTGTATAGAGGAAGTGTTAATGTGGTCGAATCGAGTATCGTGTGTCAGGATGAGAATGTTGACGGGTTCGTGCTACCCCATTTAATGGGATATAGCGCGATGTTATGTATGTATGTATGTACTATACAGTGTGTAACTGCAATTGTGTTAAATGTATTTTTAAACAAGCGCAGGCGATGCTGCCTTCATTTCTTATAGTTTCGTTGTTAGAGAAGTGGGCGTAAGTGAAGATTTACGAAACTGGTGTACAGAAGCGAATGGATGAATGTTTGTTGCGTGTTGATGGATTTTAGTTGTGAGAAAAGAAGGAGTTTGTACGGAGGAAGTGTTAATATGGTCGAATCGTGTATCGTGTGTCAGGATGAGAATGTTGACGGGTTCGTGCTACCCCATTTAATGGGATATAGCGCGATGTTATGTATGTATGTATGTACTATACAGTGTGTAACTGCAATTGTGTTAAAGGTATTTTTAAACAAGCGCAGGCGATGCTGCCTTCATTTCTTATAGATTCGTTGTTAGAGAAGTGGGCGTAAGTGAAGATTTACGAAACTGGTGTACAGGAGCGAATGTATGAATGTTTGTTGCGTGTTGATGGATTTTAGTTGTGAGAAAAGAAAGAGTTTGTATGGAGGAAGTGTTAATGTGGTCGAATCGAGTCTCGTGTGTCAGGATGAGAATGTTGACGGGTTCGTGCTACCCCCATTTAATGGGATATAGCGTGATGTTATGTATGTATGTAAATTATTATATTTCCATTAATAAACACATGAGTTTTTATAACACTGAATTCAAATAATTGTCTATACATTGAACACTGTTATAGGTATTCAAAATATTATTTGAATTTAATCTGAAATGAAAATAATACTATATCATGAAAATGCTGTCACTTGAATTATCCGTCAGGCGCTCAGTTTGCAGCTGGGTAATTATGATGGAATATTAGTTATTTTCAACAGAGATTACAGATGTTGATGTTTTAAAGCTGTATTGTTTCAAAACTGAACACATTGGGAAATTGTAATCAATATAATCATCATTATGAGCAGAAATACGACTAAAGCCTGTTTTTGTGATTTGAAACAGATATGCTGTCTGTTTTGTTAATTATTGTTAGTATTTTTGTTTTGAAATAATTATAGAATTTTTCTTTGAAATATGAGCAATGACCATTCAAAGCATTAGTCAAATTGTTTATTTTTGTTTTGTATATTTTAAACAAAACATTTTTTATGTATTTAATTAGAGATGGGCGAATATCATCCGCGAATAGTCGAATGCCGCGAATATTGACATTATTCGATATTCGAGATTTTCGAATATTAACGTCAGTATAGTGAACATTCGAGTACCTCGAATATCGCGGCATATGTTGACCTCAATTTTTGACTATATTTTTCTTTATCATTTGTCCATAAACTTAAAGCTATTACAATACTTTGAAGTTACTAATAACAAAGATATTTTGTTTCAAAACCATGAAGACGTACCATATTTCAAATTTGTTTTTCGCCAACATCAGCCCGTACGTTTCACCTTATATTTGAAGTTTTTGTCTTTTTCTTTTCTTTTTTGTTTTAATTTTATTTTATCTTAACAATTTCATTCAAATAATGAAAAGGACATAATTAAATAATTATTAATAATACATAAATTAACTTTTAGGAGTATTCGAATATTCGAGATCTGATTAATATTCGTATTCGATGTTCGAATTCGAGAAATTTGATATTCGCCCATCTCTAGTAAAAAGAAATAAATATTGTTAAATATAAACTTAAAATTTATGTTTCATTGGTGCAAAAGTGCATTAATGTTTTATTATTAAAAAAGCGTAGCTGTTCCTGTCAAAATATATTTGCTTGTCCACTTTTATATGTCTAAAATTATAAGTAAATCTAATGGAAAATAGTTTATAAATTTAAAATACCCTAGACTTGCAGTGTCGCTGAGCAGATTCGAAGTGCATTTTATTTATAAATTGAAAACTGATTTACAGCAGTGCTTTTCAATCATCCCTGCATTCAGTGGCGTCGATAGAAGTGGAGGAAAGGGCATGAACCCCATTTAGACTTTCAGATATTCTTTGTACCAACTCCGTGAGAACAAGATTCCCTTGCTTCAAGCAAATTTATTTACGGAAAAATTGATTTGAATTTTCATTTGAATCTCATTAATGACAATAGAGGCTGATGGTATTTTAAATAACAATAAGGAATATCTCCGAGATAATTTGATTTGCTTGAGTTTAATGCATAACGGATCGGAAAAATAGAATATTTATGGGTTTTCAATCTTTTTATATCGTTTTTACTTGTATATACTTACATAAAGTATGGAATATTCAAATTATCTTGAACATTTTGTATATGTTATTTTTACTTCCTTGTACGAAGTAAAGGAAGTATTGTAATCGCGAAAATTTTCGGTTCTCAGATTTCAACGGAAATAGGTATTTGGGCCCTTCCTGAATCCATTCTGATTAATTTCGTCGTGCCGTTTGTACGTACGTAAGTACGTATGTATCTCGCATAACTCAAAAACGGTAAGTCGTAGAAAATTGAAACTTTATATTTAGGACTGTTATAACATCTAGTTGTGCACCTCCCTTTTTGGTCATTATACAAGTACCGGAAGTGGTACTTTACTTGAAGCCTATAATAGATTTTCATGAAAAACTATATTCAAATATAATTTAAAACTTTCAAAATTTGGTATATAAGACTACTATATCAATGGAAATAACATAATAGATTTCGATTAAAATAGACTAACCGGAAGTGACACATTACATGAAGCTGCTAACAGTTTTCCATGGAAAAAATGGTATTATTTTAATTTTAGAATTAAATGCTGCAAATAAAAGTTTTAGAGAATTAAATTCTGTGTCTAGTATATTAAGAATTTTTAAATTAGCCTTTTGCATAAGCGAGATATCTAAATTTAAATATTATATATTTTTGGTTTTTCTTTAAATTAAGTTTGCTATGGATTAGAACAAAAAATAAAAAATAAAAGATTTTATGTCAAATATGTGCAATTAAAAAAATATCTATAGTTTAATACGCGTTTAAGGAAGTCATGTGGTGTCCACATCAGATTTTTTCTATTTGCAAAAGTTTCTCAATTATTTTATTTAAACAAATGCATCATGGCAATCTTAACCCATTGGTAAAACTGAGACAAATAAATAAATGTTTACGTTTACGTGTTTATAAAAATATTATATAAGTTTCGGTTTGGTTACGGTCTTTTTCGTTTACTGTATTTATGGTTTCGGTTTAAAATAAACACATTTCAAATTTAAAAATAAATATATATCATCATCATCACGCCTTTTACCCACTCTGCCGTATCAGATTTCGGTACGTAATATATTTCTTTGCGGAATGTGTGGTTACCAGCCGACAAATCACGGCCAACAAAGATTTTAGTGGAGAAGAAGCCACAGGGGTAGTTTTTAATGTAGCGGAAATTGTTTGTCGGCTGTGGAAATCGAACTCAGGTTCTCAAATCACTGAACCACCTACCCCATAAAAAAAAACTAAAATAAACCTTATAATTTATAATAATAATTATAACTTCAAATTATGCCTCAAAGTATGTCTGAAATTAATGATGTAATTATCTGTCATAATTACCTACGAAAAATGTCACCGGTTGTTCATTTTAGACGGACTTTTTTTTAATGAGATAAATGTTATTGGTTTAAATATAATTATTTTGGTGGTCGGTAAAAGCTATTCCGTTTAATTATAAATAAATAAATAATTATTTCATCACGCCTTTTACCCATTACTGGGTGTGTTTAAATAAGATTCAAAATTATAAATTATTTAATTAATTATTTCTTACAATTGACAACGAAAAATGTCACCGATTGTGGTTAACTCAAACATGCCTATTATATCTTTGTTTTTACTTTTTTGTAATCACCCTATTTAACTAACAAGCAAGATATCCCCAAGTAACCAAATGACCCCATTTCGACATCACATGTAACGTCGATAGTCAACGTATGAATTGACGTTTATTCGTTGGTCGGAACTACTTCTTTTGTCAATGTCATAGTAACATCCACAAACGACAACTATATTAACGTCGACAAACAACGACTAGTGTGATTTTAAGTCAAGATCTTGACTTAAAATCTCACTGATTTTAATTTATATTCACATTATATAGATGTGTCTGAGTGATTCGGATTTAATTATAAGTTTCTATAGTCTAATTTAAATTAAGATCCTGTTGTGCAAAATAACAAATAAATTAAAATAACGAATTATAAAATTTAAATGGTAAATTTCACATAAATTTTTATTTTTATACGACGCATTTCGACTTTTCAGTCTTCATCAGGTTTACTACGATTCTATAATTTTAAATGTTTCACCAAGTGCCAACCACACAATCAATTAACATAATTAAAATAACGAACATTTGGCATGGTGTAGCGGTTAACATCTTTGTCCAGAGAAACAGAAGATTCCTGGTTTTAATTCGAGCTTCACCCGAATTTTTCTGTCATAAATTCAACTTGACCTTTATCATTAAAGCCCGGATTTTTAGGCAATTGCCTAGTTTCTATACATAGGTAACATGTTTACGTGTAATGGAAGGTTTTTTTTTCGTGCATTAGAGCCTATTTTTTCTATATTTTGGTTATTGTGCCTATTTTATCTTATACAGCCTATTTTGCCAATTTTTGTTGCCTATTCTAACTTTTATTGAGCAGACAAGGTTTATCATCTACTTCGTTGACTAATTCAGCACTCGACAAAGTGTTTCAACCTAACCTATAATATTTAAAGTACTTAGTTTAATCAAGTTTTTGTGTGTGAATTTAAAATGCTGAAAGAAAAAACGTTTTTTAGTCAAAATTTTACGTGGCAATTCAATTGTGTCTTTGCCATTAATCAATGGAGCTGAGGTAACTTGAGACGATATGGCTAAATATAAGAACGCTCCTGTCACATTTTATGATGTCGAACGAAGTTTTCAGCTTACAAGCAAGTTCTGACTGACCGAAGACAGTCCCTTTCCGAAAATTTCATAGAGCAATTGCTCGTAATATTTTGTGAATAAAGTATACTACATAATTTGAATTTGCATAATAGTTAATCAAATAAAAACCCTACATTATTATTTTTCAGATTACGTTAATTTTTGTTTAAATTATTTTTTTTCTATCGAAGAGTAGATACGAGTACCAATATTAGAAAAAGGATTCGTTTATTTTTTTTAAAACAAATTATTTATATTTATGCTGCCTAAAATCCCGCCTATTTTAGAGTAATTACCGGCCTATATGCCTACTTATTTGGGTGTTTTTAAGAGCCTACATATCCGGGCTTTATTTATCATCATCTCTGTACTTTCACAAACATCAGTGTTCTTGTATCATTTTCAAAATCTGTTATTATTTTTCACATTTATCATTTAACACTTTCTGAACATCAAGACTACTTATTACGAAACCATAGTTGAATGTTTATAATACCATCTAATATATTTATTTAGTTATTTTATTTTGTATCTCTCTCCGATGTGAAAACGGCAAAATAGTTTCCACTGAAATTTCTAGCATGTTTCAAAGACTTTAAATTTCCTCTAAAAGTTAAGATCTCCGTATCGAACGTGGAATTCATGGCAACATTAGAACTGAAATTGGCCAAGATTCCGTGGCCATTATTTCAAATAATTGACATTCCGGTGCTGTGTGACTGGGGCGGGGAGAGAAGTTCGTTACCGGTTCCGTTAGCGCTGCGACCCGAATGAAACTTGACCGATTCGCGTTTCGTGGTGGCCGTTGTCCGATCTAATGGAAAAACTTTGTTAAAACGAACAAACGTGTTTTTCCATTTTAATTCGAGGGTATAGAAACCCTCTTAATCCGACACTGTTAAAAGGGCTGAAGATGTGTGAGGATCACGTTAAGTAGTTGGAAAGAAGGTCGATGCAGAGGATATTATCTTGTTAAGCAAGATTCAGAAAAACAAGACGATTAAGTATTCTAATCTGAAAATATAAATAAATATATCATCACGCCAGTTTACCCATTTCAGGATGTGGTAATATGATGAAGCAGATCTCGGTAAGTGATATATTTCTTCGCGTGAAGTGCGGTTATCAGCCGTCAAATCACGCCTCCTAAAGATGTTGGTTGAGGGGAAGCCACAGAGGTAGATTTAATTTGGTGAGAATTGTTTGTTGGCTGAGGGGATCGAACCAGGGTTATCAAGATCCACAGGCAGACTTGATACCATTTATTATTTAAGGGTAATCTCGAAATTAGATTCAGTGACTCAAAAACCCCCGAGTAACTATTTTTGAACCTAAAACTCTATTTCAGTTGAATATCGTAATTTCATCCCCCCACTCCCTTTTTAACCCCTTAAAAAAGTGCACATGATCATAATGACCCCGAAAATAGATTTTGGCGATCTCAAAAACCCCTGGATAACCAATGTTGAACACGTAAAATTTTGGTATTATTTAATTTCATTTATGACAATTCTTGCTTTTACCACCTTCCAAGGATGGTTTGTAACCCTAAAGCCAACTTTCAGAAAAAAAAACAAATAGGGGTTCAATATTTTTTAGAGTTCTATTAGTGTGCCAAGTTTCATTTCAATCGGTGAGTGACAGTTGGGTAGTGTTACTTTGCTCCACATTAAAACTACCCCTGTGGCTCCCCTTTCACTAACATCTTTGGGGGCCATGATTTGACGGCTGGAAACTGCACTTCATGTGCATAAGTATATCACTTAGCGAGATCTGTTACAGCAGAGTATCACGCCCAGAAATAGGTATTATATTTATTTATTATTTATTTATTTATAGGGTAGATGGTTCAGTGGTATCGAGTCGGTCTGTGGATCTTAAAAACCTTGGTTCGATCCCCACAGACGACAAACAATTTTCACCAATTCAAATCTACCCCTGTGGCTCCCTCTTTACTAATATCTTTGAGGGCCGTGGTTTGATGGCTGGTAACCGCACTTCACATGAAAAAAATATATCACTTACTGAGATCTGCTTAGGCAGAGTAATGGATAAAAGGCGTGATGATATATTTATTTATTTTATTTTTATTTATACTGAAAATGATATGAATATACATCCGTTTTATTAGCTTACTTAATTAATAAATAAACAAGATATTTGTTGGGTCCTTTTCAAATTAAATAAATAACTAACCAATTCTAATAAATACTTCTACCCTCAAAATCTCGTACAACAATAACATCCCTACGCCGTACACCCCACCCAGATCCATCCTCCCTCCAAATGCTCCGAACAAGTGTTAACTAATGAATCTCGCACACCGGGCTCTACGATCCGTGAAAACGGCGTTCCGACACATTTACCCCGACTGCTGTTGCAATCCCGGCTTCTGTACCGTCGGTCGCCGACATTCGACTTCACTACGAGGTTGTGGGTACGTGTAGGTTTGCAGGAGTACATCGCGCAGATAGCATGTGTGGATGACCTTGGATGTTATTAAGTTTGAGAGAGACAGTTAGCAGTTTGGGTTTAGTGTTTTATGAGGTGATATTTGAGGGTAGTTGAAGGGATTATTCTGATTTTGGTGGAGTTTATGTGATTAAGGGGTTAATAGGGTGATTGTACGATTGTTATTGTTATTGGTGGACTAAGTTTCTTGTGGGAACTTTGGCTATTTTGGTCATTGGTAATTTAACTATTTTCTGATTATCTTCAGTATTTGCCATTTTATACTATTAAACCAGAGAATATCAAACTTATTCCTTTTACCGCCCCCTTTGAAGATCAATTATTTTTCAGCGCCCCCTATTTTTTATACACTCCTAAAACTTAAAAGCCACAATTTCATTACTTTAATTAATTTAGTTATAGTGTGCTATATTAGTCGGTTCTGGTGTTTAAACTTACATTCTGAACTAGATATTTTTACCAGTGAGAGCAATTAAAACGCAACTTTATAATATTAAGAATATATTTTAATCAAATTAAAAGAAACAATATAGATAGGTAATCAATTTTAGTTTTAAAACTAATCTAATGAGATGGATGAATTTGGTGATTTTTAACAAGTTTGTCAGTTCTATAAGTTCTTCTTCCAGTTGGGGTGATACTGCTATGTTGACATTTGAAAAAGGATCAAACACACAGTCTGGTATTTCCAAATTCAAAATGTCTTGGAATCTTTCAATGAAATCACTGTGGAGATTTTCCAAATGTTGGCAGTAGACAAGCAACTCGTCGTTGTTGCAGGATACTGATAAATTGAAAAAATTATGGAACTCACATCTGCCGATATTCTTTTTGTGTAAGAGCAGCTTGGATACGAAATCAGCGACGACATTTTTTGTTTTTATTAAGTTCAAGGTATCGCCTTGAATTTGAAGATTCATATCATTAAGCAATTTATAAAGGTCTGTCAGGTATGCGATATTATTCTTTGATGTGATGAGGTTCTCGCTCAATTCTGTGTCTTTGTTTTCCAAGAACTCTACGACAGAGTCAAACAGATTGTAAAATCGAGTCAGACATCATACAGGGCAGAAATTTAAACTAATTATTCGATATTGAGTAGTAGGTAGGTTTTAATTTTAGTGAATTTTAAAATATAAAGTAAATGAAATTACAAATCAACCATCGCCCCCCTAAACCACGCCAACGCCCTCCATTTTTTTCTGGACGTCTTAACGCCCCCCTCTAGGTCTCCAACGCCCACAAGGGGGCGTTATCGCCCACTTTGAGAAAGACTGTATTAAACGTTTCTAAATATGTCAAATAATTTATTACAAAATGGAGTAGGTGGCTCAGTGGTATCGAGTCGACCGCGTAGAATACGCGTTGTCAAGGTAATGTAAATGATGAAAAAATCACGTACTTCTTGTATTGATAGTGAAAAAAAATTAACATTTTTGACAGTTTTTTTAATCTCATCTCAAGTGACTTGAAATGAACAAAAATATCCATTTTTCGATTGCTTGTTACTCTTTCATAAAAAATAATTCACAAACAAGTCGACACTCATTAGATGCAGATTTTTATCTTGAGAACCCTGGTTCGATCCCCACAGCCGACAAACACTTTTCACCCATTTAAATCTACCCCTGTAGCTTCCCTTCCACTAACATCTTTCGGGACCATAATTTGACGACTGGTAACCGCACTTCACGTGAAGAAATATGTTACTTACCGAGATCTGCTACGGTAAAATGCCACACCCAGTAATGGGTAAAAGGTGTGATGATATATTTATTTATTTTATTTTACAAAATAGTTATTGAGAAAAGAAAGTAAGACATTTTATTTTCCGAACCTTAATGAGGTATACATATAACTTTGTTATTATTTTATTCAAAATTATTTTAAATAATGGAATTAAATAAAATTGTCTCATTTATAAAATTAGACATAGAGGTATGCATCCATGTCTATACGCAAAGAACGAGTTTTATAAGACCTGTGCTACCCCTTAACTAACATCTTTCGGGGCCATAATTTGACGGCCGGTAAGCGCACTTCACGCGAAGAAATATATCATTTACCGAAATCTGATAAAGCAGAGTGCCAGACCCAGTAATGGGTAAAAGGCGTGATGATATATTTATTTATTTTATATTTATAAGTAAAATACAAGTTTTTTTGTACGCGTCTAATTTTAGAAAGCGAGTTTTCTATAGGAAAATTGCGATAAAAGTCTTATAAAATTAGTTATTTATATTTTGCGTCTTTTATAAATTGAATTTTTTGAAAAGTCTGCGAAAGTTGAAACTGAATCGAAATTTTATATATGAAATGTCGTAATTGGTAATGTAATTGTTCAGATTTTGAGGTTACATTGAAATTTTGAAATTCTGAGCTTGATAGATTCAGTATGTCATCCGCTACTACCAATCGTCTAAAACAAAATGTTGCGTATCGTAATGAACGCTCTTTCGATACACAACTGGGTTTAGTAATGACTTCCTTATGAACACAAAATAGAAAAATTTATTTATTTTGTTACTCTGCACAACAGGAATTAAATCCCAATTACAGTACCAGGCTGAAGCTACAACTTATAATTCAATCTGAATTATTTATATAAAATCGGATATATTTAACATAAGATTTAAACTCACGACTTTTTTACCTCGATTTTCTTCATACGACAAGCTTTCCCTGTAAAATTTGTAATTTATATTTCGTCTACAAAGTAAGAGATCGTGCATTCAAATCTCGCTGTCTTCAGCTATTATAAATAAAAATACTATTGTATTTTAATGATTCGATTCCACTTTATATTATTGTAATTAAAATAAGGTGCTTAGTATGCATAGTAGCAAATAGAGAAATAAATAATTATCAAAGTAAAATATCTGATGTAGACACCACATGACTTCCTTGTACGCGTATTAAACTATAGATATGTTTTTAATTGCTCATATTTGACATTAAATCTTTTATTTTTTGTTCTAATCCATAGCAAAATTAATTCTTTTTTAAATCTAAAAATATATCATATTTAAATTTAGATATCTCGTTTATGCAAAAAGCTAATTTAAAAATTCTTAATGTGCTAGACGCAGAATTTAATTATCTAAAACTTTTATTTGCAGCATTTATATCTAAAATTAAAATAATACAATTTTTTTCAAAGAAAACTGTTAGCAGCTTCATGTAATGTGCCACTTCCGGTTAGTCTATTTGAACCAAAATCTATTATGTTATTTCCATTGATATAGTAGTCTTATATACCAAATTTGGAAAGTTTTAAATTATATTTGAATATAGTTTTTCATGAAAATCTATTATAGGCTTCAAGTAAAGTACCAGTTCCGGTAGTTGTATAACAGTCCTAAATATAGAGTTACAATTTTCTACGGCTTACCGTTTTTGAGTTATGTGATATACGTACGTACAGACGGCACGACGAAATTAGTCAAAATGGATTCAGGGGAGGCCAAAATACCTATTTCCGTTGAAATCTGAGAACCGAAAATTTTCGCGATTACAATACTTCCTTTACTTTAATTAAGTTCCTGTTGTATAGAGTAATAAATAAATATTGTTCTTTTTGTCGAGAAACTATGTATACTTAGTTTTGTTTATTATATGTTTAAATTATTGTGTTTGTAAAGAATAAACATTAACTAACATTATTCAGGTAATGAATAATGTAAATAAATATTAGCTGATTTGTCATTTCTTGTTATTTACCGTGCTTCACATATTTACAACATTAAACAAATAGTAAAACAAATGTAATTAAATTAATTACAAATTAAAATTAATTAATTTTGCACTATAATACTGTATGATTGCACAATATTCATTGGAAAACAATAATAATCTGTAAATAAAATAAATTAGGTGATTGAATTTTATTGGTTTGATGAAATGAAAACAATATAATATTTGTTAATTAATTAACAAATGCTCTATGGTGTATTTGCAAAAACACAAAAGATTAAATCTGTAAATCCTAATATTTTCATATAAATCTGCACGAAACTTTAATGACATATTATAATTTGATATACTGATTACTGATACAATTTTCACCAATTTAAAAAATCTACCCCTGTGGCTCCTCCACCACTAATATCTTTAGAGGCCGTGATTTGACGGCTGGTAACCGCATTTCACGCGACAAAATATATCACTTACCGAGATCTGCTTAGGCAGAGTGCCACACCCAGTGATGGGTAAAAGGCGTGATGATATATTTATATTTATTTATTTATATTATAGAATTAAAAAAAATGTGAGCCGTCATGGGACGCCTGGCAGATGTGAAACATCGTGTGTGTACAAGTAATATGCATAAAAGATAATATTATTACAGGAATTAAATATAGCCTAATGAAAAAATTAAGTATTACGAATTTCTTACAGAAAATTCTACTTACTGATGACTTGGTAGTATGCCATAGTGTAGTTTCACTTTCTTTGCACAAGGTTGATCACTTTGATCTTCTGAGTTATCACTATCACACATATTTTATTGTCAAAAATTAAAATAAAAAATTAAATAAAACGCAGGTTATGTGTACCGTAGTAAACAACAACGTCGAACTGAGTGAGAAGCGACACCGTACACTCTACTACATATAAAATATATATATATATATATATATATATATATATATGTATACCTCAGTATAGCGTGGCGACCCGTCGCCACGGCAAGCGTCGCCACGCCAACAATTCGGTTTACAAGTGAGCCTATAGATGTTTCACATTAAAACTTCAACTATACGATGACAAATGAGAGCGTAATTGTCATCTTTTCATAGCAATCGTAGAAAAAGATTTTTTTGGGAAGATTATAGTTTTATAAATGATTGGGAAGATTTTTGGAAAGATAAGTCTTATAAATGATTTGTGGAACTTTTCGGGAAGAAAATAATTTTAAAGGCCTCTTTACGAAACTGGCATTCTTCGAAATGATTGATTGCGTGAACATCTTAAAAATAAATAAATTAAATATTTGGTAGTAAATCTTCGCCAAACATTCATACTAATTTCTTTTAATAAAAACTATATTCCAATACAAACAAATAATGCATCTACCTTTTGGCTGGCGTGTACTATCCATTCCTCTCTGAAAAGTTCCAGGCTCGTACCACTATAAATTCACTTCACATCCAGTATACACTAACACTTACACTATATTGCCCTTATATTTCACTAAAAAATCACTGATTTTACAATATTTTTACTTGAGACACAAATAAAACACGACATTTTAAACAAAATTCGTTCGTGGACTGACGATTAAAGTCGCTAGGCATGTACGTAACAAGTTAGAACATAATTTCAATTAATAGCTAAAGACCGATTTCATGCCATTCTAGGCTTTAACAACTAGGCTCTAAAGAATATATTTGATTGTTATAGCGTGGCGACCCGTCGCCACGGCAAGCGTCGCCACGCCAACAATTCGGTTTACAAGTGAGCCTATAGATGTTTCACATAAAAAGATTTTTTTTGAAATTAGTAAAAATTAGGGTATTTCATTCCTAGCGAACATTTTAATGTCACTAGTTTAATTCGGAATTTTGCGCCGCTTCTCCATACACTATCAGCATGTCCACTAATTCACTGTTGCTATACATTTTTCTCAAATTTCTCCCACAACAACTTACCCTTTCAATACCGTATACGAAATCGGACTAGGTACTCAAATAAAAATTAAAATAAGGCATTACACCAGGTACCTACATAATAACTAATTAATAAATGATTATTTGTATGCAGTGTTTATACTTTTATTTCATTAGTAATATAATTATAAATAATTACATGTACTATTAAACCAGTGGCATTAAAAATGTTCACTAGGAATGAAATACCCTAATTTTTGCGAATTTCAAAAATATTATTTTATTCTATAATCAGTATATCAAATTATACAGGGTGTTTCAGGACTAGTGTAACAAACTTTAACAGCTTATTCCTGAGGTAATTTTGAGCCAAAAATGTCATATGAACATAGATCCTATTCCTTCTAGTTACCAAAATACAAGAGGTTGAAGTTCTATAAATAACACGAAATTTTGAAATTTTTTTAATTTAAATACTTTCGGAAAACAAAAGTTTTATTGAAAAGTCATACCTTATTTGTCTTCATTAATTTTATTTATTAATATTAACATGCATACAAGTTCAAGGCTCTCATTTTGAACACTTGCATGCTGGAATTTTTTAAAAATTTGTTATCTTATTTCATATTTTGTTAACCTATTCCATGTTTGGTTATGTTGTTCTGTGTCTATTTAATTGTGTAATTTTATGTTTTGTTTTCTAAATCGCATTCGTTAATATTAATAAATAAAATTAATTAAGATAAATAAGGTATGACTTTTCAATAAAACTCATGTTTTCCGAAAGTATCTTGATTACAAAAATTTGAAAATTTCGTGTTAATTATAGAACATCAACCTTTTGTATTTTGGTAACTAGAAGGAATAGGACCTATGTTCATATGACATTTTTGGCTCAAAATGACCTCAGGAATAAGCTGTTAAAGTTTGTTACACTAGTCTTGAAACACCCTGTATATGTCATTAAAGTTTCATGCAGAGGTATAGAAACACTCTGTATAAATTCGTATATATACTTCACATCAAATAGTTTTGTAAATAAATCATCTTCATTTTGCTTTTTGAGAATATTGTTAATCAGTATATATTAATGAAATTTAAAACATATAATGGAAAATGAGAAAGAAATATTAAGCCCGCTCGAGATTATATAAATAGTGAGTGTCAGTATATATTAATTAGATTAAATCATAAATGTCAAATTTGTTGTTTTTCATAGTAACTATTTTATGGCCTAAATTATACAAAAACCCACTTTTAATATCAATCGGAAAATAGTTTATTGTATTATTAGAATTAAAAGTGATTGCCCATTATTGCGAATTAAACAAAGACACTTTTAATATAAATAACACATACATTAATTAATTAATGGGGTAGATTGCTCAGTGGTATCGAGTCGGCCTGTGGATCTTGAGAACCCTGGTTCGATCTCCACAGCCGACAAACATTTTTCACCAATTTAAAAATCTACCCCTGTGACTCCCTCTCCACTAATATCTTTGAGGGCCGTGATTTGACGGCTGGTAACCGCACTTCACGCGACAAAATATATCACTTACCGAGATCTGCTTAGGCAGAGTGCCACGCCCAGTAATGGGTAAAAGTCGTGATGATATATTTATTTATTTTTTATTTATTAATTAAACTTTTCTGAATAATGAATTTTATAAGGGTTGCACTAATTTTAATTTAAACATATCAATAAATTAATAAAATATATAAATATATCATGACGTCTTTTACCCATTACTAGATGTGGCACTCTGCCTAAGTAGATCTCGATAAGTAATATTTCTTTGTAACTATTTATAGATATGCAATTGCAGAATAAATACATACTGAACCCTTTAAAGTTTGTTTAATTCTTTTGCAACAATTATTGCAGGCGTAATTTATGTTTAAAATTTACAGATAATATTTTTGAAACAGACAGTAATATTTCGAATCGATAAAATAACATTTATTTAAATTCTGGTCATATCGCGAAATCTAAATAATTATAATAGGTAGTACAAATGCGAACCACGATATCTTAAATTGCAAGTTTGAACAGTACTGTGACGTCACTCGAAGTAGCAGTTCGACGATCAGCAACAAATTTTCATTCCTGCTGAGCCCCTTGAAGCTCTGTTCGTATGCAATCCCGTTACATTCGGGTTACATGCGGGTCTGTATACTTCTCTACTAGCTGTAGAGTCAGTTGCATATTTCTCATACCACTTCAGGCACTTCATAATTATAATAATAATATTTATTTCTAAGAATATTTGATCAACAATTGCAGATTATTTGAAATATATAAACAAACCATTAAACAATGCATCACCACATGTAAATCAAAATCAATTTACTATACAACTATTTATTATTTATTTCTGAGAGTGATAGTGATCATATACTGTGTAGTATGGTCTAGAAGAGATATTAAAAAATATTCTAATGAAATTTCATCAATAATGTGTCTCCATATGTAAGATTAAAAATTATTTGCGAAATAAATTATATATAAATAATAACTAAATAAATATATCATCACGCCTTTTATCCATTACTAGGTGTGGCACTCTGCCATAGCAGATCATTTATTCGTGTGAAGTGCGGTTACCAGACGTCAAATCACGGCTCCCAAAGTTGTTAGTGGAGGGCGAGCCACAGGAGTTGATATTAAATTGGTGAAAGCCAGTTTATCGGTTGCGGGAATTGAACTCGGGTCCTCAAGAACCGCAAGCCGACTGCATACTCACTAGACCACCAGCTCCATTAATTAATATATAAATAATAAATACATATATCATCACACCTTTTACCCACTACTGGGTGTGGCACTCTGCCATAGCACATCTCGGTCATATCGAGACCCCTAAAGTTGTTAGTGGAGGGGGAGCCACAGGGGTAGATTTAAATTGGTGAAAATTGTTTGTCGGCTGTGGGGATCGAACCAGGGTTGTCAATATCTATATTAATACATAATTTAGTTCAGGTCATTTAAGTCTACTATTAAATGTAGTTTTAAGTCTAGGATTAAAGTGTAACCTAGTAACAGTCACATTTAAATATTAGTAAGAAAAAAGCGCACTTTTATTTATTTATTTATGTTACGCTGTACAACAGGAACTTAATCCCAATTACAGTACAGAGTCCGCACTCACCGAGCCGCAGTGTGATAGTTCATATAATTTTTTTAGCTTGAGTGAAATTCGAACTCGGGATCTCCGGATTCAAATTCCATATTGCAGTTTGGAATCATCAAGTATTAAGACGATTGAGGAAAAAAAAATATTTGTCTTGTATCTTTTATTTCAAGTTTTTTCTGTTTAACTTTGAGAAGGATATGTATAGATTTATTGACATCACTGTGAAGTATTTTTATAAAACTTTGTATAATGTGTATAAAAGATATTTGACAAAGTAAATATTTTCGAAACGTTTGTTAACGTCTCAAATATCAAAACTTATTCGTTGGTTTCTAAATGCGACATAATATAGTTTCCAAGGAATAAAACTTTGATAATTTCTGTATTTTAGAAGTTAGACGTTAGTTTGAGACACAAATAACATTATTGCAGAAAACTTAAAGTCTGTTTAATGGATTGTAATTAAAATAAATAGCGTAGAAATTTGCAAACTTGGAATTTTGAAAGTTTTACGGAAAATGACGATTTATTACTTGAATATCTTCACTTAATAGTAAAAGAAAGTTAAAACTTTCTTAAGAACAATATATTAGTTATTCCTTTTGAATTTACTACACAGAATGAGCTGGAAGGTCGATTCTTACTACTCGTATCTTGAATTTTAATTTCGTATTTGTTGGCTAATCATTACGTAAAATTATGTTTACACTAGAGATGGGCGAATATCATCCGCGAATAGTCGAATGCCGCGAATATTGACGTTATTCGATATTCGAGATTTTCGAATATTAACGTCAGTATAGCGAACATTCGAATACCTCGAATATCGCGCCATATGTTGACCTCAATTTTTGACTATGTTTTTCTTTATCATTTGTACATAAATTTAAAGCTATTACAATATTTTGAAGTTATTAATAACAAAGATATTTTGTTTCAAAAACCATGAAGATGTACCATATTTCAAATTTGTTTTTCGCCAACATCAGTCCGTACGTTTCACCTTAAATTTGAAGTTTTCGTCTTTTTCTTTTTTGTTTGTACTTTTTGTTTTAATTTTATTTTATCTTAACAATTTCATTCAAATAATGAAAAGGACATAATTAAATTATTATTAATAATAAATAAATTAACTTTTAGGAGTATTCGAATATTCGAGTACTTCGAATATTCGAGATCTGATTAATATTCGTATTCGATTTTCGAATTCGAGATATTTGATATTCGCCCATCTCTAGTTTACACTAATCTAGTTTTTTTTAATCAAATTAAATTTAAAAAAATTTGAACCTAAGTCTAATAAACTGCCTTTGACACAACAAAAATAGAGAAAAAATAGGATAAAATTAAATTTGAATCATAATCGATCAATGCTTAGTCGAGTGTATGACCGGAGTTCATATCCTGGCGGTGTTCAAATTTTTCTCTTTATAATTTAATTTGATTTACATTACGTATTTACTTAAAAAATAATTTTTATTTTGTTCTAATCCATAGCAAACTTAATAGCAAAAAACAAAAAAAATTAAATTAATGACAAAACAAGTAACAAATAAATATCTGCATTGTTGTCTTTAATTTAACTTGTTACATTCTGTTTAATTTTGCATAGCCACCTAGAATAGTTGAATAAAAATAATTTCTGATATATCTCAATTATCTTATTTATCTCAATTTTTTTCATATACATTTATGACAAGTAATACATCGTTCAAAAGAAAAAAAATACGGTTTTTATTTTAATAAAATAATTCTAGGTTCCCATTTGAAAAATAAAAGTTGATAGTTGTATCATGTAAACCTGACTTTATAAAAAATTTCTATATATGTAATAAAATAGTATATATAATATACTAAAACTTCTAAATGAAGAAAATTTGTCTATTTCTTATTATAAAAAAGTTAAGGAGGGGTTCGTCTTCCCAGACTCTCCTTTTATTAAAACCATGCTCTTAAAACAAATAAATAAATAAATATATCATCACGCCTTTTACCCATCATTGGGTGTGGCACTCTGCCTAAGTAGATCTCGGTAAGTGATATATTTTTTCGCGTGCAGTGCAGTTACCAGCCGTCAAATCACGGTCCCCAAAGATGTTAGTGGAGGGGGATCCACAAGGGTAGATTTAATTTGGTGAAAATTGTTTGTCGGCTGTGGGGATCGAACCAGGGTTCTCAAGATTCTCAGACCGACTCGATACCATTGAGCCACTTAAAACATTCTCTAACACGAGCGGAATTGGTGAATAAGTTGATCTTACCGGACTGCGTCAATTGTAAAACGAGCAGAAAAAAACGCAGTCTTAAAATTTTAATAAACATACTGGTATTAAAGTTTAAACTGAATTGAACGCGAAACGTTATAATTTAATATGAAGATGGAAACAGAATTATTATTTGAATTTTTAGTTTTAGTTTAGTTTTATTAATTATAATACTTAATTCCCTAATCTAGTTTAAAATTAAATAAAACGCGAACACCGCGTGATGTGAAGATCTACATCTTCACGCGTTGAGTCGATGGACGAGACTGATGGTTTCAACCAAAACACTTGCTGTCCTGGGTATAATACCCACATCTGGAATCCATCCCTCGCACATCGGGATGGACACAGATGTGCCAAGTGTTTTGGTTATGTAGTCTGACACTCTGGCACTGCAGATAACGCGAACATGAAATCTTGTTGGAATTCTAAGAATATTAACTATAACTGTCTCTTTTTATAATTTAATGCCCTATATTCGAAAACCAAAAGATGTCACACTCAGCCTTAATGGCACATGTGGTCACGAGTGTCAAATTACACGAAACCAATCGCAACATAACAACAATGAGATAGCTCATATTGTTACAATTCAAAATAAAAACTTGTGATACCAGCCATAGTGTTTACAGCTTATAGTAAAACTTTCTTCGAGAAAACAATGGAAATGGAAAACTAATTTCCCATGTTAACCACCTATGGCAAAGATTTCGTGAGACATTCTGTATATGTATATTAGTTATAGATTATATTGTTGAATTTAAAGAGCTCGGTAATAACGAAGTACACAAGCTCATCCATCCTCCTTTATTCCACAATAATCCACTATCCGCACCGCCTATCGATCTGCACGCATTCGTTCAGGGCCATCAGAACTCAAACAACTAAAAGTAACAACCCCCTTGCCCTCTTCCTCTTTTACCGCCCCTAAAATCGCCTCTTGTAGCAGCGCTGCTGATGCACGGATGAATTCGCGTTGAAATTTTCACCCAATAAAACAATTACTAGAATGCGTGTAGCGCGTGAACTGAGCGGCAGGGTAGACTCGTGAAAAGAGGGGACAAGAGTAGAAAGGGAATTCCAGGAGGGGAGGTAAAACTCTGGAGCATATTTTCATGGGGGTGAGGGACACAGTGTATGGGAGAATTGAGTTGTTGCGCTTAGAGAGAAGGGAGTCTTCTTTTTGTGTTTTGTTTATTTGGAATTTTTGACACATAATTATTTCGGAATAATAAATGCAGCATGAGCTGAAGGCGAGAGCTGCAGTAGTGTAAGAGGAACAACGACACTTTACGCTCGTGATACAATAGTATATTACATTACAAGAGAAGAAACTAAGAATTTCGCTCACGCATGTGTCAAAGGCACATAAGTGAGCGAATTCGTTTCTTCTCGAGTGATGTATAGCGTTTTGTTCAATTCTGCTATTGAAATATTAAAAAAAATATTAAGATTTGTACGGCTGTTTATGTAGTATAAATGAACATAGATGCCATTGCGTTGCTATGGTTCGTTTGTTTAAATATAAATAAATATTTGCGAATGTCAAATAATTTAATGTTGCATTGTGAAAATATTATTAATAATTGAGAAAATGGAAGAATATGACGATGTTACTATACCAGAAATTATTTTAAAAGAAGCTGATGCCGCTACGTTTCAATTATTGCCTGAGAAATCAGAAGGAAGATATTTGAAAGAGATGAAAAAATTTCGTGAGTGGATGCAATCAAAAAATGTACATGTTGTAACTGCGATGAATCCATTTTTAGTTGCTGGCATGTCTGGCGTAAGTCACCCTGTTTTCAATAATTGCAATGTGCACTTTCATATAAATAAATAATTTTCAAAAAAACTTGTAGTTTATTCCTATTTTCGGTAATGACAAGTAAGTGGCTGAAAGTACTTTCGCTCACTACTTTCACCCACCCGTTGCCATAGAAATACCTTCAGTGGACAAAACAAAGGGTTTCAAGGTTTGTATCCAAGTTAGAAATAACATATTTCAATAGCAGAATTGAACAAACATATTTTTTTCTATTACTGCATTTTAAAGTATTAAAAATCGTATACGTACTGAAAATAACTTCGTTCTGTCAACTGTCAATAATAATAATAATAATATAATAATAATAATAATAATAATATATTTATTTCCATAGATCATAAGTACATGATGTTGGATGAGTCAAACAAATCAAGGAAAACATTTACATACAATTTTTACAAAAGTATAACATATAGATGAAATTAAGCTATAATTAAGTGTAAGACAAGTATTCATTAACAGAGTAAAAGCAGTTTTGAATTAAGAACAGTTTTACTGCCTGTTTGAAAATCTTAAAGGAATATTCCATTTTTATTTCATTTGGCAATTTATTATAGATTATTGCCCCCATATAATAAACATTATTTTTATACATACTGGTCTTGTGTTGAATTAGTATTAGATCATTTTTATTACGTGTATTGTAAACATGATTATCTGTATGTTTTTTGAAATCATTATAGTTTTTTCTTACAAACAAAAGCAGATTATACAAATAGATGCAAGGAAAAGTTAAAATACTTAAACGTAAGAAAGCATCTCTACAGCTATCGCGATAGTTTAGGTCAGACATGTAACGAATGGCTCTTTTTTGGAGGGTAAATACCCTGGTTGAGATGGATGAGAAACCCCAGAAAATTACACCGAAGCTTACCACCGCATAAAATTTAGCGAAATAATATGTTTTAATTACTTGTAAATCAGTAATCTCTTTGAGGCGTCTGATAGCAAAACATGCAGGGATGAGCTTGGTACACACTTGTTCGACGTGATAATCCCACGTCATTGATTCATCGACATTCAGTCCTAATAATTTAGTGCATTTAACTTGTTGTAATGATTTATTATTTAGTTTAACTAGAACGCATTCGTTACTGTTTGGTCTATTACAGAATCTAATTATATTTGATTTCTCAGAGTTTATAACCAATTTATTATTAATTAACCATTCGTGGAGACATAATAGTGATACATTTGCAGTTTGAGTTGTGTCAGGAACAGTGGATTCATGATGTAATAGAGACAAGTCATCTGCATATGCTACAAAGGTACCATTGGGGATATTCTGTTTGACATCATTTACATATAATAAAAACAATAACGGGCCTAGGATTGAACCTTGAGGTACACCGGTGGTAATATTACATTCTTTAGATTGCACTGAGTTTATGACAACAACTTGCTTACGATCTTCTAAATAAGAATGTAACCATTGTAAACACGTACCACGGAGTCCATAAAGGTCACACTTGTGTAGTAATAGACTATGATCAATGCAATCAAAAGCTTTGGATAAATCTATAAAGGTTCCAATAACAGTTTTATTATTATCTACCATCGAGTATATCATATTTGTATAATTAGCTAATGCTGATACACAATCAAGACCTTTTTGAAATCCGTGTTGTTCCTTTATTATAATATTATTTGCTTTTAAAAAGTGTTGTATTTTTATATGCATAACTTTCTCAAAAATTTTATGGAACACTGATACTAGTGATATAGGTCTGTAATTCTCTAAGGACGTTTTACTACCTTTTTTATACAATGGCACTACTTTAGTAATCTTTAATTCAGATGGAAAAGAACCACAGTTTATACTAACGTTTATTATAGAAGTGAGTGGTGTTAGGATGAAATACATAATTTTTTTAATAAGGTAACTTGATATTTTATCTAAGCCGGTAGAGTTTGTGGTATTTAACGATAGTATTATATCGGAAAGATCATATTCAGTTATGGGAGTTAAAAAAATTGTATTATTATTTATGTTTAAGTTGTTAAGTCTATTGTTTGTATTACTCATATTTTGAGAAGATAGTAGTTTCTCTGCTAGCGTGCTAAAGTAGTTGTTAAAATAATCAACGATTTCTTTTGGTTCTGTTATTGTTTCATCATTCACCAGTATTTTAGATGGGTTTCGCGGATTTTTTGCTTGATTGTTTATGTTTTTATTAATTACCCGCCACACAGATTTAGATATATTATTCGATTGTTGAATGAACGCACTGTTATAACGTTTTTTAGCCAGTTTAATGTTATTAGAATGATTTCGTTTATGTTGGTTATAATAGTTTTTAGATATTACACCAGATTTGTACATACTGAACAGATCTTTTAACTTTTCGGACGAATTAATAATATCGCGGGTTAGCCATTTCTTGTTTTTATTAGCTTTTGGTTTAGTTTGGACTTCTGGAAATGCATCATCGAAGTGATGTGTTAGAATACGCATAAAGATTGAGAACATAGTATCAGCACTTTTTGAATTATACACTTCACACCAATTTTCCTTGTTTAGACAATAATAGAAATACTGCATATTACATTCTGAAAAATATCGTATTTTTCTAGATGACATGATATCTTGAGAAAAATCAGTAGTGTTTAATTTCATAGTTTGCGCAGAATGATCCGATAGTCCATTATGTATAACTTTGCTTTCGTAGCATGGACGTTCGATATTTGTAAATATGTTGTCAATGCATGTGCCTGTGTTAGCCGTAATTCGCGTAGGTTCTTCTATGGCATGATGCAGTCCAAATGTGTTAAATAAGTCTAATAGATCACTACGTTGCTTAGTATTCACCAATATGTTAATATTAAAATCACCACATACTATTAGTTTATTATTGGGATTATGGGTTGAAACGGTGAGTATTTGCTCTAGTTTATTAAAAAATATATTTAAATCTCCGTCTGGTGACCGGTAAATTAATATGAAATAATAAATCAAATTATTAGCTTTTATTTTAAATGTTGCGTACTCGAAATGTTTTTCTTCTGCTTCCACATCTATTTTGTAGATTAAAGGATTTAGTTCAGATTTTGCAAAAATAGAAACACCTCCATTTTTCATAGTTTTTCTATTATAAGCACTTATTAACATATAGTTTTCGAATACGATACTTTTTATTTCTTCCTCTGTAAGCCAATGCTCAGATATGCATAGAATGTCTATTTCGTGACTTATCGCAAGGACTTCAAGTGAATCTAATTTATTACGTAGACATTGAATATTTTGATGCAGGATTTTGATGTTTTTATTAGGTTTGCTGATATGTTCTTCGGGATTTCGTGTTAATTGCTATATGTATTCGTAGTTGGTCTTTGATTGTATGTGTCTAATTAATCCTTGATATATAGGGCAGATGTTACTATTTGCACTATGTTTAGTATCGAGTTTAGAATTATTTTTGGTATTTGAATGATGACAGTTCACGCATTCCTTCAAGTTTGATGTACAAACTTTTAATTCATGATTACCAGCACAAACTGGGCATGCGATTTTTTCCTCGCAGTTTTTTGCTAAGTGGCCGAAGACCGAACACCGGTAGCACCGGATTACTGCGAAATAATCAGCGCATTTATAACTGCGCCACTTCAGGTAAACGGAGTTTTGTTTTAATAAACATGCTCTTATCTGCGGGTTAACTTGAATAATTACATTAGCTGTGTGCGATTTTTCATTCGTAACAATTTTAATAAGTTTTATATCAGTTGCCTCATTTTCTGTTGTAATTTTGTTTTGTTTTATAATATTTTTTATGAGTTCATCCGGATCATTTATTTCCTGTTTATCAATGCCATATATTATTAGTCTGGGGGATAATTTTTTTGGCTCAAAAATGTTATATTTAGTACCGACCGTATTCAAATTTGTTTTTAGTTTATTTAAAGATTCATCAGTTTTGCACTTGACAATAATACCGCCCTCTTTTGAATGTTTAATATTGTTTATTTCTAATGACAGTTTTGTCGGATCAATTAGTTCTCTAATTTGTTGACTTGTTGTTTCTGAGTTTTGTTTTGTCTCACTTGGTTTGATTACTAAAACCTTTTGTACAGGTTTCGCGGTTATCATGCTGTATGATGTGTTATTCTTAGGAGCGTTAGATGTCACTCCGATGTTATCAGTGATAAGACAGTTCTGATCCATACTTTTTAATTTTGATTCGAGTGCACTAATTTTTTCAGCTTGCAATTTGTTAACTTTATCCATCTCATTGATAAGTTTTTTGAGATTTTGATTTTCTTTCTTTAAATACACATTTTCTAAGGTAGTTGTATTATTAAAGGTATCTTGACTTACATTTACAGTGTCTTGAGATAGACATTTTTGACAATTCCATGTAGGTTCATTCTCTTGCTTTCTCATTTCTTCGACGGTAATTCCCACACACTCTATATGAAAATAGCTCTCACAATTATTACTGCACTTTATTTTATCATCGTATCTAGAGACTTTTTTAGAGCAAGTATCGCACACAGAAACGCCTCCCGGCGCCATTTTTGCCACATATGACAAGTTTCTTTTTTGTTTGTGTCCCCGGTAAGTATTGAAGTAACTGCGAATTCAATTTTTTTGCGTGTTGTCATTGGAAACGCGCGCATTTAACATCTCTCTCCAATGGCAACGCGCAGAAAAGATATTTTTCGATCGTTCCACAAAAAACGTCAACTTTACGATGACAAATAAGAGCGTAATTGTCATCGTACAGTCGACGTTTTCTAAAGAACAATAAAAAAATAACATTGTCGCGAGTCTCCAATGGCAACGCACGAAAATGATATTTAAAGTGCGCGTTTCCAATGGCAATGCATGAAAAACCAGGGATACAAACAAAAGAGAAACTTGTCATATTGACAATTGACAAAACAAATTTATTTTTAGTACGTATATGTTTTTAATAATTTAAATTAGATGCAATCGTAGAAAAAATTATGTGTGTAAAACGAGCATAAAGTGTCTTTGTTCCTCTTACACTATTGCAGCTCCCGCCTTCGGCTCGCGCTGCAATTACCGTGTTCGAGTAACAAAGAATCACTATATGCTCTTAATACTCAAATACATCATTTTTTAATAATTTAAGATCGTGATTCTTTGTAACTCGAACACGGTAATTGAAGCGCGAGATGAAGGCGACAGCTGCAATATTGTAAGAGAAACAAAGACACTTTACGCTCGTGATACACACATAATTTTTTCTACGATTATATCTTAAAATTATTTAAAAATGTATAAGTACTGTAAATAAGTTCGTTCTGTCAACTGATAATATGACAAGTTTTTGTTTTGTTTGTATCTCTGGTAACTATTGAAATAAGCGCGCATTTTATACTTTTTGCGCGTTCCACAGAAAATGTCAACTTTACAATGACAAGTGAGAGCGTAATTGTCAAATTTCCATAGCAATCGTAGAAAAAAATTATGTGTGTATCACAAGCGTAAAGTGTCATTGTTCCTCTTACACTATTGTAGCTTTTGCCTTCGGCTCGCGCTGCAATTACCGTGCTCGACTAACAAAGAATCACTTGCTCTTAGTACTCAAATACATCAAATAATATATAAATAAATATATATTGGATAGTTATGCAGACAGCTTAAGAAAAAAGTACACAATAGTTGATATAATTTCCTGGATTTACTTCCTATTGGTTGCTTTATAAATATTTTTAATAAATCTAATGCGATCGCTTCTAAATATAACCTTCCCCACCTCCACCATTTTTCTCTATACTCTAATCACCAATCTGATTTGTTTTTGATGACACGCACGTAATAAACCCTGACTAACCATAACCGCTCACAACTATAATTTATTCTAAATTTAGCTTTAGTTCATGACGTCGAGGTTCACCTGTCGACCTGGCGTTCGTACGTTCGCACGTTCATAGTTGAAACCAGCGAAGTCACGCGCGGCCGCATTTTATGAACTTGCGTGACTCTCGTAGCGTCAGCTCGAAGGCGCGTGACCGCAGATAACGCGTGGTGATGGCTTGGTGCGTGATATGCGTGATGATGGATCGACTGAGAAGTGATATGTAATAGTTTAATGGATGCTTGCGTTTCTATCACTTGTATTTAAATAAGATAAATAAGAATGGCGCACGACATATAGCTTGTTTCATATAATTATCCTTAATTATATATAATCTAGTTAAAACAATAGTACAAGTATAATAGTATATTATGTAACAAGTTTAATAAACATCTCTTAAGGGGCAAGGCCACTCTAAATTTTTTTTAAAATGCATTTTTTTTTATTTGCTTAAATTATAGTTTAAACCCTTAGGAATAAGGGACAATTAATTTAAATGCCTGTCGGAAGTATTTCAGAGGAAAAAAAGCATATATCTATTAGTACTTTTATATATATATATATATAAATATGACTCGAAACTTTAAACGCGTTTTTCTCGAAATCATATTTTCAAAATCGGGCGAAAAGAAATCTGAAATACTAATTGATGGATCGTGCTGAATCTTTTTATTTCTTATTCTAGATATAAAATACTCAAAAACTACGGGGGCTTTTTTTTTAAGTGCTTCATTTTTCAAACGTGCGCCATTTTGTTAAAAATCAAAATTTTCCAAATCCAGCCCGTAGTTTTTTAGAGTATACATCAGAGATTAAGAAAACATATCTCTTTTTGTTCCAATTCCATTGCTGTTCCCGGAATGTTTTCGCTCGATTTGCCCTACGCGTCGAGAAAAGTCGCCATTTTTTTTTATTTCTGACGACAATTTTGAATATTTTCTTTAAAAAAAATTTTAAATAAAGTTTAAAGAGCACTAAATAAAGATCCAGAAACAGTTCTTAAGCAGCACGTTTAGATTTCGTTAAAAAAAATCTTGAAAATGACCCTTTTTTTCCTTGTCTAGAGTGGCCTTACCCCTTAAGTTACGAGTGTATAAAAATGAGTATCTAAAGAGTTTATAAAACGAGTCACGTGCTATACTTTTTCTACGATCGCAAATTAAGACAATAATTTTATTGTAAGTTTTATGAATTATTTAAAAGTAAGGTTAAGTCACTGACAAATATCTAAAGCTGACTTCACCCCGTGCTTAATATAAAAAAAGAGTATCTAAAGAGTCAAATAGTATACTTTTTCTTCGATCGCAAATTAGGACAACAATTTTATTTTAAGTATTATGAATTATTCAAAAAGTAAAGTTAAGTTACAATGTCAAATGTCCGAAGCTAACTTCACCCCGTGCTTAATATTTAAAAAATGTATCTAAAGAGTCACATAATATACTTTATCTTCGATCGCAAATTAGAACAACAATTTTATTGTAAGTTTTATAAATTATTTAAAAAGTAAAGTTAAGTTACAATGACAAATCTCTGAGGCTAACATCATCCCGTACTTAAAATCTTAAGCCGTGACTAAAACGTTCGAAGCCACGGCTTGTCAACATGTAATTAAGCTGTTATTTAGCGTCATAGATACTAATACATTAAATGACAGTCAATTTGGACACAAAGAATGCAAGGCCATTGAGCGCATTTTATTGGACTAATAACATAAAGTAAACAATTTAAACTCCTGTCAATGTCAAAAAGTGAATATTATACCTAATTAATTATTTAATTCCTTTTTTTCTCAGTACAAACATTTTTCCATCTGTTTTGCCAAATTTTACAGTTTAATCATTATAAATAACATTGTTAAACAAAAGCAACAATAAAATTCACTTTAATTACGTTTTGTCCCGCGCGATGGTCGCGCGGGTTGAGGGCCTGACTCACAACCATAAGGTCGTGGATTCGGGTCCCGCCCGTGGCGATCATACAAAGGACATATCGGCATATGACCTTAGTAGTTGGTCCGATATATAAATTAAAAAATTTACTCAATAACATATTTTAAGAAAACAAATCGCCTTGCCTATCTTGTTATTGCAATATAGCTGGCGAGAACTAAATTCCAAGATATTAGCTGCTTTTTATAATCCGGACTTTCGGGATTCATGTATAAAACCCGAAATTCCAAAAATATACGTACGCTTCGAATGCTAATCGTGAATTTTCTGATGTTGTGTTTTTTTAAATTTATTTTAAAAATCAACACGCGTATATAAATTACATATTTATTTCTTATTTTTTTTACTTGATTAAAAAAATTAATTTATTTTTGTTTAATGTTTTCTTTTTTAAAAAAATTGTTTTTACTAAGATTTTTATAAATCAGTATAATTAAATTGCTATATAATAACAAAGGTTTAATATTAAAATAAAACTTTCCAGCTTCTTGAAAATATGTTAAATTAATTTTTCTCTCTAAATAATGAGACTACTTATAAAATTTTAAATAGAATATAATGCCAACTAATATTATTTTTAATGTAATATTTCAAAGAAGGTTTCTTTTGTTTATTTAAAGTCTTAAAATGAGAGTATAATTGTTTCATCAGAAATTCATCATACATACATACATACATAACATCACGCTATATCCCATTAAATGGGGTAGCACGAACCCCTAAAATATTCACAGAACATCCACTAAAAGATTCATAAAAAAAAATCAGTCTCAGTCTCATTCTGACACACCTCATTAACACTTCCTCCATACAAGCTCTTTCCTTCCTCACAACCAAAATCCATCATCACGCAACAAACCTTCATTCACATCCATCCATTCGCTCCTGTACACCTGTTTCATAAATCTTCACTTACGCCCACTTCTCTAACAACGAATCTATAAAGAAATGAAGGCAGAATCGCCTGCGCTTGTTTAAAAATATATTTTACACACTGTATAGTAAAAACTAAAAATGAAGAGAAAAAGATGAGGAAGGAAGGGAGTATCTACCTGCGCTTGTTTTTGAAACTGAATTCCATACCATTGCAGTTGGACACTCTATAGTAAAAACAGAAAATAAATCAAAAAGATAAGAAAGAAAGAAAGCATCTGCCAGCGCTTGTTTTTGAAAGTGAATTCCACACAATTGCAGGTAAACACTCGAAAAATCTAACCAATTTAATATAAGAAAATCTGATGTGGACACCACATGACTTCCTTGTACGCGTATTAAACTATAGATATTTTTTAATTGCACATATTTGACATAAAATCTTTTATTTTTTGTTCTAATCCATAGCAAACTTAATTTTTTTTAAATCTAAAAATATATAATATGTAAATTTAGATATCTCGTTTATGCAAAAAGCTAATTTAAAAATTCTTAATGTGCTAGACGCAGAATTTAATTCTCTAAAACTTTTATTTGCATCATTTATTTCTAAAATTAAAATAATACCATTTTTTTTCAAGGAAAACTGTTAGCAGCTTCATGCAATGTGCCACTTCCGGTTAGTCTATTTTAACCAAAAACTATTATGTTATTTCCATTGATGTAGTAGTCTTACATACAAAATTTGGAAAGTTTTAAATTATATTTGAATATAGTTTTTCATGAAAATCTATTATAGGCTTCAAGTAAAGTACCACTTCCGGTAGTTGTATAATGACCAAAAAGGGAGGTGCACAACTAGATATTATAACAGTCCTAAATAAAAAGTTCCAATTTTCTACGGCTTACCGTTTTTGAGTTATACGAGATACGTACGTACATACATACGTACGTACAGACGGCACGACGAAATTAGTCAAAATGGATTCAGGGAGGGCCAAAATATCTATTTCCGTTGAAATCTGAGAACCGAAAATTTACGCGATTACAATACTTCCTTTACTTCGTACAAGGAAGTAAAAAACGAAAAAAGGTAAACACAAAATTAACAATTTATCTCCTTCAAGATAAACTAAATTCAAAGATATTATATCATTATCTTTGTTTGACTATGAACCCTCAATCTAATTATTTCCAAGTTTATTTTCCTGAGGAATTCTTGGTTTCAGTGGAAATAATTATTCACATAATAATTAGCAGGATATGTCTTTAATTGAACACAATACCGCCTGAGATAGTATTACAATGAAGCTGAAACAAAGAGCTTATTCTCTTAAGTTCTGCAAGGAAAACATTCTCCTACAGTAAAATGGTTTTCATTGAGGTATTATTGTCTAAGTAAATATTGCTGGTTTTGACTCAAAGCATTTGTCAGAAATTATGTTGGTGTGTATAAGGAGAATATGGAAAGGATATCAGGATAGAGCATTGTTGAGTTTATTTACTGTCTTATTAACTTTATTTTAATTTTGTTTCATAAAAAATTAAACAATTTTCATCACATTAAAACCAGCTCTGTGACTCTTCCTCCACTAACATCTTTGAGGGTCGTGATTTGAAGGCTGGTAACTGCACTTCACGCGAAGAAATATAACACTTACTGAGATCTGCTTCGGTAGGGTGCCACGCCCAGTAATGAGTGTGGTGAAATCTAACATTACAATGATGAAATAATATATATTTAATATAACGATAAATTAGAATTTAATCCGTAATATTTAAAAGCAAAAGCAAAATTCTCTTTTTTGGTAATTGTGATTTGTGGTTACTGTACTTAACGGCTTAAAATGTATAGTTTATTAAGATCTGCTATTTCAGAGCTGCCATGTTCATGAATGACCAAAATTCTTACATATAAACATGCAGATGTGAAGTTACAGCGAATTTTGACTTTTTTTAAAGTTCAATTTTGAGACGCCATAACTCAAAAACTAAAAGAGATATTAAAATGCGGTTTGAACAAGTGTATTTCTCGTGCTCTACTTAACTTATACCGGTATTTTGAAAATTTTTAAATTTCTCAATTTTTTTCGAAATTTTCTTCTGTCGATATTTCAAAAAGTTGAAAAGGTAATGCAAATCACCAGTGAATTCCTCGCGTGAAAATACATAGGTATGTAATTTTTCAGAAGAAAATTCGAACGGATACATTTTTTATTAAAAAAAATCGAAAATGGCCGTTTTTTGAAAATTTCTTAAGAGCCTTAAGATTTTTACGATTTTTGGCCATTTTTCGTTTTTTTGTAATAAAAAATTTATCCGTGCGAATTTTGTTGTAAAAATTTGGATACCTATGTATTTTTACGAGAGAAATTCACTTGTGTTTTCAGATTTTTATTATCTTTACAAGTTTTTGAAATATTGCGAAAGAAAAATTTTGAAAAAAATTTAAAAATTTTCAATATTTTCAAAATACCTGTCCAAGTTAATTAGCGCAGGAGAAATACACTCGTTCAAACCGCATTTCAATATCTCTTTTAGTTTTTTAGTTATGGGCTTTCAAAGTTGAGCTTAAAAAAGTCAAAAATCGCTGTAACTCAAAATCTAAAAAAGATATGAAGATGTGCCTTGCGCCATTCGATTTCTCGTGGTCTGAATTATATAGAACCACATTTTAATAATTTTCGATTTTTGAACTGGTTCAACCCAAAATACTCATTATTTGTATGTACGAGCTCTTAAAAGAAGAATTTGCGAACAAACCTCTACACAAAAGAACTTTTGGATTGTTTTGAGGTAAATTTATACCTAACGTTTAGTTAATGTAATTTAAAGTAATTCAAATTCATTTAATTTATTTAAACTTAAAATGTTTCTTTTAGACTATAGACTATTACACTTCAATGCATTGCTGAAAATATTATTTTCCCTATGTTTACTTTTAAAATAAACTCTCTAATGTATTGCTGTCAACCATTTTAACTGTAACTATGGTAATGATATATCCCTATGTTTACTGATAAGAAAAACTTTCGGTATATATGTACATATATATATATATATATATATATATATATATCAAAAAAAATGTGTAATTCTTGCTTCAGGTACTTTATATTCCTAACCTTCGGCTCGGGAAATGAAACAAAACTTTCAAGATTGAATATTTTTCTTTTTCCTTGATATACAAATAACTCTTATTTTGTTATTATAATGGAAAGCACATATTTCATTTCATACATTACAATATAATAAATGAATTCCATGAGGTTATTGTTGGGTAAAATTATTTTTATTTTTTTCTGTCATAAAAATAATTAAAAGAATTTCATCACAAAATGTATTTTGTATAATGTGTAACACAAAAAATATACCTACTAATTGTTCATGTGAATTATGATGCTTGTTAAAATTCATTTTGGTAATTATAAAAAATAAACATTTTAATGAGAGATGTGTGCAACTCCATTGTTTTTGAAATTTAATTCGTATTGCGTTTCTTTATTATTTCAGTATGTCAGTCTTGACAAATATTATCATGTAGGTATTTATGTGTATATAATACAAAAAAAACATCAAGAATGAAGGAATTAATTTTTAATTAATAATAATAAATTAAAGAACGAGTTTTATAAGACATGTTTTTTTCACACTTGTCCAAATTTAGAAAACTCGCCTGCGGTTCGTTTTCTAAAGGACAAGTGCGATAAAAGTCTTATAAATTGAGTTATTTATACTATTTTTTTCTTTATTGCGTCTTTTATAAATTAGAACTTTAAACCGGGTCAATTTAGGGTAATTTAGTGGTTGTTAACTAGGGATCGACCGATATGATTATTTGTGGCCGATACCGATATCGGCCGATACCGATATACTCATATTCGATATCGGCCGATACCGATATATCGGCCATAAAATTTTGTCGGAAATTTTTTGCTGTATAAATGAGGTAAAAGTGATTTTTAATGATATACTGGAATATTTTTGATGAACTTACTGGTATGACGGCAAGTAAATCAGTGACATATAAGAAAAGTAATGATGATATGATGAATAAAATTGATGATGAATTGAATTGTATAAGAAATTAGAGAAAATATCAAGAAATGAAGATCCTTTGACTTGGTGGGCGTAAACAAGGACATTTTTCCATACAAAGTTGCAATAATATATTTAGCACCGCCGCCAAGTAGTGTTGCTAGCGAACAGCTATTTTCTTTAGCTGAAAATGTTTATGAAAGCGCAAGAAATCGTCTAACTCCGGAAAGAGCAGAAAGCTTAATTTTGTGACATTACAGTTTGCCAAAACTTAACTTTAAATATTAATTTGTTTAACTTAGTGTGTAACTTTACTTCTACATTTTTAATGACTCTTTTGCTAAATTTTGAATAAGAATAAACTTGATTCGTTTTTTATTTAGTATTTCTGTTTAATCTCCTTAAAAAATCCTTAGCAACTGATATATTAAGCAATTTATATTTTTTTAGGCCGATACCGATATAGGCCGATATCGTGATTTACATATCGGCCGATACCGATATCGGCCAAGAAGACCAATATGGCCGATATACCGATACCGATATCGGTATCGGTCAATCCCTATTGTTAACTGTTATTGACATTTATACATCAGATTTTGAAGTTATATTGAAATTTTGATGTTCTCAGCTTGACAGTTTCAGTATGTCACCCGCTACTACCAACCGTCTAAAACTAAATGTTGCGTATCGTAATGACGCTCTTTCGATACGCAACTGGGTTTCGTAATGACTTCCTTATGAACACAAAATAGAAAAATCTTATGTGGAAACCACATGATTTTCTTGTACGAGTATTAAACTAAAGATTTTTTTAATTGAACATATTTGACAATAAATTTTTAATTTTTTTCTTATTTTTTGTTTTAATCCATAGCAAACTTTATTACAAAAAGCAAAAAATATATAATTTTTAAATTTACATATCTCGCTTATACAAAAGGCTAGGCTAATTTAATAATTATTAATGTGCTAGACGTAGAATTTAATTCTCTAAAACTTCTATTTGCAGCATTTATTTAAAAAATCAGAATAATTCCTTTTTTTTCAAGAAAAACTGTTAGCAGCTTTATGTGTTGTATCACTTCCGGTTAGTCCATTTCAACCAAAATCTATTACGTTATTTCCATTGATATAGTAGTCTTATATACCAAATTTGAAAAGTTTTGGATTATATTTGAATATAGTTTTTCATGAAAATCTATTATAGGCTTCAAGTAAAGTACCACTTCCGGAAGTTATATAATGACCAAAAAGAGAGGTGCACAACTAGATGTTATAACAGTCCTAAATACAAATTTCAACTTTGCACGGCTTACCGTTTTTCAGTTATGCGAGATACATAATAACAGACGTCACGACGAAATTAGTCAAAATGGAATCCTTTACTTCGTACAAGGAAGAAAAAAATATTATAATGTATTTTATCTATGACCGTGCGATATATCCTTAATATCCCACTCATTTCAGATAGGTAATGACTTACTTTACCGCACACGTGCGTTTTTTGAATTTTTAACGCACGCTCAAGCGATAGTGCAAAATGTAGGAAAAGACTAAAGAAAATTACACAAGAAATCTTATTTATTGTATACATTTATAACACAGTCTTTACAGCTATATAAATTGATGCCAGATGTTGACACATTTGGATGATTTGATGTTACCGTAGAATTAGTAATTTCTATATTGTGTGATACTGGAGACACATTTTCTTTTTCTCCCAAAATTAACTAACAATGCCTTTTCATTTGTTGTATCTTTAATTTTTTTTCTTCACACCATTTCTCATACCTATCATAAGCCAGTTGATATTTTACTCTTGATTTTTGAGGAACCAGATCCAAAATAACTTTTGACGCTGCTTCTTCTATATCTGAAGGCAGATCTATATCTGAAAGGCTCATTTTCTATTATCGAACTATTCTACACACTCGTAAGGGCAAAATCAAAATTTTTCTGTTTATTTAGTTGTCGCGATTGTCAACGCGTTGCTATCATTTAGAAAACAATCAGCGTATGTTGCTACTTTGATTTGAAATTTAATTAAATTTATATTTAATTATAAAAATAACAATTTAAATCCCGAACAGTCGTAGATAAAATTTTGTACGCAATACGTGGGATACTACATAATTATCGCACATATGTGATTACACAACTTTCACATGCGTGCGATAATTTTGTCTATATCCCACTTATTGCGTAAATAACTATTATCTATAACTAGGTGTAAATTATTTTACAAGAGAAGATCTCTTACCGCAATGAGTGATGATATATTTACTGATATATACAGGGTGAGTCTGGGAAGACGCCCCCCCCCCCATTAACTTTTTTATTATAAATAATAGAAAAAAATGGTTCATATGAAAGTTTTATTATTTTAAATATACTATTTGATGGCAGATGTAGATATTTTTTATAAAGTCAGGTTTACAAGATACGACTATCAACTTTTATTTTTTAAATAGCATCCTATAATTATTTTACTAAAATAAAAACCGCCATTTTTTTCTCTTTTCAACGGTGTATTAGTTTTTATTAATGTATCTGAAAAATTTCGAGAAAAATAAGAAAATTGAGAAATACTAGAAATAATTTTTATACAAATATTATAGGTGGCTATGTGAAAATAAACAAAATGTAACAGTGTTAAATTAATGTCAAAAAAGTATACATTTGCTGGTTACTTTATTTAACTTATTTTGCAAACAATAAAAAAAAGTTTTCAAATGTTCGGAATTATTTAAATAATCACTGGAGGGGACAATGGATAGGACGAGGTGGACATATTTCATGGCCAGCAAGATCTCCTGACCTTACGCCTATGGACTTTTTTCTTTGGGGATACGTCAAGGATCTTGTCTACCAGAAGATACCTACAGATGCAGAAGACATGAAAGAGCGTATTCGAAATGCTTTCCAAAATATTTCGCGAAACATGCTGGCAGATGTTCGAACACATCACGTTCAACGCTTAAATTTTTGTATTACAGAACATGGTCGTAATTTTGAACATTTGTTTTAAGTTGTTTTTGTTACTGAATTTGTTGCTTTAGTTTGTTAAGTTGTATAACACTGTTACATTTTGTTTATTTTCACATAGCCACCTATAATATTTGTATAAAAATTATTTCTAGTATTTCTCAATTTTCTTATTTTTCTCGAATTTTTTCAGATACATTAATAAAAACTAATACACCGTTGAAAAGAGAAAAAAAATGGCGGTTTTTATTTTAGTAAAATAATTATAGGTTGCTATTTAAAAAATAAAAGTTGATAGTCGTATCTTGTAAACCTGACTTTATAAAAAATATCTACATCTGCCATCAAATAGTATATTTAAAATAATAAAACTTTCATATGAACCATTTTTTTCTATTATTTATAATAAAAAAGTTAATGGGGGGGGGGAGTCTTCCCAGACTCACCCTGTATTAGCAAATTTTTGTCTCTTTTGGTTATTATATTCGTGTGACAAAGAATGAAATTAAGAGCATCTCAGCAAAATATGATAAATGATCATGACAAAAAAACACAAACAAAACTGTAAAACTCTTTCCATAGTAAATTAAAAACCGTTCCACGTATCTTCCTCGTCGTTCTTCTTCCCATACGCGATAATAACACAAGTCGAGTTTTCGTTTTGAACCGCAATGCAATAAATTATCTGCAAGCGAGCATAGAGCACGAATACCAACATTATTTGGTCTTTAGAGTAAACATTTATAAAACTGTCATCATTACTACACTCTTAACTCTTGTGGTTTTATTTTTCTGGAAGAGTACGACGATTCAAACGAAAATGTTTTAGATAGGAGTGTTTTGTTATCTGGGAGACAAGATGGAATGATGGGTAATGAAGCTTCTTTCTATTATTTATTTGTAGATGAAGAAAATGTGAAATTCATTATTTATATCTAAGGATGTAAAGTGGAGGGTCGAATGCTATCTACAAGAATATTATTTATTTTTCACTTGAACATTATTTGTTGTTTATTGCTATGTTGCGAAAAATATATACAACTAATATAACAAATGAAAATATAGCACAGGCAGTATATTTATTTATTTATTTTTCTACGACCACTTAGAAATCTGCTCATTGTATGTTTGTTGTTGCTATGGAAATGAGGTACATTTCAAGACATCGTGCGAAATGAATTTGTTTTGTAGTCATTTCAGTACAGGTCGTTTCATTTCAGTACAGGTCATTTCATTTCAGTACAGATGCAATTTTCTTTTAAATTACTCATGAAAAATATAAAAACGCATGCGTAAAAAATAAAATAGACGTAAATTAGAGAATTATTATTATTTATTGTTGGCTATATTAAATGTAATGTTTTGATAGTTGTTAAATATTATGTTATTAAGATCGGTTTTATTTACATTTAAATTATTAAGATTTTCCAAATTATTATTATTAAATGTTATATATTAGTTCTGTCAAAAATGATAAATTGATTCAAATTTAAAACTGGCGCGCTTCGGCAAATCAATCCAGTCTGAATTTCAGCAGTATGCCGTATTCCAGCTGTCAATAATAAACTGAGAATGGTTGAAGAATTTATTTATTATAAACAGAAATATTTATTGAATCACTTATTTAAGTTATTTATTATTAGTGATATTGAATGTAATATAGTTACAATTATTAAAAATCATTTTCGGTGAACATGAACTTTTAAGGTTATGATTTAAGTTGTTTTGCTTGTCAACGATAATAGTTGTTGATGTCGAACATCTATTTCAGGTATTATTTTTATTGAAGAAACTTAGATAATTGAAATATCAGTCTAATATTTTTATTATTTTATTTAATATTTGTTTTGTTGTGACTGCTAGTTGCTAGGATGCTAACTTTGAAATGTCATTCTGGAATAGTAAAATTGGGACATCTTTATTATTGAAAAATACATTAATATCGTGGTCGTAGAAAAAGTATAGTGTACAACTCGCATGGAATGTCCATTTCATACTCGTAGGAAATGGATACTATTCCATGCTGGTTGTACAATATACTATTATGTATTTATGTTACGCTGTACAACAGGAATTTAATCCCAATTACAGTACAGGGTCCGCACTCACCGAGCCGCAGTGTGGTAGTTTATATAATTTTTAGCTTGAGTGAGATTTGAACTCCACACCACCGTACTGACATATGTTATATTCGAAACAAGAAATTGAAAATCATATCAATATATTACTGGTCAACTATCATATTACGAGTTATAACATAAATAAATAAATATATCATCACGCCTTTTACCAATTACTGGGTATGGCACTCTGCTGCAGCAGATCTCGGTAAGTGATATATTTCCTCGCATGAAGTGCGGTTACCAGCCCCCAAAGATATTAGTGGAGTGGGAGCCACAGGGGTACATTTAATTTGGTGAAAATTGTTTGTCGGCTGTGGAGATTGAACCAAGGTTCTCAAGATCCACAGGCCGACTCGATACCACTGACCCACCTACCCCATAAATAAAATAATGCAATCACAAAACGTCTAAATTTATCAATTGGTAACAGATAATGATCGAATTATAAAATAAAAGGGAATAAATAAGCTGATTGACCTAGAAAGATTAATTACTTCAATCGGAATCCTGATTAATATATTTAGTAGTCGTAGTAGTTATGCGCGGTGGCCGAGCGTGTTAAGGCACATCTCTTTATATACTGTGACGTCACCCGAACCAAGGTTCGTCAGTTCGAATCCGCCTGTCGACAATGTGTGATTTGTCGTAAAATATAAAAATACAGTTACATGTATTTATCACACTCGGGCGCTATAAGCTAGTCACTTATTCGCCTTAAATAGCATTCGACTACGAAGACCGGCAGTACGGCAGTATAAAAACTGCGGCTCGGTGTGTCCGGTAGGCCCAGGCCCGATTTGGGCTGTAGTGCCATCAGAAGAAGAAGAAGTTATGCGTCAAATATAACAACAAATTAGAGATCTTTTTATTATGCAATTAACTAAATTAATATTCTATATTAATTTCTCACTAACTGCTTCCTCTATCTCTAAAATATAAAAAGTCTGCAAATTCCTCATCCTAGCCTCATCTCTCACGGCGACATCAAAGTCTTTAATGAAGTAGCGTAATGAAGAACTTGCGAACTATGACCTTGTTGTAACACCATGCACTTTACGCGAAGAGTTATGCATGCTATGCAGGATGAGATGACAGGACCAGGACTCGGCTCCTCTTGTCTGTAAGTACGAAGGATCGAGATATAGTTCAAGGTGACTCTTGAACGACGGTGTAAGCTTCAAGGGGTTGAACAGGGTTTAAGGAGAGCGGGATCGAATACCAGAAGGAGGACATACATTTATACATATGAAGGGAAAGAAGGATAAATTTTTGTTTGATTTATTAATCAGCATGAATTTGCACAAAAATAAATGTTTGTACCTATAGGTTGAATTAAATTCTTAAAATGAAAATATATAATAGTTATTTATGTAAAAAGTCAGGAAAGCGATCAATCACAGGATGAGTAAATAGTTTTATGCCGAGCGATAGCAAGGTTTGAAATAGCTTACGAATCCTGTATGACACTTTACTGACGTGTTACGTATAACATTTTACCTGAAACTTATAAACAAATAATAAATATTTTAAATTAATTTAAATTTGGCTTACATATTCAGTAAGTATTTTATGTAACAAGAACTAGAAACTTACGTTTCTTTCATTACCTGCCTAAGCAGGTAATATGTTATTTTCCTGACTAGGCATGCAAAGCAAAGCTTTCCTGAGTCTTAAAGGTCAGGCAAGTGTTTATTTTCCTGTCAGTTTCAGGTAAACAAAATTGTGATGAGAAAAAATCTTGTGTGTTTCGAATACAAATAGAGATTTCCTCGCTTTTACGTCTTGTGGCCATAACCTATCAATCCACAATGTACCATTTTGCTCTATTAACAGGCAATAGTTATTTGAGTAAAGCGTAAAGTGATTCTTTGTTACTTCGGCCTTCTGCTCGCGCTGCAATAGTGCAAGAGAAACAAAGATACTTTACGCTCGTGATACACACATAATTTTTTCTACGATTGCATCTTAAAATGATTAAAAAACGTATACGTACTGAAAATAAATTCGTTCTGTCAACTGTCAATATGACAAGTTTCTGTTTTGTTTGTATTCCTGGTAACTATTGAAATAAACGCGCATTTAATATCTTTTTCGCGCGTTGCCATTAAAGACGCGCGACAATAGTTTTTTGTGTATTAAGAGCGTAAAGTGATTCTTTGTTACTCGAGCACGGTAATTGCAGCGCGAGCCGAAGGCGAGAGCTTCAATAGTGCAAGAGGAACAAAGACACTTTACGCTCGTGATACACACATAATTTTTTCTACGATTGCATCTTAAAATTATTTAAAAACGTATACGTACTGAAAATAAATTCATTCTGTCAACGGTCAATATGACAAGTTTCCGTTTTGTTTGTATCCCTGGTAACTATTGAAATAAACGCGCATTTAATATCTTTTTCGCGCGTTGCCATTCGAGACGCACAAAAAGATATTTTTCGATTGTTCCACAGAAAACGTTAACTTTACGATGACAAATAAATAAATAAATATATCATCACGCCTTTTACCTATCACTGGGTGTGGCACTCTGCCTAAGCAGATCTCGGTAAGTGATATATTTTTTCGAGTGAAGTGCGGTTACCAGCCGCCAAATCACGGTCTCCAAAGATATTAGTGGTGGAGGAGCCACAGGGGTAGATTTTTTTAAATTGGTGAAAATTGTTTGTCGGCTGTGGGGATCAAATGAGAGCGTAATTGTCAACTTTTCGTAGCAATCGTAGAAAAAGTTATTTTTCAATTGTTCCACAGAAAACGTCAACTTTATGAAGACAAATGAGAGCGTAATTGTCTACTTTTCATAGCAATCGTAGAAAAATAACTATTTATAAATAACTTTGAGAGCTAATTAAGATCGAAACCTACGCGTACACACTTAATTACAGCATTTCTACTTAAAACTAAATATACAATCTTCACTATGTACCAATAAAACAGAACACTCTGTCCAGCACCCCCCACCCTTACGAAAAGCTTCGCCAGGTGTCAAGCTATCGCACCAGAGTCAAAGTGTTCTCATATATTTCATATATGAAAGGCTTTCACGTCATGTCACGCTTTGTGCGTCGCGACGGCGAGAACATCCCCTGTACCCCGCGTAGCTTTCACCCTCTGTGCATTCCCTGATGTCCGTAAAGAGCGGGAGAAGTACGGTGATATGGCATGAACTGAGCAGGCAAAAGTATTGAATATGGTGGAGATTTAAAATGTGAGATCTATTGATGATAGAAGGTGGATGACTTTTACACTTTTTAAATAACTTTTCTAAAGTTTTTTATTTTATTTTATTGTGTTGTAGGTTAGTGCTTCCCAACATTATTCGTACCATGACACACTAATAAAATTTTTAACTTTTTAATTGTAATTTTTTTGTCAATTTCTGGCGATGAATTAGAAAGAAAACAATAGTATATTATACAACGACGCTATAATGGATGCTCTTATTCCCGAGGATGAAGTTTGCAACCCGAGCGAGCGGAGCGAGCAAGGGTTGTAATCATCCGAGGTAATAATAGCCATTATAGCGAGTTGTATACTATACTTTATATACGACTAACATATAAGACTAATTTAATAAAAATTTGTCAATTTTTATATTATTTATTATCTATTAATTTTACATCTATGTACCTAATAAATTTTCATCTAATTGAAATGAAAGTTTATATTACATTTTCTGAATACGAATTTGTCTTCATTTTAATACGCCAGTCCATAAAACTTTGGTATGCTTTGTTATAGAAATTTTTAGACTTTTGCGGTAATAAACCATATGTAGTAGCATCAGCGATTTTCGTTATTTCTGGTGGTGTAGAAGATATACTGTATTCTGTAATACTGTCCATTTTTTCAATTACAGTTAAACACAATAATTTAACACAATTTGCAAGACCATTTTTGACAACTTCTCAACGATGATTTCGTTTTGTTTGTTTCCGATTCGTTAACAACAGTGAACTTAGCAACGAGCATGTTTAATTTAAATATGAGTCGCTATGGCAATACTGTTCCGATGCACAATAAAACAATGATTCATGTTTTAAGCATTTTGATTGGTTCACGAGCGGGAATAATGACCATTATTCCCGAGTCATTATTCCCGGCGGGATTAATATATAGCATTATATAGCAAAAAACGCATATATAATGATAATATTATTAGTTAGTCGTATATAAATACAATTATTTGATTATAATGGCTGTATTATTAGTTCTATTTTATAAGTTAAGCGGCGAGGAATACTTGTTGAAAAGTTCTGTTGTAATATTAAGTTTAATATATCAAGCTCTGCGTATTTTAAATAATTTGTCGTAGTTAAATCTGTCTTTTATTTTAACATTATTCAATTATACAAATTACTTAAAGATATAGAGCATCCAAAATTACAGTGAAGAAAGGTAGGAGGTGTAAAGCAACTTGCTGTTAGTAAAGGATTATTTTGTGGTTTTGCAAATACAAAATATTTTTAAGAAACCGAGACGTATTCTAGTATTCATAAAATACATTGCTTTGTTGTCATCATATTAACATAGAAATTTAAATAAAACATTGTATGAAGTGCGTGAAATGAGTGTTTTTTGTTGCGCGTGAGAATGTAACTTTTAGTCGAGACCACCAGGTCAAGAGAAAAAAGTCATTCGAACACAACAAAAAACATAGATTTCGCCCACGAAATACAAACAACATTTTTTCTGCAACTGTTAAAAACGAATAATGCAATAATTATTATTATTCAAATAAATTGAAGGAAAAACAATCAAGAATTATATGAATTCGGTACCACTGAAGTTGGGAGCGTGCGCGAAATACTAATTTTTCGCACTAAGGGGCAAAAAAGTGCACGAAACGCGTTATTATGGTAATATGAATGATGGAAAAATCACGTACTTCGCGTACTGATCATAGGTGCATTCCTTATACCAATAATTTCAGTTGAAGCAGTAGTGAGATAAATGTAAAAAAGAACAATTGTTTTGAGGTGTATGTTAGATAGTGTCGTTCTAAGTTAAATCTCACTATTTTTAGTTCACTCTCTTTACGGTAGGGCAAAGAAAACAGTTTTTTTCATCTCATCTCAAGTGACTTTAAATGAACTAAAATTTCCATTTTTCGTTTGCTTGTTACTCTTTCATTAAAAAATAATTAAACAACAAGTAGATTCTCATTAGATGCAGTTTTTCATACTTAACATTTTTTGTATTTACACTTTTGGTCTAATTTAATTAGGGAAGCAACAATCATCATATTACAAACTACCATTGTTTTTCCTTTATTAAATACTCATATTTCAATTCCACACCTGGTACATATCAGCATTTGCTTGATATCATTTATCGTTTTAAAGTTTAACCTTACTGTTAGATATGTACATTATCATAATTTACAAAATTAAATAAACAAATAATTAATATAAATACCTTTACGTTATTAATATTCCATTGTAAATTCCGTTAAACCAGCACTATCACAAAACACAACCACAAAAATTAGCATATTTACACAAAATCGTTTTTAGAACTACTCGTACTCGCTGTACAACGTGTTTAATAACGACAGATCAATTCCGAATTCGTCGCATGCGCAAGTCTAAACATCGCTTGTTAATTAACTTCAAATATCTACAGGTACATTGTACTGTTTTCTGTTGTTTTTTGTTTAATTTTTAAAATATTTAAGAAAAAATGCTTCAAATATAACTAGCAGAAAATTTATTTCAACATATTTTTTATTTTTATAATTTAGAGTCGTTTAAAAACAAAAAAAATTATGAGTTTATAATAAAACCCATATTGGTTTTAGTAATTAAGACTTGTTAATTGATTATCAGAGGTTTATTAATTATTATGAAAATATAAATAAAGTAAATAAATAAATATATCATCATGGCTTTCACCCATTACTGGGTGTGGCACTACACTGTAGCAGATCTCGGTAATTGATATATTTCTTTGCGTGAATTGCGGTTACCAGCCATCAAATAATGGTCCCCAATGATGTTAGTGGTGGGAGCCACAGGGGTAGCTTTAAATTGGTGAAAATAATAAATATAAATAAATATATCATCACGCCTTTTACCCATTACTTGGTGTGGCAATTGTCGTAGTAGATCTCGGTAAGTGATATATTTCTTCGCGTGAAATGCGGGTACCAGCCATCAAATTATTTCCCCCAAAGATGTTAGTGGTGGGGAAGCCACAGGGGTAGATTTAATTTGGTGAAAATAATAAATATAAATAAATAAATAAATATATCATCACGCCTTTTACCCATTACTGGGTGTGGCACTCTGCCGTAGCAGATCTCGATAAGTGATATATTTCTTGGCATGGCCCCCAAAGATGTTAGTGGAGGGGGAGCCACTGGAGTAGATTTAGTTTGGTGAAAATTGTTTATCAAATTTGGGGATTGAACCCGGGTTCTCAAGATCCACAGACCAACTCGATACCACTGAGCCACCTACACCATAAATATCATACAAAAAATATGGATTTAATTAATAATTCCATCAAAATAACATGGTATTGATACAATTTGGTGCTATTCATATTTAATTTAAATTCTTATAGTATCTACATACGAATCTAGAAATCAAGAGTCATAATTGAATACATATTTCGTTAAAGTATTGTCCACAAGTTTATTAAAATTTATGAATTATTCATTTAAATTTATTGGTACAAACAAAAATATATAAATTGACAGAAAATCATTAGTTGTTAATAATTGTAAATAATCATTAGGTACGCAAAAAGTGTCGACACAATTCAGTGTAATTAAAAGTATATTAATTTATTGTTTTTGTTTAATTAGCTATATTAAATGTAAATAAAAATTATATTCATAATTCATGCATTTATATACATAAAATATTTCTATATTCTACATATTATATTAAAAATTCTCTTTAATTTAATTATCTATAAATATAACTACATTAACTCGATATAATGAATATTATGATATTTTAATTCATTGAGATTGTTTTGTTATTATTTATTTAACGTCAGTGACAGAAAAATATACTTGACCAGAGATGAATTTGGAGTTTTCTTTACTCATTTAATACTGCAAAACGTACGAAAAATAAATACAATATATTGTTATAATTAAAACATTATTGTAATCAATATACTGTAGTTATCAATACGTAGCTTTAATCAACATATTGTTGTAATTAATATATTATAGTAATCAGTATTTTGTCATAATAAATATACTGTTGTAATCAGTAAATTGTAGTTATTAACATGTATTTGTAATCAATATATTGTTGTAATCAATATATTATAGTAATCAGTACTTTGGCATAATAAATATACTGTTGTAATCAATATATTATTGTAATCAGTAAATTGTAGTTATTAATATGAAATTGTAATCTATATATTGTTGTAATCAATATATTATAGTGATGAGTATATTGTTGTAAGCAATACATTGTTGAAATTAATATATTATTCTAATCAAAAACATGTATTACAATGACTTGTATTGTACGGAGAATTCACCACACGTCACTGTCAACCAATAGGATTACGAATTTGTTTGAAAATGAACCAATGAAATGTACATTTCGTCGGAAATTCATCACTAGTGAAATTTCATCGGAAATACCACTGTTATTATTTTTTCAGTGTACATTTCATATTCAAAATTTTCATAACTGTAATAAGTACCTAAATAAATACCAAACTATTCTTGTTAATTAACTCTTGTTTGGTAAATTCTCAAGCCGAATACAACTCGTAGTATGAAAATTGACAGATAATATTTTGACATAAATATACATTCGTTGTTATGGAAATGGAAACATAACGAGTGCGAAGCACTCACAATTTATGTCAAAATATTTTCAGCAATTTTCATACTACTTGTTATATTATATATGAAAATATTAATATTATTATATACCACGTGTTTGTATAAAATTTTTCCTATATCATATTTATTTACTTTTGAGTTAATTTTTATGAAAAATAATAATAATAAATTTGGTGAATTGGTAACACTGATGAAGTAATAAACATGAAATTTATTTATTTTGACAGTTATTTGTTAGGTTAGAGTACAAATTCATAATTATGTAGCTTATGATACAAAATGCATGCGAGTTACGCAAAGTATGAGTATAAAAATTGGATATTGTAATACGAGTCTTTCATATTAATTTCCCATAACACATTGATTTAATAAAAAATATAAACTAAACACTTGGCTAAGTTTCACAAAATTCAGCCTCCAAGACACCTTATGAGGGCATCGTCAGAGATTTACTTTTAATTTTTTTAAATTAAATTTTTTTAAGTTGGTAACACAGACAGATGAAAAAACATTTGAAATTTAAATTATTTTCACATTTATAAGTCAGATAGAATTTCATAATATTATTCATTCTAAAAATAAATACTTTTAAATTTAAGTGAAAAGAAATGTGTTTTATTCTTTGATGTTCTTATTTTATCATTAAAAAATAGTAGTTTATGTAACAAGTACATAATTTGAATCTATAAAGTCCGATTATGTACGAGTTGCATACAACGTTTTATGTTCGACTGCATGGAGAATATTTTCTCTTAAAATATGATTATGTCAGTACCTATATTTAAAACATTTAATTGCATCTCAAAGTGTGCTTCGTTTTTATGCATTTGTTGCTTTATTTATCAAATTGTCAAAGTGAAAAAAGTGTTGAGATGGATGAAGACATTGAAGACGTGCATGTAATGCAAGAGAATATCTAACAATTGTATGAAGTCACATATAATACATACAGAAAATGGTGTTTAAATATTTCTTTTGAATTTTGTTTTAATGTGACATTGACAGCAGTCCAATTTTGCATTTTTATCATACTAGTCCAATAAAGTACCCGATTATGGACAGTAAACAGTGTCATAAAACAAGGTAATATGATGCAGTCGAACATAAATATTCTAATGATAATTATATAAGCAATGACAGCTACAAGATCGGTCTGTTTGACAGTACGAAAACTTCACGAATAAAAAAGTTCTTAAAAACAGTTGTTATAAGTAAAGCCCGGATATTTAGGCTCTTAAAAACACCCAAATAAGCAGGCATATAGGCCGGTAATTACTCTAAAATAGGCGGGATTTTAGGCAGCCTAAATGTAAATAATTTGTTTAAAAAAAAAATCCTTTTTCTAATATTGATACTCGTATCTACTCTTCGTTAGAAAAAATAATCATTTTAAACAAAAATTAACGCAATCTGAAAAATAATAATGTAGGGTTCTCATTTTATTAACTATTATGCAAATTCAAATTATGTAGTATAAATTAATTCACAAAATATTACGAGCAATTGCTCTATGAAATTTTCGGAAAGGGACTGTCTTCGGTCAGTCAGAACTTGCTTGTAAGTTGAAAACTTCGTTCGACATAACAAAATAAGGCCGGAGCGTTCTTATATTTAGCCATATCGTCTAAAGTTACCTCAGCTCCATTGATTAATGGCAAAGACCATATATGTCTGGTCTATGGCAAAGACAATTGAATTGTTACGTAAAATTTTGCCTAAAAAACATTTTTTCTTTCGGCATTTTAAATTCACACACAAAAACTTGATTAAAGTAAGTACTTTAAATATTATAGGTTAGGTTGAAACACTTTGTCGAGTGCTGAATTAGTCAACGAAGTAGATGATAAACCTTGGCTGCTCAATAAAAGTTAGAATAGGCAACAAAAATAGGCAAAATAGGCTGTATATGGTAAAGTAGGCACCATAACCAAAATATATAAAAAATAGGCACTAAGGCACGAAAAAAAACCTTCTATTACACGTAAACATATTACCTATGTATAGAAAAACGAAATTGCCTGAAGTATATTAAAATTTGAATTTAGGCAATTGCCTAAAAATCCGGGCTTTAGTTATAAGTGTATATATTGTAATACATATATTATTGTAATCATTATATTGTTGTAATCAATATATTTTGTTGATATAATCAGTAGGTAAAGTAAAAATCTAGTGAAACAAACACATGTATGTGAAGTGATTATGTAGTCAATCGTGAAGTAATTTGAAAATAAGCCACGAGAGAAATGTTTGTAGAAAATTAAATGCAAGTCGATTTTAATGAATAAATGTTTGATAGATGTTACAAGGCTCCATGCTGCTTCATTTGATGAAACTAAAATTGTGACGTTTATCAATTAAAATAACAATCTCCTTGCGAAATCCGTCACCAAACCTCTCCATCACCCATCACCCAATATATTTGAAAATCTTTAACCACAAATACAAAGCATTTTCCAGATCAATTTCCTCATAGTTCTAAACCCAATATGTTTCAGACTTTACTACCTATCCGTACTTCCCACACTATGTCATTGCTAGGTTTTTCTATTTGTTACGTTGGTGCTTCTGCTTTGCGGAGAACAAATCCCGGATATCGGTTCACTACCCCATAAAATTGTATCAACATGTGGCAAAGAGGGAGGGAAGTGTCATCGCATTACTTGCGCGAGTACAGCGACGTTGCTGTCCTGATAGAGCGCGCTGATATAGGGACTTAGATTTTTATGTTAGGAAACAGGAATTTTATTGGATTTTGTGCTGTTTGCAGTTTTATGATATTTATATTGAATAGAATTAATTAATTGACGCAAGAAAGTATTTATTTAAAAAAGATACAAATAATAAATATATAACTTCACGCCTATTATTTATCACTGAATGTGGCACTCTGTTGTAGCAGATCTCGGTAAATGATATGTTTCTTCGCATGAAATACAGTTACCAGCCGTTAAATTATGGCCCCCAAAGGGTGTAGTAGACAGGGAACTACATGGGTAGTTAATTTTAGGGTAGTAAAAATTGTTTGTCGTCTGAGGGAATCGAACCCGCGTTTCTTCAATAGCGCGAATGTGCGGAAGACATCTTCACGCACGTAGTTTATATAATATTTTTTGTTCGAGTCCTGGCATTTTGAAAAAATACAGCTTTAATTTGAACTTGTGCGAGTACACTAGAATTAGCAAATTATATACAATCTTTATCAATTGTAAACCAAGATGCTCCAGGAACTTCGATTTCTAATTGTCAAAATTTTACTATAAATGTTTATAATAACACTTGTAACAATTGTGGCTCTTCCCAATTGTTTTTTAGTTCAAATATCAAACCTAACCTAAAATATATAAAAAATCAAAAGAAATTTAATCTTATTAATAGATAAGAAAGCAAGGAAATGTCACGTAAATCCTTATTAAATTGTAAAATAAAATTAATAAATATATCATCACGCCTTTTACCCATTACTGGGTGTGGCACTCTGCCTACGCAGATTTCGGTAAGTGATATATTTCTTCGCGTAAAGTGCGGTTACCAGCCGTCAAATCACGGCCCCCAAATATATTAGTGGATGAGGAGCCACAGGGGTAGATTTAATTTGATGAAAATTGTTTGTCGGCTGTGGGGATCGAACCAGGGTTCTCAAGATCCATAGGCCGACTACATACCACTGAGCCACCTACCTCATTAAATTTAATAAAATTAATTCAAATTGATGCATGAAATTATTATATTTTTTTTAATAAAATAATAAATATATCATTACGTATTTTCCGAGAGATTAAATATTTTATTTCTACGGTCATGAAGAAATCAGAAAATTATAAGTTATATTTTGCAAAATCAAGTATGAACAAAAGACAATCTCAGAGTCAAACAGTAAACTCTTGAGGTGTACACCTCAAAAAGTTTTTAATTTTAATTTTTTCATTTGTCTTCAATTATGTTACTTTTGTAAAATGTAATTGTTAATTCATACTAGTTGCTTGATAATGGCCCAAATATTGGCTGAAACGGCGGCTTTTTAAATTAAATTAATTAAAAAGGTTTCATTAAATAAATAATTAATTTTTTATTACCGATGAAATCCAACTAATATAAATTTAAAAAAAAAAGCAATCTCCATTTTATCAATGTTTTTACTTCCTTGTACGAAGTAAAGGAAGTATTGTAATCGCGAAAATTTTCGGTTCTCAGATATCAACGGAAATAGGTATTTTGGCCCTCCCTGAATCCATTTTGACTAATTTCGTCGTGACGTCTGTACGTACGTATGTATCTCGCATAACTCAAAAACGGTAAGTCGTAGAAAATTGAATATTTAGGACTGTTATAACATCTAGTTATGCACCTCCCTTTTTGGTCATTATACAACTACCGGAAGTGGTACTTTACTTGAAGCTTATAATAGACTTTCATGAAAAACTATATTCAAATATAATTTAAAACTTTCCAAATTTGGTATATAAGACTACTATATCAATGGAAATAACATAATAGATTTTGATTAAAATAGACTAACCGGAAGTGGCACATTACTTGAAGCTGCTAATTTTAGAAATGAATGCTGCAAATAAAAGTTGTAGAGAATTAAATTCTGCGTCTATCACATTAAGAATCTTTAGATTAGCTTTTTGCATAAACGAGAAATTTAAATATTATATATTTTTAGATTTAAAAAAAAAATTAAGTTTGCTATGGATTAGAACAAAAAATAAAAGATTTAATGTCAAATATGTGCAATGTAAAACATATCTATAGTTTAATACGCGTACAAGGAAGTCATGTGGTGTCCACATCAGATTTTTTCTATTTGTTATAATCGATGTATAATTGTAATCACAACATCCTTATTGTTAAAATATTATTGTTTCAGTTATCGTGTAAACAGAAACTAAGCCATTATAATATCAACGAGAAAATAGAAAGTTAGTTTTCGCCATTTTGTACTAATTTCAAGCAGAATAAACGTCACCACCAGACAAGAAAATAAACAATAGCGAGTTATAGTTCGACGTGTACAATAAACAACAAATGTGTACTTGTGTGATGTAGTAGCGCCTGTACACGATTTCAACAGTGAATAATCTCTTCTGTCACCGGCAGCCATTTTGTATTTTCAAGCTACAGCCATTCATGTTGCGTATGACTTATTGCTTATGCGATGTTTTGTACTTGAGTGGAATTATAAGCTATGGCTGTTGTGTTTTCACTGTTTGCAATTGTTGGAGAAAGACTGATTGAAATATTGGAAATATGTGCATTTGTTTCGAGGGTTGTCATCGTTGTATGACAGATGAAGATTTAGAAATACCAAATAATAATAGTTGGAGATAGTTAAACTACTGGTTCAAATTCAGTACAACATAAATACGCGGTGGTTTATAAAAAAAATAAATCCTTTTACCTATTAGTGGGTGTGGCATTCACAGATCTCAAGAATGTGAATGTGAAGTAAAATTTATCGACTGCGGGAATCAAATCCACATGCCGATACGATTTTACTGAACTATCTATAAAATTCGTTGTTGAATTTTTAAAAGAAATACTTAAATGTAACAAATTTAAACAAAGATTGTTGAAACAATTGTATATTGGTGAAATTGAGGGTGAAATATTGTGTGGACGATCCAGAAATAAATAGATAAATATGTTTGAAGGATTGTTGCGCAAAACAAAAGATTTTGAGTGAGAGGAATGAACAAGCTTACATACAAGGAATTAAATTTAAAGCTGTTAGCCGCTCTTCACACGAAGAAATATATTACTTACCAACATCTGCTTTGGCAGAGTGCCACACCCAGTAATGGGTAAAATGCGTGATGATATATTTATTTATTTATATAAAGTTAACGCGAAAGTGATATGCCAAAATAAAATTAATAGCAGATCTCGGTAAGCGATATATTTCGCATGAAATGCGATTACCAGTCGTCAAATCACGCCTTCCTAAGACGTTTGTGGAGTGGGAGCCACAGGGTTAGATTGTTTGTCGGTTGTGGGAATCGAACCCAAGTTCTTTAATCCACTGGCCCAACTCGAATGAATGGATGTAATTGAACATTATTTACGCAATGAAATATTCTGTGTGTGTATGAGGCATAACAAGCTTGTATGAAGAAGAATATGAATGTGGTTGAAGCGAGGGTGGTGTGTTTGAATAAAAATGTTTGACATAAATTGATTATTTAAATAAATAAATAAATATATCATCACGCCTTTTACCCATTACTGGGTGTGGCACTCTGCCTAAGCAGATCTCGGTAAGTGATATATTTTTTCGCGTGAAGTGCGGTTACCAGCCGTCAAATCACGGCCTCCAAAGATATTAGTGGAGGAGGAGCCACAGGGGTAGATTTTTTTTAAATTGGTGAAAATTGTTTGTCGGCTGTGGGGATCGAACCAGGGTTCTCAAGATCCACAGGCCGACTCGATACCACTAATAATTAATAATTAGTGCTACCCCATTTGATGGGATATAGCGTGATGTTTGTATCTACGAGTATAAATGAAAATTAGAATTATTTTGTTCTCCTCCCATTATTAAAATGTCATTTAACCTAGTGGTTCTCGTGGCGCTAAATACATCTTAATCGCATGTTGACAAGTCGTGACTTCGAACAGTTTAGTCACTGCTTGAGATATTAATCACGGGATGAAGTTAGCTTCATTCATTTATTATTGTAACTTAACCTTACTTTTTTAATCATTCATAAAATTTTATATTTTTTTGTTCTCTTAATTTGGAATCGTAAAAGCGTATATTATCTAATTTTATAAACCCTTTAGAAACTCGTTTTTTATACACTCGTAACTAAAGAGATATTTATAAAATTTGTTATCTTCATATTCATTTCATAACTATTATAATTGAAACAGAAACAAGCGTTGTCTGAAACGCGTTCCACTGCTGCATATGATAATAAAGTAACACAATTACTAGTAATATACTTGGCTTGATTAGTTTAGACAACAACTAAGTAGTAATTTGATCATTAAATACTTCCTTACTATTCATTTTATAAGTTAGTTTAAAGTTGTTAACATTTCGCCAAAGATCAAACAATACGCTTCGACAATAAGTGAAAATAATATAATAAACTTCGACTGCAAAGGAAGCAAGAAGTTCCATTTGCGACTGCAGTGTTGCCATAATAAATTTACTGTTTGCTATACATCCAATTAGAATTCTCGAAGTTACATGTGTTCATGTATATTCACTGCTAGAATATGGAACATACACATTTAATTGATGTAGAATTTTCACTAAGAGAGGTGCATACATCTGAGACATTGCATAGACGTAGAAATAGCATTTTGCAGAGGGCAGACATACCAACTTAAGGGAACATTCATATCTCATTCATATCTATTATAACTGGACATTCATAGACTTGTAATAGTTAATAGAGATAAATAATTCGTAGATAACATAACGTTATTATTATTAAGAAAACACAATAAGAAGATAAATTTAATACAATATTACAATTTGATACGCTATAACCTAAGACTAACAGGCGCGGTGGCCGAGCGTGTTAAGGCACATCTCTTAGCATACTGTGACGTCACCCGAACCAAGGTTCGTCGGTTCGAATCCGCCTGCCGACAATGTGTGATTTGCCGTAAAATATAAAAATACAGTTACATGTATTCATCACACTCGGGCGCTATAAGCTAGTCACTTATACGCCTTAAATAATCTGACTAAAGAAACCGGCAGTACGGCAGTGCAAAAAAAACTGGGGCTCGGTGTGTCCGGTCCCTATGTTCCGACACGGAATGATGGGACTCAAAGAAGAAGATAACATAACGTTACCAGACGTCCATAATTTTGTGTTCCAAAATTAAAATAAAATAAAAATCACTTGTTAAGTTTCACAAATTTTATTTTTACACAACACGTTTGGGGTAGGTGGCTCAGTGGTATTGAGTCCGCCTGTGGATCTTGAGAACCCTGGTTCGATTCCTACAGCCGACAAACAATTTTCAACAATTTAAATCTACCCCCTGTGGCTCCTCCTCCACTAATATCTTTGCGAGCCGTGATTTGATGGCAGGTAACCGCACTTCACGCGAAGAAATATATTACTTACCGAGGTCTGCTTATGCAGAGTGCCACATCCAGTAATGGGTAAAAGGCGTGATGATATATTTATTTATTTATTTATTTACGTTTGTATACAATAGGGTCTTTCACTATTTTAGTCTTTAAAATAATTTTAATCGCTTAAATTCGCTTATAACTCAAATCGAACATGGACAATTCAATGCCGTTGAGTGCATCCTCATATCTTTTTTAGGTTTTGAGATACAATCTTTAAATTTAAATCTACCCCTGTGGCTCCTCCTCCACTAATATATTTGAGGATTGTGATTTGACGCCTGGTAATCGCACTTCACGCGAAAAAATATATCACTTATCGAGCTCTGCTTAGACAGTGTGCTACACCTAGTAATGGGCAAAATGCGTGATGATATATTTATTTATTTATTATATTTAAAAATTCAAATTTCAATTTCTGTTGCTAAGTTTTTGGGTGTAGTCTAAATATAAAAGACTAATTTAGTGGTTTGTGACAATAGTGAAAGACTCAATTGAAATTTTGAGAAACCGCCGTCTATGTCGCCGTCGAGTGACAACCAACAAAACCATTACATCGTAAAGACGTATGTTGACATTTCTGTCTCGTACATACGAAGCGGTAATGTGTAAAATCTTCTTGTAATTATACCACGAGATATAATTTACCGTCTGCTATTTCTTCCCGCAAAGATAAGCATTGCCGCCAACTCAATTTATATACAAATGCAAATTTTCCCATTACCAGACTTGATATTAAATTAATTTCGTCGGGAAATCATGACTAGGTTCTCGGCGCGTTCAAATTATCTGTTTATTTGTACAATTCACTTTGGTGGAAAACTTTACACTCTACCTGCTGCTGCTGCTGCTGCTGCTGCTGCTGCGTCAAACACCATCGTGGATTGTGGGTGGAGAACGAAAAATGAAAGTTGAAGTTGGAAAATATAAATTACCTGCTGTATTCGCTACTTTATCAAGGGAATCACTGACATGGATCTGAAGAGCTTAGTAGGGAGATTTTATTTTGTTCATTACTCGTCAATAAAGTCCGGATATTTAGGCTCTTAAAAACACCCAAATAAACAGGCATATAAGCCGGTAATTACTCTAAAATAGGCGGGATTTTAAGCAGCCTAAATGTAAATAATTTGATTTAAAAAAAAACGATTCCTTTTTCTAATATTGGAACTCGTATCTACTCTTCGTTAGAAAAAATAATCATTCTAAACAAAAATTATCGCAATCTGAAAAATAATAATGTTCTCATTTTATTAACTATTATGCAAATTCAAATTATGTAGTATACTTTAATTAACAAAATATTACGAGCAATTGCTCTATGAAATTTTCGGAAATTGACTGTGTTCGGTCTGTCAGAACTTGCTTGTAAGTTGAAAACTTCGTTCGACATCACAAAATGTGACAGGTGCATTCTTAGTTTTAGCCATATCGTCTAAAGTTACCTCAGCTCCATTGATTAATGGCAAAGACAATTGAATTGCCACGTAAAATTTTGACTAAAAAACGTTTTTTCTTTCGGCATTTTAAATTCACACACAAAAACTGGATTAAAATAAGTACTTTAAATATTATAGGTTAGGTTGAAACACTTTGTCGAGTGCTGAATTAGTCAACGAAGTAGATGATAAACCTTGTCTGCTCAATAAAAGTTAGAATAGGCAACAAAAATAGGCAAAATAGGCTGTATAAGGTAAAATAGGCACAATAAATATAGAAAAAATAGGTTTTAAGGCACGAAAAAAAAACCTTCCATTACACGTAAACATATTACCTATGTATAGAAAAACGAAATTGCCTGAAGTATATTAAAATTTGAATCTAGGCAATTGCCTAAAAATCCGAGCTTTACTCATCAATCTCATTATATGCACTTGTTTCTTTTAATAGACATATTATGGGGTAAATGGCAGAGAATTTGAGAACTCACTATAACCACACTAAAAATTATCCTAGTGGCTTCCCCACAACTATCACCTTTAGGGGCCGTTATTTGACGACTGGTAACCGCATTTCACGCCAGGGGCGGATCCAGGGGGGGTCATGACCCTCCCTAAGCATGGACTTTTTTTTAATGTTGGCCCTAATACATAATAATGTTGTCATTATTATTTGTTAAACAAATTAAATATAAAATATTATCTAAAAACTTAAAATTCTAAGATAATTAAGAACTATTGTTTGATTTATTATTCTAACAAATAGCCAAAAACCAAATATTTTGTGGGGATATTATTTCGACCCGCAGATGGGAGAGGTATTCTATTTAAGATCTATTCAAGTATGTGACTACTGACATTTGCACTTAGAAAATCAACTTCTAATTCAATAATTTTTGTATTCTATCGAAGAACCGTTTAGATATTGAAACTTTATTATTTAAAAAGTGTTGGCGTTCTTGGAAGAAATTTTTGAGGTGAAAAAAAAATCACTTTTCCTCACCACGTTTATAATTGTTTATAGAAAAGTAATTTTGCTTAAAGCTACACATTTTCCTGCACCTAAAACATATTTTTAGTTAACAGCAGACAGTCGATACTGCCTTTATGAGTTCAGCCAATTCCGTTAGCACTGTGTTTCAGCGGATGTGAGCCTATTGCCAAATAGACGTCGATAAAATCTTCACTAAATTTGCAAAAAGCAAACGACGAATTTATTTTGTTATCTAAGTATATTCTAAAGATGATTTAATGTTATTCAATGTGATTTATTGTGAAATAATGTCATTCCTAAGATGATTTAATGTGATTTAATGCGATTCCAAAGAAGATTTAATATGATTGTAAATATTATTTAAAGCAGGAATATAATATGAGCAAATACAAATGTTTTTACTTCCTTGTACGAAGTAAAGGAAGTATTGTAATCGCGAAAATTTTCGGTTCTCAGATTTCAACGGAAATAGGTATTTTGGCCTTCCCTGAATCCATTTTGACTAATTTAGTCATGCCGTCTGTACGTACGTACGTACGTACGTATGTATCTCGCATAACTCAAAAACGGTAAGCCGTAGAAAATTGAAACTTTATATTTAGGACTGTTATAACATCTAGTTGTGCACCTCCCTTTTTGGTCATTATACAACTACCGGAAGTGGTACTTTACTTGAAGCCTATAATATATTTTCATGAAAAACTATATTCAAATATAATTTAAAACTTTCCAAATTTGGTATATAAGACTACTATATCAATGGAAATAACATAATAGATTTTGGTTAAAATAGACTAACCGGAAGTGGCACATTACATGAAGCTGCTAACAGTTTTCCTTGAAAAAAATGGTATTATTTTAATTTTAGAAATGAATACTGCAAATAAAAGTTTTAGAGAATTAAATTCTGCGTCTATCACATTAAGAATTTTTAAATTAGCCTTTTGCATAAACGAGATGTCTAAATTTAAATATTAAATATTTTTAGATTTTTAAAAAAAATTAAGTTTGCTATAGATTAGAACAAAAAATAAAAGATTTAATGTCAAATATGTGCAATGTAAAAAATATCTATAGTTTAATACGCGTACAAGGAAGTCATGTGGTGTCCACATCAGATTTTTTATATTTAGAAGATGGAAATACCCCCCTCCCAGAGACAAAATCACTCCATGACCCCCCTAATTAATATGAGGAATTGATTGATTTTTGTACCAACTGGAAAAAAGCTACAAATGAAACCCTGGACGTTTCATAATACAAGCCATTGCTTTAATACAACTCTTAAATATTAGCTAGTGTAATATAGAATTCTGTCAAATCCTTCTACTTTGTAAAACATCGAACCTTTCTAATAGTTGTCATGTAGTTTGCGAAGAAGATTCCTGCAAAGTGCAGAGTCACCTCCCTTCGTATTCCTGTCCACGTGCACGTGTCGCGACACCACGTAACGTCCTGTGACGTCATGTCGCCTAGCGTTCACATAGCTAAGATGCCAATGGCGAGATGATTTAGAACGCCGTCAAGACTAGAAGATTTATGATATAATGAAAGCGGACAACTTTATATATGGTGCTAAAAGTTTGCCGCTCTCAGTTAATGAAATGAAAATACTTCCACAACATAGTTGTTTGTTCTGCCGCACGTAGCTGCGGGGCGCTGCAAGCACATCGAGAAGATCGCACCAGGAACTTGGATAGAAAGTTTTATTGTTCTCTGGGTGCTATATTGGTTGATTATAAGCCGACAATTACATGTTGAGGCTGAAGCTGACGCCGAGGCTTCGCGATCGATCCACAAGTTGCTGTCATAGTTTCAGACATTGTTTTGCAAGAGAAAGTAATAACTAAAGCCCGGATTTTTAGGCAATTAACTAGATTCAAATTTTAATATACTTCAGGCAATTTCGTTTTTCTATACATAGGTAATATGTGTACATGTAATGGAAGGTTTTTTTTTTCGTGCCTTAGAGCCTATTTTATCTATATTTTGGTTATTGTGCCTATTTTACCTTATACAGCCTATTTTGCCTATTTTTTTGCCTATTCTAACTTTTATTGAGCAGACAAGGTTTATCATCTACTTCGTTGACTAATTCAGTACTCGACAAAGTGTTTCAACCTATAATATTTAAAGTATTTATTTTAATCAAGATTTTGTGTGTGAATTTAAAATACCGAAAGAAAAAACGTTTTTAGTCCAAATTTTACGTGGCAATTCAATTGTGTCTTTGCCATTATTCAATGGAGCTGAGGTAACTTTAGACGATATGGCTAAATATAAGAACGCTCCTGTCACATTTTGTGATGTAGAACGAAGTTTTCAACTTACAAGCAAGTTCTGACTGACCGAAGACAGTCCCTTTCCGAAAATTTCATAGAGCAATTGCTCGTAATATTTTGTGAATTAAAGTATACTACATAATTTGAATTTGCATAATAGTTAATAAAATGAGAACCCTACATTATTATTTTTCAGATTGCGTTAATTTTTGTTTAAAATGATTATTTTTTTCTAACGAAGAGTAGATACGAGTATCAATATTAGAAAAAGGATTCGTTTATTTTTTTTAAACAAATTATTTACATTTAGGCTGCCTAAAATCCCGCCTATTTTAGAGTAATTACTGGCCTATATGCCTGCTTATTTGGGTGTTTTTAAGAGCCTAAATATCCGGGCTTTAATAATAAGTATTTTGGTACCTTACTAAAGTTCATTAAAGCAGTCTACTAATACAAATTAAATTATGAAGAGATAAATTGGAATGGGGTAGGTGGCTCAGTGGTATCGAGTCGGCCTGTGGATCTTGAGAACCCTGGTTTGATCCCTACAGTCGACAAACAATTTTTACCAATTTCAATCTACCTCTGTGGCTTCTCCTCCACTTACATCTTTAGAGGCCGTGATTTGACGGCTGGTAACCGCACTTCACGCGAAAAAATATATAACTTACCGAGATCTGCTTAGGCAGAGTGCCACACTCAGTAATGGGTAAAAGGCGTGATGATATATATATATTTATTTATTTTATTTAAATTGGAATATTGCCAGGATTTGAACCTGGAACCTATGTGCTCTGATCATGAGGATATGGTCGTCTATGAATTAAATCTGATGTTAGTCCAATATTTTTTTTCTATTTTTGTAAAAAAAATAAATAAATATCACGCCTTGTACCCATTACTGGGTGTGGCACTCTGCCTAAGCAGATCTCGTTAAGTGATATATTTTTGTCGCGTGAAGTGCGGTTACCAGCCGTCAAATCACGGCCCTCAAAGATATTAGTAGAGAGGAAGCCACAGGGGTAGATTTAAATTGGTGAAAATTGTTTGTCGGCTGTGGGGATCGAACCAGGGTTCTCAAGATCCACTTTGTAATGTGTTATAACAAGCAGCCTCGATTCCATAACTATTTTATAAACTGAAAGTCTTGAAACAAGAGTCGTATGCAGTGACATTGTTATTTAAGGAGAATATTAACCACTTGAAATATTTAATTAGTATTTTTTTAAATACCCAGTACGCTGATATTTGATAGCGTTACGGAATTCTAATCCGAAGATCTGAATTCGAAGCGCATTCAAGCTAAAAATTGTATGAACTACCACACTGCGGTTCGGTGAGTCCGGACCCTGTACTGTAATTGGGATTAAGTTCCTATTGTACAGCGAAACATATATAAATAAATAAATACTGAATTAATAATATAAAATAAATAAATAAATATATCATAACACCTTTTACACATTATTGGGTGTGGCATCCTGCGCGGTGGCCGAGCGTGTTAAGGCACATCTCTTAACATACTGTGACGTCACCCGAACCAAGGTTCGTCAGTTCGAATCCGCCTGTCGACAATGTGTGATTTGTCGTAAAATATAAAATACAGTTACATGTATTTATCACACTCGGACGCTATAAGCTAGTCACTTATACGCCTTAAATAATGTAGCATATGACTACGAAAACCGGCAGTACGGCAGTGTAAAAACTGCGGCTCGGTGTGTCCAGTAGGCCCAGGCCCGATTTGGGCTGTAGCGCTACAGATGATGATCCTGCTTAAGCCAGATCTCGGTAAGTGATATATTTTTCGCGTGAAGTGCTGTTACCAGCCGTCAAATCAAAGATATTAGTGGTGGGGAGCCACAGTGGTAGATTTAAATTGGTAAAAATTGTTTTTCGGTTGTGAGGATTGAACCAGGGTTCTCAAGATTCACAAGCCGAGTCGAAAGCACTGAGCCACTAGACAAAAGAACGATGTTCAATTTTCTTCCGCTATCATTATTATAATGGCAAACATAGCCCAGTAGTTACAACCAAGGGTGGAGCCATGGGGACCATGCCCCGCACCGCTTGGGTTAGCTGAGATTTTGTATAAGTGTCATTTGTTTCATTCGAGTTAGGAAGAAATAGAAGTCACATGTCTGAAGATCGTCTTGTAGGACTTGCTTTGATGGACATTTCATTAAAATCTGAAGTCATATTAGATAGATTCGCTAGGTCAAATAACAGACCAGGGGCGTATCTGGGGTACTTGGCGCCTGGGTTCTGAAGCAGAATATGGCGCCCCGAAGCGTGCGCCGCAGGCGAAAATTTTGGAGCACAAAAATGCGATATGGTACTCAAAATATGTGGAATTTTATGCTCTACGATACAGAAAGAGTAAGGCAGTAAGCCGACACGCCGTACTATGCGAAACTTGCGTGTAGATTTAGAGCAATAAGCAAACCCATGACAAACAATATGTTATTCACCTTAGCGTAGAATAATAGAACATTGTTTGTCTGGAAAAGTAACTATTTTTAAATAAATATTTTATTAAATAGTTTCTCATAAAATTAAATAAAAATACAAAAAAAAAACAAAAAGAAATTAGTTCGCACATAGGTACATTCTAATATACCTAAACCTAATTTAAACTATATAGTTTATATTTTACAATTGCACATAATAGCACAAACAATTATACAAAGAACAAAATAGCATATCAATACATGTAAATTAAATTTACAATAAAAATACTTAAATACTCATAACTATACCGCGCGTTCCACGTAAAGGTTGGCATAGGGAAATAACATGGGAAAAAAGGTTTTTGTAAATAAAAAGTGTCCGGTAAAAAATTATGGTATAATATTGCACATGACCATACTAGACCTATCCACACACATTATTTCATATACAGATTACTTCATTTTAATGCCACAAATTAGAGAAATTAATGAAAATAGTTCGAGAAAATCGCCTACTAATTATGATTTTTTGTGACAGCTTTGTCATAGAAACAGAAGCTGTCACTATAACCGTCAAGATTTGTTGTGAATATTAAGAAATCTTGACAGTTAACTTAATATTTCAAACATTAATCACATTACTTCGCGATCTTTTGTAATTAAAGGCCTTAGTACGATAGTAGGTACCTACATTTGGTATTCATTTAATTACTTTATTTATTTTACAAATAATATTAAGAAGCAGTATTTGTGTTCTTTTAATATACTCAAATTTATTTTAACTTTTTGCCGTCTGCCGCCCTTTTATGCTGGCGCCCGAGTTCTGGGAACCCCAAGAACCCTGGGTTGGAACGCCCCTGTAACAGACGTTGTAATATAGTCACTTAAGAGGCTACTATTTCGACTTTCGAGTTTCACAGGGGTGCCAGCGTGCGTTGGCCGGTAGCCAGTGGACTGACCCAACCCCCACTACGTTAGTAACTAGATTCACAGTGATTGGTTACCCCACTACTAAATATTGAATGTTAAAGTTACCTACGAAATACAAACTGTATGTACTTATTCGAATATTTCTTTTCCGATATTTACATTACATTGTAAGTATAGAAATAGTAAATATATTTTTATTGGAACCAAAATTATAATTCATTTTCTTGTCTTTTTATTCTTAGTTAGACATAATATGACTAACACACACATAATATATATATATATATATATATATATATAAAAAATATATCATCACGCCTTTTACCCATCACTGAATGTGGCACTCTGCCTAAGCAGATTTCGCGCGAAGTGCGGTTACCAGCCATCAAATCACGGCCTCCAAAGATATTAGTGGTGGAAGAGCCACAGGAGTAGATTTTTTAAATTGGTGAAAATTGTTTGTCGGCTGTGGCCTGTAAAGTAGGCAAGGTGTATTCGAAAAGCGATCATTTTCTGGAACAAACTACAGCCACAAGAATGAACCTATATGCTTGAAATTTGCTATAGTTATAAATAAAGGTTACCTGCAGGCCGCTATCTCATTATTATATCAAAATTTTCTTTTTTTTGTGGTTAATTTACTATCAAAAATAGGTGATTTTCCAACGCAAATACAAAAATTTTCCAGGAATGAAAAATTAAAAAATCAGAGTTAGCGCACTATTTCCATCCTTTATTTACATAATAGTGCAAAAATTAATAAAATATGTGCTGTTATACAGTCAGCATTTGTTCCAGAAAAATAGCTTATTTTTCGTACCGGATAATATCCTCTTAACTTCCGATTGTATAGCGACAGAAGATACAGCGGTTTAGAAATATATGTAAAAATCTAAATGACTAAAACTCGTTTTCTTGTTTATCGAAAAAAAGGGGTAATAGCTCCCGCTCTTATACGATTTCTGAATCCGCCCTTGGTTAAAACCGAGATAAAACTTGCGTAAGACCCCTGTACTTTCATTGGACTTAAGTTCATCTTATTTATTTATTTATTTATATTACGCTGTACAACAGGAACTTAAACCCAATTACAATACAGTGTCTGCACTCACCGAGCCGCAGTGTGGTAGTTTATATAATTTTTAGCTTGAGTGAGATTCGTACTCGAGATCTCCGGATTCGAATTCCGTATCGCTATCCACACCACCGTATTGACGGACAAATATTATTACAAGTAATTTTTATTGGTGTTATTATTATATTTATAAACAAGTAAAATAATTGTAATATATGTATTATTTAATATCAAAAGTATGAGCCGTTGGCACTTGGTGAAACATTATGAATAAGAATAAAGAACGTAGACACTTGATGTAGTTTCACAAAATTATTTATTAACAAAGTTGATCGATTTCGGCTTATTAGCCCATCTTCAGAACGTTGACTGATTAAAATACAAGTTACACACAGTTTATATAGTACAGTGATTAACGGTAAAGTTCATTTACAAAGATCTTAATAGTATTTGAATGAAACAAATCCAACTGGTCATTGAGGACATTTAAGTCGCTATGAATAGCTTTCTGAATTTCAAATGCTTCTAAGAAGTTCATTCTACGTCCTTTATTGGTAAAGTGTAAAATTTCCAGATTATCAAAGTTGCAGGTGTGATTTTTTTTATTCGGATGTATTTTTTAAATTTGAAGGATCTCATATGTTCATAAAACCTAATCTTAAAAGATCTCCCTGTCTGACCAATATAAATAGCGTTACAATCGTTGCAATTTAGTTTATAAATACCACTATTATCTAATTTATCTTTAATGGTTAATTTGTTATTGACTAAAATATGCTTAATAGTATAGCTGTTATAATAAGCCATTTTGGAGTCAGTTTTTTTAAATTTGAAGGATCTCATATGTTCATAAAACCTAATCTTAAAAGATCTCCCTGTCTGACCAATATAAATAGCGTTACAATCGTTGCAATTTAGTTTATAAATACCACTATTATCTAATTTATCTTTAATGGTTAATTTGTTATTGACTAAAATATGCTTAATAGTATAGCTGTTATAATAAGCCATTTTGGAGTCAGTTTTTTTAAATTTGAAGGATCTCATATGTTCATAAAACCTAATCTTAAAAGATCTCCCTGTCTGACCAATATAAATAGCGTTACAATCGTTACAATTTAGTTTATAAATACCACTATTATCTAATTTATCTTTAACGGTTAATTTGTTATTTACTAAAATAGGCTTAATAGTATAGTTGTTATAATAAGCTGCATTAATATTAGAATTCTTTAGTTGATAACCTATTATTTGTTTTTGAATAAATGTCTGATGTAAAAAATAACGTTTCAATCATGTAGCATTTACTTTTAAAACATGAAATAAATATTTATCAAAAATATTAAACATATAAAGTTATTTGCGTATTTAGAGCATGAAGTGATTCTTTGTTACTCGAGCACGGAAATTGCAGCGTACAAAGTAATAAAATAAAATTAATAACTATCTATATCTCAATTCTAACAATCTAAATCAAATCACAACTAACAATAATTTCCCTAAAATCACTTTGACTAGTTTAACAATTCTCCATAATTTTCCTATCATTTCACGCATCTCACATTCACACTCTACCTCCATATATCCTCATATCTCATCACTCATTATCTCACTACCCTGAGGCTATCCCCACCTATTACATCTTCCTCTCCTCCAGCCCCTGGTGTAAGCTCTGGTGATGACGTAACGTGTGCAAGCACAAGCGCAATTAAGATCAACGCCTACAGCTCCTGACAGCGAATTAAACTTTATACACCCGTACACCAGTGCCTAATCACATTACCTTACTGGATCATTTTTGTTCAGATTGTTACACGGAAATAAGGGTGGAGGATGCAAATGCCTTAAGGGTGAAATCGGAGGAGGAAGTCAATTTTGGATGGATTGAAGTCATTAGATTAAATTGAAGTGCTTTATAGGCGATGAAAGATTACAAAACAGTCATAAATTCAATCATATTTCACATTGTACGTAATAATATGAGCTATCTCATTGTTGTTATGTTGCGTTTAAGTAAGATTGGTTTCGTGTAATTTGACACTCGTTACCACATGTGCCATTAAGGCTGAGTGTGAGATCTTTTGGTTTTCGAATATAGGGCATTAAATTATAAAAAGAGACAGTTATAGTTAATATTCTTAGAATTCCAACAAGATTTCATGTTCGCGTTATCTGCAGTGCCAGAGTGTCAGACTACATAACCAAAACACTTGAAGCATCTGTGTCCATCCCGATGCGGGAGAGATGGATTCCAGATGTGGGTATTGTACTTAGGACAGCAAGTGTTTTGGTGGAAACCATCAGTCTCGTCCATCGACTTAACGGGTGAAGATGTAGATCTTCACATCACGCGGTGTTGGCGTCTTATTTAATTTTAAACTTGATTAGTGAATTAATTATTATATTTTTTTTTAAATGTAATTTAAATAGTAATCCTGTTTCCATCCTCATATTCAATTAGAACGTTTCGTGATACAATTAGCATACAAATATTTGTTATTAATGTGAAAATAAAATTTCAAGACTGCATCTATTCATTTCGTATTACAATTCACGCAGTCCGGTAAGATTGACTTATTCACCCAGCTCTCGTGTTACAACATTTTTTTGCCAAAATATATGACAAATAATAAGTAGGGTGGGATATAAACTATGCAACTTTCGTCAAGCACAGCGGTTTTTATGATAATTTATGTATTTATTTGTGTTATACTGTACAACAAGAATTTAATCCCAATTAAAGTACAGGGTCCGCATTCACCGAGCCGCAGTGTGGTAGTTTTTATATAATTTTTAGCATAAGTGCGATTCGAACTCGGGATCTCCGGATTCGAATTCCGTATCGCTATCTACACCACCGTACTGACGGACAATAATAATAATAATAATAATATAACTTAATTGACAGCCAGTCAATGGCGAGGTTCAGCCAAAATTTGTTTTTCCACCTAACCAATACATAATAAGAATAATAATACAATGTTAAATAAACATGCCAACAAATATAAACAAAGAATGAAATAAACTGATCTAAATATCAAAATACTAAATCATAATTGTCAAATTATCCTTAAATACACAGTCATAAAATCTATTTTCTACTTCCGTTAGGAAATAGACGTTTTATTTCACTTATTTGAGTTAGGTAATGAACTGCATTATTTAACTAGTGAAATAATGAGGTAACATAGCAACAGATATCTTGGTAGACGAATTCTGATGTGTTATTATTTTATTTTTTGAATTTATAACTGTCATTAATATGTCAAAATTTCATAATTTCAAAAACGCTCTTTCGTATTTATTAGAACGGAAGTAGAAAAAATATTATATGAAACTAGTAAAGAAATAAGGTTATTACCTTACTTATGTGTTTACATAACTCGGCTACGCCTCGTTCTGCAAATTTCACATGCGTAAGGTAATAACCTTCATTTCCTTACTAGTTTCATAAATAGCTATTCTTTATTTTTTAACTCCAGATTTTAAACCCTAAAGCGAATCACAAATTTATTTAAAGTTATATAGGGCGTTTTTACAATTTTTTTAAAGTATTTTTTTATATTATTATGGGGTAGGTGGCTCAGTGGTATCGAGTCGGCCTGTGGAAATTTAGAACCCTGGTTCGATCCCCACCGCCGGAAAACAATTTTCACCAAATTAAATCTACCCTGTGGCTTCCCCTCCACTAATATCTTTGAGGGCCGTGATTCGACGGCTGGTAACCGCGCTTCACGCGAAGAAATATATATTTTTCCGAGATCTGCTTAGACAGAGTGCTATACCCAGTAATGGGTAAAAGGCGTGATGATATATTTATTTATTTATTTATATTTATTATTTTCACCAAATTAAATCTACTTCTGTGACTCTCCCACCACTAACATCTTTGGGAGTCATGATATGACGGTTGGTAACCGCAACTCACGCAAAGAAATATATCACTTATCAAATCTGCTACGGCAGAGTGCCACACAGTGGATAAATGTAGTGATGATATATTTATTTATATTTATTATTTTTACCAATTTAAATCTACCCTTGTGGCTCCCCAACACAAACATCTTTGGGGGTAAAAAGCGTGGTGATATATTTATATTTTATTTATTTATTAAATAATTTATAAATATTTGATAAAAGAAAACTTCAACTTATAGCCAAAAAAAAAATATATGGTGGTATAACTTCCACTAATAATATAAATAATATAATATAATAATAATAATATTTATTTGTTCCAAGAAAAAAGATATTCTATACAAATAGATTGGTAACATTTTCATGTGAACATATAATGTATGCGTTATTTGAGTAATTCCAAATTACAAAGGGTATTAGACATTTAGAGCAAAAGCTCTCAGCTTCGCGGCATTCTGGAAGAATTTGGCGATGTCAATCATTGGTGAGGTACTTGCATTTGAGAGTAGACTTTGAGCGAGGTTTTCTGAAACATTTGGCGGTAAGTGTTTGGTAATGTATGCATCTCGGATCGGGTTGTATATCGGACAATGAAATAGGAAGTGTTCTAGGTTATTTGCTTCATGAAGGTTGCAAATGCTACAGTTTTCTTCTCCATAAAGCTTATGAGGAAAGCCATCCTGGTAGTAGTGGAATCGATTAGGGTTTGCGGTTCTAAGTAGACCATGCAGTTTCAAAAAGGGGAAAGGGATTTGGATAGCTAGGTAGTTAAAGCTGGTTATAAAGAATTTGTAAGAAGGATTGTATGAGGACTTAATTATTCTTTTGGTGTCTTCCTCGTGTATAATATTTCACCGTAGGCTTTTACTATGTTGTCAATTTGTGATTTAACTTCTACGCAACTTTGGTTGTTCCATATCCATATAAAGTTTGATTTTATTGATATGTATAACTTCTACTATAAACTACTATTATTGGAATTAAATAATAAATAAAGCGACTTTAACTAGTACAACATACCATTAATAAAACAAAGTCTAATCGTAGGCAATCTCTCTCCGTGTGAATTTAGAGAAAATGGCTTCATTACAAACGAATCAGCAACCACTGCAACACGTCGATAGATCGCCAGCAATTCGCAGCAATTTCCCGATGTCCGTCGCTTTTCCATTTTCACCATGCGATCGTGTCTGTGGTCGGAACATTTCCACCAATTGATTAATCGCTTTAGTTCATACTCTATAGCTACGCGATACGTAGTGAAAAATATTGCTTCTATTTCATCTATTACGATTGATCAAACGAATTGAGATTGCACGATTTTCTATTAAGATTATGGACTATTTATTACTACCAAGCTGTTGTCTTTTTATTAAATAATGTTATTGCCTTTGGACAACTATTATTTTATAGGATACTTATACCAATTGGAGTATAGGGAAACTACAGATTATAGTGGAATACAATTATCTTGGACGCAGTTGTATATTTAGATTAATTTTTAAATCTTTTGATACCTCATTTAACGGGATATAGCATCATGTTATATATGTATCCATATGTATAAAATACATATATAGAGTGTTCAAAAAGTTCCGGGACGGTGAAATATCTCGATAAATACACATCGAGTCAAAAAACAACATTTGTCATCGTAAAGTTGGCGTTTTCTGAGGAACAATCGAAAAATATTTGTTTGTGCGCTTCCAATAGCAACGCGCGAAATAGATGTTAAATGCGCGCGTTTCCAATGGCAACACACGAAATAGTTATTTGTGTATTAAGAGCGTAAAGTGATTCTTTGTTACTCGAGCACGGTAATTGCAGCGCTAGCCGAAGGCGAGAGCTGCAATAGTGCAAGAGGAACAAAGACACTTTACGCTCGTGATACACACATAATTTTTTCTACGATTGCATCTTAAAGTTATTAAAAAACGTAGGTATACGTCTAAAACTAAATTCGTTTTGTTAACTGTCAATATGACAAGTTTCTGTTTTGTTTGTATCCCTGGTAACTATTGAAATAATCTTTTTCGCGCGTTGCTATTGGAAACGCGCGAATTTAACGTCTTTTTCGCGCGTTGCCATTGGAGATATTTTTCGATTGTTCCACAGAAAACGTCAACTTTACGATGACAAATGAGAGCGTAATTGTCATCTTTTCATAGCAATCGTAGAAAAAAGATATTAAATGAGCGCTTATTTCAATAGTTACCAGGGATACAAAAAAAAAACAGAAACTTGTCATATTGACAGTTGACAGAATGAATTTATTTTAAATACGTATACGTTTTTAAATAATTTTAAGATGCAATCGTAGAAAAAATTATGTGTGTATCACGAGCGTAAAGTGTCTTTGTTATTCGAGCACGGTAATTGCAGCATGAACCGAAGGCGAGAGCTGCAATAGTGCAAGAGGAACAAAGAATCACTTTACGCTCTTAATACACAAATAACTATTATGTCACCAAGCTCGATCCCCAACTGCCAGCTCCTAGGAGTGGGGGAACCTCCATTTATTATTGTACATTCGAATAATGCGGCTAAAACTAAGTAGGTTTTTTATTAAACTGTTTTCTAATTTGCGATAGATGGCGCTGTAATCAGAAAAATAATTATTATCATGATTCTTATTTAAGATTTCAAAATATCTCCCTCACCACTAACATCTTGAGAAGCTATGATTTAACGACTGATAACCATACGTCACGCGTATAAATAAATCACTTATTAAGATCTGCTATGGGTTTGTGCCACGCTTAGCATTGGGTAAAAGGCGTGATGATATGTTTATTTTATTAATTACAAGATTATTAAATATTTAAAAATATTAAAATAAACACTTGTCTCACAAAAATTCAGCCTCCAAGTCGGCTTATTAGGTCATCGCCAGAAACTGGCCAGCACAGTTAGTAGCCATAGACGCGTTTCGCTCTTATTAGAGCTCATCAGTAAGGTATAACCCACTCCTTCACCTAGAACAAGTTCACATGAAGGAGCTGTGTGACGAAGCGAATGGACAATTAATTTTGTCTTTGTTGTTTTTACTTCCTTGTACGAAGTAAAAGAAGTATTGTAATCGCAAAAATTTTCGGTTCTCTGATTTCAACGGAAATAGGTATTTTGGCCCTCCCTGAATCCATTTTGACTAATTTCGTCGTGCCGTCTGTACGTACGTACGTACGTACGTATCTCGCATAACTCAAAAACGGTAAGCCGTAGAAAATTTAAACTTTATATTTAGGACTGTTATAACATCTAGTTGTGCACCTCCCTTTTTAGTCATTATACAACTACCGGAAGTGGTACTTTACTTGAAGCCTATAATAGATTTTCATGAAAAACTATATTCAAATATAATTCAAAACTTTCCAAATTTGGTATATAAGACTACTATATCAATGGAAATAACATAATAGATTTTGGTTAAAATAGACTAACTGGAAGTGGCACATTACAAGAAGCAGCTAACAGTTTTCCTTGAAAAAAATGGTATTATTTTAATTTTAGAAATAAATGTTGCAAATAAAAGTTTTAGAGAATTAAATTCTGCGTCTAGCACATTAAGAATTTTTAAATTAGCCTTTTGCATAAACGAGATATCTAAATTTAAATATTATATATTTTTAGATTTTTTTAAAATTAAGTTTGCTATGGATTAGAACAAAAAATAAAAGATTTAATGTCAAATATGTGCAATTAAAAAAATATCTATAGTTTAATACGTGTACAAGGAAGTCATGTGGTGTCTACATCAGATTTTTTTATACAAGATTATTATTTATTTAGAAGTATAAATAGAAATATTGCTATTATAAAATCTATCTAAAATATTGAATATTAACAATTTGTTAACAGAATTAATCATTTAATCGTGAATATTTTTTTAAACTCTTAACTGACTAGAGTTGTATTTACATTTACAAAATTTTGACAGGTCTGTATAAACAAAATTGAAAATCTGAGAGACAAGCATGAGAAGAGGTGTTGAAATTTCCATAATAAAATTTAACGACATATGAAAATTCCTTTACGACACATTTCTCTGTTTGTTTTTAAAGTTGTATAACGCAGTTTCATGCAAAACCAGAAGCTTAATCGAACCTTTCCGGACTTCGACAACTTTCCGAACGTCTTTTAGATAACTTTTTATGTTCTTTTGTGACGTTCCACAATCTAAAACGCTGACGTTTTTGGTTTTTAAACGGATCCTTCGTTCGACGCCCGTACACAACATTGCCCGTGTTTCTCTTCCTGCGCATGTGTGATGGACTTTGAAGTCACCACAATGGTATACATATTTTAGCGGAAACGACAAAGAATCGTAAATCGAAATATCGGTAAAGCCGTCTCTTTCGGGATATTATTCGTGACAGATGTCAGTTTCTCTGAGGAGAAACCAACTAAGATGACAATATATTTTTCATGGCTTTGCGATTCTCGGCAAAAATAACTAAAGATAACTTTCATTTTTATTCTTTGGGTTTTGCTTGAACAACTTTGTTACAGAAAAAATTCCGAGCGATAGAATACTTCCAGAGTTTTTAAGAGTATTTATAAAAAATTAATAACCGAAAAAGTCTGTTAAAATAGCACTGCCTTCATTATTATCATATGTTTTCTATAATTAAGGGGTAAGGCCACTCTAGACAAGGAAAAAAGGGTCATTTTCTAGAGTTTTTTTAACGAAATCTAAACGTGCTGCTTAAGAACTGTTTTTAGATCTTTATTTAGTGCTCTTTAAACTTTATTTAAAATTTTTTTCTAAAGAAAATATTCAAAATTGTCGTCAGAAATTAAATAAAATGGGTACTCCTCTCGGCGCGTAGGGCAAATCGGTCGAAAATATTCCGGGAACAGCAATAGACCTGGATCAAAAAAGGATATGTTTTCTTAATCTCTGATGTATATTCTAAAAAACTACGGGCTAGATTTTGATAATTTTGATTTTTAACAAAATGGCGCACGTTTGAAAAAAAAGTTCATTATTCGGGACTAAATTTCTGTATAAAAACGACCATAAAAAACGAATGAAGCACTTTAAAAAAAAGCCGCCGTAGTTTTTGAGTATTTTATATCTAGAATAAGAAATAAAAAGATCAGCACGATCCATCAATTAATATTTCAGATTTCTTTTCGCCCGATTTTGAAAATATGATTTCGAGAAAAACGCGTTTAAAGTTTCGAGTCACATATATATATATATATATATATATATATATATATATATATATATATATATATATATATATATATATATGTATATATGTAAATACTATTATTAATAAATATATGCTTTTTTCCCTCCGAAATACTTCCGCGCGGCATTTAAATTAATTGTCCCCTATTCCTAAGGGTTTAGACTATAATTTAAGCGAATAAAAAAAAATGCATTTTAAAAAATTTTTAGAGTGGCCTTACCCCTTAATGTATTACTCAAAATTTAATGTATATTTCCGATGTTTTTAAATTGAATGTATTACTCTAAATTTATTGTACCTTTCCAAATATCTATTTACTTTTGTATGTCTACTGTTAACTATATTTTAGTGTTCTTTGATTAATCTGTGAGTACCTGTTATTGGTATTTTGTACTGCTGGTTTCTCTTATTGATATAAATAAATAAATAAATTTACCACATATGTGTGGAAACCAATAAAATCAAGGATTTATTTGAAAATTAATCAAGGAAATGAAAGCTAATTTAATAAGTTATACTTTTTCACTATTTCACAATTAAACTTCCTTGTAAAAAATTAAAAAAATGCCCTCATAAGGTGACTTGGAGACTGAATTTCGTGAGACTTAGACAAGTGTTTAGTTTGATATTTTATTATATATTTATTTATTTATGTGTCTTGTTCATAACTATCTATTCTCAACATTCTTCTTGGACCAAGAATATACTCTCTCATCTTTCATCAAACTTCCCTCATATATCAGCCATCACAGTACCACAAACCCTAGTATAAAATAACACCCCCACGTCGGCATTTCTACAACTTTCGGCAGGAAGCATCCACGTCTATTTCTACGTACGTAGCACACACGCATGTTCTAGAGAGCTAGTTTCACGAAGTGAGCATGCAAAGACAATTAATTTTGTCTTTGTTGTTTTATTTAAAATAAATGCTATTTTCATAAACGTCAATTTAAAAACATATATCGAAATGAAAAATTCTTGATGAGGAATTGCTTCTACAGAATAAATTGGCAGTAGCACATATCGAAAAGTGATATATTTTTACAAGTAAAATTCGGTTACCAGCTATCAAATTACGTTATGAAAATACTTTATTAGTGGCAAGAGAGCCACACAGGTAATTTTAATGCAATGAAAAGTTTGTTGACTGTGGGACTCGAACCTGGGTTTTCAAATCCACAAGCTAACACGATACCTTTGAACCAATTATCCCATAAAAAAGTAGTTCATTTTAAATTTTAAAAAGGGGCTTTCCTCCAACTCTTGTAATTGTACTAATTCTAATTGATAAAAATAGAAAAGTCTTTTAAAAACACATTTAAAAAAAGAACATTTTACAAGGATTTAGGAGTAAAATAAATATATCATCACGCCTTGTACCCATTACTGGGTGTGGCACTCTGTTGTAGCAAATCTCGGTAAGTGATATATTTCTTCGCGTGAAGTGCAGTCATTAAAGGTGTTAGTAAAAGGGGAGCCACAGGGGAAGTTTCAACGTAGTAAAAATTGTTTGTCGGTTGTACGAATCGAACCCGGGTTCTCAAATCCACAGTCCAACTCGATTCCACTGAGCCACCAACCCCACAAAGATTTAGGAATAAACATAGGTATTAAAATGGCAAACAAACTCGACAATAATTTGGCCTCAAAATAGGACATAACACTAAACTATTCCACTCTTATTATTATGCGTGCCTAAAATATTCCACAAACGCGTACCAGCCAACCGCGCTTATATTTGGCAACATTGTCTCCTCCGTAGGCACTTGTTTTTACGACGCCTAGTCAGTTCGTCGTCTGTAAATAGCGAGATCCTTTGCTACGCAGCACATAGTCGGCCGGGATGTAGCATGTATGTACAGCAACCCTAAACAAACGCAGCCTCGAGAACCCGCTATTGTTTTCCCTCAGCTTAGCGAATGTCTTTGAATCATGGCTTACTTGGTTTTGATGCTAATGTTTGTGGTACAGAGAAAAGGAAACGGAAACAGCAGTTTTTCCATCAAATTACGTTAAATTAGAATTAGAAGAATTATGACAGTACGAGTAATTTCAGAAAGGAATTAATTGTTATTATTTTTTATTTATTTCACCATCAGTACAAAAACTCTATACCGGGTGTAGAATTTAAATATGTAACATAGCAAATACAATGGTATTTTTTTAATATGATTTAAATATTGTTTAAAAAAATATACATACATACATACATAACATCACGCTATATCCCATTTCCGTTAGTACGGTGTGTAGCGATACGGAATTCGATTCCGGAGATCCCGAGTTCGAATCTCATTCAAGCTAAAAATTATATGAACTACCACACTGCGGCTCGGTGAATGCGAACCCTGTACTGTAATTGGGATTAAGTTTCTGTTGTACAGAGTAACATAAATAAATAAATAAATGGGGTAGCACGAACCCCTGAAACATTCACACAACATCCATAAGATTCATTAAAAAAAAAAATCAGTTCACGTCAACATTCTCATTGTGACACACGATACTCGTTTCAACCACATTCACACTTCCTCCATACGAGCTCTTTCCTTCCTCGCAACCAAAATCCATCGTCACGCAACAAACCTTCATTCAAATCCATCCATTCACTTCTGTACACCTGTTTCGTAAATCTTCACTTACGCCCACTTTTCTAACAATGATAAGTATTAAAAACTGCATCTAATGAGTATCGATTTATTGCTTAATTGTTTTTTATGCAAGAGTAACAGGCAAACGAAAATGAGACCGCAAGTCGAGACAAAAGTCATTTGAACGTGCCAATAAAAAAACAAGAATTTCGGGCACGAAATACAAACAACGTGTTTTTTACAATTGTCAAAATATAATAATTGTTGATTTATTCAAGTAAATTGAAGGAAAACAATCAAAAATAATATTAATTTGATACTATTGATGTGTTGTAATTAATTAAACCTGACAACAAATAATTTGGGAGCGTGCGCGAGATACTCATTTTGCGCACTAGGGTGCAAAACAGTGCGCAAAATACGCGTTGTCATAGTAATGTAATTGATGAAAAAAATCAAGTAATTCGCGTATTGATATTAGTGAAAAAATCTGATGTGGACACCACATGACTTCCTTGTACTCGTATTAAACAATAGATATTTTTTTAATTGCACATATTTGTCATTAAATCTTTTATTTTTTGTTCTAATCCATAGCAAACTTAATTTTTTTTAAATAAAAAAATATATATATTTAAATTTAGATATCTCGTTTATGCAAAAAGATAATTTAAAAATTCTTAATGTGCTAGACGCAGAATTTAATTCTCTAAAACTTTTATTTGCAGCATTCATTTCTAAAATTAAAATAATACAATTTTTTCAAGGAAAACTGTTAGCAGCTTCATGTAATGTGCCACTTCCGGTTAGCCTATTTTAAACAAAATCTATTATGTTATTTCCATTGATATAGTAGTCTTATATACCAAATTTGGAAAGTTTTAAATTATATTTGAATATAGTTTTTCATGAAAATCTATTATAGGCTTCAAGGAAAGTACCACTTCCGGTAGTAGGTACACAACTAGATGTTATAACAGTCCTAAATATAAAGTTTCAATTTTCTACGACTTACCGTTTTTGAGTTATGCGATATACATACGTACGTACAGACGGCACGACGAAATTAGTCAAAATGGATTCAGGGAGGGCCAAAATACCTATTTCCGTTGAAATCTGAGAACCGAAAATTTTTGCGATTACAATACTTCCTTTACTTTGTACAAGGAAGTAAAAAAGTAAACATCTTTTGATAGTTGTACAAAAATAACCTTTTCTGTTATTAACAGGAATCATGGTTCGTACAACAGGCCCTTAGTCAGTTATAAACAAATCTCCATTTCGGAGCAAAGGAATTCGGCCATTACATTGCAACAAACAATCACTTATCTAGCTTAAATACTACACAAATTAATTCATCATAACCTCGTAGATAATTGAAAATAATCTAACATGAGTATTGATTTAATTAACTTGAATAGGTATCGCATATTGTTATTGTACCAAAGCATTAGTTTAAGCGTTCAGTGAAGTTTGGTGGCAGCGCGGGTTGGCAGGGAAGAAACAACTGCTTGTAGCAGGCGTATTACAAGGGGTGGCTCAGGGCGAGCGGGGGTGATTTATGAAGCAGCGTCATGCGGTGCTAAACAAGGCATTGGTCCTGAGAGCCAGCTAGGATCTGGGACTGAAACCCGGGTCGAAAGTTGAGCTAGATATGTGTGGAGAATAGTTGTTGGAATATTCTCGTAGTACTAGTTCGATAGTTTGAAATGTTGGATAAATAAGAAGAAAAGCTTGAAGGTTGTTGTGGTTGAAAAACAATTGTTGCAATTGGTCATTGTAACAGATGTGTTTCATACATTTTTTTTACTTCGCATTCATTTGCTTTTATTTCAAATTTTTATATATAACCGGTAAACAATGTTTGTTTTATTCTTATCAAAACTATTACTTAATGTACTTCATTATTTACCGAGGGAAATAAAAATGGTAAATACTTTCCAGGGACAAAAAGTAATTCAAGGTCATTGGCAGTGCAACTTAAAAAAAAAACCTGTATTTCTTTGCTTTTGTACGCATGTCAGAGAGACACATTCGAACTTTTCTATGAAATTATTTACGTAAAAATATGACATGGTTAGTTAATTTCATGGTACTTAATAACATTAAACAATATAGTTATTTGTGTATTAAGAGCTTAAAGTGATTCTTTGTTACTCGAGAGCGGTAATTGCAGCGCGAGACGAAGGCGAGAGCTGCAATAGTGCAAGAGGAACAAAAATACTTTACAATCGTGATACACACATCATTTTTTGCATCTTAAAATTATTAAAAAACGTATACGTACTGAAAATAAATTCGTTCTGTCAACTGCCAATATGACAAGTTTCTGTTTTGTTTGTATCCCTGGTAACTATTGAAATAAGCGCGCATTTATAATCTTTTTCACGCGTTGCCATTGGAGACGCACAAATAGATATTTTTCGATTGTTCCACAGAAAATGTCAACTTTACGATAATAAATGAGAGCGTAATTTTCAACTTTTCATAGCAATCGTAGAAAATATAGTTTTTCGTTTATAGGAAAGTTTCGTTCTTACTAGTTTTACATGCTGTTATTAGCCTTTTTTTATTAAATAACGAATATAAACATCCTGTATAAAACGTGAGTAAAGTATCATTATTTCCCTCGGGCTATCTTCGTTCTCGACACGAATTTTACTCCATTTTTATATAAACTACTAATATTAATACTATAATAATAATAATAATATAATATCAAGGTTGTAACACTGACAGATTTAAATTTCATTTATTTTTACATATATTAGTTAGGTTAAAGTTCAAATTCATAGTTATCTAAGTAATGTTATGAATAAAGCCCGGATTTTTAGGCAATTGCCTAGATTCAAATTTTAATATACTTCAGGCAATTTCGTTTTTCTATACATAGGTAATATGTTTACGTGTAATGGAAGGTTTTTTTTTCGTGCCTTAGAGCCTATTTTTTCTATATTTTGGTTATTGTGCCTATTTTACCTTATACAGCCTATTTTGCCTATTTTTGTTGCCTATTCTAACTTTTATTGAGCAGACAAGGTTTATAATCTACTTCGTTGATTAATTCAGCACTCGACAAAGTGTTTCAACCTAACCTATAATATTACTTTAATCAAGTTTTTGTGTGTGAATTTAAAATGCCGAAAGAAAAAACGTTTTTTAGTCAAAATTTTACGTGGGAATTGAATAGTCTTTGACATTAATCAATGGAGCTGAGATAACTTTAGACGATATGGCTAAATATAAGAACGCCCCTGTCACATTTTGTGATGTCGAACGAAGTTTTCAACTTACAAGCAAGTTCTGACTGACCGAAGATAGTGCCTTTCATAGAGCAATTGCTCGTAATATTTTCGAATTAAAGTATACTACATAATTTGAATTTGCATAATAGTTAATAAATTGAGAACCCTACATTATTATTTTTCAGATTGCTTTAATTTTTGTTTAAAATTATTATTGTTTTCTAACGAAGAGTAGATACGAGTACCAATATTAGAAAAAGGAATCGTTTATTTTTTTTAAAACAAATTATTTAAATTTAGGCTGCCTAAAATCCCGCCTATTTTAGAGTAATTACCGGCCTATATGCCTGCTTATTTGGGTGTTTTTAAGAGCCTAAATATCCGGGCTTTAGTTATGAAACTAAAAAGTCTCAACTTGTCTTCAAGTAATATTATCAAAGTTAACTTGCAGTAATTTTCTTTATAATTACAGTAAAAGGGGGGACGAGATTATAAATTACAAAACTGTCGCATTACAAGTTTATTATAGAGTGAACTTATGTGCAACATTATGTAAAATACACGTTCTAAACTATTTGTAGAAGAATTTATAGTACAAGCAATTTTCATAACAAATTACAGTAATTAAAATACTTAACAAATGCTTGGTCCCTGCACGTAAATTAGAATTGTAATGACTACGTGGCATAATTACGTTTAAAATCGTAATACCACAAGCTGGCAAAATGCATGTGCATTTATATCCTTCCATTCATTTAGATTTGTATGTTAATGAAAAATAATCATGAATTTTATTTTTATTGTCGCGTATTTGTAATTACGTACGCATGTACGTGTGTTTTAATTTAGTGAACATATCATCGCAAGTTAATTGCCAATATACTGGGATAATAATATTTGCTTGTAATTCATTTTGTGGTCGAATTACTCTGTGTTGTCATAATGTTTTTATTGGGAATTTATTGATATTATTATGTCTTTATGGGTTTTTATATTTATGAGTTTATAAATAGAATTATGTATTTGTACACATATTTCAATTGATTTTATAGGTATTTAATTATAAAGAACACTAAGTGCCCACTACCGGTTGAAGATGATTTTGTTTCGATCTACAATATATACAATACTAGTAGGACATTTAATTTATTTATTTATTTATACAAATAAGAGAAACCAACAGTATAAAAAATACCAATAACAGGATCTCACGGATTAATCAAAGAATACTAAATTATAGTTTACAGTAAACATACAAAAATAAATAGATACTTGGACAAGTACAATAAATTTAGAATATTACATTCAATTCAGAAATATCGGAGAAATACATTAAATTTTGAATAATACATTAAGTATAGAAAACTTATGATAATTAAGACAGTGCTATTTTAACAGCCCTTTTAAAGATATTCAGTGAAAGGTGGAACAAATCAATATGACTAAACTTAGTTTCATAAGTATACATAATTCTGTTTGACGGTGAGTTTTTAAAATTATTTGTATTTGTTAAGGGAAGTAGAAACAGATTTTTTGATCTAGTTATTTTATATGGAGTATAGATAATTAAGAATGATATTATGCAATTGGAGTATAACATATTATTAAATAATTTATATAAAAATATCATGTCTGTTCAACATCTTATATTCTCCAAAGTTGTCATATTGAAGTGCTCCAGTCTCCTGAAATAACATTTATGAGAACAATGCCTTGTACCACCGATGTAAAAACGAAATAAACATTTTGAAACATTTGAAATTATTTTACATAATTCTGTTATGAAAACTCCTGTTTTGCATCAATTTTTGAGGTTATGAAATGTCAATTTTTTCGTAACTGTCATTCAAAAATTATGTAAAAAAATCTTTTTCTACTTCCTTTAGGAAATAGACGTTTTATTTCGCTTATTTGAATTAGGTATTAAACTGCATTATTTAACTAATGGGGTAATATAACAACAGATATCTTGGTAGACGAATTCTGATGTGTTATTCTTTTATTTTTTGAATTTATAACTGTCATTAATTTGTTAAAATTTCATAATTTCAAAAACGCTCTTTCGTATTTATTAGAACGAAAGTAGAAAAAATATTGTATGCAACAAGAAAGAAAACTTGGTTATTATCTTACTTATGTGTTTACATAACTCGGCTACGCCTCGTTCTGCAAATAATCTTCATTTCCTTACTAGTTTCATAAATAGCTATTATATAATTAGTTACATAATGAATGTTGACAGTTTGAACTTTCTCAAAAATGTTTGCAAATAGCGGAAGAAACAATTTATTAAAATTTTTAGAATTTATATACATTTAATAATTTTTCTGGTATTAAACAGTTCACGGCGAAATTAGCAGATTCTTCGATATCAGAAAGAAGGTCAGTCTCGGATTCAGAACTTATTTTCAATAATGACATAAGCTTTAAATTTAAATAAATTATTTATTTATTTTCACGGCAACGCTTTGGTAAATTGATTTATTGATTTTGAAATATACTGAGCTGTCATAAACCTAGAATTTTATGTATTTTAAAAATTATTTTAGCGGAATTAGATAAAATTTTGTACTTAATACGTTATGAAAACATGATATTGTTTGACTCACATAATTTGTAAAACTCGCTTCGCTCGTTTTGGCAAATATTATGTTCGTCAGACAATATCAACCTTTTTATAACTGGTTACGTAAATAACTATTACATACATAACATCATACTATATATCTACAATTCATCAAATTTATCACAGATTTAGTTTTTAATGAAACAATCTCATCCTGAAATACCATCCTCGCTTCAAGCACATTCACATTCCCTCCGTTTTTTATTTTTTCCTCACATTCGGAATTTTTCATCACACAGCAAATCTTCAATTACATCCAATAATTCGCTCCTAGATACCTGTTTTATTCTTCTTCATTAAACGAAGATTCCACTTGATCATATCAACTCACATCATTTAATCCTCTATGAACGATTTTAAAAATATTTGAAATGAAGGAGCGACCTTTATATAAGCTCATACTTTGTACCTGAGTGCCGTAGTGTTGTGTATCTCTACTCGGTAATTTCCTGGTTCGAATCAAGGAATCACTCGAATTTTTATGTTGTAGAATGTTCAAAGATATTCCGTTATGGCTTTAACTTACTAAGCCTGTGTTGAACCGCACACAGTAAGAGATTCTACCTGTTGGCGCTCAGGGTAGGATTGCAAAATATTTAAATTCGGAAATCTCCAATCTCTGTTCGGATTACGTATTTCAGATTTACTTGAAATATAAATGAATTCGCAAAATTAAACCGGTATTATTACATATTAGGGAAAATAAGATAACAAAGGCATGCTTACTGAGTAGGTATATAAATGAGTTTAAAAAAATTTAAAATCAGTAGTAATACTAACTTTCGTACTGAGGTCAACAATATACGTATTTAATATGTGGCGACCATTTGAAGAAGACAATACTGATGTTTTACCAGTTGAAAATTGTGGAAAATTAAACGGACATTTTTGCCGCAAGAAGCGAAAGAAATAGTTTCAAATGTGTATAACTATTTAAAAGAAAAAGATAGTGAAGGTGAACATTCGGCTCTGATAAAAACATCAGAAGTGACGAAAGTGCCGTACAATACTGTTCGTGATAAAGTAAGTGGAGTGAGACCTAGAAAGAAAAGGCGTGACGCGGGTAATTCGAGAATAGTGAATTCTTTTCAAGAAGATACAATTCGACGCAAAATATATGCAATGTATGCCGAAAAAATGTTGCCGTCTATTCGCATATTGTATCAGAGACTCAAAGACGATAAATGTGAAATAAATTGTTCTTTGACTACTGAATACATACCTGTCCTTGCACCCCTATAAATCAAACTTAAATCCCTAACAATAGACCCGCTGAGAGGGCCATAACGGAGTATCTTTGAACATAGTATATAAATTTAACTTTAAATCTTAACCAATTGAAGAATGTTTTTGTTGTTTTGATAATCGTAAGTTTGAAGTCAATTTTAATAGAAAAACTAAACAGGGTTTTACGATATTTGAACGACGTAATAATATTTCAACGTAAAATAAAATATAAACTAAACACATGTCTAAGTCTCACAAAATTCTGCCTCCAAGTCACCTTATGAGGGCATCGTCAGAGGCTGGATATGTTATCTTACCGTTTTTTAGAGATCTTATTATCTGCTGGCACAGTCCTTCGTCACCAGCTTCTTCACGTGAACTTTGTTCTAGGTGAAGAAGTGAGTTATACCATACTGATGAGCTCTAATAAGAGCGAAACGCGTCTATGGTTACTAACTGTGCTGGCCAGCCTCTGACAATGCCCTCATAAGGTGACTTGGAGGCTGAATTTTGTGAGACTTAGCCAAGTGTTTAGTTTATATTTTATTAAACCTAGTTTCACCAAGTGTATGGATGACAATTAATTTTGTCTTTGTTGTTATTTAAATTGCTGCGTAGCTTTTCCTTTTTTCGGTAGATGGCATTGCCTGTTCGATAGAACTTCTCGTGTCATCTTACCGTTTTTTAGAGATCTTATTCTCTGCTGGCACAGTCCTTCGTCACACAGCTTCTTCACGTGAACTTTGTTCTAGGTGAAGAAGTGTGTTATACCATACTGATGAGCTTTAATAAGAGCGAAACGCGTCTATGGTTACTAACTGTGCTGGCCAGCCTCTGACGATGCCCTCGTAAGGTGACTTGAAGGCTGAATTTTGTGAAACATAGCCAAGTGTTTATTTAATATTTTTTATTAAACCTAGTTTCACCAAGTGTATGGATGACAATTAATTTTGTCTTTGTTAATATTTGAACATTTAATAAATGCAAGAACAATCAACTAAGCTACGACTAATTGAGAATATAGGAGATGAAAATTATATAATCAGGACTATATAACTTCTGCATAAAACTACTGAAACTAATAATAAAATCTAGATTGTAGAACAAACGGTGAACTATTTTTCAGAGTAATTAAAATAAATGAATATGGTAATTCTCCAGAATTACTTTGATAAGAGGCAGGTAGGAATAAGGGCTGTATGAACATGGGTTTAGATAAGTGGGTAACATGTTAATTAAGAATAATGCAAAAACTCAAATCTCTCTGCAGATTACAGGATTGCGTGGTAATTAAGTATTTCCAGATTTTATGTTCCAGGGAAATTAATCATGATTACTTCGTTATCTCCATGGAAAACTAGATATATATTCACGATTTTGCCACAATTTTATTAAACTACATTGTTTTACTAGCAAATGTACAATTATAAAATAAATACATCATCACGCCTTTTACCCATTATTGGGTGTGGCACTTTGCTGTAGCAGATCTCGGTAAGTTACCAGCCATCAAATTATGTCCCCCCAAAGATGTTAGTGGAGGAAAAGCCACAGGGGTATATTTAGTTTGTTGCAAATTGTTTGTCGGCAGTGGGGATCGAACCAGAGTTCTCAAGATCCACAGGCCGACTCGATACCACTATAATTATAATTACTATAATCCGTCAGTACGGTGGTGTGGATAGCGATACGGAGTTCGAATCTCACTCAAGCTAAAAATTGTATGAACTTGCACACTGCGGCTCGGTGAGTGCGGACCCTGTACTGTAATTGGGATTAAGTCCCTGTTGTACCCAGATTCAAATCTCACAACCGACAAACAATTTTCATCACATTAAAACTACCCCTGTGGCACTCCTTCCGCTAACGTATTTGAGGGCCGTGATATGTCGGCTGGTAACCACACTTCACGCGAATAAATATATCACTTACTGAGTTTTTGCTACGGCAGAGTAGTAAAAGGCGCGATAATATATTTTATCTACTCTTATTAAATAATGTATTCATTACTTATGAAATTTATGATAAGTAATATTAATCATTATTGACAGTGTTAAGTAATAATTCATTACTCAACACTTCACGACCAATCACACGTCTGAATTTTTATTACTTAACACTTTAATAGCCAATCAAAAAATAACGATAATTACCGCGCGTTAAGTATGCTATGGAACAGTGAAACGCGCTATTGTTAATTATCTGTCAAAATTAGTTTAAAACGTTTTTGTTTACAATAATACTGTAATTTGTGTGATTATACATGTGAGTTATGGATTCTGAAAGCGAACAAAGTGAAATTTGTACTCCACCAGATATTGTAGAAGCCACACACGTACCTTTTTTTAAATTTACTGCCCGAAAAATCAAAAAAAAAGTATGAACAAGTTTATAAAGCTGATAAATATAAATCATCGTCATTATGGGCTACTTATTCCATGTTAAGTAGTGTTAATATTTATTAAATAAAAATAAAAACAAAAAATGTAAGCAATCTGACTTATTCATAATGTAACATAAAAAAAATAATTGTAAAATCTTATTACATAATAACATATAGTCGTAGATAAAGTATAGTATTCTATTCGCTAGTAATAGCGATTACTCAATCGAATGATTTACAACACTCACCTTCGGCTCGTGTTGCAAACTTCATTCTCTTGAGTAATAGTTTATATTACTTACTCATTGAATAATATACTATATTTATATAAAATAATCAAGGAAGCAATGGCAGTGAAAAACAGTCGTTATGTGCTTCCCTGTTCTTAATTTTATTAGTTGGTTTTAGTATAAACATATTTGCGTTTATTCTGCGACATAATTTAACGATCCGTTGGGAAATATTCCGCACATTATTAACCATTATTAATCCTATGATATTGCCAGCATATGCAGCTATAAAACCGTAGACAGAAGTAATAACAACCCTATAAATACCAGCGTAAAGAATAGAACCATCCTGGTAAATGCATTGAGCTAAATTACCGGTACAACCCTCCAACAATGGAATACACTCTACGGTTCGAAGCAGAGAGCGCTGCTGCAGCGAGGGTGTTTGTGTGTGTGTACGTGACGCAGTATACCCGTTGCATTATAATGTTGTTCGGTAATGGCTTTCGTTGGGTTGTTACACATACATTACGGGAGGAACGTGACAGCGGTTGACACAGCTGGAAGGGAGGAACAAATGGAGGATTTTTATATAGAAACTGGAAGATGTTGTTTCTTATTTTATACAGTGTGGTGACCGTGATACCGGAACATAAGATTTTAACATGTAATATTTATATAATTTCTTGTTTTCCTTTTTATTTTAAAAACAAAATCTTGAAATAAATGTTGTAGAGCATAAAATTCTACATTAAAATCAATAAACAGAATTAATTTTGCATGCTTTATAAAGGCTTAAATTATATTATTAGGTTAAAAATAGATAGATTAGGAACCGAATCTGCCCTCGAGCATTAATTCATATCCGGGAAATTTTGTATCGTGCTCCACTCGTTCAGATTAATACCTTGTAAAAACTCTGATGTGGACACCACATGACTTCCTTGTACACGTATTAAACTATAGATATTTTTTTAATTGCACATATTTGACATTAAATCTTTTATTTTTTGTTCTAATCCATAGCAAACTTATTTTTTGTTTTAAATTAAAAAATATATAATATTTAAATTTAGATATCTCGTTTATGCAAAAAGCTAATTTAAAAATTCTTAATGTACTAGACGCTAAATTTAATTCTCTAAAACTTTTATTTGCAGCATTTATTTCTAAAATTAAAATAATACCATTTTTTCAAGGAAAACTGTTAGCAGCTTCATGTAATGTGCCATTTCCGGTTAGTCTATTTTAACCAAAATCTATTATGTTATTTCCATTGATATAGTAGTCTTATGTACCATATTTGGAAAGTTTTAAATTATATTTGAATATAGTTTTTCATGAAAATCTATTATAAGCTTCAAGTAAAGTACCACTTCCGGTAGTTGTATAATGACCAAAAAGGGAGGTGCACAACTAGATGATATAACAGTCCTAAATATAAAGTTTCAATTTTCTACGACTTACCGTTTTTGAGTTATGCGAGATATATACGTACGTACGTACAGACGGCACGACGAAATTAGTCAAAATGGATTCAGGGAGGGCCAAAATACCTATTTCCGTTGAAATCTGAGAACCGAAAATTTTCGCGATTACAATACTTCCTTTACTTCGTACAAGGAAGTAAAAACAATGCAACATAGATTTTTTGAAATATAAAATTTGTTTAATCTTAATTGAAGCATAATAATTACAATGCCGTTAAACGCATATTTATATAACGTTTAGTTTTTGAAATATAATGTCGAGAAAGTACAAAATCAGGTGAGCAAAAATTTAAGAAAAATTATATTTTTTTTAGATCCTGTATCTTAAAAATTTAAGAGAATATGAAAATGCGGTCATCGGCATTAAATAGTTATTTACGAACTAAGTGCGGGAGACGATGTTCCCGCATGAGCGCATTTTTTAAGCACGAGCGACTGCAAGGACCGAGTGTTTTTAATAGCGCGAATGAGCGGAAGACGTCTTCCCGCACGTAGTTTGTATAATATTTTTTGTTCGAGTACTGGAATTTTAAAAAAATACATCTTTAATTTCAACTTGTGCGAGTACACCAGAATTATTATACACAATCTTTATCATTTGCAAACCAAGCTGCTCCAGGAACTTCGATTTCTAATTGTCAAAATTTTACTATACATGTTTATAATAACACTTGTAACAATTATGGCTCTTCTCAATCTAAAAATATTGTTTTTTAGTTCAAATATCAAACCTAACCTAAAATAGATTAATTAATTTAAGCATTTTATTTTGTTATAAACAGATAATAATCTTTAAAGATATTAATAAATATAGTGGTATACTATTTTCATTTTAAACTGGAGGGATCGTCATAAAACGATTAAATGCACCGCAATTACGTTTACAAAGGAACTCAAAATATGATCCGTTATAATTGATCTCACAAGGTTCGCACAGGGTTGTACAGCCTCAGTCGCCGGTACGTGTATAATAAAAACAACAAAATTACAATCTTCAAAAAAGTATATTTCCTTATTCAAACGATACAAGTATAATATATTATAAATATTATATACAAACATAATCTAAACATTTACCTGCATTACTCAGTTTGATTCAGTACGGGATATTTAATCTTCTTATTGAGTAACATAACTGCTAATTGGATAATTTAATCCGAATTAGTAATTTTTAAATGGTCAATCATAGAAAAAAACAAGAATAATTTTAGGCTGAATACAATCCTTAAAAATTTACCTGTTGTGACCATCGTTAAGCGATTTGTGGTAGCCGCACTAATAGATTTCATTGTAGTTATATGGGACAGGGACGTTTAATCGTTTTATGCCGATCCCTCCAGTTTAAAATGAAAATAGTATACAGTGCTACTGTATGCATCGAATTCAAGTTTTTATTTCCAAGCAACAATTTGCTAAATTATATTTATAATATAAGGAAAGTAGTTTTCACGAAATGAGAGTATCACCATGACATCCGAAAATGTTGCAAATAAGTTGTTACCTAAAACAAATACACTCTCCCATATATCATGTTGTCATATCCGGTTTGCGTGACTGTGATATACGAATCCGACGAAACAGAAGAAGGATAGCAGGTGTTGTTCCTCAGGCATATTCCTTAAAAGCCCATTTGGAAATGCTTAACGAACAACGATGCTCTTCTAATAGGAAAACAAAATAAAACACAAGCGAGCTAAAGAGGATTCGTCCGCTGTTAAACAAAAGAATGGAGAGTATACCAACTTCATTTAAAAGTTGTAAGTCACTGAAATGACAATGGGGATGATGTCATTCATGCTACTTTTTGTACGAAGTATTTTTGTAATTCACTTGTTTAAAACTATTGTCTAGAGATGGGCGAATATCATCCGCGAATAGTCGAATGCCGCGAATATTGACATTATTCGATATTCGAGATTTTCGAATATTAACGTTAGTATAGCGAACATTCGAATACCTCGAATATCGCGCCATATGTTGACCTCAATTTTTGACTATGTTTTTCTTTATCATTTGTACATAAACTTAAAGCTATTACAATATTTTGAAGTTATTAATAACAAAGATATTTTGTTTCAAAACCATGAAGACGTACCATATTTCAAATTTGTTTTTCGCCAACATCAGCCCGTACGTTTCACCTTAAATTTGAAGTTTTCGTCTTTTTCTTTTCTTTTTTGTTTGTACTTTTTGTTTTAATTTTATTTTATCTTAACACTTTCATTCAATAATGAAAAGGACATAATTAAATTATTATTAATAATAAATAAATTAACTTTTAGGAGGTACTCGAATATTCGAGATCTGATTTATTTATTTATTTATTTATTTATTTATTTATTTATTTAATTACAATACCCAACGGATGACTCCGATCAAAGGGTAAGGATACAAGAAAAAAATATAATAAATATAATAACAACATAGAAATATTCCTTTAGTACAAACATATGCAAATTTGTGATTACAAATAAACAGATTAAATTTATATAATATTAAAGTAAGTGTTTTTTTAAATATTTGATGGTGTGATGGAAAATATCAAAATGTGGCTCAACCTCATTGTAGCAGGCAACAAGCTGATGTAATGGAGATGCTGCTAGAATGTTTGTCCGTGGTGTGGGTGTGAAAAGTAGACTACCCTGCCTTGCTGCTAATCTTGGAACTCGGTACAAAATTCTATTGTGGAATTCTAAACAATCGAAAGAATTGTGGATAATTTTGTAAAGTAAAATAATAGAAAGCAGTGATCGACGGGATTCTAATGTTGTCAGCCCAAAACGTTCTAGCAGTTGACCATGATCGCAACCTAAGGATGGATAAATCCCTGAAATTATATAGGTAGCCGATTTCAGGAATCGACGCTGTATATTCTCTAGAGCGACGATATGACTGTTATAGACAGGGTTCCATATAACGCAGGTATATTCAAGAGTTGAGCGAATAAATGTAATAAATAACAATCGTAGTGTTGATTCGTTTGTGAAATTTTTTGAATTGCGTATTATAAACCCCATAATTTTAGCCGTAGAGGAGGTAATTTTTAGAATATGAGGCAGAAAACTGAGTTTAGGATCAAAAGTTATTCCGAGATCAATTACAGTGGCCGGTCTCTGTAGAACAGTGGTATGGAGGCAATAGTGATATTGAAGCTTATAATGTTTCCTTGAATAAGACATTACATTGCATTTAGCTGCGTTCAGTGTTAACTTATTATAAGCGCACCATACTTGCAGTTTATGTAAGTTGGACTGGAGAGTTTCACAGTCCTCAATTGAATCTATTGAAGAAAATAATTTTAGATCGTCAGCGTATAATAAGTAGTTAACTTTAAGGCCGGTAGTAATGTCGTTTATGAAGATATTGAAAAGTAATGGTCCCAAAATAGAACCCTGAGGAACGCCAGAGCACTGTATAAATCGTTTAGACTGAAAACCATTTGATTGTACAAATTGATAACGTCTCTTCAGATAGGAAGAAAAAAGTTCGATTAGAGAATCAGATAAGGAAAATAATTTAAGCTTTTTTATTAATAGTACATGATCGATTTTGTCGAATGCTTTGGAGAAGTCCGTATAGATTACGTCGACTTGGCCCTGCATATCAAGTTTTTCACAAATAAACTGCGTTTTACAAAGAAGATTTGTTACCGATGACCTTCCGATCATAAATCCGTGTTGTGCTGTTGTTATCATAGGGGCAATGTGATTATATACTGAAGAATGGAGTACAGACTCAAAGATTTTACTGAAGTTACATAAAATGCTTATTGGCCTGTAGTTGTTAACGTCATCTTTATTCCCTTTTTTGTGGACTGGCCGAATTTTTGATATCTTCCATAAGTCAGGAAAACAGGAAGTTTGTAAGATTAAATTAAAGATTTTAACCAACGGCTTTAAAAAAATAGACCTGCAGTCTTTAATAATTAACGCAGGTATTAAGTCAGGCCCCATGGTCATATTGGCTTTTATCTTGTTTAATATTCGTATTCGATATTCGAATGCGAGAAATTTGATATTCGCCCATCTCTACTATTGTCTATTTAAATTTGTCCGTCAGTACGGTGGTGTGGAGTTCGAATCTCACTCAAGCTAAAAATTATATAAACTATCACACTGCAGCTCGATGAGTGCGGACCTTGTACAGTAATTGGGATTAAGTTCCTGTTGTACAGCGTAACATAAATAAATAAAATTATGGGAATTTCACTTAAAATGCTTTAAAACTATATTTAGTTTTATGATGCTATCATCTATCTATTTTAGTGTTTCCAAAGCAAGTTATGTTTATCAAATTTGCTAGATATATCTAGTAGAAATAATTTCGGAAAACTTGTGAATGCAACAAGGGAAAATAGGAAAATACTGAGTCGTTTTAGGACCTGCGGACATTCTGAACATCATCGTACACTTTCATAAACTTGGTAAAGTGGAATCGTTGCTTTTTATTGACGCCGGACTCGGCAATAGAGCGGTGACCCGACGTGGATACTCCAGCGAGAACTGAAGTTTTTGTGTTTTCTAGTCAATAGGAAATGTATTTGCATGTTTTGAAGTGATTTTTAGAATACTTATTTTTACTTCCTTGTACGAAGTAAAGGAAGTATTGTAATCACGAAAATTTTCGGTTTTTAGCATCTCTGAGTCCATTTTGACTAATTTCGTAGTGACGTCTGTACATACGTACTGAAAATAAATTCTTTCTGTCAACTGTCAATATGGCAAGTTTTGTTTGTATCCCTGGTTACTATTGAAATAAGTGCGCATTTAATATCTTTTTTCTGAAATCGTCAAGAGAATGTCTACTTTCTGACTAATCAGGAAAGTACTTTACCTGACTCAAATAAATAAACTAAATAACTAAAAAATTTAATAAGATTTTTATTTATTTTTATCAATAACGTTAATACTAAATATACAATTACTTAAATTACTAAAATTTATGTATGACACTGGCGAATTTGAAGCTAAATTTATTGTTGCAATCGATAAATTACTTGGAGATTCAGTAAATAAAATAAGCAAGTAGCACATTTGCTGACAAATTATTTTGCTTGTTCCAATCCATGAAAATTTCATACTCTTTATCATATCGGTCTTTGGACTTGCTCGGTAATAAAATTTTTAACAGCTGCAGTTGCTTGATTTAAGATTTCAGGAGGAGGACTTGAAAATACCGCCTCATACTCATTTTCATCTATATTTTCCAACATTATAAAGAAATCTTCTCTGTCAACAATATTACTTTTAACACAAATATGTTCAATAGATTTTTCACATAAGATATTGTTTTTAACCTTTTGTTATCACCTTGGATATGTAGTTTGCTGCCAATATGATTCTTACCAAAAAATTAAACATTTTGAAATATTTATTATTAATTATATTGATAAAATATAAATATGAACGATTTCAGAAAAAATAGTATACATAATACGTCACGAAAGTGTTTTACTTGACTCAGCGAATTAAAATACTCGGCCTGGCGGCCTCGTACTTCAAACAACCGCTTCGTCAAGTAAAGCATCACTTTCCTGACTTATTATGTAATATACTATTTCCCGCATTGCCATTGGAGATATTTTTCGATTGTTCCACAGAAAACGTCAACGTTACGTTGGCAAATGAGAGCGTAATTGTCAACTTTTCATAGCAATCATAGAAAAAATATTTTAACGCTGATATTAATTAATTATAATATAAAAATCTTAAAATATATAAAATGTTGTATCAGCCATTGTCCATTGTTAATGCTGTTAGCAAACATTACAGTTAACATTACTTAAGACCATGATATTAGCACTAATGCGCTTTATAAATCTACTATGATGCATTTGTGTCTTCTTCTTTATAGGGTAGATGACTCAGTGGTATCGAGTCGGATCTTAAGAACTCTGGTTCGATCCCCACAGCCGACAAACAATTTTCACCAATTTCAAATCTACTCCTGTGGCTCCCCCTCCACTAATATCTTTGGGGGCCGTGATTGGACGGCTGGCAACCGAACTTCACGCGAAAAAATATATCACTTACCGAGATCTGCTTAGGCAGAGTGCCACCTTCAGCAATGGGTAAAAGGCGTGATGATAAATTTATTTAAAAAGAAAACAACAAAGACAAAATTAATTGTCTTTAAATGCTCACTTGGTGAAACTAGGTTTAACACGTTGACTGCCACGGCAATTTTCAGAATTCCGGTCTAAAAAGCCAATTTCATTTAATCATTTTATATTATTAAAAACTCTAATTATATTACATACTAATCATCAAAAAGCATAGAAAATGTATTTTTAAAAAAAAAGGTCTTACGAATTATTTATATTTTCTGTTTATTTATTAATAAAATTTCTGTTCATGTAGCCAGCATTGATTTTTTGTTCTCTTCCCAGAAGCCATCTATCCATATTAGCTCTGATATGTTACGAGTTTAATCGTAGCTGCGCGAAAATGGTAAGTAAACACAGTACGAGATAACTAGCAAAGAACGCAATCTACGAGTTATCTCGTAGTTGGCAGTCAACGTGTTAATAATAAAATATCAAACTAAACACTTGTCTAAGTCTCACAAAATTCAACCTCCAAGCTTCTTCACGTGAACTTTGTTCTAGGTGAAGAAGTAGGTTATACCATACTGATACAAAATGGATTTAGGGAGGGCCAAAATACCTATTTCCGTTGAAATCAGAGAACCGAAAATTTTCGCGATTGCAATACTTCTTTTACTTCGTACAAGGAAGTAAAAACAACAAAGACAAAATTAATTGTCCATTCACTTCGTCACACAGCTCCTTCATGTGAACTTGTTCTAGGTGAAGGAGTGGGTTATACCTTACTGATGAGCTCTAATAAGAGCGAAACGTATCTATGGTTACCAACTGTGCTGGCCAGCCTCTGACGATGCCCTCATAAGGTGACTTGGAGGCTGAATTTTGTGAGACTTAGACAAGTGTTTAGTTTGATATTTTATTAAATATTTATTTATTTATGTGTCTTGTTCTCAACATTCTTCTTGAACCCGGAATATACTCTCTCATCTTTCATCAAACTTCCCTTATATATCAGCCATCACAGGACCACAAACCCCAGTACAAAATAACACCCCCACGTCGGCATTTCTACAACTTTTGTCAGGAAGCATCCACGTCTATTTCTACGTACGTAGCACACACGCATGTTCTAGAGAGCAGTGAGCACGCGAGCCCGCTTCCTGACCCCTAAGAGCGTCGTTGTTGTTTGTGGGTCGTGATGGAATGGTTCCTGGCTAATTTGTTATGAGGCTCGTGGTATTTTAGGCCGGAATTCAGGGTTGGATAGTCAGGGTGACAGTTGTGACCTTGTGGTGGAATTGACGAGGTGTTGTCTTAATGTTTGTTAAGGGCGGACGTAACAATGTTGTTGTGATGTTCAGCAAGTGACCGTTTGAGGATTCGCCACCGATATAATCTAACTTTTCGACATAAGTTGAACTAAGCAAGATTTCAAAGTACAGCTTCTTGCTTGTTAATTCCTAAACGTAAGTTTTACCACCGTTTCAATCAATTAACGATTACACTCATTTGTGCTTACTTCGGTTTTGAGAGCGTTGTGTCTTGTGGAAGGATTAGAAAGGGGTGATAGTGGAGAAAATGAGGGTGAAGAATTAGTCGGATATTGTGATTACTGGAAAATAGATTTCAAATTGAAGTTTAATATTTACTATTCTTGTTTATTATTTTTTTTTAATTTATATATCGGACCAACTACTAAGGTCATATGTCGATATGTCCTTTGTATGGTCGCCACAGGCGGGACCCGAACCCACGACCTTATGGTTGCGAGTCAGGCTCTCAACCCGTGCGACCATCACGCGGGACAATTGTTTATTATTATTATTATTTTTTTTTTTTAATTTATATATCGGACCAACTACTAAGGTCATATGCCGATATGTCCTTTGCATGGTCGCCACGGGCGGGACCCGAACCCACGACCTTATGGTTGTGAGTCAGGCCCTCAACCCGCGCTACCATCACGCGGGACATTATTATTATTATTATTATACGAGGGTCGTTCAATAAGTCCTTAGAAAATCCTAGAGATGGTGCTCGTAGTATTGAAAATGAATTTTTTTCAGTAAGCAGCACTCCTAACTAGTCAACTGTTAGAGTTTTAGCTTTAGCAGTCACGTAGTTTCATTGTTGTTGTCAATTGTAGTAAAAAACTTTTGATTGTTTATAATAATGGATAAAAGTGAGTTTCGAGCGGTGATTAAACATCTGTATTTAAAAGGCTTAACGCCGAAAAAAATTAAAGCTGAGTTGAATGAAGTTCATGGCACATCTGCTCCTGTGTTTGCAACTGTTTACAATTGGGTGAATGAGTTTAAACGTGGCCGTACATCCACAAAAGATGAACATCGTTCCGGACGCCCTGTAGAAGTGTCTACCCCCGAAATGATTGACCAAATCCACGATATGGTTTTAAGTGACCGACGAATCAAAGTGCGCGAAATAGTTGAGGCTACAGGCATATCACAAGGCACAGTCGCTTTAATTTTGCACGAAAAATTAGGTGTGAAAAAAATCTCGGCAAGATGGGTGCCGCGGTTGCTCACAGTGGAGAATAAACGCAATCGTGTGGTGGACTCTGAGGCTGTTTTGGCGCTTTTCCGTCGTAATCCTGAAGATTTTCTGCGTCGATACATAACTGTGGATGAGACTTGGATACATTACTACACTCCAGAAACAAAAGAACAGTCAAAACAGTGGATTTTTAAAGGCGAACGGGCTCCGAAGAAGGCGAAGACGGAGAAATCGGCTAGCAAGGTTATGGCAACGGTCTTTTGGGATACACGCGGAATCATCTTCATCGACTATTTGGAAAAGGGAAAAACGATAACAGGAGCGTATTATGCGTCGTTATTGGACCAGCTGAGCGAAGAAATAAAAGAAAAACGTCCTCATTTGAAACGCAAAAAGGTCCTTTTTCATCAAGACAATGCACGTGTGCACACCTGCGCAGTTGCGATGGCCAAAATTATGGAATTAAAGTTCCAATTATTGCAACATCCACCGTATTCACCAGATTTGGCCCCCAGTGACTTTTTCTTATTTCCAAACTTAAAGAAATGGCTTGGCGGACGAAGGTTTACGTCCAATGAGGAGGTCATCGCCCAAACGGAAGCCTATTTTGAGGAGCTTCCGAAATCCTACTTTTTGGACGGCTTAAAAAAATTGGGAAAACGATTAGAGATGTGTATAGAGCTAAAAGGAGATTATGTAGAAAAATAATAGAAAAATCTACCCAAAAAAAGTGTTTTTTCTACTTTTTTCTAAGGACTTATTGAACGACCCTCGTATATATAAAATTGTCAGAAGAAAAAAATAATTTTTATTATAAATTGCAGTAAAATAAATGCATTTCTTATTATCCACCATTTTTTCTAATAATTCACTAAAATTAAATAAATAAATATATCATCAAGCCATTTACCCATTACTAGGTGTGGCACTCTGCCGTAGCAGATATCGGTAAGTGATATATTTCTTCGCGTGAAGTACGGTTACTAGCCGTCAAATCACGGCCCCAAAGATGTTAGTGGAAGGGAAGCTACAGGGGTAGATTTAAATTGGTGAACATTGTTTGTCGCCTGAGCCACCTACCCCATTAAATTAATGACTAATAAATAACTACTGGCAATAAATTCCTGAAACAAGGACTATTTTTCAGCTGACAAATAAAAGGTGCATCATTTGTTTCATTTTGTTTCACTATGAATACAGTTCTAAATCTCTCAAGTTGTACATACATACATAACATCACGCTATATCCCATTGAATGGGGTAGCACGAACCCCTGAAACATTCATAGAGCATCAGTGCACATCAACATTCTCATCCTGGCACACGATAAATATTCGTTTCGACCACATTAACACTTCCTCCAAGTTGTGTGTATTATAATCCTTCACCTCCTCGTCACAGCGCTCTAATTTTGTAACGTTATTAACATAGTGTCCCATTTGAATTATATTTTTTTTAAGTTTTAATAGCACTCGAAATAAAAACGATTAAGGAATACACAAGTTCAAATCAACCCCAACACTAACCACACAAGAAAAAACCTCTCTCTTCATCATGAACCAACAGTCTCCAGTCAGCACTTCTCGTTCTGCAGCCATTAACCGTAACCATAACCACATAACCACGTCACCACGAACGCAGAACTGAAACCAATCCACAAGTCCTGCACCGTTTAGCAGCGAATGCAGTCCTAACACACAACAGTTCCGGTATGTAGTTGTGCTTGCCTCTCTGTTCGTTCACAAGCGATGCCGTATCAGCTATAAGCTAATTGCGGGTCAGCGACTGCCGGTAAATAGATTAACGATTAAATTCAATTGTGCTCACTTCGGCTCTGAGAGCGCTGTGCCTTGTGGACGGATTCTGTAAGAGGTGGAGGATTAGAAAGAGGTGATAGTGGAGAAAATGTGGATGAAGAATAGAGATGAAAAAACTATCGATAGTACTATCGATACATCGATAGTTTTAAAAAATAAAGTACTATCGATAAGTAATTAATAGAAAAAACTATCGATAGTATCGTTTAGTAATTATCGTTTAGTAACTATCGTTTAGTAACTATCGTTTAGTAATTATCGTTTATTAATTATCGTTTAGTAACTATCGTTTAGTAACTATCGTTTAGTAACTATCGTTTAGTAACTATTGTTTAGTAACTATCGTTTAGTAAACATCGTTTAGTAACTATCGTTTAGTAACTATCGTTTAGTAACTATCGTTTAGTAACTATCGTTTAGTAACTATCGTCTAGTAATTAAAACTATCGTTTAGTAACTAAAACTATAGTTTAGTAACTAAAACTATCGTTTAGTAATTAAATTGACTATCGATAGTAATTTCGATATATCGATAGTTTACTGATAGCACTATCGAACAATCGATAGTTGAAATTAACGATAGTTTTTCATCTCTAGTGAAGAATTAGACGGATATTGTGATTACTGGAAAATAGATTTCAAATTGAAGTTTAATATTAAATATTCATCTCTTTAAACATCTAGTTGTGTACTTCCCTTTTTGGTCAGTATATAACTTCCGGAAGTGGTACTTTACTTGAAGCCTATAATAGATTTTCATGAAAAACTATATTAAAATATAATCCAAAACTTTTCAAATTTGGTATATAAGACTACTAAATCAATGCAAATAACTTAATAGATTTTGGTTAAAATGGACTAACCGGAAATGATACATTACATGAAGTTGCTAACAGTTTTTCTTGAAAAAAATGGTGTAATTTTGATTTTAGAAATAACTACTGCAAATAAAAGTTTTAGAGAATTAAATTCTGCTTCTAGTACATTAAGAATTATTAAATTAGTCTTTTGTATAAGCGAGATATCTAAATTTAAAAATTATATATTTCTTATATTTTGCTATGAATTAGAACAAAATTTCCGATTCGTAAACAACAGTGAACTTAGCAACGAGCATGTTTAATTTAAATACGAGTCGCTATGGCAACACTGTTCCGATGGCACAATAAAACAATGATCCATGTTTTAAGCATTTTGATTGGTTCACGAGCGGGAATAATGACCAGTATTCCCGACTCATTATTCCCGTCGGGATTAATATAGAGCATTATATAGCAAAAAAACGCATATATAATGATAATATTATTAGTTAGTCGTATATAAATTATTTGATATTATTTCTCGTTTCTACTGTGGGTATATTTTAGCGTGATACATGGAATTGACCATTTTTAAAAGAAATAAATAAATAAATATATCATCACGCCTTTTACCCATTACTGAGTGTGGCACTCTGCCGGAGCAGATCTCGGTAAGTGATATATATTTTCGCGTGAAGTGCAGTTACCAGCCGTCAAATCACGGACCTCAAAGATGTTAGTAAAAGGGGAGCCACAGGAGTAGATTTAATTTGGTGAAAATTGACCATTTCTATCAATACGAATTTGGCAGCATTGTTTTAGAGCGTTTATTTTTAAATGTAATATTGAATCTAATCATTATTTACGTGACCAACGTAGTAAATTAGAGCGTAATTGTTATCGTAAAGTTGACAACACGCGAAAAAGATTATAAATGCGCGCTTATTTCAATAGTTACCAGGGATACAAACAAACAGAAACTTGTCATATTGACAGTTAACAGAATGAATTAATTTTCAGTACGTATATGTTTTTTAATAATTTAAGATGCAATCGTAGAAAAAATTATATGTGTATCACGAGCATAAAGTGTCTTTGTTCCTCTTACACTATTGCAGCTCTCGTCTTCGGTTCGCGCTGCAATTACCGTGCTCGAGTAACACAGAATCACTTTACGCTCTTAATACACAATAGTTATTTGTGTATTAAGAGCGTATTAAGAGCGTAAAGTGATTCTGCAATAGTGCAAGAGGAACAAAGACACTTTACGCTCGTGATACACACATAATTTTTTCTACGATTGCATCTTAAAGTTATTAAAAAACGTACGTATACGTCTAAAACTAAATTCGTCTTGTTAACTGTCAATATGACAAGTTTCTGTTTTGTTTGTATCCCTGGTAACTATTGAAATAATCTTTTTCGCGCGTTGCCATTGGAAACGCGCGAATTTAACGTCTTTTTCGCGCGTTGCCATTGGAGACGCGCAAAAAAGATATTTTTCGATTGTTCCACAGAAAACGTCAACTTTACGATGACAAATGAGAGCGTAATTGTTATCTTTCCATAGCAATCGTAGAAAAATAACTATTTGTTTCATAATCTGTACATTGAATACTATATGCGGTTATAATAAGTACCATAAATAGTGAAACACCCTGTATTTAACCAGTACACATATATAATTATGGAATAAACCTTAATAGTAATAGTAATAACACAAAGAGCTAGAATAATATGGTAAGTAACAATGAATATACATATACACATTACATTGTTATCATCGAATGCCGATCACCATTACTTTTACATTAAATAAATCTATTCCAGGATTTCATAAGTTCTCACATTATCGTACACTACAATCATTTAAAAGAAAATGCAACTCAATGATGCTAGCACAGACGATGCCATGAAATTTCAGGAATCCTGTAGAGGGTTGGTTGGGTTAGGGAATGTTTGCGTGTTGCTTTGTGCTAGACGTGATGTGCTGCCTGATTGAAACAGGGAGAAATGCTGACATCATTTGATGCAAGTTAAATATTAGTTACCCTCTGTTTACCAGTTGCTGTTCAAGATTATCACTTAATCAAGGATAATCATTATTTATATTTACTATTTATCAAAGATTAATTGCGGAATGAACTTGTACAAGAATAAAGTACATAAAATAGAAATGAAAGAATATAGTTATTTGTGTATTAAGAGCCTAAAGTGATTCTTTGTTATTCAAACATGATAAGAGGAACGAAGACACTTTACGCTCGTGATACACACATACATTTTTCTACGATTGCATTTAAAGTTAATAAAAAATGTATACGTACTAAAAATAAATTCGTTCTGTCAACTGTCAATATGACATCATCATCATCTGTGGCGCTACAGCCCAAATCGGGCCTGGGCCTACCGGACACACCGATCCGCAGTTTTTCCACTGCCGTACTGCCGGTTTTCGTAGTCGAATGCTACATTATTTAAGGCGTATAAGTGACTAGCTTATAGCGCCCGAGTGTGATAAATACATGTAGCTGTATTTTATATTTTACGACAAATCACACATTGTCGACAGGCGGATTCGAACTGACGAACCTTGGTTCGGGTGACGTCAGAGTATGTTAAGAGATATGGTTTAACACGCTCGGCCACCGCGCCTGTGTCAATATGACAAGTTTCTGTTTTGTTTGTATTCCTGGTAACTATTGAAATAAGCGCACATTTATTACCTTTTTCGCACGTTGCCATTGGACACGCGCGCATTTACCATCTTTTTCGTACGTTGCTATTGGTGACGCGCGACAAAGATATTTCTCGATTGTTCCACAGAAAACGTTAACTTTACGATGACAAATGAGAACGTAATTGTCAATTTTTCATAGCAATCGTAGAAAATAGTTATTTGTGTATTAAAAGCGTAAAGTGATTCTTTGTTATTCAAACATGATAATTGCAGCGCGAGCCGGAAGCGAGAGCTGCAATAGTGCAAGTGGAACAAAGACACTTTACGCTCGTGATACACACATTATTTTTTCAACGATTGCATCTTAAAATTATTAAAAAAACGTACTGAAAATAAATTCGTTCCGTCAACTGTCAATATGACAAGTTTCTGTTTTATTTGTATCCCTCGTAACTATTGAAATAAGCGCGCATTTAACATTTTTCGATTGTTAAATAGAAAATGTCAACTTTACGATGACAAATGAGAGTGTAATTCTCAACTTTTCATAGCAATCGTAGAAAAAACTATTTTAACCATACTTTTATTACAAGTATATTATTTATACAACAGCTACATAAAAATGCATGAAAATAATATAACTAGAGATGGGCGAATATAAAATATCTTGAATATTAATCAGATCTCGAATATTCGAGGTATCGAGTATTCGAATACTCCTAAAAGTTAATGTATTTATTATTAATAATTATTTAATTATGTCCTTTTCATTATTTGAATGAAATTGTTAAGATAAAATAAAATTAAAATAAAAAGTACAAACAAAAAAGAAAAAGACGAAAACTTCAAATTTAAGATGAAACGTACGGGCTGGTGTTGGCGAAAAACAAATTTTAAATATGGTACCTCTTCATGGTTTTGAAACAAAATATCTTTGTTATTAATAACTTCAAAGTATTGTAATAGCTTTAAGTTTATGTAGAAATGATAAAGGAAAACATAGTCAAAAATTGAGGTCAACATATGGCGCGATATTCGAGGTATTCGAATGTTCGCTACACTGACGTTAATATTCGAAAATCTCGAATATCGAATAATGTCAATATTCAAAGCATTCGACTATTCGCGGATGATATTCGCCCATCTCTAAATATAACATTACGGAGTAAATTACTCTGGTCACAGACTACTAAAACAATGCTAACTTACAAAGTACTCATAAATTATAAAAACTTACATACATACATAACATCACGCTATATCCCATTAAATGGGGTAGCACGAACCCGTCAACATTCTCATTCTGACACACGATACTCGATTCGACCACATTAACACTTCCTCCATACAAACTCTTTCTTTTCTCACAACCAAAAACCATCAACACACAACAAACATTCATCCATTCGCTAGTGTACACTGCGCTTGTTTCTGAAGATGGTCTCCACACAATTGCAGGTAAACACTCGAAACATCTAACCAATTAATCTAAAATCAAGAATCATACGCTTGTCTTCATTCATCATATTTATCCCGCAATTAATTTTCTCCAAACATTCCTATCCTGACACACCACTTTTGCTTCAACCACATTCATAATTCTTTTCATACAAGCTCGTTTATTCTTCACGCTCAGAATCTTTCGCTCACGCAACAACCCTTCAATCATATTCATCCATTTGTTCCTAGGCCGTCCACGCAAACTTTCACCCTCAATTTCACCAACATACACCTGTTTCACCAATCTGTCATTCGACATACGTTCTACATTAACATTTCCATATCAATCAATAATAATCGGAAACCAAAAGCATGTCTTCGCAATACTTTTATAACTATCGCCTAGCCTGAAGGTTCCTGTTCCTGCCCCTCAGGATACTATCGAACACTGTGAGGACCAAAGAGGACAAAGAGGGAGTACTGTAGTACAGAGGACAATCGTTCGGAGTGCGGTCGGTTAAATACACTGACGGGATTAGTGTTTCAGCCGCTAGCTCAGCTGTGATCAGCACGCAGACCAGTATTCTGAGATTTATGTGTGTGGGCTGTTTGAGATAACAGATACGTACTAGGGGGTACGTGATATGGGTGTGAAAGTATGAATAATTTAAAGTTGATATTTGCAATTTGGAATAAATTGATTAAGGAGAAGGAATAGATATGTAACTGTCAAAAAAATTTACAACTAATTTTGTGATTCTATTCTACTAATTTATTTATTTATTAAATTTGAAGTATGCTAGAAATTTAAATAAGTTCGATCCCCACAGCCGACCAACAATTTTCACCAATTTAAATCTACCCCTGTGGCTCCCTCTCCACTAATATCTTTGAGGGCCGTGATTTGATGGCTGGTAACCGCACTTCACGCGAAAAAATATATCACTTACCGAGATCTGCTTAGGCAGAATCTTGAGAACCCTGGCTCGATCCCCACAGCCGACCAACAATATTCACCAATTTAAATCTACCCCTGTGGCTTCCTCTCCACTAATATCTTTGAGGGAAGTGATTTGACGGCTGGTAACCGCACTTCACGCGAAAAAATATATCACTTACCGAGATCTGCTTAGGCAGAATCTTGAGAACCCTGGCTCGATCCCCACAGCCGACCAACAATTTTCACCAATTTAAATCTACCCCTGTGGCTCCCTCTCCACTAGTATCTTTGAGGGCCGTGATTTGACGGCTAGTAACCGCACTTCACGCGTAAAATTATGTCACTTACCGAGATCTGCTTAGGCAGAGTGCCACACCCAGTAATGGGTAAATGGTGTGATGATATATTTATTTATTTATTTTATTCTCTTGACAGATATCATTAATCTTAAATTACGTTATTTTTGCCATAGATTTGACTTTACTTTACATCTTTAGGGTAGAAAGAATAGTTACTTCTCTAGAGATGAAAAATATCACTTTCTTCTCTCAAATGTGGAAAAATATTTTACTCCTAGACAGGGAGTTTTTTACGTTATAAATCTGGTAAATAAGTTATTATGTCCATCTTCTATGTAGGTATTTATAGTAACTAAGTAATAGAATAATTACAGCGTGTAGCCCTGTAAAATTTTACAGGCTCATAGAAGAGACCTGTAAACTTTACAAGGCACATAAAAACTAATATAAACTAACTAAAAGTTATAACTTGGAGCATGTGCAATATTTTGTCTTGAACTGCAAGAAAATCGCCTTAGAAGTCTTCGTCGGGTATTGACTCCATTATTTCAAATTATTTATTACTAACATTCAGGACACTGTTGACACTTACAGTAGTTGTTTTTTATCACAACGTCTAGCTATAAATTGTCCTACCACCAACAATCTTCATTTACAAAATATAAGGAATCTTTCATTAAAACTAATAAAAATTAATTAAAAAACGCTGTGAAGTTAGAAATAAAACTTTACACGTGGCACGCTTGCAATAAATCTTTACTATAACCATTAATTTTTTACACTGGCCATGTAAATAACTATTGTTGGACTGTTTTAAAAAAAGTTGAATTTGCGGGATAAATAGTGCGCGTACATATCAATTTTATTTGATAGTTGTGTGAAATATAAATTTCTGCATTTGTTAAATTATTATTATTATTATGAGGTAGGTGGTATCAAGTCGGCCTGTGGATCTTGAGAACCCTGTTTCGATCCCTACTGCCGACAAACAATTTTCACCAATTTAAATCTACCCATGTGGTTCCCCCTTCACTAATATCTTTGGGGGCCGTGATTTAACAGCTGGTAACCGTACTTCACGTGAAAAAATATATCACTTATCGAGATCTGCTTAGACAGAGTGCCACACTCAGTAATGGGTAAAAGGCGTGATGATATATTTATTTATCCAACACCCACTACTTATAAAGTTATTATTGTTGTCATTTTAGATTAGTAATGTGGTGTATAAGTCACACGTGAGTTATAAGTCATAAGTCACGCATAAATTTGAGTAACCTAGGCAACAAAACAAGAAAGTATGGCTAACTAGAATATTATTTGAAATGTAGACAATTGTGTCAAAATTTATATTTTAATGTTTTAATTGTAGGTGTTGGATAAATTTTCGTATGCCACTCGTGTGTTATTACAAATAAGTCACTTCAGAAAATTATTCCCCTCGGCCTGCGGCCTCGTGGACTAATACTTTTCTCGCGTGACTTATTTGTAATATAACACACATGTACCATAAATAACTATTATTTGTTAAATTATTGAATGTATCAGATTAACACAAAGAATTAAAATTAAATACTGTTTTTTCTCCACTTTGGCCTTAAGACATTTTTTACTTCCTTGTACGAAGTAAAGGAAGTATTGTAATCGCGAAAATTTTCGGTTCTCAGATTTCAACGGAAATAGGTATTTTGGCCCACCCTGAATCCATTTTGACTAATTTCGTCGTGCCGTCTGTACGTACCTATCTCGCATAACTCAAAAACGGTAAGCCGTAGAAAATTGAAAGTTTATATTTAGGACTGTGATAACATCTAGTTGTGCACCTCCCTTTTTGGTCATTATACAACTACCGGAAGTGGTACTTTACTTGAAGCTTATAATAGATTTTCATGAAAAACTATATTCAAATATAATTTAAAACTTTCTAAATTTGGTATATAAGACTACTATATCAATGGAAATAACATAATAGATTTTGGTTAAAATTGAAAAAAATGGTGTTATTTTAATTTTAGAAATAAATGCTGCAAATAAAAGTTTTAGAGAATTAAATTCTGCGTCTAGCACATTAAGAATTTTTAAATTAGCATTTTGCATAAACAAGATATTTAAATTTAAATATTATATACTTTTTTATTTAAAAAAAAATTAAGTTTGCTATGGATTAGAACAAAAAATAAAAGATTTAATGTCAAATATACGAAATTAAAAAAATAACAATAGTTAAATACTCGTACAAGGAAGTCATGTGGTGTCCACATCAGATTTTTTAACAATATAAAAGTAACGTGCACACTAGTGTATGATGATATTTTAATTTTATTTACACGATGAATGAAATTAAAAAGATTTCTTCCAACATTAAGAACTTTAAAATAGCTATTAAATATTCAGTTTCTGTACTATGATAACATAGACACATAATATTTATTAGCATTAGTACGTATTCATGAAACAATACTAAGTGTTAAAGCGCTATTAAACCCCCTCCTGAGTCCAATCCCTCCCTTCAACGATGGGTCAGTTCAGGGATTTAATGGAGGAAATATTGTTATCATCCTGAATAATTTGTACTAGCTCGAGGGTAATAAATAGATGTGGTTTGTAAACGCTATTGCCGTGGCCTTTCCTCTTCCTCTCTCCTCCCACCGGGGGAGAGGAACATCGTTTCCGGCCGACACTGAACGTGTACACACACACAAATATAATATACATATACTCGTATGCACACACAGCCATGCATAGCGCCATCCTGCTTGATTAGTTGGCCGGCACGAAGTGGCGGAATGAACGATTCTACAACGGGACGGTTGGATCTAATGTATGAGTTGATTATTTTTATTTTTTGCGGAGAGATTAGGAACAGATTTATGGGGAAAGTTGGATTGTAGTGGAGAATAAGTTTTGGTAGATATGGTGGAAACTGCTTTGTCATTTTTGTGATAGTAAATTTTAACTATCTAAAGTTATATTTTTGATTGAATTTATATTTTTACGTACATTTGAATCATAATGAACTGTTTACTTAACTCTGTCTCTAGGGGTTACGAGACTTATAACGTGCTAGCCCGTGTAAAAATTATAACGGGCTGTTGACATTGGTTATCATGACAACATATCTAATTTTAAACGTTTGACACTTAAATATTTTTTGATTAAACAAAATCTGTCAAATTTTCAAAGTCTACCTTGATTGAACATTTTAGTTATTGCGTTATACTATTGCAATTAATTTTATTAAATATACATATATTGCGATTAAAATGCACATAAAACATTGTACAATGCTCGACCGTTAACTGAAATTTACAGGCTCACACAGATAATAGGCTCGCTAGCGCTCGCCCGTTACCTTTCTATGCTCGCCTGTAAATTTCTGTATAACGGTCTTGCAATGTAAATAACTATTACTAATTAAAGTAGAAATAAATATCGTGTTTCAAAACAGTAGTACTCAAGTTAAAACATTATTTTTTAAACTTCTTACATGTAAATGTATCAACGCAAATATCGCTGCAGAAATACCAAAATCGCCTAAAATGTAGGGCAAAATGCAAAAATTCAGAACTTCTCGCCAAATACTAGTAGAAACTCAAATTTTTTCTCCTGAAACTAAAATGAATGAATGGAATTTTTATAAAATCAAAAGATTTTAGTTCTTTTTTAATAAGCCGAATGGTAGATTTTTAATTTTTATATTAGTTGTATTACAGGCTTTCAATGGTAAAAACAGGTATAATTTCATTATTCATTTTTTACTAATTTAATTTAATAAGGCGACATTTCGGCCAAAATTTGGACCATCTTCAAGCAATTAATGTGAATTAACAATTATGTTACATTAATTGTTAATTCACATTAATTGCTTGAAAATGGCCCAAATTTTGGCCGAAATGTGGCCTTATATTAGTTTAAATTAATAAAAAATGAATAATTAAATTATAACTTTTTTATTTTGTGAAATTTTGACATTTTTTACACCAGGAACATTTTTTTTTCGTAGGAAGACAGCGGGTGTGGGATGGACTTGGCGATACATTAACATGCATGACTTTAAAGAGAAAAGTTAAAGGTTTTCGGCTCTCAAAGATTCATCAATTTTTGACCTAATTTAATCATGTTATGACTGTCTGAATATTTGGCATTTTCAAATGATGCGGTTCTTTTTTCCCGAGTGTTGTTTACCATAATTATTTCTATATTTTAAATGATATATTTCAGTAGATTTTTAGGGAGTTTCGATAGATTGGTAAAATGATATAGATGTCGGTATATCTAGTGATATATTGATAGGATTGGCAACACGAGCACAGTGCTAATACCAATCTTACAAAATAAAAAGTTACCAAAAAACAATTTCAACAATTGTGAACGCAAAGTATAAAATTAGTATAAAAAATAAAAAAAGAAAATCACGCCCTTTATCCATTACTGGATGTGGCACTCTGCCGTAGGAGATCTCGGTAAGTGATATATTTCTTTGCGTAAAGTGCAGTTACCAGCCGTCATATCACGGCACCCAAAGATGTTAGGGGAGGGGGAGCCACAGATGTAGATTTAATTTAGTGAAAATTGTTTGTCGCCTGTGGGGATCAAACCAGGGTTCTCAAGATCCACAGGGCGAGTCGATACCACTGAGCCACCTACCCCATTTAATGTCACTGGTTTAATAGTACATTTATTTATTTATAATTATGTTACAAATGAAATAAATGTATAAATACTGCCTACAAATAATCATTTATGAATTAGTTATTATGTAGTTACCTGGTGTAATGCCTTATTTTTATTTACCAGCCGTCAAATTACGGCACCCAAAGATGTTAGTGGAGGGGGAGCCACAGGTGTAGATATAATTTAGTGAAAATTGTTTGTAGGCTGTGGGGATCGAACCAGGGCTCTCAAGATACCACTGAGCCACCTACCCCATATAATGTCACTGGTTTAATAGTACATTTATTTATAATTATGTTACAAATGAAATAAATGTATAAATACTGCTTACAAATAATCATTTATGAATTAGTTATTATGTAGGTACCTGGGGTAATGCCTTATTTGTATTTACCAGCCGTCAAATCAGGACATCCAAAGATGTTAGTGGAGGGGGAGCCACAGGTGTAGATATAATTTAGTGAAAATTGTTTGTAGGCTGTGGGGATCGAACCAGGGTTCTCAAGATCCACAGGTCGACTCGATACCATAAAAGTAGTATTATCGAGTTAAAATCTCAAAATGTCGAGGGTGGGTAAATTGAAAATAATGTTTGCACTCTAACACAAGTGTAATCTATAAAACGCGTCATTTTTTCCGAATCAGCAATGTCACTCACATTTATCAGATGTTCCATTAAGATTGACAGAGTGTCAATCTTTTTAACTACTTTACGAAAAATTCTCCGAGTGGAAATCGAAAATTCTGTTACGCCAGGGAAAAATATGATTAAATTTATAACATCTATAGAAGATACTGTCACGAAAACTCTCTTGGAATATTTAAAAATTCAATTTGTGCCTGGGACATCTGAGAAATTAGACATTAACTTAGAGAACAAATACAAATTTTTGTAGATATTAAATTCTATTAAAATATAATACTTAAAGGTTTATTTATCAAATTATTAATTAAACAGTAGTTAAGTATATAGTAGCTGGTTCATCGGTCCTTTTTTTTACTCGATTATTTTTAATAATAACTAGAGATGGGCGAATATCATCGACGAATAGTCGAATGCCGCGAATATTAACATTATTCGATATTCGAGATTTTCGAATATTAACGTCAGTATAGCGAACATTCGAATACCTCGAATATCGCGCCATATATTGACCTAAATTTTTGACTAAGTTTTTCTTTATCATTTGTACATAAACTTAAAGCTATTACAATATTTTGAAGTTATTAATAACAAAGATATTTTGTTTCAAAACCATGAAGACGTACCATATTTCAAATTTGTTTTTCGCCAACATCAGCTCGTACGTTTCACCTTAAATTTGAAGTTTTCGTCTTTTTCTTTTCTTTTTTGTTTGTACTTTTTGTTTTAATTTTATTTTATCTTAACAATTTTATTCATATAATGAAAAGGACATAATTAGATTATTATTAATAATAAATAAATTAACTTTTAGGAGTATTCGAATATTCGAGATCTGATTAATATTCGTATTCGATATTCGAATTCGAGAAATTTGATATTCGCCCATCTCTAATAATAACCGAAAATTGGGTAAAACTTGACTTGGGAGCCAAACCTGAAGTTGGCTTAACTTAACGTCAAAAGCCGGGCAATTTGAAATGCGAAGTATATTTCGTTAGTTGGGTTAGTTTTTTAAAAATATACTCGAATTTTATGACAAAACAAGTATGTTTCGTTGGTTTGGTTAGTTTCTTAAACCATGTACTCGAATTTTATTACAAACAAAATTTTGTTTTAAAGTTAATTTTTATGACAGAAAAATTCGGATGACGCCTGGATTCGAACCAGGGACCCTCCGCTAGCGGAGTCAGTTATATAACAAAAATTTTTGTTTCGTTAGTAAAAAAAAACACCCCTAACCATGCCAAACCTAGTACAGAACGCATATTTATGATAAATATACTTCGCATTTCAAATTGCTCGGCTTTTGACGTTAATTTGGTACTCCTGAATTCAAGCCAGAAGCAGCTTGTTCTGCAGCCAACTTCAGGTTTGGCCCCCAAGTCAAGTTTAGCCGAAAATTGTTTTAAAACTAAGTTTATTTTAAATTAAAATGCCCACATATTTGCAGTATCTATCGAATGTTCCAATGATATGCAACTTTACATTATTAAATATTTTTATTAAATTTTGTTTGTCTTAAAATAGTTCTAAAATGACAGTACAGAAACTATTTATGTTTTTATTAATAAATAATCACACATTGGAAAGTATGTTACGAATTCACTTGTTTAAACAATTAGATTAGTTACTGTCAGATCTGTAATAATTATTACTTGCTTCTCTCATTTAGTTTATGAAGTTTATTTGTACAAGGAAGTAAAAATGCGGTAATATTTAAAATAATCCAGTAAATAAAAAATGCAGACCGTTGAACCATCCTGTACTATGTCTGAAATAAAAAGAATGTATCTAAATGTGAATTTAATGTGTTGACGTTTTTAAACTAGAGCAGAATTTTTACATTTTGCAAGTAATTAAAACATGGTTTTCATTTTAACTTGTTCTTTTAATTACTATTATATTTGCGTTTTATTATTTTATTCTATTTAACGAGAAAATCATGATCTTTATTTTCACAGTGCAAACACTAATATAATATTAAATTTTCTTTAACATTAAACATAGTATACGGTGAATTTGAGAACTCGAGTTCGCTTCTCACAGCCGACAAACTATTATCGTTGAGGCTCCTCCTCCACACATATCCTTGGGGACCGTGATTTGACGGTTGATAACCTCATTTCACGTGCCTAAATATATATCAGTTATCGGAATTTACTACGGCAGAATGTCACACCCAATAATGGGTAAAAGGCATTTATTTTAATTTGACATCGTTTATTTTTATTTAGAGTAAATACAATAATGTGTTTTATTGTTAGTGTTAAGAGTTGTTGTAATTTTAAACCTTTTTGACTATTTATTATTTTAAATTGTGACTAATTATGTTTAGATTTTTTAAACATTTTGTTTATGTTAATTACTAGACGTTACATATTCCTGAAGAAGGCGATGGTTATCACCGAAATGTTGGAATTGTAACTTTTTCAAAATATATTAGACTGATATTCCGATTATCAAAGTTTCGTCTTTATTTTTATTGTTAAATATTTATATATTATTTTATGTTTGATTGCTTCACAACTACTTAATTTATGACACTGTTTAGTATAGCACTTTATAAGACTGATACGACAAAATATCAACATTTTGCTTTTGCATATGTTCAAATTTATTATAATTATAAATTGTTAAATAATTTTTTTCTGCGACCACTTAGAAATCTGCTCATTGTATGTTTGTTGTTGCTAGGGAAATGAGGTACATTGCAAGCATCGTGCGAAATGAATTTGTTTTGTAGTTATTTCAATACAGTTCATTTCATTTCAGTACAGGTGCAATTTCCTTCTAAATTACACATGAAGAATATAAAAACGCATGCGTAAAAAATAAAACAGACATAAATTAAAGAATTATTATTATTTATTATTAGTTATATTAAATGTAATCTTTTGACAATTATTTTGATCATTTCATCAGTTCATAAATAATTTATTTTTCGGATAATAGGTAAATTTAAAGATGTTATTTTTGCAGCCTCTAATATATTTGCTGGTGGTAATTCATAATTCTCGTCGCTATCACTCTCCATTTTACCTCACAAAACATAAAATATTGACTGACGTTTATAAAAACCAAACAGTTATTTAATTTTTGTTACGTTGCTACGATACTAATTTAGGATTGACAGACATTAGTATGGTGGAATCGACCGTTGCTAGGATACTTATTTACAATTTTCAAATATTGAAATGGTGAAAACAGGACAAAGTTATTGTTAAAATATAAATTAATCAGGGAACACTACTGTAGTCGTAGAAAAAGTATAGTGTACAACTCGCATGGAATGTACATTTCATATACTATTAAGACATTGTTTAGTGTAGCACTTTATTAGACTGATACGACAAAATAGAAAAATTTTGCGTTTGCATATATTCAAATTCTAAATTCTTAATAGTTAATTTACATACCAAGTGCGTGAACGATTGGTTCCCGGATGAGTAGAACGAATCCAGGAACCTAGTTCACGCAAGAGGTTTGTACAATATTTTTTGTACGAAAAGTGTAGAACTATATAATCATCATCATGTGCAAGTACTTCAACAGAAACTGCTGCTGCTGATATAAATGTTTATGTGCCACCAGCTTTACAATCCATTCAAAGAAACGAAATTGTGCCAGGAGTTAGTATATTAAATTGCCAAAGTTGTACTATAAATATAAACATTCATAATAATATTCCACAAAACAATAATATACCATATACACATAACACTGCTTTATAACCATTTTATATCTAATTTAACAGTAATGTCAAATTTCAATTGATTTAATTTTAATGTAATGTAAATTGAGACTGTTATATTATTTACTAATTTCATTTGTAGTATACAGTAAATTTAATAAACTTGTTTAATTTCATATCTTTGTTGTTACAATTTACCTTACGTTTGTAGGTTATGTGTTTCCACTGCTGTCGGTGCTGTCATTTCGTTTGCAACATTATGAACCAAATTCACTAAATTTATTATTTTAAAATTAAATTTCATTGAATATTCCATCATTTTCTTTTATTATTATTACGCAAAAGGGTGTTTGAGATACTATACTTTTTTATTATAAATATAGTTTTTTAATAAGTGTTTTAGAAATTGGAGTGTTTTTTCTAAAATTTCCCGAACGAGTGCGGGAAATTGACGTTTCGGTCGTTGCGTAGACAACGCGAAACAACACATTTTAATGTATGAGTACAAAAATAATCTTTTCCGAATCGTAACATAACCTATATTTAATTAAAACTATATTATAACTTACAATATAATTGTTATTCTGTTTTGAATATGTATTACTCTTCTGCACTCTTTTTAATTGCAATTTAATAAATCGTTTACTATTGTTTAAGTATCAAATATATTTAATATATAAATCAGTAGTTTGTTGATATGACATTTATCAGTTTCATGTTTAACCTAATTATTCGATATATACATTATTATGATTACTGAAATTAAATAAATAAATAATAAATATAAATACCTTTACGTTGTTCCTATTTAGTCGTAAATTTCATTCAATTAGCACAATACAAACACAACCACAAAAATTTACAGAAAACACAAAATTTTATCATAAACTGGTCACTGTTCATCGCTACGGGTATTTACTACTGACAGATCTAGTCCGATTATATGGTACGCGCAAGTCAGAACATTGCTTGTTAATTGAAATATTCTACATATTGGATTGTAGTAAGAGCTTGGTTCTAATTTAGTTAAAACCGTTCAAATGAAATCTAGACGTGACTTCGTGGTTATAATACAATTATTTGATATAATTTTTAAACAAGCGCAGGAGATGCTGCCTTCATTTCTTATAGATTCGTTGTTAGAGAAGTGGGCGTAAGTGAAGATTTACGAAACTGGTGTACAGGAGCGAATGGATGAATGTTTGTTACGTGTTGATGGATTTTGGTTGTGAGAAAAGAAAGAGTTCGTATGGAGGAAGTGTTAATGTGGTCGAAACGAGTATCGTGTGTCAGGATGAGAATGTTGACGGGTTCGTGCTACCCCATTCCCCATTTAATGGGATATAGCGTGATGTTATGTATGTATGTATGTATGCATTTGATATTAGCAGTCAGCAATCATAAGTATAAAACAAAAACTGTAAAAAAATAATTCGTTAATTCGAATGAAATTAATAATAAACAAACAAAATAATCTTGGATGAATGTTGTGTAAAGTAAGTCGTATAATGTCTATATTTATATTTCTATCATTAGGACGGTGTTGGACTATCAACATATCTGTTCAACTTATTTTTAAATTTATAAAATAATGATTCACTTTGAATTAAAACCAATTTAATTTAATCTTCCATTATATTTTATTAGTGAAAATATTTTAAACGTGTATTACATTAAATAATAATAGTAATAAATGTTTAATGTATTTTCATATATAATATAACAAGTAGTATGAAAATTGCTGAAAATATTTTGACATAAATTATGAGTTGTTATGGAAATGGAAACATAACGAGTGCGAAGCACGAGTCGTGTTTCCTATTTCCGTAACAACGAATGTATATTTATGTCAAAATATTATCTGTCAATTTTCATACTACGAGTTGTATTCGGCTTAAGAATTTACCAAACAAGAGTTAATTAACAAGAATAGTTAGGTATTTATTTGCACATTATTAATTAGGTATTACAGTGATGAAAATTCTACATTTTTTCAGTGTACATTTAATATTCAAAATTGACGTTTATGAAAATATTGAAAATATCATTTATTTTCTTCGTAACCAAGGATATTAATAACAGTGGTATTTCTGATGAAATTTCACTAGTGATGAATTTCCGACGAAATGTACATTTCATTGGTTCATTTTCAAACAAATTCGTGATCCTATTGGTTGACAGTGACGTGTGGTGAATTCTCACTAATAACTGTTAATGGAAGTTTAAAATAAATTTGTTTTAATTCAAAACATATCCGTTCCTCGCTTTTAGCTAAAAGTTAGAATCGAGCGCTTATACTTAGCAGTCTTTGAAAAAAATGTGTCAATTATAATTTGAAATTTAATTCTCTTTGTCTTGTATTTGAAGTATTTTTTTCTATCAAATAATTTAGAATCGTTTGGAAGAGATACAATATACGACGGCAAATAATATTCAAGACAATTAGATTTTTTGTATAAGTAAAATAAATAAATATATATATATGGAGATTGACAATTGTCTGGTCTATTTTAAGAGTCTACTCAGACTGACAATTAGAGAAATAATTGACAATCCAAATTTTAAATGATTCAATATAAAAAAGGATTTAAAAAATTCATATAATAGGTAGATGGCTCAATGGTATCGAATCGGCCTGTCTGTTCAAAATCCCGGGTTTGATTCCTACAACCGACATACAATTTTCATTACATTTTTGGGGTTCGTGATTTGACAGCTGTTAAGCGCATTTCACGCGTAAAATATATAACATAAATATATCATCACGCCTTTTACCAATTACTGAGTGTGGCACTCTGCCAAAGCAGATCTCGATAAGTGATATATTTCTTCGTGTGAAGTGCGGTTACCAGCCGTCAAATTACGGCCTCCAAAGATTTTAATGCTCAGGGAGCCACAGGGGTAGATTTAATTTGGTGAAAATTGTTTGTCGGCTATGGGGATCGAACCAGGGTTCTCAAGAACAACAGGCCGACTCGACACCACTGAGCCACCTACCCCATATATATAGAAATATATTATTTACAGAAATCTGTTACAGCATATAATAAAGAATAAATGCGTGATGATATATTTATTTCAAATAATAACGTATATATGGGGTAGGTGGTTCAGTGGTATCGAGTCGGCTTGTAGATTTGACAACCCGGGTTCGATTCCTATGGCCGACAAACAGTTTTCACCACATTAAATCTACTCCTGTGGCTCCTGCCTCCACTAACATCTTCGGAAGTCGTGATTTGACGGCTGGTAACTACAATACACGTGTAGAAATATATCACTTATTGAGATCTGCTACGGCAGAGTGCCACACCCAATAATTGGTAAAATATGTGACAATATATTTATTTATTTATGTTATGGGGTAGGTGGCTCAGCAAGGTTCGAAGATATATATCGATCGATATATATCATGATATTTATTTTGATATATATCGTCATATTTTTGCAATGATATATATCCATTATATAAAAATATCAAATAGTTTTTGAGATATAGCCTCCGGAAAATTGAAATTTTTCGAATTTTTCAGTTTTTCTACTTTTCCGAAGCTATATCTCGAAAACTAAATGTGATATGAAAACGCGGTCAACGGCATTAATTTTATCGTGCTTCAGTTAACTTATAAACATAGTTTCAGCGATTTTTTTTTCAATTTTCCGCTAAAAAATCGCAAAAAGTGGTTTTTTAACATTTTCTCGAAAACCAGAAGTCATATGCATTTGAAGATTGCACCACTGGATTCAGAGGGTCAAAATACATATGTATGTAAATTTTCGTTTTAATAATCCTACGATTAAGGATTTTTGGGAAAATTGAATTAAAATCTGAAAAAAATAGAGGGGTACCCCTTAGGAAATAATTAAAAATATTAAATTGCAGAAAATTGTATAAAAATTTGCTTATAAGTCAATTCGGACACGGGGAATTCAACGCCGTTGAGCGCATTTCCATATCTTGTTTAGTTTTTGAGATATAGCCTCCGGAAAAGTGAAATTTTTCGAATTTTTCAGTTTTTCTAAATGTGTACAAAAACTAAAATTAAAAAATAAATATCCAAAAAGTTATATTTATCTGATATATATCCTATATATCAGATATTTTGATATTTATTATAAATATCATGATATTTACGAACCCTGTGGCTCAGTGGTATCGAGTCGGCCTGTGAATCTTGAGAACCCTGGTTGGATCCCCACAGCCGACAAACAATTTTCACCAATTTAAAAAATCTACCTCTGCCGTGATTTGATATATCACTTACCGAGATCTGCTTAGGCAGAGTGCCACACCCAGTGATGGGTTAAAGGCGTGATAATATATTTATTTATGTACTTAATTCTCAAATATTATTTTAATTTTTTTATTATTATTAAACAATATATCAAATTTACCATAAAAAAAATGATTGTAAACTGGCATCCATGTGGTAGAAAATGAAGTCTAATCCATTTATAATTTAATACAAAACATTATTAAAAACAGTATGCTGCATTTTTCATGTTGTATAAAAGACGTAAACATATAAATAATTTAAAAAACTTCGTTTAGTTAGCCGAGGTACATAATAAATTCAAAAGAAAAATTAGCAATTCATAAACACAACAATGTATCTTGTAAATAAAATGGAGCAAGTCGTGCTTGGTAATATGTTAAATAGAACGCCGTAAACGCGTTCTCCTTGTATGTAAGTTATTAATATGTATTAGCGCTAGGTAACAGTTAACGAACAATTTGTTCCAGTTCCCGGGGATTGTCGGGTGTTAAAATGTGCTCAAATCTTTTACGACTCAATGCTTGACTGAGAATCTTCTTGCTTGAGTTGTGAACATTAAATAAGAATATTTTATTATTATGGAACTGGATCAGAAAGGAATTGTAGCAGAAAAATTGAAACAACTTGTTTAAAACCTTGATATTAAAATTGATTTCCAACATTATAAACTGAAAATTAGAGTTGGGCGATTATCATCCGCGAATAGTCGAATGCCGCGAATATTGACATTATTCGATATTCGAGATTTTCGAATATTAACGTCAGTATAGCGAACATTCGAATACCTCGAATATCGCGCTATATATGTTGACCTCAATTTTTGACTATGTTTTTCTTTATTATTTGTACATAAACTTAAAGCTATTACAATACTTTGAAGTTATTATTAACAAAGATATTTTGTTTCAAAACCATGAAGACGTACCATATTTCAAATTTGTTTTTCGCCAACATCAGCCCGTACGTTTCACCTTAAATTTGAAGTGTTCGTCTATTTCTTTTTTGTTTGTACTTTTTGTTTTAATTTTATTTTATCTTAACAATTTCATTCAAATAATGAAAAGGACATAAATTAAATAATTATTAATAATTTTAGGAGTATTCGAGTACCTCGAATATTCGAGATCTGATTAATATTCGTATTCGATATTCGAATTCGAGAACTTTGATATTCGCCCATCTCTACTAAAAGAACTAGGCATATACTACTAGTACACTAAAATATGAATAAAAACTGGACATTGCTAAAAATTATTTCAATATGGGCCAATGAGATAAAATCAATTTTTTTTAATTTTCTGCTTCCTTTATTATTTTAGCGAAAAAAGTTTCAAATAAATGTTGTAAAGCATAAAATTATACATTAAAATCAATAAACAGAATTAATTTTGTATGCTTTTTTTATAACGGCAGAAAAATTGAAATAAATAAATATATCATCACGCCCTTTACCCATTACTGGGCGTGGCACTCTGCCGAAGCAGATCTCGGTAAGTAATATATTTCTTCGCGTGAAGAGTGGTTACCAGCCGTTAAATCACGGCCCCCAAAGATGTTAGTGGAGGGAGAGTCACTGGAATAGATTTAATTTGGTGAAAATTGTTTGTCGGTTGTGGGGATCAAACCAGGGTTCTCAAGATCCACAGGCCGACTCGGTACCACTGAGCCACCTACTCCAATTGGAATATTGAAAATTAGCTTACAATTAGAGCCTTGCGTGGAAATGAAACAAAATTAAACATGATTCACGTTTTATCTACCAGCAGAAAAATATTCCTTGTGTCATGAATTTATTGCCAGTAGTTATGTATTAATTTCTTATAGATTCGTTGTTAGAGAAGTGGGCGTAAGTGAAGATTTACGAAACTGGTGTACATGAGCGAATGGATGAATGTTTGTTGCGTGATGATGGATTTTGGTTGTGAGGAAAGAAAGAGTTCGCATGGAGGAAGTGTTAATGTGGTCGAAACGAGTATCGTGTGTCAGGATGAGAATGTTGACGGGTTCGTGCTACCCCATTTAATGGGATATAGCGTGATGTTATGTATGTATGTATATATTAATATTTAATTTAAGTGATTTATAAAAAAATGGCGGATAATAACTCAATTTGTGAAAGAAATGAATTTATCATAAAAATTTATACTTAACAATTATTTTGTTTTCGTATAATTTTGTTTCAATATTTATAATTTGTTACTAATGAAATAAAAGTATAAACACTTTCTACAAATAAACATTTATTACCTAATTAGGTATTATGCAGGTACCTTCCTGGTGTAATGCTTTATATTATTTTTTTTAATTAAATGTACTATTAAACCAGTGACACTAAAAATGTTCGCCAGGAATGAAATACCCTAATATTATTTTTGTTCTATAATCATTTTTACTTCCTTGTATGAAGTAAAGGAAGTATTGTAATCGCGAACATTTTCGGTTCTTAGATTTAAGTGGAAATAGGCATTTATGGCCTTTCCTGAATCCATTTTGACTAACTTCGTCGTGCCGTCTGTACGTACGTACGTATGTATCTCGCATAACTCAAAAACGGTAAGCCGTAGACAGTTAAAATTTTGTATTTAGAACTATTATAACATCTAATTGTGCACCTCCCTTTTTGGTCATTATATAGCTTCCGGAAGTGGTACTTTACTTGAAGTCTGTAATAGATTTTAATGAAAAACTATATTAAAATATAATCCAAAACTTTTCAAATTTGGTATATAAGACTACTATATCAATGGAAATAACATAATAGATTTTGGTTAAAAGGGATTAACCGGAAGTGATACATTACATGAAGCTGCTAGATTTTAGAAATAAATGCTGCGAATAAAAGTTTCAGAGAATTAAATTCTGCGTCTAGCACATTAAGAATTATTTAATTAACCTTTTGTATAAGCGAGATATGTTAATTTAAAAATTATATATTTTTTTGTTTTTTTTAATTAAGTTTAACAAAAAATAAGAAAAAAAATAAAATTTAATGTCAGATATGTGCAATTAAAAAAATATCTGTAGTTTAATACGCTACAAGGAAGTCATGTGGTGTCCACATCAGATTTTTTTAAATTATATATGTCATGACTTACCGATTGACATTAAGAACTCAAAGTCAATTAAAGCTTTTAAAACAAATTTAAGAGCAGTTATGTAAAATTTAATGTTATTCTATATTATTAATTACCATCTTATACATACTTATTTACTAAATTAGAGATATTTAATTGTTATTTTTTCTTGTATTTAATAGCTTAAAGCTAAATAAATAAATAAATATATTATTATTACTATTATTAAAGTTTCATGCAGAGATTTTGAAACACCCTGAATATGAATTCACCCTCCACCCTAAAATCTAAAAATATTCCCGTGACATTCACCCATCAAACCATCTATTAAAACAGCAAATACGATTCGACAAGCACCAAACTTGCTTCTTCCATTTAAACACGTGATAACAAATTGATGGGTGGTCGATATATCAGCTGTCACCCGCCTCATGCTTCCATCAATCACCCAGCCATAGTGCACGGAACATAACGTGCCACGCCGCAAACATAACGTGCAGTTAACGCTAAGTTGTACACGTGCTGCTGATGCACTGGCTGCATTGATCGGTGAACTTTGACCTAATAGACGAGGATATTTCATTACTACGTTGACTTGATATCGAAACTAACTCTGGTCATTATACTTGATTCACAAAAGATTTATAAGATTTGAGATTGCTTACTTAAGGCTCATTTATCAATGTTCGGATAAAGTAACAGATATACCTATCTGTCAGTAGAGATACATTTAGATATATCTTTATCATTGTCATTTAAATATTATTAAATTAATATACATGTATTTATTAAGCAGAAGAGGCACGTCATCAAAACCTTACAAAACGAAAAAAAACTTGTAGTATTGCCCGAGTGATGTTTATGATTAGAAAAGAGAAAAAAATAAATGCTTTTTTTGCATACTATAAGAAAAATGCATTTTAATTAAATTTACAATTATTAAAAAATTGAACGTAATGTTTTTAATGAAATTTTAATTATTTAAAATAATTGTAGTTAATTTTTTCACCACACGTTGGTACTACTGGAACTGTAAACGGTTACGTTTACACTTATAGTCTAAACCGCGTGATTACATCTGTCATCTGCTTTTGTCCATTCCGTGTGATCAACACTAGTTTACTTTAATCGTTGTTTTTGCTTCGAATTTCATTACTGTTGCCTTGTTGCGTATCAAATCTGTATTTTTCAATACAAACAGTAACTGTTGTTCGAGTTGTGCTTCGTTGTTTTAGTTATTTATTTCATAATAATCTGTGGTTAACCGTCACTTCATTCCTTTGAGTGTTCAATTGTGATTTTCGTTTTCACTGTTTTATTTGACTCTTTTGGTGTATTGTGGTTTTACATAACCTAATAATAATGCCTAAAGCATTATCCAAGCAGTCGCAAATGCTTATTGCAAATGTAATTGCATATTTTGAAAAAGAGCTGGCACATGGTGGGCCCCTGCTACCGTTAAATGCTGTTCGGGAGGTATGTTTATAACTTTTACTTGTTGTTATCTAAATTTAAATCAATTATGCATTTATAGAGAGCAGCAGATAGCCTGCAAATATCAAAATCAGTTGTCCATAAAATACCTGGAAAAATTGCAAGAGGCGAACAGCTATCGTCGCCGAAGAAACCCAAGAAGAGAGCAAGACCAGTGACTGAAGTTAATTCATTTATTGAAACTGCAATAAGAAACGTGATTTACGAGATGTACGCAAACAGTAAGTTTATTAATAGTGACGTTTTATAATAATAAAAATGATAATAAATATGTTTTCTTTCTAGAATCACACGTGACTGGCAAAACATTGCTTGCAGTATTAAAATTAGAGACATTTTTCACGGATCGCTTTCCAGTATAACCAAGGTATTGCGAAACATTGGATTTTCATGGAAGCAGGACGACAATAGACGGGCCATATATGAGCTACCACATATTGTGTCGAAAAGAATATTTTTTCTAACAAATTTTATGAGAAATTTTAATAATTCAACGCCACATAAATTTGTCTTCTGAGACGAAACGAGGATTTTTCAAAAAGGATCTGCTCGCCGAAGTTGGCAAGACGTGGACGTAAGAAGCGTGAAACGGAAAACAACGTCTGAAGGAAAAAGGTTATTTAGTCAATGCAACTGGTCTATTATTCGATCAAAGTATTAAAACTTTTTTTAATATTCATAGGTACATCATTCTTCATGCTGGAACGGAGGACGGTTGGGTTCCTAATGCATCATTAATTTTTACTTCTAAGACAAAGGCTGATGATTACCATGGGGGAAATGAACCATGACAATTTTATAAAATGGTTCAAGGAACAACTCATTCCGAATTTGGAGGGACCATCCATTATAATTATGGACAATGCGTCCTATCACAGTAAGATAGAAGAAAAAAATCCGCGTGAAAATTGGACTAAGCCCAACATAAAAAATTGGCTTGATTCTAGTCAATGTATGTTTAAAAGGGAACTACTTGATCTAGCAGCAGAGTAAGTTGAATTTATATTTCTCTTAACAAATGTTGAACAGAAAAATAATGTAACATTTCTTATTTGTATTGTAGACATAAAATTGAAGAGAAACATATAATTGATGAATATGCACTGGCATGTGGTCACCGGGTTCTACGTTTGCCGCCGTACCACTGCATTTTCAATGCTATTGAAAATATCTGGGGCATTTCCAAAACTTATTACAATAAACACATAGGCCGCGATAGTTACGGTGACAGTCAAACTTTGGCTATGTGGGCAGAAGCGCTGAACACCGTAACTCCAACAGTGTGGAAAAATACAGTGGACCACACTGTCCAAGAAATTAAAAAGTTGTACTATCGAGAGGTATTCCTCGATCAGGAGGACATTGCACCACTGATAATTTCAATAAACGCCGAGGACGTCAGCTCCGAAGAAGAAAGCGACGAAGATAGCAGTGACTCGCGACAACGATACTCAAATTTATTTTCACGTTATTACGTTTTTTGTATTTTCAATAAATAATTTTATGCAATATGTAAATATAAGTTTATGTTCTTATTATTTAAAATCCTACTGTGCCCTACTACAAATTTTAAATATCAATTACAATTATCATTTCTAATTTTAAAGTGTTTTAAAAATTTATTATACATTTATGCAACACACATTACATTTTGATTTTTAATTTTTTTTAGTGTACCCTATAAACGTAGCCGCTTTTGACGTCATTATTCTAGTTACAAATTTTGATGACGTGACTCTTCTGCTTAATAAATACGTGTATAGCTAATATTATTTAGATATACAGGGTGTTTCAGGACTAGTGTAACAAACTTTAACAGCTTATTCCTGAGGTCATTTTGTGCCAAAAATGTCATATGAACATAGGTCCTATTCCTTCTAGTTACCAAAATACAAGAGGTTGAAGTTCTATAAATAACACGAAATTTTCAAATTTTTGTAATCAAGATACTTTCGGAAAACAAGAGTTTTATTGAAAAGTCATACCTTATTTGTATTAATTAATTTTATTTATTAATATTAATATGCATAAGAGTTCAAGGCGCTCATTTTGAACACTTGCTGTATTTTTTTTTAAATTTGTTATCTTATTTCATATTGTGTTAACCAATTCCATGTTTGGTTATGTCTATTTAATTGTGTCATTTTATGTTTTGTTCTCTAAATCGTATTCGTTAATATTAATAAATAAAATTAATTAAGACAAATAAGGTATGACTTTTCAATAAAACTCTCGTTTTCCGAAAGTATCTTGATTACAAAAATTTGAAAATTTCGTGTTATTTATAGAACTTCAACCTCTTGTATTTTGGTAACTAGAAGGAATAGGACCTATGTTCATATGACATTTTTGGCTCAAAATGACCTCAGGAATAAGCTGTTAAAGTTTGTTACACTAGTCCTGAAACACCCTGTATATTCTCTTCCAAATTAATGATTGTTTGCTAATTTCAGGTATAAAGAATTCATTTTGACAAATGTTAAATATTTTGTATTGCTATTTTTAATTAGACAAATACAAATAAAATTAAATAAATACATTTAATGTTATAAATGATCAAATAGAATGTTTGTTTTTTTAAACTAAATTATAAAAAAAAACATCATCAATAATGATTTGAGTGGAAAATGCATCAAATTATAGTTTATAGAAATGTTTTTCAGTGAACTAGGTATAGTGTGGAGACGGAAATATGCAGGATGTTTCTATACCTCTGCACTAAACTTTAATGACATATATAATTTGATATACTGATTATTGAACAAAAATAATATTTTTGAAATTCTAAAAAAATTAGCGTATTTCATTCCTAGCAAACATGTGAAAACGAAATTTTGCGCCGCTTCTCCATACACTAACAGCATATCCACTAATTCACTGTTGCTATACATTTTTCTCAAATTTCTCTCACAACAACTTACCCTTTCAATACCGTATAATCAGACTAGGTACTCAAATAAAAATAAAAATAAGGCATTACACCAGGTACCTACATAATAACTAATTAATACATGATTATTTGTAGGCAGTGTTTATACTTTCATTTCATTAGTAACATAATTATAAATAATTAAATGTACTATTAAACCAGTGACACTAAATATGTTCGCTAGGAATGAAATACCCTAATTTTTGCGAAATTTAAATAGTTATTTTGGATTCTAAATTGCGAAATGTTACTTTTGCATTCGAGAATGCAAAAGAATTTCGCAATCGAGTATCAAAAAAAAGTTTTTTCGAAAACTATGTCCCAAAATTAGTAATAATGTAATGAGAAAATTTTGACGTTTAGGATTAATTAATGTGACATCTAATATCTATATGACAATAATGTATGTAATATAATTGCTATCAAATCTGGTATTCTCTGACCAGCAATTGACAGCTAGTTGGCAATAGAAACCAAACAAACGTTCTAATTTTTTTCTGTGATTTATTGGGATTCGAATTGCATTTCGCATTGCATTTCTCAAGAAACTATTCTAGTACTTCAGTTAGCTTCCTCAAGCGGGATATGAATAATTGCTAAATTGGAACATTAAATATAAATTTTGTTAAAGAATAGAAGTATTGTTTCTAAGCAAAAAAAAATAAAGTGACAAATTTTATTACATTATGAGCCTTTCTTCTATAAAAAAATTGCAGGATGCAAAAAACTTTTGCATCCTGCATGCAAAAGTCTTTTGCACTCATTTCGCGTGTTGATAGTTGTCATGTAAATTTTAACTTTATATGACATTTTTCGAAAAAATATATTTGTGTTTTATAATCAGTATATCAAATTATATATGTCATTAAAGTTTCGTGCAGAGGTATAGAAACACTGTATTTTATTCTTATGTAAAGTAGAATTCTACAATTTCATAGCTAGATTCTCCTCAACAAGATATCCAAAGCCTTCAAACCAAAGCCAAATAAAACAATATTCCCAAAATAAAATCGTATAATATAACCGCGGAAATCTCGTTCGGATTCAAAGCCAAAACCGAAACAAGCCAAGTGCTTCCTCTCTCCCCGCCGCCATATTTTATTTATGATTTCCCAAAGTGACGCCAGGCTGTCGGGGATCTATTCTTCATCTTTGATCTGTAAGAGAAGAGTAGGAGAGCACCTCTTCGGATCTTCGCACTTGGAAGCTATAAAATTCTATTACGGAACCACGAGCTAAGGATATTCCGTATATAAATGTATAAATAGGGATTTATCGATACATTTCCATAATCCGCGAGTTCCAGTGACGGCGGAGTAACGCATGGGCGGCACGTGAGAATGAGCCACTTAAGGATTACTCCCACGCCAATATGCTTGTTATTGATTTAAGTAGATCTCCTGAAATATGGACTTGCATCTGCTGACTTGCATGGAAATGCTTCTTGAACACTTTGGAATTTACCGACGTATTCAATACAACTACCAACTTGTTGTAGAATTAATTCATTTGTTTTCAAAATTCACCAATGCTGATTTACCACACGAAAACAATTGCTTGTCGCTAATACCTACACTAACTTTTAATTGTCAACGGCCATGGCTCAACTCGTTGGAACTGATCTATGCGATAACGCGAGTTAAGCAACGTTGCGCGCGGGGAGTATTTGGATGGGTGTCCGTCCCGAGAAACCCGCGTTGCTGTTGACTCTAACATCTAAAACGCAGGATCAGGGCGTAATGGCGGCATATGACCTTAGCAGTTGGTCCGCCAGGAAGCCAGAAGGGGAAAAAAACCAAACTTTTAATTTGACAAAATCGGTAGTATAATCTTAATTTATTATTTATTTATTATTTAGGTGGCTCAGTGGTATCGAGTCGGCCTGTGGATCTTGAGAACCCTGGTTCGATCCTCACAGCCGACAAACAATTTTCACCAATTTAAAAATCTACCCCTGTGGCTCCTCCACCACTAATATCTTTGGAGATTGTGATTTGACGGCTGGTAACCGCACTTCGTGCGAAAAAAATATATCACTTACCGAGATCTGCTTAGGCAGAGTGCCACACCCAGTGATGGGTAAAAGGCGTGATGATATATTTATTTATTTATTATTTAAATTTGAATATATTTACCTGAGCTCAATCCGGTAAGCTATAACCCTTCTATACTGTAATTGAGATTAAGTTCCTGTTGTGCAGAGTAACAAAATGAAATCAAGCAAGCAACAATAGTGCAAAACTGTTTTTACTTTCTTGTACGAAGTAAAGGAAGTATTGTAATCGCGAAAATGTTTGATTTTGAGATTTCAGCAGAAATATCCAATTTGATCATCCCTGAATCCATTTTGACTAATTTCGTCGTGACGTCTGTACGTACGTACGTATGTATCTCGCATAACTCAAAAACAGTAAGCCATAGAAAGTTGAGATTTTGTATTTAGTACTGCTATAACATCTAGTTCTGCACCTCTTTTTTTGCTCATTATATAACTTCCGGAAGTGGTATTTTACTTGAAACCTATAAATAGATTTTTATGAAAATCTATATCAAAATATAACCCAAAACTTTTAAAATTTGGTATATAAGACTACTATATTGTCCGTCAGTACGGTGGTGTGAATAGCGATACGAAATTCGAATCCGGAGATCCCGAGTTCGAATCGCTAAAAATTATATAAACTATCACACTGCGGCTCGGTGAGTGCGGACCCTGTACTGTAATTGGAATTAAATTTCTGTTGTACAGCGTAACATAAATAAATAAATAAATAAATAAATAAATATCAATGGAAATAACATAATAGATTTTGGTTAAAATAGACTAACCGGAAGTGACACATTACATGAAGCTGCTAACAGTTTTCCGTGATAAAAATGGTATTATTTTAATTTTAGAAATAAATGCTGCAAATAAAAGTTTTAGAGAATTAAATTCTGCGTCTAGTACATTAAGAGTTTTTAAATTAGCCTTTTGCATAAACGAGATATCTAAATTTAAACATTAAATATTTTAAACAAAAAATTTAATGTCAAATATGTGCAATTAAAAAAATATCTATAGTTTAATACGCGTACAAGGAAGTCATGTGGTGCCCACATCAGATTTTTGTAATTAAGTTTGCTTTAGATTAGAAAACAAAATTTGAAAAAAATATAAAATTTCATGTCAATGTCAAGTTACGTCAAATATGTGCATTAAAAAAAATGTAGGTATAGTATAACACGCGTACAAGGAAGTCATGTAGTGTACACATCAGATTTTTTATTTGTAATTAAGAGGACCAAACCATCTGATTGTGTTTAAAAACAGAGTATAAGTGCGCGAGGGAATGTATTTAACGATCTAAGAATCTAAAGAACATAAATGGATTAAATTTAGATGAGAATTCACCACACGTCACTGTCAACCAATAGGATCACGAATTTGTTTGAAAATGAACCAATGAAATGTGCATTTCGTCGGAAATTCATCACTAGTGAAATTTCATCGGAAATACCACTGTTATTATTATCCTTGGTTACGAATAAAATAAATGATATTTTCAATATTTTCATAAACGTCAATTCTACATTTGTTCAGTGTACATTTAATATTCAAAATTTTCATCACTGTAATACCTAATTAATAATGTGCAAATAAATACCTAACTATTCTTGTTAATTAACTCTTGTTTGGTAAATTCTCAAGCCGAATACAACTCGTAGTATGATAAGTCAATATGTTTAAGATGTATCAGAGAAAAATTAATGGTTAGTCATATACTAGTTTTAATAGTTAAAAAACAAAATTGTAATTAACCGTCACCGTCTCAAAGTACAATTTTCACCAATTTAAATCTACCCCTGTGGCTCCTCCTCCACTAATATCTTCGAGGGCCGTGATTTAACGGCTGATAACCGCACTTCACTCGACAAAATATATCACTTACCGAGATCTGCTTAGGCAGAGTGCCACAGCTAGTAATGGATAAAAGGCGTGATGATATATTGATTTATATTTGTCTGAATGTTTGCAGCGGACGTGAAACGCGACCACTGCAACAAAACCGTGGACATCTACGAGGACGTGTCGAGTCCGGAGGTGACTCCGGACACAGTGGGCCGACCCATGACTTGCTGGTACCGGTTCCGGTCGTTCCGGGGCACGCCGAGGGACTGGATCCTTCGGATCCGCTTCAAGAAGTTCAAAGTGGGGACGTTGCTGAATGCCACCACGTGTCATATGGGGTACATGCAGGTAAGGGAACAAATAATAATAATAATTTATTTCCAACAAAATCATTACAATGATGTTTGGAAAGAGTATAAAGATATTGACTGATAGGGTGGTTTAAAGGGTAAGGCCACTCTAAAATTTTTTAAAAATGCATATTCTTTTTATTTGCTTAAATTATAGTTTAAACCCTTAGACATAAGGGACAATTTTTTTAAATGCCGCGCGGAAGTATTTCAGAGGGAAAAAAGCATATATCTATTAGTACAAGTATTTATATATATATATATATATGACACGAAACTTTAAACGTGTTTTTCTCGAAATAATAGTTTCAAAATCGGGCGAAAAGAAATCTGAAATACTAATTGATGGATCGTGCAGAATCTTTTTATTTCTTATTCTAGATATAAAATACTCAAAAACTAAGGGGGCTTTTTTTTAAAAGTGCTTCATTCGTTTTTTATGGTCGTTTTTATACAGAAATTTAGTCCCGAATAATAATCTTTTTTTTCAAACAAGCGCCATTTTGTTAAAAATCAAAATTTTCAAAATCCAGCCCGTAGTTTTTTAGAGTATACATCAGAGATTAAGAAAACATATCCCTTTTTGATCCAGGTCTATTGCTGTTCCCGGAATGTTTTCGCTCGATTTGCCCTACGCGCCGAGAGGAGTCGCCATGTTTTTAATTTCTGACGACAATTTTAAATATTTTCTTTAAAAAAAAATTTTAAATAAAGTTTAAAGAGCACTAAATATATATTGATATATGATATATATAAGTAAAGATCCAAAAACAGTTCTTAAGCAGCACGATTAGATTTCGTTAAAAAAATCTTTAAAATGACCCTTTTTGTCTAGAGTGGCCTTACCTCTTAAGAGCACAGTTTTAACATGTTAGAGATAGCTAAAACACCCAAATACACTGTTCTTAAAACAAGCAAAAACAGAGCTTGTGCTACCAGCCATTGTTACAAACATTCATAAAATACATTGAAATAACGAAAAAGATTTAAAATTCTATAAAAATACTTGTAATAACTAATCAATCACCTATGAATAACAGTTAACATATGAAGTTACAAATTAAGTACAATCAACTAAATGAAATAGTTACTTATTCTAGACATTGTGACAGTATACCAAACTACCTATTATATGTGAAATGAATTATTTTTACAATCATTTAAGAATTCAATTGTGTTGTAGTATTCTTTACTTAACAATATTTTTTGGATTTTTTAGATACAGGTCTTCATAGGAAGTTGCTTCAATTCAACTTTATGTAACCGAACTATGGTAATATATACTTTAATAAATTTGAAACAAAAATTAAACAGTACAAAAAGAACTCGCCAAAATCGTACGTTACATATCATGCTACAATCAAAAAGAATCAAATGACGTAATGATTTATATTTTATTACTTTTTTAGTTAGAGTGATGATGACATAGTATTTTAAAATTCTTTGTAACAACTTTGAATTGTTTCTTAATTTGAGTGTATGTACATGAAGTAATAAAAATGTCAAATCGTGACAGAATGTTTATGTTTAAAGAAATTACTGAACTTCTGTAAGATGACTTAAATATAGATGGTTATATTTAGTTATATAGTACTGTAATGATACTGTATACTGATTATGAAATAGGTAATATTCTCAAAGAGTACATTTTTAATATTACTATATTTACGTGTGTCTTTATAATGAATAAACAAAATTAATTAGTTATATAATTACATAACGAAATATTCGTAAAACTAATTCATTACATTTATTAAAACAATTTTCACCACATTAAAAGCTACCCCTATGGCTTCCCCACAACTAAAATCTTTGTTGGCCGTGATTTGACAGCTGGTAACCACACTTCATGCGAAGATATATATTCCTTACCGAGATCTACTTACGGCAGAATGCCACATCTAATAATGGGTAAAAGGCGTAATGATATATTTTGTTTAAGAAATTATTGAATGAATCTAATAACAGTTGTACTTCATGCCCTTATTTAGTTATCAGGGCACGAACGGATATTTACCAAGGATAGGGTCGTGAACCAATACCTCCTCTCACTCCTACCCATCCAGTCTGTATCCTGATGTATTCTGCAGGATTAGAGCGAGAACAGCAGGATAACAAGACAACTAACATTGAATTGACGGGCCGGGGCTATCTGTCTCTGTCTGGTGTGAAGTTTTGTCTTTGTCAGCTTGCTTCCGGGTTAGATACATTCACCAGGGACGGACTCGATGATTTTGATAACAGTGAGATGGGTTGTTTGATGATAGGAGAATAATGTGTTTATGTGGTAAATTGAATAGCACTTTGCTGATTGTGAATGGATACTTGAAAGAGAAAGAAAGTTAAATCAGCACCGCTAAAGGCAAAATTAAAATTTGAGTTATCTAAGTGTACATTTATTACAAATTTGATTATTATTTGTGCATAAACTAGATCTTTTCTTTATTTGACTGTTTTAATGACAACAATGTGTTAGGTGGCTCAGTGGTATCGAACCGGATCTTGAGAACTCTGGTTCTGAAAATGAATCAAAAAGATGTGCTTTTTTTGAAAGACACTCTATTGTAGATACAAGTAAACTTATAATAGTTATTAACGAACTAAGTGCATGAAAACGATGTTCCCGCATGAGCGCATTTTTAAAAGGGCGACTGCAAGGAGTGAGTGTCTTTAATAGCGCGAATGAGAGGAAGACGTCTTCACGTACGTAGTTTGTATAATATTTTTTGTTCGAGTACTGGTATTTAAAAAAAATACATCTTTAATTTCAACTTGTGCGAGTACACCAGAATCTGCAAATTATACACAATCTATATCAATTGCAAACCAAGCTGCTCCAAGAACTTCGATTTATAATTATCAAAATTTTTCTATAAATGTTTATAATAACACTTGTAACCATTTTGGCTCTTCCCAATCTAAAAATATTGTTTTTTAGTTCAGATATCAAACCTAACCTAAAATAGATTAATTAATTTAAGCATTTTATGTTGTTTTAATCTTACTTTTTCATTAAACTAAATTGATATATTCTACAATCTGTGGTTTCTCTTATTATTTATATAGTATTAGTCGCGAGTGTAGTTTGATTACAATCTGCAAGAAGTTGTATCAATGATGTCTTTAGTTCAGAGGTTGTCAGCACTAATGCTGACAAATGTTGAAAGAATTTTAACAAATTACTCTTATTTTCCAAACTTTTAATAAAGGAAATATGAAGGAAGTTGTATTTTATAAATTTGATTTAATTATTATCAAGACAGATTTATTTTAGAATGTTCCAAAGAGCCAGTGTTTTTTTGTAATTTTTACAGTCGAGTCGATCGGGAAGCACTTGTTCCAGATTGAATGTTACGTGCAGGAAGTGTCATTTTGAAGGTTTTGAGTATAAAAAATAATTAATTATAAATAATAAATACAAACAAAATTATAGGTATGAGTTTATAAAAATATATCTCACTTTTAATGTCGATTTTGTCTCGAATTTTCTATTTTAGTATAATTCTCGATCTCGTACGAGATTACTTTCGTCTCGTCGTGCACAACCAGAATGATTACATAATGCCGAAATGATGATAATCATGAAAAGTAAGTACTGTCATTAATTTATCGACCAATAACAGATAATAATCTTTGTCATTTTGAAGGTTACGAGTACAATTTTTTACTTCCTTGTACGAAGTAAAGAAAGTATTGTAATCGCGAAAATTTTCGGTTCTCAGATTTCAACGGAAATAGGTGTTTTGGCCCTCCCTGAATCCATTTTGACTAATTTCGTCATGCCGTCTGTACGTACGTATGTACGTATCTCGCATAACTCAAAAACGGTAAACCGTAGAAAATTTAAACTTTATATTTAGGACTGTTATAACATCTAGTTGTGCACCTCTCTTTTTGATCATTATATAACTTCCGGAAGTGGTACTTTACTTGAAGCCTATAATAGATTTTCATGAAAAACTATTATCAAATATAATTTAAAACTTTCCAAATTTGGTATATAAGTCTACTACATCAATGTAAATAACATAATAGATTTTGGTTAAAATACACTAACCGGAAGTGACACATTACATGAAGCTGCTAACAGTTTTCCTTGAAGAAAATGGTATTATTTTAATTTTAGAAATAAATGCTGCAAATAAAAGTTTTAGAGAATTAAATTCTGCGTCTAGCACATTAAGAATTTTTAAATTAGCCTTTTGCATAAGCGAGATATCTAAATTTAAATATTATATATTTTTTGTTTTTTTTTTAATTATGTTTGCTATGGATTAGAACAAAAAATAAAAAATAAAAGATTTTATGTCAAATATGTGCAATTAAAAAAAAAGTAGTTTAATGCCCGTACAAGGAAGTCATGTGGTGTCTACATCAGATATTTTATATAAGCATTTATAAAAATTTCACGGCTCTATTTTTGTTTGCTAAGCCATTCAATCTGTTCTGTCCAATTATGTTCCGCAGTTATGATTAAATTCGACGTTAATGTAGAAATAGATCTTTCTGTGATACTAGTAGATATCTAAAAAAATATTAACGGAAAAGAGTGTCGCCCTGCGTTTGTTTTTTAAGTAAATTCCACACGTTTGCAGTTTGATAGTCTATACGTCTATAGTAAGAACCGAAAATGAATTAAAAAGATGTGTTTCTATTTAAAAGACACTTTATGTCGATATAAGTAAACAGTAAAATATGTTTAGTAAAATAAAAAAAAATGGATATAAAATCAATTATACTTGCTAATTATAATTACTAATTGGATAGCTTACTAAAATAATCTTAATTCCATCCTGTATCTCCCGACCAATACACGTACTGCCTTCAATATCCACATGAATACACCACGCACAGATTGTTGTTAACCTAACGTTAGTCTACATCCCTAAGTCGTAGAACAACCCTCCAACCATCCAACTCAAACTTCACCTCGCCGCCATCTTAAAAATACCTCGCCAGCCGCGATAATCCGCTTTGCGCTTTGCATTTCATGAAATTCAATATATGATTTAGCATAAGTCTGTTCAACCTGCCCGGCAAATGCCACTTCTTTGCGACTTGGGATTGGGATTACACTTGTTCACTTGTTCTTACAAATGGAGGACAAAAAATTGGGGACTGTGAAATTTAAATAAGGGTGAATATATGTATTGCAGAGTTACAGAGTTGTTTTGCTATATGCTGAATATAGTTAAGGTTAAAGGTTTTACTAACATAGAAGCACCCTTTTAAATTATTTATTACTATTATTATTTTTGTTTTAAATTAAAGGTAAAAAATCATGACTTCCTTGTACGTGTATTAAACTATAGATATTTTTTTAATTGCACATGTTTGACATTAATTTTTTTATTTATTTGACGGCTGGTAAACGCATTTCACCACTTCACGCGAAGAAATATATCACTTACCGAGATCTGCTTAGGCAGAATGCCACATCCAGTAATGGATAAAAGGCGTGATGATATATTTATTTTATTTTTATTTATAATTTTTTTATTTTTTTCTTGTTTTTTGTTCTAATCCATAACAAACTTAATTATAAAAATCTGATGTGGACACCACATGACTTCCTTGTACGCTTATTATACTATAGCTACATTTTTTTATTGCACATATTTGACATAGACATTATATTTCTTATTTTTCCTAATTTATTTGTTCTAATCCATAACAAACTTACAAAAACAAAGAAATATATAATTTTAAATTTAGATATCTAGCTTATACAAAAGGCTAATTTAAAAATTCTTAATGTGCTAGATGCAGAATTTAATTCTCTAAAACTTTTATTTGCAGCATTTATTTCTAAAATTAAAATAATACCATTTTTTTCAACGAAAACTGTTAGCAGCTTCATGTAATGTATCACTTCCGGTTAGTCTATTTTAACCAAAATCTATTATGTTATTTCCATTGATATAGTAGTCTTATATACCAAATTTTGGAAAGTTTTGAATTATATTTGAATATAGTTTATCATGAAAATCTATTATAGGCTTCAAGTAAAGTACCACTTCTGGAAGTTATATAATGACCAAAAAGGTAGATGCACAACTATATGTTATAACAGTCCTAAATACAAAATTTAAACTATCTACGGCTTACCGTTTTTGAGTTATGCGAAATAAATACGTACGTACAGACGTCACGACGAAATTAGTCAAAATGGATTCAGGGATGGCAAATGCGTATTTCCGCTGAAATCTGAGAACCTAAAATTTTCGCGATTAGAATACATCCTTTACTTCGTACAAGGAAGTAAAAAGGGGTAGGTGGCTCAGTGGTATCGAGTCGGCCTGTGGATCTTAAGAACCCTGGTTCGATTCCCACAGCCGACAAACAATTTTCACCAAAAGGCCGAGCATATCTAACTAACTTCAACATATATCCCTAAAATTTATGGGGTAGGTGGCTCAGTGGTATCGAGTCGGCCTGTGGATCTTAAGAACCCTGGTTCGATTCCCACAGCCGACAAACAATTTTCACCAATTTAAATCTACCCCTGTGGTTCCCCTCCCCACTAATATCTTTGAGGGCCGTGATTTGACGGCTGATAACCGCACTTCACGCGAAAAAATATATCACTTACCGAGATTTGCTTAATGGGTAAGGCCACTCTAAATTTTTTTTAAAATGCGTTTTTTTTTTATTTGCTTAAATTATAGTTTAAACCCTTAGGAATAAGGGTCAATTAATTTAAATGCCGCTCGGAAGTATTTCAGAGGGAAAAAAGCATATATCTATTAGTAATAGTATTTATATATTATATGGCTCGAAACTTTAAACGCATTTTTCTCGAAATCATAATTTCAAAATCGGGCGAAAAGAAATCTGAAATACTAATTGATAGATCGTGCTGAATCTTTTTATTTCTTATTCTAGATATAAAATACTCGAAAACTACGGGGGCTTTTTTTTAAGTGCTTCATTCGTTTTTTATGGTCGTTTTTATACAGAAATTTAGTCCCGAATAATGGGCTTAATTAAAATTTTCTAAATCCAGCCCGTAGTTTTTTAGAGTATACATCAGAAATTAAGAAAACATATCCCTTTTTGATCCAGGTCCATTGCTGTTCCCGGAATGTTTTCGCCCGGTTTGCCCTACGCGCCGAGAGGAGTCGCCATTTTTTTAAATTTCTGACGACAATTTTGAATATTTTCTTTAAAAAAAATTTTTAAATAAAGTTTAAAGAGCACTAAATAAGGATCCAAAAACAGTTCTTAAGCAGCACGTTTAAATTTCGTTAAAAAAAATCTTGAAAATGACCCTTTTTTTCCTTGTCTAGAGTGGCCTTACCCCTTAAGCAGAGTGCCGCAGCCAGTAATGGGTAAAAGGCGTGATGATATATTTATTTATTTATTTATTCCCTAAAATACAATTGTGTTTTAATTGTTCGAGTTCCATTATAAGCTGTAGGTCCCTTGTACTGTAATTGGGATTAAGTTCTTGTTGTACAGAGTAACAAATAACCAAATTAATTAATTCTATATATACTCGTATAACAGCAATAAAATAAATCTCCTCTTTCAAAACTCGGCAAAGATATTTTCCATTCTTCAGTTTCGTGTAAACCATATTCGTACGTGTACATCTTGAAGGTACAATTTGATGTAATGGCCGTTAGTATACTACAGTGAGTGGCCTTACCGGTCTCAATTTTTGCTTTTTGTTTCATTCTGTTTTTATTTTGCGAAGCCGTCTAAATCATTTCATACTTCATGCTTTGTTTATTCAAAAAGGAAATGGAATACGCTTTGTGTGGTTGGAATTTTCCGATTTTCTTTCGTTGGTTTTGTTGGTTGATTTGTAATCGTGTATTACAAATAGAAATGTAATGTAATATTAATTACAATTTTCCAGAATTCTGATTCTAGTTTCAGGTTACTAACTAAATAGAAACTATTTTCTGGAATATATTATCATCTTGAATGCGAATCGGATTTTATTTACATTTACTTTGTCAAGCTAGATTTACCACATGATAAAATGATAAGTTGAGTCAAATATTGTACTCGTACAGGGTGTTTTTATATTTCTTCAACAAACTTAAGGGTTTAACGTATTGGTAAAAATAATAGTTATTTACGCAATAAGTGGGATTTAGACAAAATTATCGCACGCATGTGAAAGTTGCACAACGAGGCCGTAGGCAGAGTTTGTGTAATCACATATGTGCGATAATTATGTAGTATCCCACGTATTGCGTACAAAATTTTATCTACGACTGTTCGGGATTTAAATTGTTATTTTTATAATTAAATATAAATTTAATTAAATTTCAAATCAAAGTAGCAACATGCTCTGATTGTTTTCTAAATGATAGCAACACTTTGACAATCGCGACAACCAAATAAACAGAAAAATGTTGATTTTGCCTTTACGAGTGTGTAGAATAGTTCGATAATAGAAAATGAGCCTTTCAGATATAGATCTGCCTTCAGATATAGAAGAAGCAGCGTCAAACGTTATTCTAGATCTGGATCCTCAAAAATCAAGAGTAAAATATCAATTGGCTTATGACAGGTATGAGAAATGGTGTGAAGAGAAAAAAATTAAAGATACAACAAATGAAAAGGCTTTGTTAGTGTACTTCGGAGAATTAAGCAAGATTCAAAAATCATCATCTCTTTGGTGTTATTATTCCACGGTGGTTGGAGGTCAAATTCTGTTGCAGAAGGAGACTTCCGCTGAGAATAAAAAGAAAACGGCTACCAAAATTTTGGGAGAAAGAAAATGTGTCTCCAGTGTCACACAATATAGAAATTACTAATTCTACGGTAACATCAAATCATCCAAATGTGTCAACATCTGGCATCAATTTATATAGCTGGAAAGACTGTGTTATAAATGTATACAATAAATAAGTTTTCTTGTGTAATTTTCTTGAGTTTTTTAATACATTTTACATTATCGCTTACGCGTGCGGTAAAAATTCAAAAAACGCACGTGTGCGGTAAAGTAAGTCATTACCTGTCTGAAATGAGTGGGATATTAAGGATATATCGCACGGTCGTAGATAAAAATATTTTATCAAAATTTGCAAAATCAAACGTGGTTTCTACTAAAATAAATATAAATATATCATCACGCTTTTTAACCATTACTGGGTATGGCACTCTGCTGAAGCAGATCTCGGCAAGTGATATATTTCTTCGCGTGAAGTGAAGTTACCAACCGTCAAATCACGGCCCCCAAAGACGTTAGTTAAGGGAGGGAGACACAGGGTTAGATTTAAATTTGGTGAAAATTGTTTGTCGCCTGTGGGGATAAATATTTTAGTACCACTGGATTGATAATTATTTAAACATAAATTATAATTATGAAGACCACAAGAGTTAATTTATTTGTTATACACTTTAAAAATTTCATTTATGGCATTGGTTAAAAATTTAGTGTTAATTTCTATAATAATAGCTATTAATATACCTAGGAATGTTATGAGTATCATTACAGCCGCAGATGTCAGTTTGAAATCCGAGCTCGTAGCGCGAGGATTTTAAGACATCTAAGGCCTGTTATGGTTCATAACATCCGTGGTTTGTTCAATAGTTTACCGGTTTCAGAATATAAACACGTTAATGTCATTAATAAATATTATTTTTGCAATTATTTTATGAATAACGTCATTGTCATCATTTTAGAAGGTGATCAAGTAAGTTTGTGGTCTGTATGTTTTTATTTAGCGCCATGGTTACAAATGTTTTGTATCATATTTATAAATAATTTTTTATTTAAACGTCATAACGTGGTCATCTCTAATTTGAAAGACTGTACAATTAATATATATTATGATAAGCAGGAGAAGTAATCTTTGTATTATTGTTGTTTTGAGTTCCGTTTGTATTAATAGTGTTATATTATCATTGTGTTTTATTTTCATTTTCCTGACTGTTTTGACAAGTCAGTATGGTAATATTACCATACAGAATACAGTTATTACTTACTTACCAGCCTACTGTTGTGCATGTAAACACAGGTTTAATATCCTGAAATCGTTAAATAGGTTTTACATTAGTATATTAGTATATAATACAAAAATAAATATATTTTTACCCTATGTTCTATGATCAGTCATATAATAAATACCCTTAATTTTTTTCACGAAGTATAAAAACATCCTATATTAAGTTTGATTCTATAATTTGTAAATCTTAATTTACCTCGATTATTTATTTATCTATTTCTCTTACTTTGTATAACAGGAACTTAATCCCAATTACAATACAGGGTCCGCACTCACCGAGCCGCAGTGTGGTACTTCATATAATTTTAGCTTGAGTGAGATTCGAATTCAGAATATCCGGATTTGAATTCCGTATCGCTATCCACACCACCGTACTGTCGGACAATATGAACAAAATAAAAATAATAAAAATAAAATATATCATCACGCCTTTTACCCATTACTGGGTGTGCCACTCTGCCATAGCAGATATCGGTAAGTAATATATTTTTCGCGCGCACTGCGGTTACTAGCCGTCAAATTACGGTCCCCAAAGATGTTAGTGGAAGGGAAACCACAGAGATAGTTGTAATTTGGTGAAATTTTTTTGTCGGCTGTGGGGATCGAACCAGGGTTCTCAAGATCCACAGACCGACTCGATACTATTGAGCCACCTACCCCATTTAATATGAACAAAATGCTCCAAAAATCTAAATACATTCATTTTTTTTTTAAATAAATAAAAATATGTCAATTTTTTGTAATTCTATAATTATTTTCAAATTTGTCGGTAAATTTAATTTAGCAAATAACATGACAATGTAATGTCTGTTTCAGATACTTTTAATTAGTTTTCAACATGAAATGCTAATGTCTTCGCTTTAAATTTAAAGTCAGCATAAATTCTCTCCGTGTATTTTTAACAACAGTGGGTCAATTAAAAGTCCCTGATTTATTTATTTTAAATCGGATTTATATGTAGATGTGAAAACGCGGACCTAGCACTTTTCCAAGGTAAATGTTTATTTTTCATTTAGCGGGTCTGTGCCTTTTCATTCATTAATTATTTACCTTTTAATCAATACTTTCATCTCTGTTTGTTCTTACTGTTCCATGTGGACTTATATTTTGTTTGACAAATTTTGGTGATTTATTTTTTTTATTGTTTTCCCAAGAGATTAAAGCAAGGATGTTTTAATTAAAATAATTAAATTTTTAATTTTGTCGAGATTATATCTAGTAATTTCTTGGTTAAATATGTACAGGAAACCTAAACCAATGTTTAAATATTTTAGAATATAAATTTTTAATTTTCTCAAAATATACATCGCGTTTATTAATAATAATAATAATAACATATCATCACGCCTTTTACCCATTACTGGATGTGACACTCTACCTAAGCAGATTTCGATATGTGATATATTTTTTCGCGGGAAGTACGTTAAATAACGCCTCCCAAAGATATTAGTGGAGGGGAAGCCACAGGGGTAGATTTAAATTAGTGAAAATTGTTTGTCGGCTGTGGCAATCGAACCAGGGTTCTCAAGATCCACAGGCCGACTCGATACCACTGTGCCATCTAATTATTATTATTATGGCCCGCCATTTTACTTTTTAATAATGTAACATATGGATTATTTTACATGATTGTAAAAAAATATAGTATGTTCCATTTGAAATTTCAGAGTTGATATTAATTACTAATAAACCGGAAATGATACTATGAATATACATCCGTCATCAACTAGCTTACATGTTGCTGTATAAATCATGTTATATGAAAGAAATTGCTAAGTTGATAAATAAGCGAGATATTTGCTGGGTCTCTTAAAATATAACACCCTATATATATATATATATATATTGAATAATTTACACATAGAAGACATCAAGACGTAATAGTAGTGTAAGGAAAATATAATAGGTCCGCTCTCAGAAATAAAATAAATCAGAAAATGTGGCATGACTCAATTCAGTACGTTTGTAGGTATTAAATATTTTAAAACAAAATAAATCTAAAAGTTATCAAGTTGGTTTAACTTTTTGCAGAAGAAAATCCCTGTCACAAAATCAAAAACAAAACTGTGTGCTAGACTAGAAGTTTAATGAATAAACATTTAGTGAATGTTTCAAGGGCTAATGCTACTCCATTTTGATGGGAAAACTTGATGTATGTGTATATGAATTTGTAGATAATTATATGTTTCATGTACCGCTATTTGTGAAATAATAAATATGTTATGGCTATGAAAATATGAAAATATTACAAAATATTTATAACTTTAAATGTAACATAAACAAATATTTATTGTTATATAAATAAATATAACTAATGCAAATTCAAAAATAATAAAAACAGCTCTGACAATATTTTATTTAATATTGCAAAATTTCCCAACAAAACATTAAATATTTATAAAATGACCTCAATTTGAACATAATTTTAAATTTATGCAATCAATAGTTTCTTATTATGAGTTCTAAATCGATGATTTTAACTGTTTAAGTGATTTCTTGAAACGTATTTAAGACTTGTGAACTTGGCTTAGCAGCTGTATTCCATTTGTCACTTGTTTCGCTTAAATTAGTTCAGATAAATGAGACCACACGATTAAATGAACTAAACTAAGCAAAATGATGTACTTATTAGGGTGAATTACGTCAAGCTAAATTCGAAATAGTTATCTAGTACTGGGGATAAAGTGAGTAAAGTAATTCAGTAAAAGTAATTAGTAATCTTGTTCAAGTTTAAGTTAGATCTGATTCAAATGGCAAACGAAATTCGCCTAATGAAACAAGTAAAACTAAATGTGTTAGACTGCGTGAACTATATATATATATATATATATATATATATATATATATATATATATATATATATATATATATATATATATATATATATATATATATATATATATATATATATATATATATATATATATATATATATATATATATATATATATATATATATATATATATATATATATATATATATATATATATATATATATATATATATATATATATATATATATATATATATACAGGATGTTATATTTTAATAGACCCAGCAAATATCTCGCTTATTTATCAACTTAGCAATTTCTTTCATATAACATGATTTATACAGCAACATGTAAGCTAGTTGATGACGGATGTACATTCATAATATCATTTCCGGTTTATTAGTAATTAATATCAACTTTGAAATTTCAAATGGAATACACTATATTTTTTTACAAATTTGAAAAGTGCATCAAATTTTCTTTACAATCATGTAAAATAATCCATATGTTACATTATTAAAAAGTAAAATGGCGGGCACTTTAATATACACCAAATTGGAAAGAGAGTAGTGGCCCATGACTGTGACTTGAAATAAAACAATTAACTAAAACAATTGTAATTATTATTATGAAACGAAATAATATTTTGTTGTCATAATAATACAGAAAATAAGAATAAGGAATACTTAATAACAACAAAATGATTTTATAAAAAATATTCAAAATGGCTCCCAGTCTCTTTCATTAATATGGGTCATTAATTAATGAAACCCATTAATGAAGAACTAACGCAAAAGTATTAAAGAAGCAAAATTATTTTATTATGATCACCGCTCACGGCGCGATATTCAGGGATGCATATGGAGTAGAGGTACATTTAAATGAAAAATATTTTATGAAAAACCTTTGGAAAAAATCTCATTCCATCTCTGCATTCGACCTCGTACCCTACTTGCCATACATCAGGCCGTCGTTTGCAGACTGCCACCCCGTGCCACCCGTCTCCCGCCGCCTAGGGCTGGGGGCGGTGTACGTGAACGCCGTTCGTGAAACTGTACGTCAGCCTCAGACAAATATTGTGAGTGAACGGTTAAACGTCTTTCATAACTTTAAGCGATTACAGAAAGAATGGGGTGGGAAATTGTTTTTTGGGGTGAAATATGGTTCTGTTAGAGTATTTTTAGGGTAAATAATAGAGAGGATTATGTATTTTAAATCGAGGAAGTTTTATCTTCCTTCAAAGTGTCTTAATAAATATACATATTTAATCATTGTTGTCTTGTAATCAATATATTATTATACTGAATATATTGTTGTATTGTACACAATATAATGTTGTATAACATATATTGTTGTAATCAATATATTGCTGTACTCAATTTATTGTTATACACAGTATATTATTGTACTCAATATAATGGTTTGATTGAATATATTGTTGTAATCAATACATTGTTTTACTCAATACTTACTGAATATATTATTTAAATCCTCGGTGAGTCCAGATCCTGTGCCGTAATTGGGATTAAGTTCATGTCGTACAGAGTAGAATGAATGAATAAATAAATAAATAAATAATGGTTTAATCATACATTATTGTACTCAATATATATATATATATATATATATATATATATATATATATATATATATATATATATATATATATATTGTTGTAATCAATAGATATAATTGTAATCGCAATATTGATCTACTCAATACATTGTTGTATTCAATACAGTGTTTTACTCAATAAATTGTTGTACTCAATACATTGCTATTATCAACATATTGTTGTACTTCATATATTGTTATACTCAATATATTGTTAAATTTAGTACATTGTTGTACTCAACACATTGTTGTAATCAATATACTGTTGTATTCAATACATTGTTGTATTCAATATATTGTTATACTTAATACATTGTTGGACTCAATATATTGTTGTACTCAATTGTTGTGCTTAATATATTTATTTATCACAATACAAGATCCGGACTCACCGAGTCGTAGTGTGGAAGTTCATTATTTTTAGCTTGAGTAGAATTTGAAATTCGGAATCTACGGATTCGAATTCCGTACTGCCGCTTAATATATGACATATTGTTGTAACCAGATGTATAGATGCGAATTTATGAATTTGATTGAAAGAATGATTACAAGTGTGAGGAATATATGTGCTTGTATGGGCGGAACTATAAATGTTGTTGAAGCGAGGATGGTCTGTTAGGATGAGAATGTTTAAATGAATCTAATGAGTGGATATTCTTAGAATGTTTCAAGAATTTGTATTACTCTATTATACGGAATATAGCATAATGTTATGTATGTTGTAACAAACATTTATACGATTTTATAGAAATGAATAATAATTTCAATGTCTTGAAAATCAAATTTTATTTATCTTTAAAATAGTTTCTTGGTAATGACATTGTCAATACAAAAAATAATAAATTCGATAGATTTAACTGTCGGTTCTCGTTGAAACATTTTATAATAAAATTAAATTTAAAAACACTAGGTTAGTTTCAAATAATGTAAAGTTTATTTTACAATACGTATTTCGGTCGACTAGACCATCATCAGGTGAACAATAATAATAATAATAATAATTGTTCACCTGATGATGGTCTAGTCGACCGAAATACGTATTGTAAAATAAACTTTACATTATTTGAAACTAACCTAGTGTTTTTTAATTTAATTTTACAAAAAATAATAACTTCAGTAAGTTCAATAAATATATATATATGTATATATATATATATATATATATATATATATATATATATATATATATAATTGAAAATTAATTATGTATTGATTTTAATTACTATTTGATATAACAGTTACAGAACATTTGAATGCAGTTAATGGATTTGCTGAGCACACATTCATTTCGTTTCCATAAATGAACTCAAAACTCGATATAACTCTGAATATTACTCGCTAAAAACTTTCATATCCGATAAACGCAGAATTTACTCCCACGTTAATTTAGTACACAACTAAAGTAATTAACAATAACTAACCGAAATTGGGATCGAAATAATTACTTCGTAATTAAAATAAGACTAAGTTAGATTAATATTATTTACTGCTAGTATTTTGAAAAATATTGCAATTTAATAGCATTGATAAAAAGTATAAAGTAAACACTTGGCTATGTTTCACAAAATTCAGCCTCCAAGTCACCTTATGAGGGCATCGTCAGAGGCTGGCCAGCACAGTTAGTAACCATAGACGCGTTTCGCTCTTATTAGAGCTCATCAGTATGGTATAACTCACTTCTTCACCTAGAACAAAGTTCACGTGAAGAAGCTGGTGACGAAGAACTGTGCCAGCAGAGAATAAGATCTCTAACAACAGGTAAGATGACATTGAGAAGTTCTGTGGAACAGGTCATGCCATCTACCGAAAAAAAGGAAAAGCTACGCAATAGCAAAGGCTGAATTTTGTGAAACATAGCCAAGTGTTTATTTTATATTTTTTATTAAACCTTGTTTCACCAAGTGTTGGATGACAATTAATTTTGTCTTTGTTGTTATTTAATAGCATTGCTTTATATATTAGTTTCTTTTAGATTTTTTTTTATTTGTTTCTAATATTGCTTTTAAATATGAAGTATGAGGTATGTGGCTCAGTGGTATCATGCTGGTTTGAGGATTTGAGAAACCGGGTTCTCATTTTCAATGATGACATAAGCTTTAAATTTAAAAATGTTACTCATTTATTTTCACTGCAACGCTTTGGTAAATTGATTTATTGATTTTGAAATATACTGAACTGTCGTAATTCTAAAATTTTATGTATTTTATAAATTATTTTAGCGGACTTAAATAAAATTTTGTACATAATACGTTATGAAAACGTGATATTGTTTGACTCACATAATTTGCAAAACTTGCTTTGCTCGTTTTGGCAAATATTATGTACGTCAAACAATATCGACATTTTAATAACTGATTAGGTAAATAACTATTCCCTCACTCAATTTAGTTTAGTAATAGTAACCGATTCCCTCACTAGCGAGGGAAGCTATTTACTTTCATCACTAGTGAGGAAAACAGTTACTATCATAACTAAATTGAGTGAGGGAAATGTCATTTTCACAAGTAATGTTGAAAGTAAGTTATTGTTGTCGTATTATTCTTGGAAATAGTTAATTATTCATATAAAATAAACTTTACTGTCAGTTACAAATATCATACATTTGTTTACCTAATTTCGTTATGACAAGTCCTTTTTTACATCAATTTTTGTGGTTATGAAATATCAACCTTTTCATAACTGGTTACGTAATAGTTATTTGTATCACTAGTCCAGAAACTGCTATTTTGCGAGTGCGAGTATATTTTGAAAGGACGAGCCGCAGGCGAGGCCTTTAAATACGAGCACTCGCAAAATAGTTTCTGGACGTGTAATACACAAGATTTTTCGCGCCGACGTTTTTGTAATTTTAATAAAAAAGTTTAATTTATTACTCACATTCTAAATGTCAGGGAATTTTTTTATGTTGGTATCATCTAATTGTCAGAACTGTACATTTAATTTTAATTAATTATTTATTATTCATCAATTTACATCTTCAATAAGTTTAATTACACTGTACACTTTATTTAATAAACATAAAACATAATTAATTTCTTTGTCTATTTCACGATTTGTCATTCCAGTATTATAACCTAAAAAATCAACATATTTTATTTGGATTTTACATTGCTAATTCAATTATACTTACTTACAATTTTGTTTAAAATATGTATAAATATTCTGTTTTCTTATATTGAAAATACTCAACTATGAATATTTTATCATAATATTTTTACGCCAATGCAATATTTTGACATTTCGTACGTTCAGGAGTTCGCTATACTAGTGATGCCAACATATAACTATAGAAAGTCACTAATTTTTGCCGGCCTCGGCTGGTAATCACTTGGTTTCCGGACGATTTTGAGCTATGTAATACTGCTAATGCCGGACGGTGGCGCGAAAATAACTATTGTTATTTTGTTTCAATTCTACGGCTGCCATTATATAAAATAGCAATTCTTATAAATTTTATAACCAATTATTTGAGCTAAGAAACATGCAAAAGAAAATGAATTTACAGTCTTTGGTGCAGAATTTCATTGTCTTATATGTAAGATAATTATTATTATCTAAGTTAGGAAAGATTATATAAGACATTTATAATAGTGTGACGTTATAAATAGCGGGTACGTCTGATGGAGTCGGGCAGTATTCCGGGTGTTTGTTGATAATATAGTGTTTGATAGGTGACCGTACTCGTTGTCTTATTTATTTCCCTTGTAGTATATGTGTATTTGTGAGTGTTAAAAGATTATTCCTAACATACAGGGTGTTTCAGGACTAGTGTAACAAACTTTAACAGCTTATTCCTGAGGTTATTTTGAGCAAAAAATGTCATATAAACATAGGTCCTATTCCTTCTAGTTACCAAAATACAAGAGGTTGAAGTTCTATAAATAACACGACATTTTAAAATTTTTGTAATCAAGATACTTTCGGAAATCAAGAATTTTATTGAAAAGTCATACCTTATTTGTCTTAATTAAAAATTGTTGTACTTTTGATTGTATTTTTGTTTCATAATGGATGGTTATAGTACTGCTGAATATGCAGATATGATTTTTATTTATGGATTATGTAATGGTAATGCCCGTTATGCGTCCAGAGAATACCAAGACAGATATCCAAATAGAAGTCAACTTTCCCATCCCCTATTTGCGCGCATTTTTGTTTTCCAAAAGTATCTTGATTACAAAAATTTGAACATTTCGTGTTATTTATAGAACTTCAACATCTTGTATTTTTGTAACTAGAAGGAATAGGACCTATGTTCATATGACATTTTTGGCTCAAAATGACTTCAGCAATAAGCTGTTAAAGTTTGTTACACTAGTCCTGAAACACCCTGTATATTTGAAGCATTTTTGTCTAAAATTACCTTGATGACACCTGCTTTCTGACAAATAATAACTATTAATTACAATCGCTAATTTAAGTTACTGAAAAAATAGGTTTGTCAATTTCTAGTCACTCGTCCGTAACTAACATTGTATCCTATATGGATTTCTTAATCCCAGTAGAAAACTGAAATGAAAATATACCGTATATATAATTATATAATTTCACCAAATTTCATAGAAAGCAAATACAGCAAAAACAACCTATAATCAACCACACAATTCCCAGAATAAGCAACCCCAAAGTGCACTACCCCCCTAGATCACCGTATGACGTGTACTATATAATAACTCCGGGAGTCTTACGTTCTCGGGGCACGTCGCGACTGTCGCCCGGAGCTGCCACAACCGGAGTCCCGGCGTCGCGACGCGAGGTGAGCACTGAACAGTGACAGCGACGTGAACTGTCAAAGAAAGCCTTCCGCTTTTCTCTTCTCGCGAATAAGAATGACGACAAGGCGACCCAACGGCTCGACGGTCGTTGTCTGTCTGATGTGGGGGTGGGATTCAGCAAGAGGGATGATATGTACACAAGAAGATGATTGTAAGAATGCAGAGAGAGTAGTTCTTGTTGCTTAAGCGGTTAGATGAAAATTAACTTTCAAATATGACAGTAGGTACGAAGTTGCAAAAATTAACAGAATGTTAAATATTAAAAATAAGATTTACACATTTTCTGATATTTATGTTAAAATTAATTAATATTCAGGAATAAAAACACCTAAGCAAAGACCGTTGTAGCTAATCATATTGATAACTACACAAAAAAGTTGAATTAGAATAAAAAAACGCATCTAATAAATATCAAACTGTTTGAGAGTTCAATATTTTAATAGTTATTATACTATGTTCAAAGATACTCCGTTATGGCCCTCTCAGCGGAACTGTTGTTAGGGATTTAAGCTTGATTTATAGGGGTGCAAGGACAGGTATGTATTCAGTATTTCCCAATTTAATTTAATTTTTATATATATATATATATATATATATATATATATATATATATATATATATATATTATAATAATGAAACAGAGAATTTTGTACAAATATTATTATTGATAATGAAGCAAAAAAAAATGTTACATGAAAGTATCATTGTATAACAATTCGTCATTTAGTTAAATCATGCAAATAAACAATAGTGTCATACATAACAATAAATACAAAATATTACACTGCTATACATATGTAATTATTCGACAATATCATTGTCACTATCACAATCCATTTCACTATCGTCACTTGAGTCTAGAATATTTATAATAAAGTATTTAGTAATGTTATTAATATCAATATATTGATTTTCTAAATCAATCACATGACGCACACTGTTAGCCCAATTTTCTGGTGTTATATTGTTCATTTCTCTTATTATTAATTCGATAACATCGTCACTTACAGTCGGTGATGTATTGTTCCGTCTTATATTGCATTTTAATTGCCCCCAAATTAATTCAATTGGATTAAAAATACAATAATAAGGAGGCAGTCGAAGTACATCGTGTCCAAATTTAAATATTTTGCAATCCTACCCTGAGCGCTAACAGGTAGAATCTCTTACTGTGTGCGGTTCAACACAGGCTTAGTAAGTTAAAGCCATAACGGAATATCTTTGAACATTCTATAACATACCTAGGAATGCTATGAGTATCATAACAGTTGCAGATATCAGTAGAGCTGAATGTTACGAATGTCAAATAATATCGTTGTTTTATAGTTGCCATGGATACGAGGGTCGTTCAATAAGTTCTTAGAAAATCCAAGAGATGGTGCTCGTAGTATCGAAAATGAATTTTTTCCAGTAAGCAGCACTCCTAACTAGTCAACTGTTAGAGTTTTAGCTTTAGCCGTCACGTAGTTTCATTGTTGTTGTCAATTGTAGTAAAAAACTTTTGATTGTTTATAATAATGGATAAAAGTGAGTTTCGAGCGGTGATTAAACATCTGTATTTAAAAGGCATAACGCCGAAAGAAATTAAAGCTGAGTTGGATGAAGTTCATGGCACATCTGCTCCTGTGTTTGCAACTGTTTACAATTGGGGGAATGAGTTTAAACGTGGCCGTACATCCACAAAAGATGAACATCGTTCCGGACGCCCTGTAGAAGTGTCTACCCCCGAAATGATTGACCAAATCCACGATATGGTTTTAAGTGACCGACGAATCAAAGTGCGCGAAATAGTTGAGGCTACAGGCATATCACAAGGCACAGTCGCTTTAATTTTGCACGAAAAATTAGGTGTGAAAAAAAACTCGGCAAGATGGGTGCCGCGGTTGCTCACAGTGGAGAATAAACGCAATCGTGTGGTGGACTCTGAGGCTGTTTTGGCGCTTTTCCGTCGTAATCCTGAAGATTTTCTGCGTCGATACATAACTGTGGATGAGACTTGGATACATTACTACACTCCAGAGACAAAAGAACAGTCAAAACAGTGGATTTTTAAAGGCGAACGGGCTCCGAAGAAGGCGAGGACGGAGAAATCGGCTAGCAAGGTCATGGCAACGGTCTTTTGGGATGCACGCGGAATCATCTTCATCGACTATTTGGAAAAGGGAAAAACGATAACAGGAGCGTATTATGCGTCGTTATTGGACCGGCTGAGCGAAGAAATAAAAGAAAAACGTCCTCATTTGAAACGCAAAAAGGTCCTTTTTCATCAAGACAATGCACGTGAGCACACCTGCGCAGTTGCGATGGCCAAAATTATGGAATTAAAGTTCCAATTATTGCAACATCCACCGTATTCACCAAATTTGGCCCCCAGTGACTTTCTTATTTCCAAACTTAAAGAAATGGCTTGGCGGACGAAGGTTTACGTCCAATGAGGAGGTCATCGCCCAAACGGAAGCCTATTTTGAGGAGCTTCCGAAATCCTACTTTTTGGACGGCTTAAAAAATTTGGGAAAACGATTAGAGAAGTGTATAGAGCTAAAAGGAGATTATGTAGAAAAATAAAAAAAAATCTACCCAAAAAAAGTGTTTTTTCTACTTTTTTCTAAGGACTTATTGAACGACCCTCGTATGATTTTTAACGGCCAGTTTTAGGGCTATTATAGCTATTAACATACCTAGGAATGTTATGAGTATCATTACAGCCGCAGATGTCAGTTTGAAATCCGAGCTCGTAGAGCGAGGATTTTAAGACATCTAAGGCCTGTTATGACTCATAACATCCGTGGTTTGTTCAATAGTTTATCGATTTCAGAATATAAACACGTTAACGTCATTAATAAATATTATTTTTTGAAATTCTTTTATGAATGACTTCATTGTCATCATTTTAGAAGGTGATCATGTAAGTCTGTGGTCTGTATGTTTTTATTTAACGCCATGGTTACAATTGTTTGTATCATATTTATAAATAAATTTACTATTTATACGTCATAATGTGGTCATCTTTAATTTGAAAGACTGTACAATTAATATATATATATATTATGATAAGCAGGAGAAGTAATCTTTATATTATTGTTGTTTTGAAATCCGTATGTATTAATAGTGTTATATTATCATTGTGTTTTATTTTCATTTTCGTGACTGTTTCGATACGAACTTTTGTTTGATAGACACAAGTTATAGTTTTTTTTTTACCAGTAGGTAGGCAGGTGGCTCAGTGAGTGAGAATCCTGTTTGGAGTAGGTGGCCTGTGGATCTTGAGAACTCTGGTTCGATTCCCACAGCCGAAAAACAATTTTCACCATTTTAAATCTATCCCTGTGGCTCCCCCTCTACTAATATTTTTGGGGGCCGTGATTTGACGGCTGGTAACCGCACTTCACGCGAAAATATATATATATCACTTACCGAGATCTGCGTAGGCAGAGTGCCACACTCAGTGATGGGTAAAAGGCGTGATGATATATATATTTTTTTTTATATATATATATCACTTAGCGAGATCTGCTTAGACAGAGTGTCACACCCAGGGGCAATGGATAAAAGGCGTGATTATATATTTATTTTATTTTTTATTTATTTAGAGAAATTATTAATAAAATGGGTAGATTTGTGTACAATTTTTCTAAGTCAAATTTGTGTGACCTAATCTCGCAAACACATTTCAGAATCCATACTTCATTCTGTCATGAAGCGTTACGGTATGTTATGTCATATGATTAAAGTCACACAAGGGAAGAATAAAATTTCATCCAAGATATTCCTTGCGGAGGAAAAGAGTTAAACTAAAATTTCCCTAGAATCATTGAACAAGAATGGTGAAAATTAAGAATAAATTGTAACAATATGAGCTATCTCATTGTTGTTATGTTATGCTCGACTCATTAATTGTTCAACTTCATTAAAGTTTCAAATTATTTCTAACGAACAATAATATAAGAAATGCAACAATGTAATAAAAATAATAACCCTTCACTGCATGTTTTTTTGTTATTGCAAAAAAAGTATTTTATAGGATATGGCACAAATTTATTTGGAAATAGTTATTTGTGTTTTAAGAGCGTAAAGTGCACTATTGCAGCTCTCGCCTTCGGCTCACACTGTAATTACCGTCCTCGAGTAACAAAGATTCTTTACGCTCGAGATACACACATAATTTTTTCAACGATTGCATCTTAAATTATTAAAAAAAAAAGTATACGCATTGAATATAAATTCGTTCTGTCATCTGTCAATAAGACAAGTTTCTGTTTTGTTTGTATTTCTGGTAACTATTGAAATAAGTTCGCATTTAACTTTACAAAAACAAATTAGAGCGTAATTGTCAACCTTTCATAGCAATTGTAGAATACCTAGTACGTTATGCATCAAGGGAGGGAAACAAGCGATTATTCCCGCGTGAGAAGTTGGCAAACCGAGACGTAAGCGAGGGCCAAAGACTTGAGCTGAAGTTGAGGTTTGCCAACTTCACACAAGGGATAATCGCGCCCTCCCGTGAAGCATATTATACTTTTCGTAACAAGTGCACAAAAATTACTGTCAAATATGGGTTGCGTAACTAGTTGCCTAGGAAACGCAGCAAACAGCGAATAATCGTAGTCTCTAGGGAGAGAAACATCCTACCTAGGGAGCGAAACATAATGTTTCTCTCCCTATTTGAGAAAAGCAGTGTTTCTCTTTCTAAAATTAGGGAATAAGAACGTGTTTCTTATGTATGTGTTACGAAATAGTATATTGTGTGGCAAGGGGTGAAACAAGACGATTTCTGACGAGGGCGAGAGTTGGCTGTCATCGCCCTGGTCTGAAATTGTCTTTGTTTCATCCCGTGCCACACATTATATTTTTCATATCACATCCTCTGACCACGATGTAGCTTCTTCTGCTTCTTTCCATTTCACAAATTTATCGTAACAAGATAAATATTTTTCCTTAGATTTTGTGGGCAATAAATCAAGGGAAGCTGCTAGGGCATTTTCGTTAAGATGTTTTGGGGTACTCATTTTATTTGTAATTTATTAAAATCTTCGACAACGATTTGACGACAGCTGTCAGACAATTATGATTTTATTCGCTTTTGTTTATTACGAATGCGATTCTGACAAACTTGAAATAAAGACATAAATAATAAATAAATGAATGTGCCGGGCAGAAACAACGTTGTTTCTGACTGACACAGTCGCATTGGTCTGAAATTGTCTTATTTCGACTGGCAAAACAGAGATCAAAACTCGCTGTTTCAATGCATGTGATATGAAAAAGAGTTATTTGTTGTAAATATACAACATGGATGCAATGAAGGAATAAAATAAAAATGTAAATATTGTTTCTGGTAATGAATTCAATTTAAAGCTGCAACCTTATTTTAATTGCAAATTACAAAAGTATTGAAAAATGTTTGTTCAACGAATCCATTTTTTTGAACTCGAACATAGTGGATTCAATTCCGATTCGAGTTCAAGTCGACAAAATTATCAACGGTTCGGAACGGTTTTGGTTCAGATTTGGTCCGGTGTCCGGTCCCTGATTTAATTACAAATTTGTTTTTTAGGACCATCATCAGTAAAGCCCGGATATTTAGGCTCTTAAAAACAGCCAAATAAGCAGGCATATAGGCCGGTAATTACTCTAAAATGGGCGGGATTTTAGGAAGCCTAAATGTTAATAATTTGTTTTAAAAAAATAAACGAATCCTTTTTCTAATATTGGTACTCGTATCTACTCTTCGTTAGAAAAAAATAATCATTTTAAACAAAAATTAACGCAATCTGAAAAATAATAATGTAGGGTTCTCATTTTATTAACTATTATGTAAATTCAAATTATGTAGTATACTTTAATTCACAAAATATTACGAGCAATTGCTCTATGAAATTTTCGGAAAGGGACTGTCTTCGGTCAGTCAGAACTTGCTTGTAAGTTGAAAATTTCGTTCGACATCACAAAATGTGACCGGGGCGTTCTTATATTTAGCCATATCGTCTAAAGTTACCTCAGCTCCAGAGATTAATGGCAAAGACACAATTGAATTGCCACTTAAAATTTTGACTAAAAAACGTTCTTTCTTTCGACATTTTAAATTCACACACAAAAACTTGATTAAAGTAAGTACTTTAAATATTATAAATTAGGTTGAAACACTTTGTCGAGTGCTGAATTAGTCAACGAAGTAGATGATAAACCTTGTCTGCCCAATAAAAGTTAGAATATGCAACAAAAATAGGCAAAATAGGCTGTATAAGGTAAAATAGGCACAATAACCAAAATATTGAAAAAATAGGCTCTAAGGCACGAAAAAAAAACCTTCCATTACACGTAAACATATTACCTATTTATAGAAAAACTAAATTGCCTGAAGTATATTAAAATTTGAATCTAGGCAATTGCCTAAAAATCCGGGCTTTAATCATCAGTATTATATTCATTGTTGAATTGACGTAAATGATGTCACAAAGCTATCTCCTGTTCTGTTAAGGGATATGCATTTGGATATAATTAGAATTCTGTAATTAATACATTTGTATACAGGATACGAGGTAAACAACTAAACATATCAAATCGCTCAAGGCTGTGAATAGATTTGCCTGTAGCAATAATATAGCGGAGGACATATAATTTCACACAAATTATGATATCAACTTACATGATATTTACAAAATAATTTCAAAATTTGGTGATATATTTGCATATTAGTTTATATAAAATTAGTTGAAATAAATCTGATGGATAATTTACGAATAGTAGTTTGAACTGCTTTTAAATATTGTAACACGAGCGAACTGGGTGAATAAGTTAATCTTACCGGACTGCGTCAATTGTAACACGAAAGAAATGGACGCAGTCTTAAAATTTTATTAAACATACTAGTATTAAAGCTTAAACTGAATAGAACGCGAAACGTTATAATTTAATATGAGGATGGAAACAGAGTTATTATTTGAATTAAATTTTTATTAATTATAATACTTAATTCACTAATCTAGTTTAAAATTAAATAAAACGCGAACACCGCGTGATGTGAAGATCTACATCTTCACGCTTTGAGTCGATGGACGAGACTGATGGTTTCCACCAAAACACTTGCTGTCCTGGGTACAATACCCACATCTGGAATCCATCCCTCTCGCATCGGGGTGAACACAGATGTCTCAAGTGTTTTGGTTATGTAGTCTGACACTCTGGCCCTGCAGATAACGCGAACATGAAATCTTGTTGGAATTCTGAGAATATTAACTATAACTGTCTCTTTTATAATTTAATGCCCTATATTCGAAAACCAAGAGATCTCACACTCAGCCTTAATGGCACATGTGGTCACGAGTGTCAAATTACACGAAATCAATCTTATCTAAACGCAACATAACAACAATGAGATAGCTCATATTGTTACAATAAAATTAATATAATTTTTGTACCTAATTCCGTTATGAAAAGTCCTGTTTTACATTCATTTTTCACGTTATGAAATGTCAATTCTTTCATTCAAGAGTTATGTAAAGAATTCTATACATAACTAGTTACATAATAAATGTTTACAGTTTGAACTTTCTCCAAAATGTTTACAAATAACGGAAAAAACTATTTATTAAAATTTTTAGGATTTATACACATTTAATAGTTTTTCTGGTATTAAACAGTTCACGGCTAAATTCGCAGATTCTTCGATATCAGAAGGAAGATTTGTCTCGGATTCAGAACTCATTTTCAATGATGACATAAGCTTTAAATTTAAACATTTTATTCATTTATTTTCACGGCAACGCTTTGGTAAATTGATTTATTGATTTTGAAATATACTGAGCTGTCATAAACCTAGAATTTTATGTATATTAAACATTATTTTAGCGGAATTAGATACAATTTTGTACGTAATACATTATGAAAACGTGATATTGTTTGACTCACATAATTTGCAAAACTCGCTTCGCTCGTTTGGGCAAATATTATGTTCATCAAATAATATAACTTTTTCATAACTGGTTACGTAAATAACTAGTATGCACTTTGACCATGTACTCAGAAAATAGTCTGCCTCGGATTGCAGCCTTGGCTTCCTAATTTTATCTTTGACGCACATAAACGATCATTTCGCGGTTGAAATACACAAATAACTATTTTCTATATCTCGTTTATAAAGTTCAACTTTGTGCAACTAATTTTGGGGATATTTTTGTGTGAAGTTGTCAAGTTGTAAAAATGTCAAATATAATTCTTTCAGTTTAGCTATCATTGTTGTCAGCCCAAGTAAAATTATTGCAATTAAAGTCATTAAAATCAAAGCGCAGGTTATGCTCCCTTCCTTTCTTATATTTTTGATTCATTTTCTGTTTTTACTATAGAGTGTCTAACTGCAATTGTATGGAATTTAATTTCAAAAACAAGCGCAGATTGATGCGCCCTTCCTACCTCATCTTTTTTCTTCATTTTCAGTTTTTACTATACAGTGTCTAACTGCAATATAGATTCGTTGTTAGAGAAGTGGGCGTAAGTGATGATTTACGAAACAGGTGTACAGGAGCAAACGAATGAATGGATGTGAAGGAAAGAGCTCGTATGAAGGAAGTGTGAATGTGGTTGAAACGAGTATCGTGTGTCAAGATGAGAATGTTGACGTGAACTGATTTTGTTTTTATGAATCTTTTAGTGGATGTTCTGTAAATGTTTTTGAGTTCGTGCTACCTCTTTTAAATGAGATATAGCTTGATGTTATGTTTGTAAGTATGGAAATTAATTAAACTAAAAACCATTTCTTTATTAATAATCTGATGTGGACACCACATGACTTCCTTGTACGCGTATTAAACTGTAGATATTTTTTTAATTGTACATATGTGACATACAATCTTTTATTTATTATTTTTGTTCTAATCCATAGCAAACTTAATTAAAAAAAAAAAATTATATAATATTTAAATTTAGATATCTCGCTTATGCAAAAATCTAATTTAATTCTCTAAAACATTTATTTGCAGCATTTATTTCTAAAATTATAATAATACCATTTTTTTCAAGGAAAACTGTTAGCAGCTTCATGAAATGTGTCACTTCCGGTTAGTCTATTTTAACCAAAATCTATTATGTTATTTCCATTGATATAGTAGTCTTATATACCAAATTTGGAAAGTTTTAAGTTATATTTGAATATAGTTTTTCATGAAAATCTATTATAGGCTTTAAGTAAAGTACCACTTCCGGTAGTTGCATAATGAGTAAAAAGACAGGTGCACAACTAGATGTTATAACAGTTCTAAATATAAAGTTTAAAATTTCTACGGCTTACCGTTTTTGAGTTATGCGAGATACATACGTACGTACGTACAGACGGCATGACGAAATTAGTCAAAATGTATTCAGGGAGGGCCAAAACACCTGTTTCCGTTGAAATCTGAGAACCGAAAATTTTCGCGATTACAATACTTCCTTATGTTATTAAATAATTATTGATTTGAACTCTAACCTAACTAATAAATGACAAAATTAATTTATTTCAAATGTTTAATTTTATCTGTCAATGTGACTATTTTGTAATTAAGTACAATGAAAGCACCACAAAAATATGTAATAATATTCTTTCCCTTTCAAACAAAATGAGAAATATGTAAGTATCTCATAGCACAAATTCATTATCTCAATGACATGTCCTCTATTCGCTGCCGAATAGTTAGATGAATGTAAAACTGTCATTAATTCGTTCATTTGTGAAACTTTTCCGTGAGTTCACTAGCAAAATAACTGCTAATAAAATCGCTTCGTTTGCACATCCCGCAAATACCATTAAAACTGCAATAAAATTTAAACTACCCGCGTTAATTCATCTCCAACTAATCTCATTTTACAACATTTGCTATAATTAATCATTAAAGTATTTTGACCGCGATTATAAAATTAAAACATTGTCCACGAACCACGAATTGCACGAGTCTCAAAGTTGTTACATTACTGATTGCTTTTAATAATGTTGAAACTTTACTTCTGTACAATAAAAAGTAATTTATTTCGTTGCAATGTTTAATTAATTACTAAGATGTTCTAGAACAGTGATTTCCAAACTTTTTCTCTCAGCGGCCCCTTTTTTCCGTAAAAAATTGTCACAGCCTAACTTCAAAAATCGTAAATAATTTATTTTATAGAATACAAAAAATAGTATTATAAATAAATATTGTTATTATATAAGATATTTGTTATAACAAATCTTTTTCTTAACCTAAAATTATATTTATGACAACATAATAATAGAACAAAATAATGTAACAACATTTATAAACATAAAATTGTAATAAGATTGGAAATAATATTTAATTTAAATTAGGCATATTTAATACAATATAATCATAATTTTTGAGTGTGCTGAATGGGCGCTTGTTTTTCAGTTTCTCGAACCGGGGAGTCATTGAAGATATCGCCACTCGCAATTCTTTTTCAACGAATAATCGAGTTCGATATTTTGTCTTTAAAACAGCTACAGCGGAAAAGCCTGTTTCACACAAATAAGATGTTACGAAAAGTAACAAAATTTCCAAGGCTTTGTTTGTTAAACTAAGGGATATTTTACTGCGAGCGCGAGTTAGAAACACGTGTGTGCTATGATATGAATTGAGAATGTGTTCATAAGCCTCAATTATATTTTTATATAGCGCGCGCCCCACAGATTGGAAACCACTGGTCTAGAAGATAAAGTATGAACGCACTCAACTAAATGGGTTTGAAGGCGTTCTCGTAATTTCACCTATAAAAGAGTTGTTCAGAAATCAATCTTTCGATGCATTACTTTGAATCAACTTCAGGTGTACACTGATTTTATTGTAAACCGTGCTGCATTATTTGATTGCTTCTGGTTGGGACAATAGAGCAGAGTTTGTAAATAAAATTAGAATGAAGACGTTGCTTTACAATTACGGTTTGCAGTAGACGTTGCACATTTTACAAACGTTCTATTTTTATATTTATTTTGTTTTTCTTTGTTGCAGGTAAGCGACTACAGTGATTTTATGATACAGATACAATGGGTATTTATATGTAAGTATATAAGTTTGGCATAAATTTCAAAGACCATTAAAATGAGTAATAACATTTTAATTAAACTTTAAAAACTAAATTTTTTTAAATCATTTAAATAAAAATATAAAAATCTGATGTGGACACCACATGACTCCCTGGTACGCGTATTAAACTATAGATATTTTTTTAATTACACATATTTGACATTAAATCTTTTATTTTTTTATTTTTTGTTCTAATCCATAGCAAACTTAATTTAAAAAATCTGATGTGGACACCACATGACTTCCTTGTACGCGTATTAAACTATAGATATTTTCTTTCATTGCACATATTTGACATTAAATCTTTTATTTTTGTTCTAATCCATAGCAAACTTATTTTTTTTTAAATAAAAAAATATATAATATTTAATTTTAGATATCTCGTTTATGCAAAAAGCTATTTTAAACATTCTTAATGTGCTAGGCGCAGAATTTAATTCTCTAAAACTTTTATTTGCAGCATTTATTTCTAAAATTAAAATAATACCATTTTTTTCAAGGAAAACTGTTAGCAGCTTCATGTAGGTAATGTGCCACTTCCGGTTAGTCTATTTTAACCAAAATCTATTATGTTATTTCCATTGATATAGTAGTCTTATATACCAAATTTGGAAAGTTTTAAATTATATTTGAATATAGTTTTTCATGAAAATCTATTATAGGCTTCAAGTAAAGTACCACTTCCGGAAGTTATATAATGACCTAAAAGGGAGGTGCACAACTAGATGTTATAACAGTCCTAAATATAAAATATAAATTTTCTACGGCTAACCGTTTTTGAGTTATGCGAGATACATACGTACGTGCACACGTACGTATAGACGTCACGACGAAATTAGTTAAAATGGATTCAGGGATGGTCAAAATGCGTATTTCCACTGAAATCTGAGAACCGAAAGTTTTTGCGATTACAATACTTCCTTTACTTCGTACAAGGAAATAAAAATATATCATCACGCCTTTTACCCATTACTGGGTGTGGCACTCTGTCCAAACAGATTTCGGTAAGTGATATATTTCTTCGCGTGAAGTGCGGTTACCAGCCGTCAAATCACAGCTCCCAAAGACGTTAGTGCAGGGGGAGCCACAGGGGTAGATTTAATTTGGTGAAAATTGTTTGGCGGCTGTGGAAATCGAACCAACGTTATCAAGATTCACAGGCCGACTCGATACCACTGTGCTCATAATATTATCAATATCATTCTAAAAATAAATACCTTTAAATTTAAGTATAAGAAAAGTGTTTTATTCTTTGATGTTCTTATTTTATCATAAAAAAGTAAATTCTAATGATACTTATATGAACAAAGACAGCTAAAATGATGTGTCTGTTTGACAGTACGACAACTTTACAAATAAAAAAGTTTACAAATATAACAGTTGTACAAAATCGAATTTTGTGCCATCGTTTTTGACAAATACAATGTCAAAAATTGGCTTTGTATATGCGCTATAGGAAAAATCATATGTTACATTTTTACTTCCTTGCACGAAGTAAAGGAAGTATTGTAATCGCGAAAATTTTCGGTTGTCAGATTTCAACGGAAATAGGTATTTTGGCCCTCCTTGAATCCATTTTGACTAATTTCGTCATGCCGTCTGTACGTACGTATGTACGTACGTACGTATGTATCTCGCATAACTAAAAAACGGTAAGCCGTAGACAATTGAAACTTTATATTTAAGACTGTTATAACATCTAGTTGTGCACCTCCCTTTTTGGTCATTACACAACTACCGGAAGTGGTACTTTACTTGAAGCCTATAATAGATTTTCATGAAAAACTATATTCAAATATAATTTAAAACCTTCCAAATTTGGTATATAAGACTACTATATCAATGGAAATAACATAATAGATTTTGGTTAAAATTGACTAACCGGAAGTGGCACATTACATTAAGCTGCTAACAGTTTTCCTTGAAAAAAATGGTATTATTTTAATTTTAGAAATAAATGCTGCAAATAAAAGTTTTAAAGAATTACATTCTGCGTCTAGCACATTAAGAATTTTTAAATTAGCCTTTTGCATAAGAGAGATATCTAAATTTAAATATTATATATTTTTAGATTTAAAAAAAAATTAAGTTTGATATGGATTAGAACAGAAAATAAAAGATTTAATGTCAAATATGTGCAATTAAAAAAATATCTATAGTTTAATACGCGTACAAGGAAGTCATGTGGTGTCCTCATCAGATATTTACTATAAAGAACAAAAACTATCAGAATTATCCCTTGATAGAATTCGATCTCAGGTGTTTCTAAATCCAAATGTCGTAAGACATAGCAGAAAGCGTACTTCCAAATAATTTAGAAGCGAACCGGCATTTCCCAACGCGTGCTACAATTCCTCGCTACCCGTAATTACATCCCCTTGCCTCTTACCACCCCCTACCGCCCTCAAATCATCCCGACTTTTTTCTGCTACGTCCGTGTTTACGGCCGGGACTTTGTTTTATGCTCCTGATAATGTATTCGTACGGCAAGCAAAGAATAAATTGTTACGTGAAGGAATTCAAACAAAAATTCACGGATCTAATTTCGACGAAGTGAAATGCTTCGCAGTTCTTTAATGGTGTTGGAGAATTAGTTGGACGCGTTTTTAAGACTGGCTAAATGGGAGATCTAATGGCGAGTTAAAACGCTTCAAGTTTAACTTGCAAGTGACTGGAATGCTACCAAGTGAATTAAAGAAAATATTTAAATAAAAAATCTGATGTGGGCATCACATGACTTCCTTGTACGCGTATTAAACTATAGATATTTTTTTAATTGCACATATTTGACATTAAATCTTTTATTTTTTAGCAAACTTAATTAAAAAAAAAAAACAAAAAATATATAATATTTAAATTTAGATATCTCGCTTATGCAAAAGGCTAATTAAAAAATTCTTAATGTGCTAGACGCAGAATTTAATTCTCTAAAACTTTTATTTGCAGCATTTATTTCTAAAATTAAAATAATACCATTTTTCTCAAGGAAACATTACATAAAGAATGTGTCACTTCCGGTTAGTGTATTTTAACCAAAATCTTGTATGTTATTTCCATTGATATAGTAGTCTTATATACCAAATTTGAAAATTTTTAAATTATATTTGAATATATTTTTTCATGAAAATCTATTATAGGCTTCAAGTAAAGTACCACTTCCGAAAGTTATATAATGACCAAAAAGGGAGGTGCACAACTAGATGTTATAGCAGTCCTAAATACAAAATTTTCAAATTTGGTATATAAGACTACTATATCAAAACAAATAACATAATTTTGTCAAGCGTTGTGGTCGCGCGGGTTGAGGGCCTGACTCGCAACCATATGGTCGAGGGTTCGAGTCCCATATGACCTTAGTAGTTGGTCCGATATATAAATTAAAAAAAAAAACATAATTTTGGTTCAAATGGACTAACCGGAAGTGATACATTACATGAAGCTGCTAAGAGTTTTTCTTGAAAAAAATGGTATTATTTTGATTTTAGAAATAAATGTTGCAAATAAAAGTTTTAGAGAATTAAATTCTGCGTCTAGCACATTACAAATTATTCAATTAGCTTTTTGTATAAGCGAGTGTATATCGCCACTTGTTTTTGAAAGAAAATTTCACAAAATTTCAGTTAAACACTTTATAGTAAGAACGAATCAAAAGATTAGAAAGAAAGGGGAGTGTCGTCCTGCACTTGTTTTTGAAAGAATAGTTATTTTTGTATTAAGTGCGCAAAATGAGTGTTTTTTTGTTGCGCGTGAGAATATTAATTTTAGTCGAGACCACAGGTCGAGACAAAAAAAGTCAATCGAACGCGCCAAAAAACAAGAATTTTGGCCACGATATACAAACATTTTTTCTACAACTGTAAATAAATAATAATACAATAATTATTGATTTATTTAAGTAAATTGAAGGAAAACAATCAACAATAATATTAATTTGATACTATTGATGTGTTGTAACTAATGAAACCTGACAACAAATAATTTGGGAGCGTGCGCGAGATACTAATTGTGCCATCAGAATACGAAAAATGAGTATTTTGCGCACTAGGGTGCAAAATAATGCGCAAAATACGCGTTTTCATGGTTGTATAAATGATGAAAAAATCAAGTACTTCGCGTATTGATTAGTGACAAAAAATGAACATTTTTTGACAGTTGTAGAAAATATATATATACATTTATAAAATTTAAGGTACATACATACATAATATCGCGCTGTATCCTATTAAAAAGGGTAGCACAATCCTCTAAAACATTCACAGAACATCCATTAATCAAACTTATTAAAATATTAGTTCTTATCCTGACACACCACCTATCCTTTAATCACATTCACGTTTCCTTCAATCCAGCTCATTTATTATTATTATTTAAGTATTATTAAATATTTAAAAATAGTTTTCAAACTATTTCATACTTAATTTTATTTGTAACAAATGTTATTGAAAATACTTTAATACTTGCAGTTGTGTAAATTTAGATAGCTAATTTATTTTCTGTTCTAACTCCATTACATGTAGTTCTCTATCAAATTTTCGGTAAATATAGTATATTAGAATCAGCTAGATAAGTAATTAGAAACTCTGTATTTTCGCAAATTTTTTCTGTTTATTTACTTGTCATATATCTTTTGTTTATATATATATATATATATATATATATATATATATATATATATATATATATAAATACCGAATACTTATTTACAAATAATAATAATAAATAATAACTTTTGATATAAATTACTGATTTGTATAAATATTTTATCTAACCGTAACAAATGTGTTAAATGAAGGTAATTAAGATACAAATGAAGATTGATCTACTATATAATAAAATAAAATAATAAATTAAAAAAATATATATTATTTACAAAATACTTGAATTATCATTTTGAGTACCACTGTATATCATTTATTTAGTTTGAATTTACACCCACAGTTTATTAAATTAGTTGTGACGAGAGCCCGATCCAGACGCGATCGTGTTCGATCTAGCAGACAGCTACATACAAAACAATACTTCCTCAGTACAGTGTTTATGTGTATAGAAGACGTTTGGCCATTTTGTTCTCCTACAAAAAGTGCTTAAAAATATGTAAAAAGATGGTTACATTTTGTATAAGTGTGATAAATAATTGTGGAAATATATTATAGTGTTAGTGGAAGTGTTAGTGACATAGTGTAGTGTTTAAAACTGACCAAAACATTTGAAAATGGAAGTCGTGTACTGGATTCCAGATTCTCGATACAGATAAAGGTTGGTTTAATTTATTTTTATAATCAGTGATGGATAATATATGGAATATAAGTTCTAAATAGGCATAGTTTAAGTCTGTAATGAAGTAATTTAAATATTGTGTATGTTACAATTATTTAATTTCTTTAAGTAATTTGTTTTAATAGTATTTTTCGTACGTAAGCCATGAAATGAATGTTTGGTGTATTAAAGAATGAACTTGTTGACCGAGGGAAGCAACATTGAAAATGCTAACACATTTCAAGGAGTGAGGAATATATAGACCGGTGATTTTAAGTGGGCAGGTCTTTGCTATCGCGAGAAATATAGGAGCTATGACGTCAGTTAAATTATGAAACAATTGTTATTTTATAAGACTATTTTAATGAGGGTAACATCGGTGGTTTGTTCAATAGTTTAACCGGTTTCAGAATATAAACAAATTAATGTCGTTAATAAATGTTGTCATCAATTTAGAAGGTGATCAAGAAAGTCTGTGGTCTGTATGTTTTTATTTAACGTCATGGTTACAATTATTTTGTATCATATTTATAAATATTTTTTTCGAAAACTGTCATATAAAATTAAAATTTACATGACAACTATCAACACGCGAAATGAGTGTTTTTTGTCTACAGAACGCATGCAGGATGCAAAATTTTTTGATAGAAGAAAGGCTCACAATTTAATAAAATTTGTCACTTTATTTTTTTTGCTTAGAAACAATACTTCTATTATTTAACAAAATTTATATTTAATGTTCCAATTGAGCAATTATTCAAATTTATCCCGCTTGAGGAAGCTAACTGGTGTACTGGAATAGTTTCTTGAGAAATGCAATGCGAATCCTAATAAATCGCAGAAAAAAAATTAGAACATTTGTTTGGTTTCTATTGCCAACCAGTTGTCAATTGTTGGTCAGAGAATACCAGGTTTGATAGCAATTATATTACATACATTGTTGTCATGGAGACATTAGATGTCACATTAATTAATCCTAAATGTCAAAATTTTCTCATTACAATATTACTAATTTTGGGACATAGTTTTTGAAAAAACGTTGTTTGATACTCGATTGCGAAATGTTTTGCATTCTCGAATGCAAAAGTAACATTTCACAATCTAAAATCAAAAATAACTATTTATTTAAACGTCATCTCTAATTTGAAAGACTGTACAATTAATATATATATATATATATATATATATATATATATATATATATATATATATATATATATATATATATATATATATATATATATATATATATATATATATATTATGATAAGCAGAAGAAGTAATCTTTGTATTATTGTTGTTCCGTTTGTATGAATAGTGTTATATTATCATTGTGTTTTATTTTCATTTACTTGACTGTTTTGACAAGTCAGTATGGTAATATTACCGTACAGAATACAGTTATTACTTACTTACCAGCCTACTTTTGTGCATATAAAACATAGGCTTAATATCTTGAAACCGATAAATATTAATTACATATTTTATATTTTCTCCCGTTTATATATTTCAGAAATAAATCACAAAATGAAATATTGCTCCAGAATAAATAAGATTTTTGTTTGGTATTATTTTTGTTAACTATTTGAACTTGCGCGAGTATTCATGCACATATAAAAGTATGAATAAAAGTACATAATGAAAATAATGCTGACTACATAAATATTATTATTAAAAACATGTTTCCAAGTAATTCAAAATTCCACAATTTATTCAAGATTCCGTCGTTTTCTTTCATCCTACATGAAAGAAATTTCAATATTCCACTCAAGTCTGTAAAAGAGAATATTCACTTGAAATAGCACAAGCTTTGGCGAAAATCAATAACAGCTAAAAGACATATATCTAACCTAAATGCTGATATGAACCTCACGAGTAATATGTTCCTCCCTCCAACGATAACAGTGGAAATCAAGATGTACTATTCAACGAAAAAGCATGACAAGCTTTCAAATATTATTTCGGTACTTTAATATTGAACTGACAGATTTATGACTGGTTTTAAAAACAATAAATTAATTTAGTTTTCCCACTAAATGAATCCCAATTACAGTACAGGGTCCGGACTCACCGAGCTGCAATGTAGTAGGTCATATAATTCTTAGCTTGAGTGAGATTCAACCGCGGGATCTCTGGATTAGAATTTTGTATCGCTATCCACACCACCGTACTGCCGGACTTTCAAAGTAGAAAATCTGATGTGGGCACCACATGACTTCCTTGTACGCATATTAAACTATAGATAGTTTTTTAATTGCACATATTTGACATACATTTTTTATTATTCTTATTTTTTGTTCTAATTCATAGCAAACTTAATTTTTAAAAATCTGATGTGGACACCACATTACTTCCTTGTACGCGTATTATACTATAACTGCATTTTTTATGGCACATATTTGAGGTAATTTGACATTGACATTAAATTTGTTATTTTTTTCTTATTTTTTGTTATAATACATAGCAAACTTAATTACAAAAAAAAAATTACATTTTTATATTTACATATCTCGCTTATACAAAATGCAAATTTAATAATTCTTAATGTGCTAGACGCAGAATTTCATCCTCTAAAACTTTTATTTGCAGCATTTACTTCTAAAATCAGAATAATACCACTTTTTTCAAGAAAAACTGTTAGCAGCTTCATATAACTTATCACTTCCGGTTAGTCCATTTTATCCAAAATCTATTATGTTATTTTCATTGATATAGTAGTCTTATATACCAAATTTGAAAACTTTGGAATATATTTTAATGTAGTTTTTCATGAAAATCTATTATAGGCTTCAAGTAAAGTACCACTTCCGGAAGTTATATAATGACCAAAAAGAGAGGTGCACAGCTAGATGTTATAACAGTCCTAAATACAAAATTTAAATTTTCTACGGCTTACCCTTTTTGAGACACATACGTACGTACAGACGTCACGACGAAATTAGTCAAAATGGATTCAGGGATGGTAAAAATGGATATTTCCGCTAAAATTTTAAAACCGAAAATTTTCGTGATTACAATACTTTCTTTACTTCGTACAAGGAAGTAAAAAGTGAACATTTTTGACAGTTGTAGAAAAATATCTATATTATTATTTTGGCAGGGCTCAGCCCGGGCCAGATCCCTTCTGGCGACGACCCTGATTCGAATACGGGATCTTCTTATTCAAATACCGTAACAGTAACTACGCCATCGTACCGCCCGACAAAATAATTGTTTTTATTTGTACGGTAGGTGTTTCAGTGGTATCGAGGAGAACCCAGGTTCGATCCCCTCGGTCGACAAATAATTTTCACCAAATTAAATCTAACCCTTTGCTCCCTCTTCACTAACATCATTGGGGGCCGACTAGTAACCACACTTCACGCGAAGAAATATATCACCTACCGAGATCTGTTACATCAGAGTACCACACCCGGTAATGGGTAAAAGGCGTGATGATATATTTATATATTTAAGTATATATCTTGAAGAAACAAATTGCCTCATAAAATAAATAAATATATCATCACGCCTTTTACCCATCACTGGGTGTGGCACTCTGCCTAAGCAGATCTTGGTAAGTGATATATTTTGTCGCGTGAAGAGCGGTTACCAGCCGTCAAATCACGGTCTCCAAAGATATTAGTGGAGGAGGAGCCACAGGGGTAGATTTTTTAAATTGGTGAAAATTGTTTGTCGGCTGTGGGGATCGAACCAGGGTTCTCAAGACACACAGGCCGACTCGATACCACTGAGCCACCTACCCCATCAAATTGCCTCATAAGACGCCATTATTTGTTATTTGGCAATTTAGCATCAGATTATGTATCCTCAAGTTACGGTTTAGCGAAGATGACGCCACGCATCACAATCTCAGCTAATACAAACTGTGCTTCGTTGACGATTAAATCTTTTATTAAAAAATATTAAGCGTGAAGATAAAACAGAGGTTATAAAACCTTGGGTGGTCTTTTAATAATACTTGATTTGTTCTGTGAAAACTCTGAATACTACCCAATGTCCCTCATAAATCGTAGCGCTTTCCTTGTAATTATATTATGTATGACTTTGTTCCTCTTGGAAGAAATACTTTTGGCTTTCCGGCGATTGTAGCTCCTGAGGGAATGGTCATAAGATCTACCTGCTCCTTATTGACATCTTGAACATTTATTTCTTGGTCTAACGTTTTCCCAATTGTATGGAAGTCATTTTCCATTAGTGTTATTTTGTGAATGATTTCCAGAGGGAAAACTTTAAACTTTCGGTGTTGCCAATTCGCACGGAGAAAACTTTGCTAGCTTAATTGAAATATTGTGAAATTGTTTGCGAAGTTGATAGTGAAATTTAACAATTTCTAACTATATTAATTCTTGTTATTCTTAGTACATCCTTCATAATTTCATTAAAGATGAAATTATGAATTAAACAAGAAATTATATCATTTTGCTATTTATCAAGTTTGATACAGAAGCTGTGATAACAGATTTTGATACAGAAGACATTTTTTTTTATAGACGAGAAGCTCACGTCTACACTATTACCTAATATTCGTATTTTTACAAATGTAACAGTAACATATTTTATAGGGTTGTGCATTTGACCAGTTAAATATTTTTCGGTCAATTGACCGACTATTTGACCGGTCAATTGACCAAGAAACATTTAATAAAAATCACAATTAAAATTGTAATGTATTTATATAGTACTGTTTACTACATCCAATATTACTGAAAATAAAAAACTAACAACAACTAATAAACAAAACCACATCAAATTCAAAATAAAGGGGAAAATAAAGTAAAAGACGTAATGAAATGAAATAATATGTATTTATTTTATTTCTAAAGTAAAGTAAACAAATTTTCCAGAACCAAGAATACAAAACTAGATATATTCATGTAATAATAGTATGTAGCTATTTTTATTGAACAACAGATGTCCTGGCGGTTCCATTTAGATTATTTGACCGTTTTATTTGGCCGTCAAATATTTTTGGTCAATTGACCACGGCACAACCCTAATATTTTATGTAACAAGTTTTATAAAAGTCGCTTAAATTACGAGTGTATAAAAAACGAATCTCTAAAGATTTTATAAAATGAGTCACATCCTATTTCTACGATTGCAAATTAAGACAATAAAAAATTGTAAAGCTTCATGAATTATTTAAAAAGTAAAAGTAAGACGAGACTAGACGAGACGAGGCTAGACGAGACTAGACTAGACGAGAGACTTTGATTAGACTACACTAGAGTCAACTTGATTCTAATAAGTTGCTTTTTGACTATTCTTGTAAAATTGACTGTAGTCAACCTGATTAAAGACAACTTGACTATAGTCAAAGTGACTATAGGCAGGTTGACTATAGACATCTTGACTACAGTCAACATGACTATAGACAACCTGACTATAGTCAACCTGACTGTAGTCAGTCAAAAATATAAATTCTCGACATAAAATATATAAAATCTCGAATTATTAAATATAAAATCTCGAAATAAAATTTACAAAATCTGGAAATAAAAAATATAAAATCTCGGAAAATAAAATCAATACTATCAAATAGGAGACAATCTTTTACGATGGAAAACATGGAAAAATATATAATTGTAATTTGTTATAAATACAATTATTAAATCGGATTAAAGATATTGTTTATATTTTTATTTTATTGGATGATATAAATATAATTTATAAATTAAGTACTGTTTGTTTTTTCTGTAGCGCTTTTACCTTTTTGTAACTTTTATAGCGTTTTATAGATTTCTGACTACAATTTGAACTGCGTTCGATGAATTTAGCTTCTATTACAAACTTTAGACTCTTTGCACTGTAATAGAGATTAATTAATAAAAATCACATTTAATTACAAATTTAGATGGAATCCTTAACATTTACGTCGTCGAAACAATAAACTATCCAATCCATATTAAACTATAAAATATTTGGTCGCCATAAATAAATTAATATCATATCATGAATCTCATCAAAATATATCATTTTACCTTCAACAAAAACGCCAAAAGAATGTACTTATGTGTCGCTAGGACAGTAAGAAGACGTGCGGTAATTTTTGACATCGTCTTCAGCGGCGCGAATCGATAAGGGGCACTCGCAAACACTAAACCGGCGTCGAGACAAGAAATTGGATTCGGTAGAGCTTGGGGCAAATAGTTCCATCAGGGTAAATGTTCAGTGAGATTACGCAGAACAGACATGAGTTTAGGAATGGGTACTTTTATATTAAGAAAGGGATGGCGAAGACTAGGGTGGGAAAATGAAAGATTTTTATTTGTTTTTCAATATGGGTAGATAGCTCAGTACTGTCGAGTTCGGTTCCCACAACCGACAGAATTTCCCCATATTAAAATTATGGGGTAGGTGGCTCAGTGGTATCGAGTCGGCCTGTGGATCTTGAGAACCCTGGTTCGATCCCCACAGCCGACAAACAATTTTCACCAATTTGAAAAATCTCCTTCACCACTAATATCTTTGGAGGCAGTGATTTGATGACTGGTAACCGCACTTCACGCGAAAAAATATATCACTTACCGAGATCTGCTTAGGCAGAGTGCCACACCCACTGATGGGTAAAAGGCGTGATGATATATTTATTTATTTATTTTTTATAAAATTACTCCATATTAAAATTATTTTATGGAGTATAGAGTCGGCCTGTGGATCTTGAGAACCGACAAACAATTTTCACCAAATTAAATCTACTTCTGTGGCTTCCTCACCACTAACATCTTTGAGGGAGGTGATTTGACGGCTGGTAACCGCACTTTTTGCGAAGAAATATGTCACTTACCGTAATCTGCTACCGCAGAGTACTACACGTAGTAATGAGTTAAAAGGCGTGATGATATATTTATTTTTTATAAAAATTAATAAAAGAAACGCTGTGAAAGTGGGAATTCTTTAATCTTTACTGGGCTCTCGGGATTATTTTTCCGGTCGCCCGTAAAAATTAATTTACTGCGTTGGCCACGTAAATACGTATTGTTAAGCAGTTTACGAAACGTTAAATTTCGCGAACAGAATTGTAGGCGTGAAATCAACTTTAATTGACAATTGGGTAAAAAAAATATAAATATGTAATAAATTGCAGAAATTATATTAATTGTTATTGATTGATACTGTATTTTTTTTACTTATTTCTAACTTTCTTGCAACATTGATATTGATGTTCATATTGGAATACGGTATGATAAATAAATATATCCATTACCCATTACTGGGTGTGGCACTCTGCCAGAGCAGATCTCTGCAAAGTGATATTTTTTTGCGTGAAGTGCGGTTACCAGCCCTCAAATCACGGCCCCCATAGATGTTAGTGGTGAGAAAGCCACAGAAGTAAATTTAATTTGGTGAAAATTGTTTGTTGACTGTGAGGATCGAACCAGGATTCTCAAGATTCACAGGCCGACTCGGTACCACTAAGCCATCTACCCCATTGTAATACGGTATGATAATATGACAATAATTTAAATATGCATTAAATATGCAGTTTCAATTAAATTGTTTTTTTTTTAGTTTTACAACAAACAATAATTTAATATTTAATATCGCTTCATAAATAATTAATTATTAATTTTACAATAATTCATTTCAAATTAAATTATGCAATATTCATAATTCATAATTCGTATATAATTAATGTTATACAATAATTATTGTCATCAGGGATGTACCTACAGGACAAGATATATAATATAGTTATCCTGTATGACAAGTTGAAATGGTAATTATTTATTCAGGGATTAACATTATTTGTAACAAAAACATGATTACAATATTTTCTTTTCGGTTACTTAAAGTTTTATATATTGTCTGTCAGTACGGTGGTGTGAATGGGATTAAGTTCCTGTTGTACAGCGTAACATAAATAAAATAAAAAACAACAAAGACAAAATTAATTGTCTTTAAATGCTCACTTGGTGAAACTAGGTTTAATAATAAAATATCAAAATAAACACTTGTCTAAGTCTCACAAAATTCAGCCTCCAAGTCACCTTATGAGGGCATCGTCAGAGGCTGGCCAGCACAGTTGGTAACCATAGACGCGTTTCGCTCTTATTAGAGCTCATCAGTATGGTATAACCTACTTCTTCACCTAGAACAAAGTTAACGTGAAGAAGCTGGTGACGAAGGACTGTGCCAGCAGAGACTAAGATCTCTAAAGAACGGTAAGATGACATGAGAAGTTCTATCGAACCAGTAATGCCATCTACCGAAAAAAGCAAAAGCTACGAAATAGCAATTTAAATAAAAAACAACAAAGACAAGATTAATTGTCTTTAAATGCTCACTTGGTGAAACTGGGTTTAATAATAAAATATCAAAATAAACACTTGTCTAAGTCTCACAAAATTCAGCCTCCAAGTCACCTTATGAGGGCTTAGACAAGTGTTTATTTTGATATTTTATTATAATTAAAATAAATAAATGTATGAGGTTTGTGAATAGACAACACGGAATCATGCCAGGAAGTATAAGTTTCAGATTAATAATTGCTGGGAGAGTGAATGTGTATTAGTTGAGATGGTTTAGAAATATGGAGTGAATGTTAAAAGAAATGTTGGTGAAATTGAGGGAATGAAACAAAAATATATCACAAGGAGTAAATCCGGAGATCTAGCTGGCCAATTATTTGTACCTTCCCGGCCTATCCACGCATCAGAACACTGATTTAAAAATATTTTAATATTTCGTCCGTTGTGTGCCGGGCAGCCATCATGCTGGTACCAGACGATGCTGTTATCATTAGAGTAAGCTCCCAATTCTGGTCCAATATGTCAAATTATGTCAGACACAACAAACAGATTATTATTTTATTTCTCATGGCACTTTGATAATTCCTTTAAAGCGTATATTTTATTTTGCTTTTAAATTGGACATAAGAAACAATTAAACAACAAACTTATACTCTGTGGATGCAGATTTTCATTCTGAACATTTTTTCTTCAGTACAATTTTGTTCTAAAATTAATAGGTAAAGAGATATCGCTAAACCAAAATTTTAACACTGAATTTCCTATGTTCGGAAAAAAAAGTAGACACCCGTTATACAGGGTGTTTCAGGACTAGTGTAACAAACTTTAAAAGCTTATTCCTCAGGTCATTTTGAGCCAAAAATGTCATATAAACATATGTCCTATTCCTTCTAGTTACCAAAATACAAGAGGTTGAAATTTTATAAATAACACGAAATTTTCAAATTTTTGTAATCAAGATACTTTCGAAAACAAGAGTTTTATTGAAAAGTCATACCTTATTTGTCTTAATTAATTTTATTTATTAATAATAACATGCATACGAGTTCAAGGCGCTCATTTTGAACACAAGTATCTTGCATACAAAAAACAATATTTCGTGTTATTTATAGAACTTCAACCTCTTGTATTTTGGTAACTAGAAGAAATAGCACCTATGTTCATATGACATTTTTGACTCAAAATGACCTCAGGAATAAGCTGTTAAAGTTTGTTACACTAGTCCTGAAACACCCTGTATAATGTGTAAAATTTATTTTTGATAATATTAATAACATTTTTGTTCAACCATCTTTAATTTAAACTCATATAAACTTACAGCGAATGAACTTCTGTAACAAATAATAAAGACCTAGTTTCTAAATGATTCGAATTTCATTATAAGCAATAGCATGCTTATTCAGTAAATAAAAACCTAAAACTTATATCGTTTATATTTAGTTTGTAAATAAACCTTGCCACGATAACCTAACCGCGGTAATTGAAACCAGAACCATGTTGAAACACCTTTACAACGACTTCAGTTGGCTATGACAGTCGTTGTCGTTATCTGGCATCGCTGGCATCTACAAAACCGATCTCACAGTTAGCAAATATTTAGAGACGCCAGTTGTGTTTTCTTCTTATATGTCTACTTCCAGACGACAAATATCTTCAACAAAAGAAAGGAAATAAAATTTCACGTGAAGTTATTGTCCGAAAATATTTGAAGTATTTATTAGTTGAAAGAAACTTTAATAAATGAGGTATAAACCAATCATAGTTTTCCAAGGAAGGTTTTTTTGAGTTATACAGGCTGTTTCACAACTTTTAGATAAAAATTAAATGACTGATACTGCATTAAAATAATTTATTTAAAATTATTACTGGGTGTGGCACTCTGTTGTAGCAGATCTCGGCAAAGATATATTTATGCGCATTAAATAAATAATTAAATAAATATATCATCTCTCCTTTTACCCATTACTGAGTGTGGCACTCTGCCTAAGCAGATCTCGGTAAGTGATTTTTTTTCGCGTGAAGTGTGGTTACCAGCCGTCAAATCACGGTCCCTAAAGATATTAGTGGAGGGGGTGCCATAGGCCGACTCGATACCACTGAGCCACCTACCCCATGAAGTACGGTTGAAAGCCGTCAAATGACGGTCCCCAAAGATGTTAGTAGAGGGGTAGTTTTAATATGGTGGAAATGTGGAAATACAACCCAGGTTCTCAAATCCACTGAGCCACCTACCTCATTCGCAAAAATAATTGCACTTTATATGCATACATACATACAGGGTGTAGAATTGAAATGTGGCGTATGGGGATTTCAATGTTATTTTTTAAATATTGCTGTATCTCTTTACCTATTTACTTAATACAAAAATTGTTCATAAATTAAAAACGCTTCCTATAAAGTAAATTTCGTTACATAAATGTGAATAGTTCACGAGATATTAATTAAATGAAATTCAAAATTTATTCAAATTTTTTGTAGATTGCGTTGGAAAATTAAACAAATGAACTGAATATTTGACATATTGCAAAAGAGTTTGACATTTGTTTGTTACAGTGTTGTAATATTCGTTGAACAAGTTTTTGAAGAATATTGTAAGGAAATAGTGAATAAATTTCAAGTGCACAAAATGTTTGACGTATTTATTATAAAATAAGAAAAATACATTAAATTGCTACTATAATTTTAACAAATTATTTATTTATAAATTTACAAGAAATGTTCAAATAAGTTTCCAATTACTGCTAAGCAATGCCCTAACCGATCATAAAATGCTTGGCGCACATTACTTAATTGTCTTTGTGTGATTGCGTCACATTCTCTTATAATTGTATTTTTTTAAATATCAATGTTTGCAATATTGGTTTTATAAATTTTTTCTTTTAAATATGGCCATAAGAAAAAGTCATTTGGCGCCAAATCCGGAGAACGGGCTGGCCAGTTAATTGTATGTTCAACAAATATTACAACACTATAACAAACAAATGTCAAACTCTTTTACAATATGTCAAATATTCAGTTCATTTGTTTAATTTTCCAACGCAATCTACAAAACATTTGAATAAATTTTGAATTTCATTTAATTAATATCTCGTGAACTATTCACATTTATGTAATGAAATTTACTTTATAGGAAGCGTTTTTAATTTCTGAACAATTTTTGTATTTACGCTTTTGCTCTAAAGTGAATAGGTAAAGAGATACAGCAATATTTAAAAAATAACATTGAAATCCCTATACGCCACATTTCAATTCTACATACCTGTATATACTAACATCACACTATATCCTATTAAATGGGGTAGCATGAACCCATTAAACATGCATTCATCAGATTTATCAAGAATCCAACTTCGTCCAACATTCTCATTTAGACACCCTACTTAAATAACACTCACATTCAATTTCTCCTTATATAATATTTATTCTTTACTTTCTTTACTTTGTATGAAGTAAACATTTGTAGTGCCACTGTTTTGCGCGGTATTTATAATATATTAATAATTATTAATATATTTAAAATAACAGTCAAACTAGTGCAACTAAAAATATGTACTTCAGCTGCAGAAGCGGCATAAACAATTTCATTGAATTCTTTCGAGGGTTATTCGCTGTATTTTTGCTATTCCAATCTAGAAATGTATTGTAATTTGATATAAACAAATTTGTTTACATACATTTTCGCTTATGCTTATGGGGTAGATGGCTCAGTGGTATCGAGTCGGCCTTTGGATCTTGACAACTCTGGTTTGATCCCCACAGCCGACAAACTATTTTCACCAAATTAAATATACCCCTGTGGCTCACTCTCCACTAACATCTTTAGACGCCGTGATTTGACGGCTGGTAACCGCACTTCGCGCGAAGAAATATATCACTTACCGAAATCTGTTTGGACAGAGTGCCACACCCAGTAATCTTTAGGGGCCGTGATTTGAAGGCTGGTAACCGTACTTTACGCGAAAAAAATATATCACTTACCGAGATCTGCTTACGTAGAGTGCCTCACCCAGTAATGGGTAAAATTAACATTAATTACAGTACAATGGGGTAGGTGGCTCAGTGGTATCGAGTCGGCCTGTGGATCTTGAGAACCCTGGTTCGATCCCCACAGCCGACAAACAATTTTCACCAATTTAAAAAATCTACCCCTGTGGCTCCTCCACCACTAATATCTTTGGAGGCCGTGATTTGACGGCTGGTAACCGCACTTCACGCGAAAAAATATATCACTTACCGAGATCTGCGTAGGCAGAGTGCCACACCCAGTGATGGGTAAAAGGCGTGATGATATATTTATTTATTTATTTATTTAGGAATTAACCGAGCTGCTGCGGGGTAGTTCATATATTTTTAGCATTAATCTGATTTTAACTCGGAATCTCAGTGCACTAGGGAGTGACAATAATTCTAGAAAAATGTACTTTTGGTTTAAAGTTTTAAGTTTACAATTAAATATAATAAAAAAACTAAATACTAATAGACCACTGTCCACTTCAGTATTTTTATATTAAAGACAAAAATATCAATACCAGATAATTAAGGTTAAAAGTCAAGAAAAGCCTTCAAATCCATCGTAAATAATAAATCCAATATATCAGTATAACAAAATTTGTGTTTAATGCTAACTACAGATCCGATCCTTTGTCGAAGGATAGCGCTAATCTTTCCCTGCTATTATCGGATTACCTAACGACATCAATAAAGGGCCCAATAAGGTCCTTGTGACTTGGACACAAGCACAAAGGGTTTAAACCATGGGGTTTTACCCGCAATCCCCATCGGCATACCGCGAATCTGTAAGTAGAAATAAATTGGATATCAACTTTTATAAATGAGATTCGGTTTTATGGAATTTATTGGAAAATCCTTTTGTGCTGCGGAACAGATATTGATGTAGGACATGCTACTAAATATTGGAAATTCATAAAATATTCAATTTGTAATCTTGGGTTAAAGGGGTTGTGTTGATTTATTTCGTAAAATGGATGAAGTTTTCACGTCATTGCAAAATTACAATTTTAATGAGATGCAATTAATAAAAAATATTATATTTTAAATAAATAAACAAATATAAATATATCATCACGCCATTTACCCATTACTGGGTGTGGCACTCTGCCTAAGCAGATCTCGGTAATATAATATCTTTGAGGGCCGTGATTTGACGGCTGGTAACCGCACTTTACGCGAAAAAATATATCACTTACCGAGATATTATATTTTCAAATAAGAAATATATGAGAACACCTGGTTTTATGTAATTTTGAGCATATGTCGTAATTTAAAATATATTTCCCTTTTCAAGTTTCGCTGAAAGTAAAACCATGAAGCTTTCATTTTCATTCCGCGCGCAGTGGCGGGAGAATGACGTACTTTTCTTTTTCGCGAATTCCATTTCTTTCCTAGGTCATTGCGGCCTCCCGCTTTGAATATTTTACATTCAACAACGGAGAAATACAGAAAATATTGCATGAATTTTATACATTAGTTTTGTAGGTTCTATGTTATTTATTACTGATGGTATTCTATCAGCTTTTTGTATGAAAATTGATGGAAACCAAAAACTGATACTATAATTAAATAGTTGGCCTTCGAATGAAATAAATGAATCTATATTTATATGGCAATTTGTCAAGATATAGGCGAAAATTATTGATTTATTTCTGTACAAATAAATAATAGTAGACTAGTATTAGTGTGGAAGCAGATTAATGCATGATTTTTTCAAAGGTATAATTTGTAACTAGTGGGGTAAATAGCATTCTCTCCCGAGGTGTATATCCTTTTTTTATGACTTAAGTAAGACTAAAAACAAAAAAAAATAACTAATTTTTCACTAATATCAATACGCGAAGTACTACGTAACTTTTTCATCATTTACATTAGCATGACAACGTATATTTTGTGCAGTGTTTTGTTTCCTAGTGCGCAAAATAAGCATTTCGCGCACGTACGCAAATTATTATTTGTTCATGTTTCATTGGTTACAACACATCAATAGTATCAAATTAATATTATTTTTGATTGTTCAATTTACTTTAATAAATCAATCATTATTGTATTATGATTTTTTGGCAGTTGTAGAAAAAATGATGTTTGTATATATATATATATATATATACATTTCTTTTGACACAAATATGTATAGAAAATAGTCAGGTAGATATTAATAATAATAATAATATAGTGACATGGTACATATCCAATTTAGTCTTATAAATATTCATTGAGTGTATACAAATTTTTCTCAATTAAATAATTTTTGAGTGCTTTTTTAAAACTAGCAGGAGTACGTTTAGTTTTAATTAATTCTGGCAATTTATTCAGGCCTATTCTATTTGGAGAGCTTTTAACGATGTTCAATTTAGAAACAGGGATTTTGAAATCGTCCTTTTGTCTAGTATTATAACCATGCACGTTACTATTTAATTCTAAATTGGTTTTTTTATTGTAAATGTAACAAGCCATTTCAAAGATGTAGAATCCAGTGAGCGTATGAATTTTAAAATTAACAAACAGTTCCTTGCAAGATGTGTATTTTGAAGTGCCTGCCAAACACCGAACAATCCGTTTTTGTGCCATAAACACATCATGTGCTGCAGCTGAAGAGCCCCAGAAACATATCCCGTATCTTAAACGCGACTCTACACACGCATGATAAAAAACAGAAAGCTGACGTGATTGAAGGATATTAGTTAAATATCTAACTTGATAACATGCCGCATTCAATTGCTTGGTGAGTTTCCCACATTGCATTTTCCACAAAAGTGTATCCTCTATATTTAAACCTAAAAATTCAGTATAATCTGAATTGTCTATAGTTTTCCCGAGAATTTTAATATTGAGTTGAAGGTTTTTCTTATTTTGGTAACTTTTACCCATCACTGTCGTCAACTCACGGCCCCCAAAGATGTTGGTGGAGGAGCCACAGGGATAGATTTTTTAAATTGGTGAAAATTGTTTGTCGGCTGTGGGGATCGAACCAGAGTTCTCAGGGTCCACAGGCTGACTCGATACCACTGAGCCACCTACCTCATTTGATTAATTATCAGTATTTAAAAAGTGTTAATATGAAGTACACATCTAGTTGAAAATATCTGGACCCTTGCTACACTCAGACTATAATCTCCAGCTTCGATCTACAAACAGCTACTTTTAATTCTGGGAAAACAAAAAAACTAGGGATTGACCGATACCGATATCGGTATCGGTATATCGGCCATATCGGTCTATTTGGCCGATATCGGTATCGGCCGATATGTAAACCACGATATCGGCCTATATCGGTATCGGCCTAAAAAAATATAAATAGCTTAATACTTCAGATGCTAAGGATTTTTTAGGAAATTAAAACAGAAATACTAAATAAAAAACAAATCAAGTTTATTCCTATTCAAAATTTAGCAAAAAAGTCATTAAAAATGTATAAGTAAAGTTACACACTAAGTTAAACAAATTAATATTTAAAGTTAAGTTTTGGCAAGTTGTAATGTCACAAAATTAAGCTTTCTGCTCTTTCCGGAGTAGACGATTCTTGCGCTTTCATAAACATGTCCAGCTGAAGAAAATAGCTGTTCACTAGCAACACTACTTGGGGGCGGTGCTAAATATATTATTGCAACGTGGTACATCAATGGAAAAATGTCTTTTTTGCGCCCACCAAGTCAAAGGATTTTCATTTCTTAATATTTTTTCTAATTTCTTATACAATTCAATCTCATCATCAATTTTATTCATCATATCATCATTACTTTTCTTATATGACACTGATTTACTTGTCGTCATACCAGTAAGTTCATCAGAAGTATTCCAGTATATCATTTATAAATCACTTTTACGTCATTTATACAGCAAAAATTTACGACAAAATTTTATGGCCGATATATCGGTATCGGCCGATATCGGATACGAGTATATCGGTATCGGCCACAAAAAAATCATATCGATCGATCCCTAAAAAAAACTATTGTATAAGTAAAGTGCGGTTACCAGCCTTCAATTCATGGTCCACAAAACCTTCGTGATGAGCAAGCAACCGGGTTAATTTTATCATCAATATTCGAAAATGAAAATTGAACTCAGATTCTCAAATTTACCATGTAAAGCGTTACCACTGAACGATCTACCCCTTAAATTCAAATAAGAATTAATAATTTTGCATTAAAAAAAACATAAATATGTATTGTTAGAATTTAACACTTCCATTTAAAACGAGTCCCAATTTTAATAAAAACTAAAAATATATATAACACCAAAGACAAAATTAATTGTCATCCAACACTTGGTGAAACAAGGTTTAATAAAAAAAATATAAAGTAAACACTTGGCTATGTTTCACAAAATTCAGCCTCCAAGTCACCTTATGAGGGCATCGTCAGAGGCTGGCCAGCACAGTTAGTAACCATAGACGCGTTTCGCTCTTATTAGAGCTCATCAATAAGTTTGACTCACTTCTTTACCTAGAACAAAGTTCATGTGAAGAAGCTGGTGACGAAGAACTGTGCCAGCAGAGAATAAGATCTCTAAAAAACTGGTAAGATGACATGAGAAGTTCTGTGGAACTGGTCATGCCATCTACCGAAAATAAGAAAAAGCTACGCAATAGCAATTTAAATAACAACAAAAAAGACAAAATTAATTGTCATCCAACACTTGGTGAAACAAGGTTTAATAAAAAATATAAAGTAAACACTTGGCTATGTTTCACAAAATTCAGCCTCCAAGTCACCTTATGAGGGCATCGTCAGAGGCTGGCCAGCACAGTTAGTAACCATAGACGCGTTTTGCTCTTATTAGAGCTCATCAATAAGTTTGACTCACTTCTTTACCTAGAACAAAGTTCATGTGAAGAAGCTGGTGACGAAGAACTGTGCCAGCAGAGAATAAGATCTCTAACGAACTGGTAAGATGACATGAGAAGTTCTGTGGAACTGGTCATGCCATCTACCGAAAAAAGGGAAAGCTACGCAATAGCAATTTAAATAACAACAAAGACAAAATTAATTGTCATCCAACACTTGGTGAAACAAGGTTTAATAAAAAATATAAAGTAAACACTTGGCTATGTTTCACAAAATTCAGCCTCCAAGTCACCTTATGAGGGCATCGTCAGAGGCTGGCCAGCACAGTTAGTAACCATAGACGCGTTTTGCTCTTATTAGAGCTCATCAATAAGTTTGACTCACTTCTTTACCTAGAACAAAGTTCATGTGAAGAAGCTGGCGACGAAGAACTGTGCCAGCAGAGAATAAGACCTCTAACAAACTGGTAAGATGACATAAGAAGTTCTGTGGAACTGGTCATGCCATTTACCGAAAAAAGGGAAAGCTACGCAATAGCAATTTAAATAACAACAAAAAAGACAAAATTAATTGTCATCCAACACTTGGTGAAACAAGGTTTAATAAAAAATATAAACTATACACTTGGCTATGTTTCACAAAATTCAGCCTCCAAGTCACCTTATGAGAGCATCGTCAGAGGCTGGCCAGCACAGTTAGTAACCATAGACGCGTTTTGCTCTTATTAGAGCTCATCAATAAGTTTGACTCACTTCTTTACCTAGAACAAAGTTCATGTGAAGAAGCTGGCGACGAAGAACTGTGCCAGCAGAGAATAAGATCTCTAACAAACAGGTAAGATGACATGAGAAGTTCTGTGGAACTGGTCATGCCATTTACCGAAAAAAGGGAAAGCTACGCAATAGCAATTTAAATAACAACAAAGACAAAATTAATTGTCATCCAACACTTGGTGAAACAAGGTTTAATAAAAAATATAAAGTAAACACTTGGCTATGTTTCACAAAATTCAGCCTCCAAGTCACCTTATGAAGGCATCGTCAGAGGCTGGCCAGCACAGTTAGTAACCATAGACGCGTTTTGCTCTTATTAGAGCTCATCAATAAGTTTGACTCACTTCTTTACCTAGAACCAAGTTCATGTGAAGAAGCTGGTGACGAAGAACTGTGCCAGCAGAGAATAAGATCTTTAACAAACTGGTAAGATTACATGAGAAGTTCTGTGGAACTGGTCATGCCATCTACCGAAAAAAAGGGAAAGCTACGCAATAGCAATTTAAATAACAACAAAGACAAAATTAATTGTCATCCATACACTTGGTGAAACTAGGTCCTCATAATGTGACTTGGAGGCTGAATTTTGTGAGACTTTGCCAAGTGTTTATTTAATATTTTTTACATAAATATGTATTGTTAGAATTCAACACTTCCATTTAAAACGAGTCCCAATTTTAATGAAAACAAAAAATATATATTTTGTCAGTGTCACAACACTAGCACATGCGAATAAATATTTGCCAGTATGTAATTATTAAAAAGTGTTTACTATCTGTGATGTACTTTACCTCAACTCATCGATTTTTGTTATAATAAAATAAATTTACCCTAACAGACTGCTAAAAATTAATTATGAAACTGTATATAAATGCAAACTAATTTTAACTGAATTATTTAAATTAATTAATTTTTCAATTTGGGCAGCTAGCAATCATAGAAATTTAAATAATTTATTTTATTGCAAATTCATTAGCATTTTCATTTCATGTTAACATTTACGGTATTTGAATAATTTTTAAGTGATTTAATACATTTGGCTAGTTCACCGCACATCAGGTATAATTAGTAATTAATTATTACACCTGACACTATTTTTACAATAAGTGACTTTTTTTAAATTTAATTAAATTTAAATTCATTTAGATACATGTTAAAATCATTATTATCAGACAGCACGGTTGTATGGATATTGATACAGAATTCGAATCCGAAGTACCCGAGTTCGAATCGCACTCTAGCTAAAAATTAAATAAACTACCACACTGTGGCTCGGTGAGTGCGGATCCTATACTGTAATTGGAATTAAGTTCCTGTTGTACAGCGTAACATAAATAAATAAATAAACATATCCGAAAACTAGAGATGGGCGAATATCATCCGCGAATAGTCGATTGCCGCGAATATTGACATTATTCGATATTCGAGATTTTCAAATATTAACGTCAGTATAGCGAACATTCGAATACCTCGAATATCGCGTCATATGTTGACGTCAATGTTTGACTATGTTTTTTTTTATCATTTTTACATATACCTAAAGCTATTACAATACTTTGAAGTTATTAATAACAAAGATATTTTGTTTCAAAACCATGAAGACGTACTATATTTCAAATTTGTTTTTCGCCAACATCAGCCCGTACGTTTTACCTTAAATTTGAAGTTTTCGTCTTTTTCTTTTTTGTTTGTACTTTTTATTTTAATTTTATTTTATCTTAACAATTTCATTCAAATAATGAAATGGACATAATTAAATAAGTATTAATAATAAATAAATTAACTTTTAGGAGTATTCGAATATTCGAGTACCTCGAATATTCGAGATCTGATTAATATTCGTATTCGATATTCGAATTCGAGAAATTTGATATTCACCCAACTCTACCGAAAACTATGATTATGTTTCAATGATTCGATTTCCACTGTAATCTGTAGGTCCCCTGTACTGTAAACAAATAATAATCAAGTTAAAAACAATTTTCCAAATGCATCCACACGAGCTATTAATTTCAATTTCATTGTTTTCTAAACACAAAAGCATTTCCTCATTTCCACAGTTTTGTATCATCCAAAAAATTTCAAAATATTCGAGTAATGTCACAGTCATATAACAAACCTCGACTATTATTCATAGGCCGCCATTTGCATTTTAGCTTTGTTGAAAATGATAATGCATCCAAAGTTAAATGCATTGGATTTAAAACATGTTTGGAAATATTTGTTTTACTTGGTAACGCATAAACATGATGATGAAACAATGGATTTTGAATTAGGGTGATGGGGATGATGCTTCTCTTTTTTGTTGGTTGTTTGTTATGAGCTCATATTTGTTTTATATTTTAGAAATGTTTGTTTATATTTTATGTATACATTTAAGATTAATTAATGGGGTAGGTGGCTCAGTGGTATCGAGTCGGCCTGTGGATCTTGAGAACCCTGGTTCGATCCTCACAGCCGATAAACAATTTTCACCAATTTAAAAAATGTACCCCTGTGGCTCCTCCGCCACTAATATCTTTGGAGGCCGTGATTTGACGGCTGGTAACCGCATTTCACGCGAAAAAATAATCCGAGATCTACTTAGGCAGAGTGCCACACCCAGTGATGGGTAAAAGGCGTGATGATATATTTATTTATTTATTTATATTAGTGGTTGAGGTAGTTGTCTAATCAACTCAAAACATTTAACGTTTTATAAGTGTAAACGACGAGACAGCTAGAAAATAGAACCCATTGCGATTGAATCGCGCAGTTTGCACTATTTGTATAAAACATGAGCTATGGGGTAGGTGACTCAGTGGTATCGAGTCGGTCTGTGGATCTTGAGAACCGTGGTTTGATTCCCACAGCCGACAAACAATTAAATCTACCCCTGTGGCTTCTTCTCCACTAACAACTTTAGGGGCCATGATTTGACGGCTGGTAACCGCACTTCACGTGAAGAAATATATCACTTACCGAGCCCTGCTACTGCAGAGTGCCACACCCAGTAATGGGTAAAAAGCGTGAAGATATATTTATTTATTTTTATGAGCTTTGTTTTTCCATTAAAATTGTAATAAATATTATGATAATTGTTAATAGTTTATAATATTCTAGAAGAAAATTGATGACTATTTTTATGCTTAATGACAGTTTTTAAACTTTTTTCTATTTTGCGTTCATAAGGAAGTCATTACGAAACCCAGTTGCGTATCGGAAAAACGTTCATTACGATACGCAACATTTTGTTTTAGACGGTTGATAGTAGTGGATGACATACTGAACGTATCAAGCTGAGAACATCAACATTTCAATATAACCTCAAAATCTGAACAATAGCATTACCAACCACAACATTTCATATACAAATTTATCTAGCTTGGCCCGGTTGCAAACGCTGGAGATTTTTATAAAATTTCAATTTATAAAAGAAACAACATAGAAAAAATAGTATAAATAACTCATTTTATAAGACTTTTATCGCACTTGTCCTTTAGAAAACGAACCGCAGGCGAGTTTTCTAAACTTGGACGCGGGTGAAAAAAACATGTCTTATAAAACAACTTCTTTAATATACTATTGTCCGTCAGTACGGTGGTGTGGATAGCGATACGGAATTCGTATTCGGAGATCCCGAGTTCGAATCGCACTTAAGCTAAAAATTATATAAACTATCACATTGCGGCTCGGTGAGTGCGGACCCTGTACTGTAATTGGGATTAAATTCCTGTTGTACAGCGTAACATAAATAAATAAATAAATAATTATTTATGTTATAACACATACAATTTTGCTAAACTTTAAACGAAGATAAGAAAAAATTGTAAACAAAATTTTAAAAAGTGGTATTAGATAAAATTGCAGGTAAGCTTAAACTATTGACCAATATTTTTATTGTTTCGAAAATCGTAGGTTTAAAGTTACTTTTAGCAGGACAACTAAACAGTGTTTTATAAAATTTTGGTAAATTGAAATTGAACCAGAGACTTCTAGGACTACAAACTATCCCTGCTTTAATAATAAATGAAAAAAAAATCAACTGAGATCTGTAATAGCAGAATATTGGTATATCTTTGAACAAAAAATATACTAGCATATATTATAATTTATGTATGAAAAAATAGGTCAATACAAACGTTATTTATTTATAAAATATTTCACTTTATCTGTATCACCATTATTGTCAGACTTTTAGATTTTATTGCCTGAAAAGATATCGAATCGAACACTCCATATACAGAGATACAGTAAGAAAATATAGAAACGAAATCGGTAATATATGAGACGACCAAAACGTCTGTATTTGGTTAGTAAGAAATGCTGTACCGGCACGAGATCTTCAAAAACTCTTTCCGACTTGACGACATCAGCAAAACTGCGAGCAGATGTACTTTATATTCTGTTCAATTCAACAGGAAAACTTTTAAATTATTAAAGTGTGGACTACATCAAATAATTGTCAGAACACTGAATACTTAACCATGTAACAAGTAGCTCAACTTTAACGGTGAAAATATAACGTCCTTCACATCTAAATTAATTGTTTTTAAAACTTTAATCTTATTTGGTGATCACAACAATATACTGATTACAACAATATACCTACAGATTACAACAATATATTTATTACAATATTATACTTATTATAATACTATACTTATTACAACAATATACTGTTACAAAAATATACTTATCACAACTATGTACATCAATATATATTGATTACAACAATATACGACTTCAATAAAATATGAATTGTAGTAATACATAGTTCACAACAATTTTTATTTACTGCAATATTAAGTATTTGTTACAATTATTTACTGATATATTTATTTGTTGATTACAACAATATATCTTCCGATTTCAACAATATATTTATTTCAACAATAAAGATACTAAATTCAAGAATATGCTGGTTACAATGATATACTGTTACAACAATATACTGTTCTAACAATATACTTATCACAAATATGTACATCAATATATATTGATTACAACAATATACAACTTCAATAAAATATGAATTGCAGTAGTATATTGTTTACAACAATTTTTATTTACTGCAATATTAAGTATCTGTTACAATAATTTGCTGATATATTTATTTGTTGATTACGACAATATATCTTCCGATTACAACAATATATTTACCGATTACAACAATATATTTATTTCAACAATAAAGATACTAAATTCAACAATATGCTGGTTACAATGATATACTGTTACAACAATATACTGTTCTAACAATATACTTATCACAAATATGTACATCAATATATATTGATTACAACAATATACAACTTCAATAAAATATGAATTGCAGTAGTATATTGTTTACAACAATTTTTATTTACTGCAATATTAAGTATCTGTTACAATAATTTGCTGATATATTTATTTGTTGATTACGACAATATATCTTCCGATTACAACAATATATTTACCGATTACAACAATATATTTATTTCAACAATAAAGATACTAAATTCAACAATATGCTGGTTACAATGATATACTGTTACAACAATATACTTATCACAAATATGTACATCAATATATATTGATTACAACAATATACAACTTCAATAAAATATGAATTGCAGTAGTATATTGTTTACAACAATTTTTATTTACTGCAATATTAAGTATCTGTTACAATAATTTGCTGATATATTTATTTGTTGATTACAACAATATATCTTCCGATTTCAACAATATATTTATTTCAACAATATAGATACTAAATTCAACAATATGCTGGTTACAATAATATACTGTTACAACAATATGTTGATTACAACAATGTACAAATTTTCAACAATATACTGATTTGGAAAAAACCTAAAGAGATTTATAATTTGTAAATAAGCCGAATGATATTATTTAAATAGTTGTGTTGATTGGAATTTTTCATTTAATCAATGACCGAAAAGTTGCTGAGTAAATGTAAAATTCAGGTTTTTGACAGTTTTTCGTTTTACTTAAAGACTGAAATCCAATCAATAAAATTGTTTTAGTATACTAATTTCAATAAATTATGAGTTATTACAATACAACTATAATAAATATCTGTTATAATAATATATTGATTACAACAATATATTGATTATTTTCTCTTTTTATCACCGAATATTCGTCTTCTCCATTTCGTTTTTCGTTTGCCTGGCAAACATTAAACTCAAAGGCTGCACAGTCAAAATACTTAAAACCATTAAAATTGATAGATATTTGGAGAGTTTTTCAAAAAGTGAAATGATTTCATAAAATATTAAAATAGATAAATGTCCTAGCATTCACATATGATAACAATGAATGAAATTAAATTTTACGTTTTACGTTACATAACCCTTATTCATAAACCAAAATCCCCTAACATATTTTATAAAAATACAGAACAAAATTAAAACACACCAAACGTCCTTACCAAATTTTCAACCCAGAATATGTTTACACAGTAACAAATAAACCAACAAAATATGCAGAATTTAATAAACACGTTTAGCATGAATTTTTTATATAATAGGGAAAGTATTGCCTCTTCATTTTACCTCACGCGTTACGCACGTCTATGGAAAGCGCTCAGTAAATGTAAACTTCAGCCGTTGTTATGGAAATCAGACAGGCAGTTGTTCGTATTGTTGAAGAATTTATATTTTCAGTATCTTATCATGCTTTTCGGCTTGTTCGGAATAAATACTGACACGTTTTTTCTTTTGAGAATGATTGAAGACTTGAAAATGAAGATTTTCTTTAAAATAGGACAGCGAGATAAGCCGTATGTTGAGACTTCAAATAAGAATAATTAATTACTATATGATTAGCTGTCACTGTTGCCAAATTTATAGAATGATTTTGGGAAAAATCAGTGCTACGTTTTTTTCACATTTTATGGTTTGCTGCTGTTTGGTAATAACGCTATATTTAACAGTTAACTAAATACTAAGAAAATAGTTAATAAATATTGCCTTTATTACTCTGTCTGAAAATTTGTATTTTTAGTTCTAATGAAACAATTAATTATTTTCTACGATTGCTATGAAAAATTGATAATTACGCTCTCATTTGTCATCGTAAAGTTGATGTTTTCTATGGAACAATCGAAAAATATCTTTCTCGCGCGTTGCCATTGGCATGTTAAATGCGTGCTTACTTCAATAGTTACCAGGGATACAAACAAAACAGAAACTTGTCATATTGACAGATGACGAATTTATTTTCAGCACGTATTCATTTTTTAATAATTTAAGATCGTAGAAATAGTTATTTGTGTATCAAGAGCATAAAGTGATTGTTCGTTACTCGAACACGGTAATTGAAGCGCTATTCGAATGCGAGAGCTGCAATAGTGTAAGAGGAATAAAGACACTTTACGGTCGTGATACACACATAATTTTTTCTACGATTACATCTGAAAATTATTTAAAAATGTATACGTACTGAAATTAAATTCGTTCTGTCAACTGTCCTGTTTTGTTTGTATCCCTGGTACCTATTGAAATAAGCGCGCATTTAATATCTTTTTCGCGCGTTGCCATTGGAAACGCGCGCATTTAACATTTTTTTCGCACGTTACCATTGTGGACGCGCGACAAAGATATATTTCGATTGGTTCACAGAAAACGTCAACTTTACGATGACAAATGAGAGCGTAATTGTCAAATTTTCATAGCAATCGTAGAAAAAAATTATGTGTGCATCACGAGCGTACAGTGTCTTTGTTCTTCTTACACTATTGCAGCTCTCGTCTTTTACTCGCGCTACAATTACTGTGTTCGAGTAATAAAGAATCACTTTACGCTCTTAATACACAAATAACTAAAGCCCGGATATTTAGGCACTTAAAAACACCCAAATAAGCAGGCATATAGGCCGGTAATTACTCTAAAATAGGCGGGATTTTAGGCGGCCTAAATGTAAATAATTTGTTTAAAAAAAATAAACGAATCCTTTTTCTAATATTAGTACTCGTATTTACTGTTCGTTAGAAAAAATCATCATTTTAAACAAAAATTAACGCAATCTGAAAAATAATAATGAAATAATAATGTAGGGTTCTCATTTTATTAACTATTATGCAAATTCAAATTATGTAGTATACTTTAATTCACTAAATATTACGAGCAATTGCTCTATTAAATTTTCGGAAAGGGACTGTCTTCGATCTGTCAGCTTGTAAGTTGATAACTTCGTTCGACATCACAAAATGTGACAGGAGCGTTCTTATATTTAGCCATATCGTCTAAAGTTACCTCAGCTCCATAGATTAATGGCAAAGACACAATTGAATTGCCACGTAAAATTTTGACTAAAAATGTGTTTTTTTTCGGCATTTTAAATATTATAGGTAAGGTTGAAACACTTTGTCCAGTGCTGAATTAGTCAACGAAGTAGATGATAAACCTTGTCTGCCCAATAAAAGTTAGAATAGGCAACAAAAATAGGCAAAATAGGCTGTATAAGGTAAAATAGGCACAATAACCAAAATATAGAAAAAATAGGCTCTAAGGCACGAAAAAAAACCTTCCATTACACGTAAACATATTACCTACGTATAGAAAAACGAAATTGTCTGAAATATATTAAAATTTGAATCTAGGCAATTGCCTAAAAATCCGGGCTTTACAAATAACTATTTTGTCAAGAATAATTTTCACTTATTAGTAAACTGAATAGAGAAATAAAAAAATTATATCTATTTAGGACATTTCTCAAGACAATTTTAAGGTTTTTTTTTGTCCTTAATAAATTTTTTAAAGATTAGGGATTCGAACTATTGAGATCTGCAAGTGAAACCCTACACAGAATACTAATATTTTTCCATATACTTTGTGTCTATTTAAATCAATTTCAATTTTATTACCCAACTAGAATAGTATTTCTATTATGTGAAGTAACTCGTTTCCGCATACTTCAAATTTCATTACTAAGCAAGAAACAATGAAACAATGTAAACACATATTAAAATTGATTAAATGAGGAGTGAACTTCCTCTTCCGCAGTACGTATTGAAGCTGCTTGGCAACATTGTAAGTTTACAGTTTTCAGAAGCAACCGACTAGTCCCCGTTTCCAACTATTTTATTCCTCATAAAATGCCCGAGTTGTTTTGCATTAATGAATTACTGCGGCTTATTAAGAACTAAATTGTATCCATGTAGGTAGCATAAGAACGAAAATTTATACCAAATATGCAAATTTATTTTCGTGTAAGCGATATTATACAAGGCGTATCTTCTACGTGGAATGGGAATGTATATATGTAAGGTAATTAATTTAATGAAAATATTTGCATTTATTTCAATTAAAAATCGGTGTTTAGTTTTTATTTATGTAAATAATTTACATAGAAGCATATATGTTTATTATTCAACAGACTAGAATAATATTTTTCGCAAAATATGAAATTCATTTTAATTTTTTTTTCTATGAGCAAATTTTATTTTGTAATGCGAAATACCTTGCATACGTTAACAATAATGGTTACAACAAAAAAACGTCTTTAGTATTTTTAAAAGAACTTGCAGTTAGCATATTATAGTTTTATTTATTTATTTATTTATGTTACTCTGTACAACAGGAATTTAATCACAATTACATACATACATACATTTTTCTACGATTGCATTTTAAAATTATTTAAAAACGTATACGTATTGAAAATAAATTCGTTCTGTCAACTGTCAATATGACAAGTTCCTGTTTTGTTTGTATCCTTGGTAACTATTGAAGTAAGCGCGCATTTAATATCTTTTTTCTACGGTTGCTATGAAAAGTTGACAATTACGCTCTCATTTGTCATTTGTTGACGTTTTCTGTGGAACAATCGAAAAATATCTTTTTTGCGTATCTCCAATGGCAACGCGCGAAAAAGAATATAAATGCGCGCTTATTTCAATAGTTACCAGGGATACAAACAAAACAGAAACTTGTCATATTGACAGTTGACAGAACGAACTTATTTTCAGTACATATACGTTTTTAAATAATTTTAAGATGCAATCGTAAAAAAATTATGTGTGTATCACAAGCGTGTCTTTGTTCCTCTTGCACTATTGCACAAAGAATCGCTTTACGCTCTTAATACACAAATAACTATTTCGGGCGTTGCCATTGGGGACGCGCGTTAAAGATATTTTCGGATTGTTCTACTTTTCGTAGCAATCGTAAAAAAATATGTTTTCTACACATGTTGGCAAGCTGCAGTTTTGAACGTTTTAGTTACGGCTTGAGATATTAAGCACGGCGTAAAGTTAGCTTCAGGCATCTGTTATTGTAATTTAATCTTTCTTTTTTTAATAATTCATTAAACTTAAAATCTTTTTGTTGTTTTAATTTGCAATCATAGAAAAAGTATAGCATGTGACTCGTTTTATAAACTCTTTAGTTACTCGTTAAGAGATGTTTATAAAACTTAATATAATATACTATATAATATAACAATATGAGCTATCTCATTGTTGTTATGTTGCGTTTAGGTAAGATTGGTTTCGTGTAATTTGACACTCGTGACCACATGTGCCATTAAGGCTGAATGTGACATCTTTTGGTTTTCGAATATAGGGCATTAAATTATAAAAAGAGACAGTTATAGTTAATATTCTTAGAATTCCATCAAGATTTCATGTTCGATTTATCGGCAGTGCCAGAGTGTCAGACTACATAACCAAAACACTTAAGACATCTGTGTCCACCCCGATGCGAGAGGGATGGATTCCAGATGTGGGTATTGTACCCAGGACAGCAAGTGTTTTGGTGGAAACCATCAGTCTTGTCCATCGACTCAAAGCGTGAAGATGTAGATCTTCACATCACGCGGTGTTCGCGTTTTATTTAATTTTAAACTAGATTAGTGAATTAAGTATTATAATTAATAAAAAGTTAATCTATATAATAATTCTGTTTCCATCTTCTTATTAAATTATAACGTTTCGTGTTCAATTAAGTTTATACTTTAATACCAGTATATTTAATAAAATTTTATGACTGCGTCCATTTCTTTCGTATTACAATTGACACAGTCCGGTAAGATCAACTTATTCACCCATTCCGCTCGTGTTACAATAATAATGTAAATATTGTGAAAACTATTTAAAAAACAATAATAAACCTTAGTTTTTTAACCATGTTGTCCAAAGTAAAATAAACACAAAAGATTTTTCCATGACCAGCTACAACTTAACAGCACTCCATCACTACGTCATATATCATAGTTGATGTCATAAAACATTTGCGCATCAACTCGTTCCATGGCACACGCGATTGTAGCAAAACAGTAAATAAATTCTTTTGTTCACATGTACATCATTTGTCAAAAAAAAAACTACCACTGCCTACTTTTCATTTTGACAAATTATCTATAAACAATCTGACACAATAATTAAAAGAAAATTATTGGTAATGGTTGATTAAAAATGCAAGAAATGATTGATTCTGTCCATAAATTATACACTGGATGTAATGCAGTCTCTAATTTATTGATATGTTTTGTTTCAATTTAAATAGGTAGCATTTAATAGTGACCGTGCTATCTGATTTATTAGAGGTATCTACATAGCTATGAATATTTTATAATTTGCCAGGGCTAGACTATTAAATGCTGTCATTTAAAATGGGTTATTAATTGTTTTTTATTGATTTTGTATTGGAGTACCATTGGGAATTAATTATCGGAGAATATTGAACTAAAGTTTATATTAAATATTATATTTACTCTCTACAAGAGCAGTTTATCAAACAATGAATAAATTGTTATGAAAATTATCTTTTTATTAGATATTGGAAAATTTTTATAATGTTTTTGTTTACATGTATAAACATACTTCAATATACTTTTTTGCACAAACAATATACTATTTTAAAGAAAAATAAACCGAATAATAATTAAAATATTGTTTATAAATTAATAAATATCTAATACAAATATAAATTCCTACCAAAGCGAACGATTTAATTACTTGTTAACTACAATACATACCTGGTGAGTTTTTTAAAACAATCAATCAGGTGTACTGCAGTGACGGTTCGCCCATAAGGACTACAGGGAAAACATTTTAAAATTATTATAGCTATTACATTTCTATACAATTATTTCACAAAATAGTATGTTATGCATCAAAGGAGGGAAACAAGCGATTATTCCCGCGTGTGAAGTTGACAAACTGAGGGCCGAAGGCTCGAGCGGAAGTCGAGGTTTGCCAACTTCACATAAGGAATAATCGCGCCCTCCCGTGAAGTATATTATACTTTTCGTAACAAGTGCACAAAAATTACTTATCGGGACAAATGTCAAATATGGGTTACGTAACTAGTTACCTAGGAAACGCCGCAAACAGCTAATAATCGTAGTCTCTAGGGAGAGAAACATACTACCTAGGGAGAGAAACATACTACCTAGGGAAAGAAACATCCTACCTAGGGAGACAAACATAATGTTTCTCTCTCTCTAAAATTAGGGAATAAGAACGTGTTTCTTGGGCATGTGTTACGAAATAGTTATTTATACTATAAGGGATGTAGGTAATATTTACCATTCTAAGATATTTACTCCGAAGCAATAGCGAGGACTGGTCAAATATACCTACATCCCGTATTGAATATAATATTTTTTCCACTCCTACATTCTAAATTAATTAAAATATTAAGATTTAATTTATCGGGACAAATGTCAAATATGGGTTGCGTAACTAGTTACCTAGGAAACGCCGCAAACAGCTAATAATCGTAGTCTCTAGGGAGAGACACATCTCCCTAGGGAGAGAAACATACCACCTAGAGAGAGGAACATACTACCTAGGGGAAAAAAGGAGCGTTTCTCTCTCTAAAATTAGGGAATAAGAACGTGTTTCTTGTGCATGTGTCACGAAAACATATTTAGACACATTTATTGTTGATATTTTATTTATTGATATATATGTTAATAGTACAATTATTACAATTTGCCACATTATTTACAAAGTTTGGATAAATATTTTCCCGTTTTATCTTAATATCTATGCTGTTGTTCTCGCATTTGTCACAATCCATATTTGGATGCCAGTATTTTCTTCTATAAAAACAATTGAGTTTAAAAAAAAAATTAAATAAACACTTGGCAAAGACTCACAAAATTCAGCCTCCAAGTCACCTTATGAGGGCATCGTCAGAGGCTGGCCAGCACAGTTAGTAACCATAGACGCGTTTCGCTCTTATTAGAGCTCATCAGTATGGTATAACTCACTTCTTCACCTAGAACACAGTTCACGTGAAGAAGCTGGTGACGAAGAATTGTGCCAGCTGGCGAAACGCGTCTATGGTTACAAACTGTGCTGGCCAGCCTGACGAGGACCTCATAAGTTGACTTGGAGGCTGAATTTTGTGAGACTTAACCAAGTGTTTATTTTATATTTTTTATTAAACCTAGTTTCACCAAGTGTATGGATGACAATTAATTTTGTCTTTGTTGTTATTGAGTTTAACATCAAATATTCACACAATAAACTTGTTGGAGACTTAAATGCAGCAGATATTTCGAAAAAATAAGCCAAAAGAGAGGTTTCTGAAATAGCAGTAACGTTCTTATGTTGACACCAATCCTTAAATGATTTATAATCATAGCGTTTCTTTGACTTTGCTGTTAATAAAAACGAACTGTCACTACTTGCTGCTTCTTCAATTTCAGATACCTATATTTATTTATGCAATAAATTATTATTTCTTCTGAAAATGGGGTAGGTGGCTCAGTGGTATCGAGTCGGCCTGTGGATTTTTAGAACCCTGGTTCGATTCGCATAGGCGACAAACATTTTTCACCAATTTAAATCTACCCCTGTGGCTTCCCTCCACTAACATCTTTGGGGGCCGTGATTTGATGGCTGGTAACCGCACTTCACGCGAAGAAATATATTACTTACCGAGATCTGTTTACGGCAAAGTGCCACAGCAAGTAGTAAAAGGCTTGATGATATATTTATTTTTTTGATTTTAAAATATCTCATTTTTCACGTTGTTTATAAATATACAATTAACATCCTAGCACCCAACAATCACAGATCAAATAAATAAAAAATCTGATGTGGACACCACATGACTTCCTTGTACGCGTATTAAACTATAGATATTTTTTTAATGGCACATATTTGACATTAAATCTTTTATTTTTTATTCTAATCCATAGCAAACTTTTTTTTTTAAATAAAAAAATATATAATATTTCAATTTAGATAGGTATCTCGCTTATGCAGAAAGCTAATTTAAAAATTCTAAATGTGCTAGACGCAAAATTTAATTCTCTAAAACTTTTATTTGCAGCATTTATTTCTAAAATTAAAATAATACAATTTATTTCAAGGAAAACTGTTAGCAACTTCATGCAATGTGCCACCTCCGGTTAGTCTATTTTAACCAAAATCTATTATGTTATTTCCTTTGATATAGTAGTCTTATATACCAAATTTGGAAAGTTTTAAATTATATTTGAATATAGTTTTTCATGAAAATTTATTATAGGCTTCAAGTAAAGTACCACTTTCGGTAGTTGTATAATGATCAAAAAGGGAGGTGCACAACTAGATTTTATAACAGTACTAAATACGAAATTTTAATTTTCTACGGCTTACCGTTTTTGAGTTATGCGAGATACATACGTACGTGCACACGTACGTACAGACGTCACGACGAAATTAGTCAAAATGGGTTCAGGGTGGGCCAAAATACCTATTTTCGTTGAAATCTGAGAACCGAAAATTTTCGCGATTACAATACTTCCTTTACTTCGTACAAGGAAGTAAAAAATGTCAAAATTAAATTGATGAAACATCAAAATTAAATTTTTATATTTTAATTAATTTAGAATGTAGGAGTGGAAAAATTATTATATACTATTCGGGATGTAGGTATATTTGACCAGTCTCAAACTTTTTACCAGCCCTCGATGTTGCTCGGGTGTAAACGTCCTATTATGAATCTGTTGCAATGAGCTATATAATTTCCTCCATAAAATAAATTTTGTTAAATTGCATTAAAATAGACCACATATTAATCTCTAGTCCTTACAAGTAAAAAATTCTCTCTCCGGTCATGTCTCCGGTGAGAATGTCTCGCCCGGAGCTCATTCATATTCCGGGTAAATACAACAGCCTCTTGTCCGTGTTCACAGTCCGGTAGCTTCACATTTCAGGTTTTGTGTTACACAGTGGAACTGCAGTATATTTTATCATTCTGCACATCTCAATGTATGTTTTTCATTATTAAGCTTGATTTTTCACAACTTAATTGTTACGTTTCACGTTTATAAACATGGAATTTAATATTTACTAAAAGATTATCGTGCATTTGAGAGTTACAGCAGGAGTTTGGCACGTTGTAAAGTTGAATAAAGTAGGAAAGAGAGTGGATAAATTATTTTCAAATATTCCCAAAGGAAACAAGGTAAATATGAGTATATTATCACGCTAGTAGGTGTATTAAGTAATGGTTTATACTACTATTTATCCGAGTTAGATTTTAGCATAATAAATGTAAGTCTCAAATGAAGTAGACAGTATACGATTGTTAAATTAATAGTTTATTATTAACAATTAGAAGATACAATTATTAAATAAAACTATATTACCTAAAATAATAGAATTGAATAAAAGTCCCTTCATTAATTATTACAATATTCTAGGCTTTTATATACTTCCAATTCCAATAAATTAGTATGTCATGTATCAAGAGAGGGAAACAAGCGATTATTCCCGCGTGTGAAGTTGACAAACTGAGGGCCGAAGGCTCGTCGCTTACGTCTCGGTTTGCCAACTTCACACAAGGGATAATCGCTCCCCCCCCCCTCCCCCGTGAAGCATATTATACTTTGTGTGCACAAAAATTACTTTATCTTACTTGTCTTATCGGGACAAATGTGTTAAATGAATTTAAGATAATTGTTAAATTATATAAACTTGTAGAATAAATTAACTAAACCAAACACAAAATATTTTATTTTTCATCAACTTGTTTATAGTAACTAACACAATAATAATAAAACATAAATAGTAAATTCAAATATTTCATAACAACCAATAATATAAAAATAAACCTAAACCTACTTCTTTCCTTTACTTATATGTCATATGTAAATAAATAGTAACAGGCACCACAAATGTCAAATATGGGTTGCGAAATTAGTTACCTAGGAAACGCCGCAAACAGCTAATAATCGTAGTCTCTAGGAAAAGAAACATCTCTCTAGAAAGGGAAACATGCTACCTAGGGAGAGAAAAGCAGTGTTTCTCTCTCTAAAATTAGGGAATAAGAACGTGTTTCTTGTGCATGTGTTACGAAAATAGATATTATAGTTCTGTGAAACTTAATTTACAAGTAACTAAGCAACATAACAATATCTAACAAAACAACAGAGACGCTAAATTTTAAATTTACATAAATATTAACTTATTCAGGGTGTTTCACAACTTATGGCAATTATTTTAACCCTAAATAGTGTTCAACGTACTGGTTATGAAACAGAAATTTTTTTTTCGTAAAATTAGTTGCATTTTACATGAAGTAAACATTTTAGTGCCACCAGTTTCGCCGGGGTTGATCCAGACTTCGAATTAGGGATGGGAGGGTCATGGAGTAAATTTTGTCTTGGGAGGGGGGGGAGATTGCCCATCTTCTAAATATAAAAAAACATTTGTATTTGCTCATATTATATTCCTGCTTTAAATAATTTTTACAATCAAATTAAATCGTCTTAGGAATTGCATTAAATCACATTAAATCTTCTTTGGAATCACATTAATTCACATTAAATCACATTGAATAACATTCAATCATCTTTAGAATATACTTAGATAACAAAATCAATTCGTTTAAGCGGTTCTTTGATAGAATACAAAAATTATTGAATTAGAAGTTGATTTTCTAAGTGCAAATGTCGGTAGTCACATACTTGACTAGGTCTTAAATAGAATACCTCTCCCATCTGCGGGTCGAAATAATATTCCCACAAAATATTGGTTTTTGGCTATTTATTAGAATAATAAATCAAACAATAGTTCTTAATTATCTTACAATGTTAAGTTCTTAGATAATATTTTCTATTTAATTTGTTTAACAAATTGACTTATCGTAAATAATGACATCATTATTATGTATTAGGGCCAATATTAAAAAAAAAAAGTCCTTGCTTGGGGGGGGCGGGTCATGACCCCCATGACCTTCCCCCTGGATCCGCCGCTCCTAGTTTGAGAGTAATTTCTAATATATTAATAATTAAATTATAATTATAACGACACTTTGATAAACGGAATATCAGTCTAATATATTTTGAAAAAGTTACAATTCCAACGTTTCGGTGATAACCATCGCCTTCTTCAGGGATATGTAACGTCTAGTAATTAATATAAACAAATTGTTTAAAAAAACTGAACATAATTAGTCACAATTTAAAATAATAAATAGTCAAAAAGGTTTAAAATTATAACAACTCTTAACACTAACAATAAAACACATTAAAAAGAACATTACAAAAAATCATGACCACAGTTTTAAATCTAGTCACATTCTGTGACTACTCTACTCTATAATTATAACATTGCTAATAGATATTTATATGGATAAATGGACTATTGTAGTATTTATATTTATTGTTTAATTATTAATATAATATCAAACCAGGAAAATTCATTTGGTTATCTCTACTTTGAATTAACGATTCCTGCTGCTGAATATTATAACAATTGGAAATCAATACACAGTGAGTGTTGAATTTATCCTGTCATTTATTATTAATTTAAATTCGTCAGACTTTGAATCTAATAGTGAAAATTCAAAGTTACACAATTTAATAAAATATCAAAATAAACACTTGTCTAAGTCTCACAAAATTCAGCCTCCAAGTCACCTTATGAGGGCATCGTCAGAGGCTGGCCAGCACAGTTGGTAACCATAGACGCGTTTCGCTCTTATTAGAGCTCATCAGTATGGTATAACCTACTTCTTCACCTAGAACAAAGTTCACGTGAAGAAGCTGGTGACGAAGGACTGTGCCAGCAGAGACTAAGATCTCTAAAGAACGGTAATATGACATGAGAAGTTCTATCGAACCAGTAATGCCATCTACCGAAAAAAGCAAAAGCTACGAAATAGCAATTTAAATAAAAAACAACAAAGACAAGATTAATTGTCTTTAAATGCTCACTTGGTGAAACTAGGTTTAATAATAAAATATCAAAATAAACACTTGTCTAAGTCTAACAAAATTCATTCGATGCCCTCATAAGGTGACTTGGAGGCTGAATTTTGTGAGACTTAGACAAGTGTTTATTTTGATATTTTATTATTAAACCTAGTTTCACCAAGTGAGCATTTAAAGACAATTAATTTTGTCTTTGTTGTTTTTTACACAATTTAGTATTGTGCACACGTTAACTAAGTCAAGAATAACATCAGGAGATAAGTATTTGACTGAGTAACTACAATCGCGCCAGACCCCATGAACTCTATATGTATTTGAAAAGCTTTCAAGAAATTTACTCGATATATTTTGTAATCTATAAATAAATAAATATATCATCATGCTCTTTACCCATTACTGGGTGTGGCGCTCTGCCGATGCAGATCTCGGTAAGTGATATATTTCTTCGCGTGAAGTGCAGTTATCAGCCGTCAAATCACGGCTCCTAAAGATGTTAGTGGAGAGGGAACCACAGGGATAGATTTAATCTACGTAGAGTATACTTTTTCCTGAAAACAAGAATTTTTAACAATAGCATTGATTAGTGTGAATGATTTGAAAGTCATTTGTCCAAATGATAGCTGGACGTACTAACACTATATAAATAGAAAGAATATGTTAACTGTGGACTGAAGACAATTTATAACTCTGTTTTACTTCCTTGTACGAAGTAGTTACTGTTACGGTATTTGAATAAGAAGATCCCGTATTCGAATCAGGGTCGTAGCCAGAAGGGATCTGGCCCGGGCTGAGCCCTGCCAAAATAATAATATAGATATTTTTCTACAACTGTCAAAAGTGTTCACTTTTTACTTCCTTGTACGAAGTAAAGAAAGTATTGTAATCGTGAAAGTTTTCGGTTGAGATTTCAGCGGAAATATCCATTTTGATCATCCTTAAATCCATTTTGACTAATTTCGTCATGACGTCTGTACGTAAGTATGTATCTCGCATAATTCAAACACAGTAAGCCGTAGAAAGTTGAGATTTTATATTTAGGACTGTTATAACATCTAGTTGTACACCTCCCTTTTTGGTCATTATATAATTTCTGGAATTGGTACGTTACTTGAAGCCTAATGAAAAACTATATTAAAATAGAATTCAAAACTTTTCAAATTTGATATATAAGACTGCTATATCAATGGAAATAACATAATAGATTTGGTTTCACATGTAGCTGCTAACAGTTTTTTTTGAAAAAAATGGTATTATTTTGATTTTAGAAATAAATGCTGCAAATAAAAGTTTTAGTAAATTAAATTTTGCGTCTAGCACATTAAGAATTATTAAATTAGCCTTTTGAATAAGCGAGATATCTAAATTTAAATATTATATATTTATTTTTTTTATGGGGTAGATGGCACAGTGGTATCGAGTCGGCCTGTGGATCTTGAGAACCCTGGTTCGATCCCCACAGACGACAAACAATTTTCACCAATTTAAATCTACCCCTGTGGCTCCCTCTCAACTAATATCTTTGTGGGCCGTGATTTGACGGCTGGTAACCGCACTTCACGCGAAAAATATATCACTTACCGAGATCTGCTTAGGCAGAGTGCCACACCCAGTGTTGGGTAAAAGGCGTGATGATATATTCATTTATTTATTTTTATATATTTCTTGTTTTTTTGTAATTAAGTTTGTTATGGATTAGAACAAAAAATAAGAAAAAAATAAAAAATGTAATGTCAAATTATGTCAAATATGTGCAATAAAAAAATGTAGGTATAGTATAATACGTTTACAAGGAAGTCATGTGGTGTCCACATCAGATTTATTTTCATTTCGATTTCTAAACATAAAATAAAATTGTCACCACAAATACCTCAAATTGTATATAATATATAATATCATTGTAAACCAGATCTAAATAGCACCCGAAAAATATAAAAACCCCAGACTTAACCAAAACATACCTGGTAGCAATCACCAAAAATAAAATCATCTCACCAGAAAAAAATTTAATATCATCTAGTAAACATTTTACAGCTTGCTTCGGTTCGAAGAACATTTCATAGTCATTGAGCAGTATTTTATGAGAGCGGCATTCATTTTATGTTCGTTTGGCAAATTCCTTTGCAGTCTTTTTTATGTCTGAAAGATTGGCGAACGAGATGCAATATCCAAGAAGGCGGTGATTGAGCCTATGGCTGACACTCAGGTCAGTGGCGTCACGAAAAACCTTTCCAGTAGGGCATTAACTGCAATCGTAAAGAGTTAAGATTGAAAAATAAAAATGGACTTTATCGAAGACTACTAGTAGTAAAACTGATTAAGAGTGACTAACTAGCAGCTGACTAACTTTATTTTTTAGATGTCAAATGCTTATAAATTAATAAAATAACAAACTAAACACTTGTCTAAGTCTCACGAAATTCAGCCTCCAAGTCACCTTATGAGGGCATCGTCAGAGGCTGGCCAGCACAGTTGGTAACCATAGACGCGTTTCGCTCTTATTAGAGCTAATCAGTATGGTATAACCTACTTCTTCACCTAGAACAAAGTTCACGTGAAGAAGCTGGTGACGAAGGACTGTGCCAGCAGAGAATAATATCTCTAAAGAACGGTAAGATGACATGAGAAGTTCTATCGAACCAGTAATATAAATTATTTTTGAAGAAAATATGTCAATCACAAGTTGTTTATCAATTGGTTTTTCAAATGAGCATTCACAACTTTCGGTAGATAGCATGTTTTGAACCAGACAATAAAATTACCAGCGGTAAAATTATGCTGTAGTAGATCTAGGTAAATGATATATTTTGCGCAAGATTCGCAGTTACCTAGCCGTCATAATCACAGTCCCGAAAGACGGTATTAGTAAATGGACTAGAGAAGTTATTTTAATATATTTTTAATTTTTTTATATTAGTTGGATTTCAAGCTTTAATTGGAATTAAAAAGGTAAAATTAATTATTCATTTTTTAAACCTTTTTTATTTATCTAAGAAGGCGACGTTTCGGACAATATTTGGGCCATTATCAAGCAATTTTAGTATGAAATAACAATTAACAATTTAAATTTTACAATTAAGTCAATTGAAAAATTAAAAATTAAAAAACTTATTACACAAGTAACTGTAAAAAAATAATTTAAAATTTATCATTCGGCTTAATAAAAAAAATTAAAATCTTTCGATTTTATAAAAAAAATTCCACTAATTTTAATATAGTTTAATTATAGCTATTTATGAAACTAGGAAGGAAATGAAGGTTATTACCTTACTTATGTGTTTACATAACTCGGCTACGTCTCGTTCTGCAAATTTCACATGCGTAAGGTAATAACCTTCATTTCCTTACGAGTTTCATACAATATTTTTTCTACTTCCGTTCTAATAAAAATACGAAAGAGCGTTTTTGAAATTATGAAATTTTGACATATTAATTAAAGTTATAAATTCAAAAAATAAAAGAATAACACATCAGAATTCGTTTACCAAGATATCTTAATTTTTTGTGTTGCTATGTTACCTCATTATTTCACTAGTTAAATAATCCAGTTTATTACCTAACTCAAATACTACGAGTACACTAATTTTAATATAGTTTAAAATCAATTATTGGGATTATCAAATTCTATTTCAAGTTCTTTTAATTCCACTGTGAAACTTTTCCACTAATATACAGTGTGGTGATTTTTATAATTTCTTGCTTCCCTTATTATTTTAGAGAAAAGAGCTTCAAATAAATATTCTACAATAAAATCAGGAAACAGAATTAATTTTGCATGCTTTATAACGACAGCAATTAAATTGAAAATGTAGAAAATTAGCTTTAAAGTAGAAATAGCTTGTAAATGAAACAAAATTGTCAAAAGAAAATAGTTATTTATGTAAAAAGTCAGGAAAGTGTTAAATTACAGGATGAGTAGATAGTTTCATGCCGAGCTTGAAACAGCTTACGAATCATGTACGACGCTTTACTGACGTGTTACGTATAACATTTTATATGAAACTTATAAACAAATAATACTTATTTTAAATTAATTTAAATTAAAAGAAATATTTGACTTACATATTTAGTCAGTATTTTATGTTGCTAAGTAACTAGACACTCACGTTTCTTTCATTACCTGCCTAGGCAGACAATATGTTATTTTCCTGACTAGTCATGCAAAGTAAAGCTTTTCTGAGTCTTAAAGTTCAAGTAAATGTTTATTTTCCTGTCAGTTTCAAGTAAAATAAATTAATAATTATTATTTTGTTTCGTTGTTTTCCAGAGTACCTACTCTCAATCCCAAATTTTCTTTTCAAATTATAAATGAAAATAAATAATTACCCTGTTCTTGGGTTCGGTTATATTTTAGAAACCACAAACTAAATAAAATTTTAGGTAAAATAGTTTTGTATTATTAATTGATATGATAAATTGCAGAAAAATAAATTCATTTCTTTTCTACCTAATTTTCTAACTAATAGTAGTAAAAATAAGAATCATAGCTCAGCTAAGATTGTCAAGTAAGCGTTGCTTCAGGATTTTATACAAAGGTATAAAATATGAAATCAATAATACCGAAATATGCTCAATTTGTAATAGAACAAACTTGAAGATATTCAGCACTTTTTTACTGAATGTCCAATTTATATACCATTGAGAGAATGTTATTTACTTAAATATAATTTATAGTTATTTATGGTACAAGTGTGTTATATTACAAATAAGTCACGCGAGAAAAATATTAGTCCACGAGGCCGACAGGCCGAGGGGAATAATTTTCTGAAGTGACTTATTTGTATTAACACACGAGTGTCATACGAAATTTTATCCAACAACTGCAATTAAGACATTAAAATATAAATTTTTACACAATTGTCTACATTTCAAATAATATTCTAGTTAGCCATACTTTCTTGTTTTGTTGTCTATATTACTCAAATTTTTTAAATAAACAAAGTTGACAAAAGGTTGCAGCTGTAGTATTTGAAATGGAAGACGAGAATTTTATTCCCGAAATATGTATTAAGGAAGCGGAAAAAATGGTTGTTGATATTTTACCAAAAAATGTGTAGAAGTTCCTATGAAAAAGAATTTCATATGTTTGAAGACTGGATGACAACTAGAAACGTCAAAGGTATGAATAAAAGTGTTCTAGACTTTTTTGGTAAAATATCAACAACCGCTTTTTCCGCTTCCTTAATGATTATTTCGGGAATAAAATTCTCGTCTTCATTTCGAATACTACAGCTGCAAACTTTTTATCAACTTTGTTATATTTAAACTCAACAGTGAGTTACAAGTCATAATTTATGCGTGACTTATGACTTATAACTCACGTGTGACTTATAAACCACTTTACTAATCTAAAATGACAACAATAATGACTTTATAAGTAGTGGGTGTTGGATAAAATACATTACCTGACTCGACCGACCTTTTTAAAACACTTTGTTTAGAAAAAATAAATGATATATTTTATTACACCATTTCTGCCTTTAAATTGAGGAGCTTTTGTATGAACCAATGACACTTTTCCTCTTCCTTTGTTTCGTTTGTCGTATGTCTCTCAAAATTATTATTATTTTTATTTCTTCCACCTTTTTTTAACTTTGATATTCCGGAAAGTTTATATTTAAATTCAGATTAATTAAAAGTAATATTTTTTTAACTATTTTGCCTCATTATATCTCAATGCTTCTAATTCATGCTGTGTTTCCGACAAAATGATTTATAATTGCATTTTATTGTAATTTTAGTTGTGTACTCGTATTATGATATGTGTTTAATGTTATTACTGATACGTGTACTTTCTAATATTTCACTTAGTTATTATTACCAACTATTGTATAGGAGGTTTCTCCTGCAACAATTAGCTAAAATAAATAAATAAATAATAACTAATAAATAAATACTAGCAATAAATTAATGAAACAAAGAATATATTTAAGCTGACAGATAAAACGTGAATAATTTGTATAAATTTGTTTCATTTATATTTCAATATTTATTAGTGAATTCTTTGGTAAAGTGATGTCTCTACGCCACTGGCTTGCGGGCGAAATGAGATCCGTAAGGTGCTCTCATGTAGAACACTGATACTTCTTGTAATATAGCAACGAGTTCGACAATCTAGCTTCAGCTATTTGTGTATTTCTTGTAAGTGTGGGTGTGTAGATGTGTTAGAGTTGTGTTCGTGTGTATATGTGTGAAACGACCTTGAGATAAGGCTCAGCTTTGTTTATAGGATTGTTGCTGCGATTAAGGAATTTTTTTGAAGGGGAAAATAGAAACATTGTTTTTCTGTTGGTGTAGAATGTTTTGCTTTGGTTTGGAGACTCCCGCAGTTTTTGTAGATAATGATAAAACACAAAAAAAGTAATTGTATAGTATTTTGTAGTTCGATCAATAATATATGACATTTACTATTTCATAAATAAATTGTCGGTATCAGGTAAATATAGTAGTGAAAATTCTGCAAATATACTTTTTTTCAAAATGGTTTTAATGGGATAAAAATGTTATCATGGGATAGATAGTGTTATTGAGTCGGTCTGTGGATCTTAAGAATCCTGGTTCAATCCCCACAGATGACAATTTTCACCAAATTAAATGTACCCCTGAAGTTCTCCTCCACTAACATCTTTGGGGGCTGTAATTTGACAGTTGGTAACCGCACTTCACGCGAAGAAATATATCACTTACAGAGATCTGCCCCGGCAGAGTGCCACACCCATTAATGGGTAAGAGGCATGATGATATATTTATTTATTTAAAAATGTAAATGTAAAGGGGTAACCACGAAAGTAGATTCAGCAACCCCAAAACCGCCAGGATTTAAACTTGTTATGGCCACCATGTAATTCAAATCTGATTTTATTCTAATTTTCAAAGCACAAATTCCAGGTTCAAATTCTGATAATTTCCTTTTTATATCTTTGTATAATTTAATTAAATATTATATCGATTCAAATGATGAGAAACAAATCTGCTGCTTCTACACAATACCGACCAATTTGTGAAACAAACAAATCTATTTATAAACAATCTATAAAGTCAAAGAAAGTTAATAAATCATAACAATTCATGTTGACACATTAAATTCCATAAAAAAGTCATAATACCTACAATGACATGCAATAAATAGTAACAAACAAATTTTGCAGACAATCTCCGAAATATATACGTCTCGTAAAACATCAAAATGAATCGTTATCTTTTCGTTCAACGTCCGTAAACTTAAATAATTGTTATGTTCGCACATGGAGATAATCCTTTCATCATAAGTCACACAACGCGATATAAATGTGATGGCACTGCTTCATACACTAGTTCCAGCTCCCTCCATGGCTCCATAGTGGCGCTGGCGCCATGCCTATCGATTTTCAGATGTTATAGTCAATAAAAGTAGACATTACAATCTCTATAAAAATGAGAATGTATGTTTTAAGTTTTTATAGTTACCTACGTTATTATTGGCAAATGTAGTAACATATCTGTAATAAAGATTGTCAAAGATTGCTATGACATCTACTTCTAGAATTGAATTTTTATCTAGGGGATATTAATGATGGTTGAGGTTTGTGCTTTAGATATGTCGATTCGTGCAAGCAAATATTGTTTATTAAGATATTACGGTGGAATTGTCGGTAATAATTAGAGATGGGCGAATATCATCCGCGAATAGTCGAATGCCGCGAATATTGACATTCGATATTCGAGATTTTCGAATATTAACGTCAGTATAGCGAACATTCGAATACTTCGAATATCGCGTCATATGTTGACCACAGTTTTTTGACTATGTTTTTCTTTATCATTTGTACATAAACTTAAAGCTATTACAATACTTTGAAGTTATTAATAACAAAGATATTTTGTTTCAAAACCATGAAGACGTACCATATTTCAAATCTGTTTTTCGCCAACATCACACCGTACGTTTCACCTTAAATTTGAAGTTTTCGTCTTGATCTTTTTTGTTTTAAATTTATTTTATCTTAACAATTTCATTCAAATAATGTTAAGGACATAATTAAATAATTATTAATAATAAACAAATTAACTTTTAGGAGTATTCGAATATTCGAGTACCTCGAATATTCGAGATCTGATTAATATTCGTATTTGATATTCGAATTCGAGAAATTTGATATTCGACTATCTCTAGTAATAATGGAATAAAATGAATAAATTGTATTATGGTGAACATGCCATGATAGTGGATATTTCTTTACTGAAAATTTAAGTGCTTTTCAAGTGTTTTATGTATCTTCACCAGTCTTTGTCTTTAACATACGAGTATAATAGACAAAATAATATTATTTTACCAAAATAATATTATTTTACCAAAATAATATTTGAACAGACAGATTTTGAACAATATATCAAAAATTGTATATACAGGGTGTTTCAGGACTAGTGTAACAAACTTTAACAGCTTATTCCTGAGGTCATTTTGAGCCAAAAATGTCATATGAGCATAGGTCCTATTCCTTCTAGTTACCAAATACAAGAGGTTGAAGTTCTATAAATAACACGAAATTTTCAAATTTTTGTAATCAAGATACTTTCGGAAAACTTTGTTATCTTATTTCATATTGTGTTAACCTATTCCATGTTTGGTTATGTTGCTCTGTGTCTATTTAATTGTGTTATTTTATGTTTTGTTCTCTAAATCGTATTCGTTAAAATCTATCATTCAAACCTCATTTTATCACCCTGAAAAATTCCCGTACATCCCTGTCTTCCCATCACCCTTATCCAGGCCAAGAGCATCCCCATCCCATCATTCCAAGGCCACGTCGAGCACGTTCTCGTCCTCTACCCGTTGTGTTTTTGTTCGGTGCTCAGAGTGGCCGAGATCCCGGATCCGGGTAGGCGACGGCGGTCGCTTTTCATAATTCAGGCGTTTCTCACTTTCGTCCGCAGAGGAACAATATATCGCGGACTGGCTGTGGCCGTGACTGTGGCAGGGTGGTAGGGGGAAGTGTTGTCTGTTGGGGAAGGGGTGGAGACAAGGAGACAGCAGGGGCGGCGAGAGATATTTAATAATTGTTGATATAGTTAAGTCAATAGGAGTTTGCAAGCTTACGGCTTTTAACAAAATATTTACCTCATATTTTAGTCATTAATTTATTGTAATATTACTAAAATAATCAAATAATGGTTACAAGATAAATTAGTTTAGTTGTCTAGCAATGCAATGATGTGGTATTCAAATCCACAGATCCCGAATTCGAATTCCATTCAAGCTAAAAATATCAGCTATCATAATTGTCCGTCAATACGGTGGTGTGGATAGCGATACGGAATTCAAATCCGGAGATTCCGACTTCGAAGCTAAAAATTATATAAACTACCACACTGCGGCTCGGTGAGTGCGGACCCTGTACTGTAATTGGGATTCAATTCCTGTTGTACAGAGTAACATAAATAAATAAATAAATAAATAATGCAGTACGGCAAGTTCGGACCCCGTGCTGTAATTTGAATTAAATTCCTGTTATACAGAGACAGAGTAGCAAATATATACAGGATGTTTCAGACTACCAGTACCCCCCGAATATCTAGCGAAAAACAAAACGGATTGAGAAACCAAAAAATACGTCCAAAATATTTTTGAAACTTCTATCGAATGACACGACAGGCGCGGTGGCCGAGCGTGTTAAGGCACATCTCTTAACATACTGTGACGTCACCCGAGCCAAGGTTCGTCAGTTCGAATCCGCCTGTCGACAATGTGTGATTTGTCGTAAAATATAAAATACAGTTATATGTATTTATCACACTCGGGCGCTATAAGCTAGTCACTTATACGCCTTAAATAATGTAGCATTCGACTACGAAAACCGGCAGTACGGCAGTGTAAAAACTGCGGCTCGGTGTGTCCGGTAGGCCCAGGCCCGATTTGGGCTGTAGCGCCATAGATGATGATCGAATGACACGAAAGAAAAGTTCCCCCATCTTAAATGGTAACCCCCGGTTTTTATTCCAGATTCGTATTCCGTGATATAAAAAAGAACGTGGCGCTATAATTTAAAATTTTGATTTTTAAAGGTAAGATTCGAAAAATAAAGTACATACGTGTTAACATTTTGTAAATGTGTAAATTTTGGGTTTATCGTATTGATGCTCCCCTCCCACCTCCCTCTCACCTTCATTACTCGGAGATGAAATAATTTTTGAATTTTTAATTTTATTTAAATGCTACATTAGTCCGAAATTGATTCTTTCTTTCACTTCTGAGGAAGGGTGGTGAGGGATGGGGGCATCAATACGATAGACCGTAAACTTACATATTTACAAAATGTCAACACGCCAATAAAAATTGGGGGTTACCATTTAAAATTATGAAGTGACCTCTCTCTCTCACCCCAGGGGTTGAGGAGGGACCTTTCATTTGGTATTATTCGATAGAACTTTCAAAAATATTTTGGACGTATTTTTTTGTTTTTCAATCAGTTTTGTGTTTCGCTAGATAATCGGGGGGTACGGGTGGTCTGAAACACCCTGTATATATATATATATATATATATATATATATATATATATATATATATATATATATATATATATATATATATATATACCACAGGCGCGGTGGCCGAGCGTGTTAAGGCACATCTCTTAACATACTGTGACGTCACCCGAACCAAGGTTCGTCAGTTCGAATCCGCCTGTCGACAATGTGTGATTTGTCGTAAAATATGAAAAATACAGTTACATGTATTTATCACACTCGGGCGCTATAAGCTAGTCACTTATACGTCTTAAATAATCTGACTCAAGAAACCGGCAGTACGGCAGTGTAAAAACTGCGGCTCGGTGTGTCCGGTAGGCCCAGGCCCGATTTGGGCTGTAGTGCTACAGATGATGATGATGTATATACCAGTGTGGATTACTTATAAAAATTTGTAGTTTATGATTGTTGACATAAAACTTGATATTTGTGATATAATTGCAGTAATGTACTCCAGGTGTGTTCCATTTCAAGACTTACTGTAGTGAGAGTAAAATTTACTGGTATTAATTACTCAATTGTCTAGAAATAATGTCCCTTATGAAAATATTCCTGCAACGCCATTGGTCTTTGCTGCAAGTGTTAAAAAGTAACATTTAGTGGACAACGTCGTGTTAATGTTTTTCAATTATAAATTTGTTTCCCGCTAGTGAGATAATAAGCCACGCCTTTGTGGCGGGCTACTCACGTGAAAAGAATATTGTTTCTCGTAAAATACGGCTATTTTCCTTTGCTTTTTTCCCGGTTTTCCGACATGTTTATGGCTACCTTTTTGTTCGTTTTAAGCGCGAATGTGAAATGCTTGCTGCAGCCCACCTACATACTTCTTGTTGTGATATATAATTCTATATTCATATTTTAATTTTTTACCTGTCGTAGTATAAAACATTTTCAAAGAGAAAATGAATTTTGGCGTTTGTTTGGCCAGCTTTTTGCATGTAGCTGTATTTATACATTTATAACAAAAAGAAAGATTTAATTTTAATGAGACAAATTTTAAATAAATAAATATATCATCACGTCTTTTACCCATTTCTGAGTGTGGTACTCTGCCTAAGCAAATCTCGCTAAGTAATATATATATATTTTCGCGTGAAGTGCGGTTACCAGCCGTCAAATCACGGCCCCCAAAGATATTTGTAGAGGAGGAGCCACAGGGGTAGATTTAATTTGGTGAAAATTGTTTGTCGACTGTGGGGATTCAACAAGGGTTCTCAAGATTCCCAAGCCGACTCGATACCACTAAGCCACCTACCCCATAAATATTATAACTGTTTTCTTTACGTCTGAATACACGCACATAACCAGTAGTAGTAAGTACAACTTTTTTTTCATACAAAATATTGATATAATAGCTCTAATAATTAAACGTCAGAAAAGAAACAATTCTTACAATCAATTAAATAAAAAAATCTGATATGGACACCACATGCCTTTCTTGTACACGTATTATACTATACCTACATTTTTTTATTGCACATATTTGACGTAATTTGACATTAACAATATATTATGTTATGCATCAAGGGAGGGAAACAAGCGATTATTCCCGCGTGTGACACAAGGGATAATCGCGCCCTCACGTGAAGCATATTATACTTTTCGTAACAAGTGCACAAAAATTACTGTCTTATCGGGACAAATATATCAAATATGGGTTGCGTAACTAGTTACCTAGGAAACACCGCAAACAGCTAATAATCATAGTCTCTAGGGAAAGAAACATATCCCTAGGGAGAGAAACATGCTACCTAGGTATGTTGTTGTATGTATGTATAATGTTTCTCTCCCTTGAAGAGAAAAGCAGTGTTTCTCTCTCTAAAATTAGGGAATAAGAACGTGTTTCTTGTGCATGTGTTACGAGAAATGTATGATTTTTTTCTTAATTTTTGTTCTAATCCATAGCAATTACAAGCAACAAGAAATATATATATATATATATATATATATATATATATATATATATATATATATATATAATTTTTAAATTTAGATATCTCTTAATGTGCTTATAGATTCGTTGTTAGAGAAGTGGGCGTAAGTGAAGATTTACGAAACAGGTGTACAGGAGCGAATGGATGACTGTTTGTTGCGTGTTGATGGATTTTGGTTGTGAGAAAAGAAAGAGTTCGTATGGAGGAAGTGTTAATGTGGTCGAATCGAGTATCGTGTGTCAGGATGAGAATGTTGATGGGTTCGTGCTACCCCATTTAATGGGATATAGCGTGATGTTATGTATGTATGTATGCTAGACGTAGAATTTAATTCTCTAAAACAAATAAAATAAATAAATAAAATCTAGAAAACAATCTTGCTGGGTTACATTTAACATCGCTCATAACCCCTCTAATATTGAGTTTGAGACATAAGTAATTAAGGTATTATCGAGTAGCTATGGTGAACGAGTTGCTGGACACTCTGTATTTATTGTACTGATTTAATTTATAGTTTGAGAGAGATATTGCAATATTAGGGAAGAGCATAACCCATAGAATATCTTCGTCTTTTGTGTATGTTTGACTGGTATTCTAGTACAATATGAATACGGGCCGTAACTATTATAATGTCTATAACTAATTAGGCGTAGTTCAGGATACACCCAGTTGATTACATTCCGTAATAATAGTTTACAATATCAGATTCAGGACTGGCCACTACGCCGAGAATGTTCGTTACAACATAACAAGAATTGATCCTAGTCGTAAATACATTACATACGTACCTATATATGTACGTATTACTAACTAATGTCAGTACTAGCAGAATCAAAGGTTGTTGCGGATTCCATTGCCGCACTGTCAGTTTTTGAATTTATGAAATAACTCTTTCCTTAATATACTCAGTGGTATCGAGTCGGCCTGTGGATCTTGAGAACCCTGGTTCGATCCCCACAGCAGACAAACAATTTTTACCAAATTAACTCTACCCCATGTGGATTCCCCTCCACTAATATCTTTGGGGGCCGTGATTTGACGGCTGGTAACCGCACTTAACGCGAAAAATATATCATTTACCAAGATCTGATTTGGCAGAGTGCCACACACAGTAATGGGTAAAAGGCGTGATGATATATTTATTTTATTTATTTATTTACTATTTTGTACTCGTAACCTTCAAAATGACACTTTTCGCACGCAACACTCAATCTGGAACAAGTGCTTCCCGATCGACTCGACTGTACAAATTGCAAAAAACACTGGCCCTTTGAAACATTCTAAAATAAATATGTCTTGGTAATAATTAAATCTAATTTATAAAATACAACTTCCTTGAATTTTCCTCATATTAAAAGTTTGGGAAATAAGAGTAATTTGTTAAAATTCTTTCAACATTTGTCAGCATCAGTGCCATATATTTGACAACCTCTGAACTAAAGACATCATTGATACAAGTCCTTGCAGATTGTAATCAAACAAAAATCGCGACTAATACTATATAAATAATAAGAAAAAAACACATATAACAACATAGTTTAATGGAAAAGTAAGATAATAACAACATAAAATGCTTAAATTAATTAATCTATTTTAGGTTAGGTTTGATATTTGAACTAAAAAACAATATTTTTAGATTAAGAAGAGTCACAATTGTGACAAGTGTTATTATAAACATTTATAGTAAAATTTTGACAATTAGAAGCCGACTAACAAATTTCACCAATATAAATCTACCCCTGTGGCGCCCCCTCCACTAATATATTTGGGTGCCGTAATTTGACGGCTGGTAACCTCACTTCACGCGAAAATATATATCACGTACCGAGATCTGCTTAGGTAGAGTGCCACACCCAGTGATGAGTAAAAGGCGTGCTGATATATTTTATTTTATTAGAAATCGAAGTTCCTGGAGCAGCTTGGTTTGTAATTGATATAGATTGTGTATAATTTACAGATTCTGGTGTACTCACACAAGTTGAAATTAAACATGTATTTTTTTTAAATACCAGTACTCGAACAAAAAATATTATACAAACTACGTGCGTGAAGACGTCTTCCGCTCCTTGCAGTCGCTCGTGCTTTAAAAATGCGCTCATGCGGGAACATCGTCTTCCCACACTTAGTTCGTAAATAACCTCTTCCAACTCAAAATAAAAATCATACATTTAAGGGTTAAATTGACGACATTTATAGGTATATTAAACGTTTCTAGTTCTCGTCCTTATTTATCCGTTATCAAACTCACAAAGTGACATTTTTTCTATTAAGTTTTTATAAGGAAAATTATTTCCAATAACCAGCTTCAAACTTATTGTTTATCCTTATCGCATTAACTTCTCACAGTACTTCATCCATAGTTATTGTTATCATCTTAACGAAATCAATATTTCATCCGCCAAACAGAATTCCTTTATTTACAAAAGTAGAACACAATACAGCGCTCGTTTTATTCGAGAGAGGATTTAACTAACTCTTTCACGAAGCTTAAAACTTGTGCGTCTCCAAATGTTTTCACTAGCGTGTTTACTCCATCCGCTTCTTTTGTTCAGAAATTCGCAAAAGCGACACGAGATGAAGACACGAACGATGCGTGTGCTTTAGGAAAGATTGTGATAATATTTTCATTGACGTATCGGTAATATAAAGATTGTATTTAAGTTGAAATTTACAGTAATTTTGAAAGGCTATAGTATTTTTAAATTATCTTGGATGTCTAAACTATTCTAAGAACAAGAAGAATATGATAAACATACACCAAAAATATGCTTTTTAATTTTTGTAATTCTTATAATTATCAAGTTCAAATGGAATAAAAATTTACTTTTCGTAACACATGCACAAGAAACACGTTCTTATTCCCTAATTTTAGAGAGAGAAACACTGCTTTTCTCCCCTAGGGAGAGAAACATTGTTGTTTCTCTCCCTAGGTAGGATGTTTCTCTCCCTAGGTAGCATGTTTCTCTCGCTAGGGACATGTTTCTCTCCCTAAGGACTACGATTATTAGCTGTTTGCGGCGTTCCCTAGGTAACTAGTTACGCAACCCATATTAGACTTTTCTCCCGATAAGACTGTAATTTTTGTGCACTTGTTACGAAAAGTATAATATGCTTCACGGGAGGGCGCGATTATTCCTTGTTTCCCTCCCTTGATGCATAACATACTATAGGTATACATGATGTTTCTATACCTCTACACGAAACTCTAATGACATATATAATTTGATATACTGATTATAAAACAAATAGTTATTTTTGTATTAAGTGCGCAAAATGAGTGTTTTTTTGTTGCACGTGAGAATGTTACTTTTAGTCGAGACCATAAAAGTCATTTGAGCGCGCCAAAAAACAAGATTTTCACCAATTTAAAAAATCTACCCCTGTGGGTCCTCCTCCACTAATATCTTTGGAGGCCGTGATTTGACGGCTGGTAACCGCACTTCACGCGAAAAAATATATCCCTTACCGAGATCTGCTTAGGCAGAGTGCCACACCCAGTGATGGGTAAAAGGCGTGATGATATATTTATTTTTATTTATTTAAAAAACAAGAATTTTGCCCACGAAATATAAACAACTTTTTTTCTACAACTGTAAATAAAGAATAATACAATAATTACTGATTTATTTAAGTAAATTGAAGGGAAACAATCTACAATAATATGAATTTGATACTATTGATGTGTTGTAACTAGTGAAACCTAACAACAAATAATTTGGGACCGTGCGCGAGATACTCATTTTGCGCACTAGAATACGAAACTAGGGTGCAAAATAATGCGCAAAATACGCGTTGTCATAGTAATGTAAATGATGAAAAAATCACGTACTTCGCGTATTGATATTACTGAAAGAAAATGAAAATTTTTTACAGTTGTAGAAAAAATAATTTTTTGAAATTCGCAACTATTAGGGTATTTCATTCCTAGCGAACATTTTTTGTGTCACTGGTTTAATAGTAAAAATTATTATATATAAAAATATCAATTAGGCATTACATCAGGTACCTACATAATAACTAATTAATAAATGATTATTTGTGGGCAGTGTTTATACTTTTATGTACTATTAAATCAGTGACACTAACAATGTTTGGTAAGAATGAATCACCCTAATTTTTCCGAGTTTCACAAAAATTGTTTTTGTTCTATAATCAGTATATTAAATTATATATGTCATTAAAGTTTTGTGAAGAAGTATAGAAACACCCTGTATTTATAAATGTAGTCGATTAAATTAGCAAACAATTTCTATTTTACAAGACTACTTTAATAAACAAAATAATTTTTTTAGATCAGTGGTTTTCAAAATAGGGGTGCAACTTTCTTATTTTAAATGAAAACATATTTTAAATTTCTTTTCACGAAAGGGAATTTTATTCTAAAGTCGACGAATACAAAATTTAAATTTCAAAATATTTGTGTAAAATAGATATTAAATTGATATTAATTTAATTGAAGTCGTAAAGGAATCAGCGTGCGGTGAAAGAAACAAATGAACAAATCATAATATTTTTGTTTGTTTGATTAATTATTATATACACTAAAATAAATTTTGTCATATTTTGTTCTGAAATCTAAAAATTAATTAACTTAAAATCGTCAATCATCCATAATAACTAACTCATAGTCTGTAATGAGAATATTAAATAAGTATATCTATAAAACAAAAACAAATCAATTTCTGCCTGATCAAATACATCCAACAAAAGAACTGCACGACCACAGATTTAAAATCCAAGTTACCATCGTTGAGAGCACCCCGAGGACTTCTCATATCCTGCAGCGCGGAGTGTAGCAGGGTACAAACTCGTGAAGCATCGAAGTGTGCCATGCTTCGAGCATGCAAATCCCATTTGTACCCCCGGGGACTTGTAACGGGATACACAATAAAATGTATATCCTGAAAACACTTCATTCCAAGTGACGTGATAAAAACGTAACCGGCCGTAGATTGTAGACTAGACGCGTTTATTCGACAATGCGAGAGATGGTGTGAGAGAGACGAACGGTTTATTTCAAAGATTATTTTACGGTAGTGTATGCAGCTACTGTCAAGGGAACTCAAACCAATTGCACTTTAAAAATTTAAATGAAAGGAATTCAATTCTATAAGAACAAATTTAAATAAGTGTTTATTAAAGAATTGCATTAGAATATTAAAGAACGAGTTTTATAAGACATGTTTTTTCGCACGCGTTCATGCGAACTGCATGTGAGTGCTTGCTTCTCAGTACCTACCCGTTTGTTTTGTTCAACGTTTTTGTAATAAGTTCAGTTATACTCGTGATTTTGACTAGTATGCAAGTTTTGAACTGACAAGCAGTAAATAATGTACCAATACGAAGAAAAACAAAGACATTTACGAAATTATGGGACGAGTATATGTCTGAAGAATAATCTCCATTTGCTTGTGACAATTCATCGGATGAATATGTTTTGAATCATTCTGAAGATAATTCAGGAATACAAAATTTTATTTATGAAATTTTATTGATAAAAATCCTTATGAGTAAAGCCCGGATATTTAGGCACTTAAAAACACCCAAATAAGCAGGCATATAGGCCGTTAATTACTCTACAATAGGCGGGATTTTAGGCAGCCTAAATGTAAATAATTAGTTTAAAAAAAAATAAACGAATCCTTTTTCTAATATTGGTACTCATCATTTTAAACAAAAATTAACGCAATTTGAAAAAAAAAATTGAATTGCCACGTAAAATTTTGACTAAAAACGTTTTTTTTTCGGCATTTTAAATTCACACACAAAAACTTGATCAAAGTAAGTACTTTAAATATTATAGGTTAGGTTGAAACACTTTGTCGATTGCTGAATTAGTCAACGAAGTAGATGATAAACCTTGTCTGCTCAATAAAAGTTAGAATAGGCAACAAAAATAGGCAAAATAGGCTGTATAAGGTAAAATAGGCACAATAACCAAAATATAGAAAAAATAGGCTCTAAGGCACGAAAAAAAAATCTTCCATTACACGTAAACATATTACCTATGTATAGATAAACGAAATTGCCTAAAGTATATTAAAATTTGAATCTAGGCAATTGCCTAAAAATCCGGGCTTTACTTATGAGTTTATAAAACTGTTCATAACCGACGAAATAATGAATCACATCGTAGTAGAAACAAACAGATATGCTGGACAACTGAAAGAAGAAAATAAACATAATGCTAGAATCCAGAAATGGAGTGACACCAATGCCAATGAACTGGAGATTTTTCTGGGCCTTTTGTTATGGATGGACTTAGTTCGTTTTCAGAAACATAAAGTGACAACATCAGTACCTATGTAATTTTTTTCTCATTATTTTATTTATATATGTACAGTTTTGTTTTTTTTTTCAAATATATTTGCATTTATTTCATTAATTTTTTTATTTCACGGACTAACAACAACAAAATTCATGCGCTAAACATACGTTTGGGTCTGCCACGCCAAGAAGAATTGAATTACGTTTGTTGATATGCACTTCGAGGTACTAACGCTGAACCACTGAGCAAAATGTGTAGTTAAACCCTGAGGCACAAGTGATGTGTCTCAAAGCATACGGGGCAATTTTAGTGAGGCACATCTGACGTACCTCATGGCAGTTAAAGTGTTAAATGAGTTATTTATACAATTTTTTCTATTTTGCGTCATTTATAAATAGAAATTTTAAACAAATCTGCGATGTATTAAATCGAATCAATGTAAGGAAATTTGCTTTAAAAATGTTGTGGTTGATAACTGTTATTAACATTAATGCAATTCAGTTCAGATTATAAGGTTATATTGAAATATCCTCAACTTGATAGATTCAGTATGTCATCCGCTACTACCAACCGTCTAAAACAAAATGTTGCGTATCGTAATGAACGCTCTTTCGATACGCAACTGGGTTTCGTAATGACTTTCTTGAAATACAATTTTTATATGCTGTTAACAGTTAATTCTATTGTAATGCGGTTACCAGCCGTCAAATCACGCTACCATAAAGATGTTAGTGAAGGGGGAGCTACAGAGTGAAAACTGTTTGTCGGCTGTGGGAATCGAACCCAGGTTCTAAATTCCACAGGCCATCTACCCCACAGAAAGATTAAAATAATAAATGCAAAAATAACTTTTTTCCACTCCTAACACTGTACGTATATTGTTATTACTTTGTTTTTAGGAAGGAAAGTTGATTTTACTAAGATGATATTGGTTGCCATTGACGACGGGATGTAAGTGAAAATTTACATCCCTAGCATAAAAAATAGAGACACTTATTGTTGATATTTTATTCATTGATATGTATGTTAATAGTATTGTTATTACAATTTACAACATTTGGATAAATATTTTCCTGTTTTTTCTTAATTTCTATGCTGTTGTTCTCGCACTTGTCACAATCCATATTATCCATATTTGGATATGTCAGTATTTTCTTCTATAAAAACTGTTGATTTTAACATTAAATATTCACACCATAAACTTGTTGGAGACTTGAATACAGCAGGTTTTTCAAACAAATAAGGCAAAAGGGAGGTTTCTGAAATAGCAGTAACGTTCTTATGTTGACACCAATCCTTAAATGATTTATATGCAAATTCGTAACGTTTCTTCGACTTTGCCGGTAATAAAAACGAACTGACACTACATGAAAAATATCAAAAATAAATTGATAAAACGTCAAAATTAAATCTTAATATTTTAATTAATTTAGAATGTAGGAGTGGAAAAAATATTATATTCAATTCGGGATGTAGGTATATTTGACCAGTCCTCGCTATTGCTTGGGCGTAAATATCTTAGAATGGTAAATATTACCTACATCCCTTATAGTATAAATAACTATTTCGTAACACATGCCCAAGAAACACGTTCTTATTCCCTAATTTTAGAGAGAGAAAAACATTATGTTTTTCCCCCTAGGTAGGATGTTTCTCTCCCAAGGTAGCATATTTCTCTCCCCAGGGAAATGTTTCTCTCCCTAGAGACTACGATTATTAGCTGTTTGCGGTGTTTTTTAGGTAACTAGTTACGCCACCCATATTTGACATTTGTCCCGATAAGACAGTATTATTTGTGCACTTGTTACGAAAAGTATAATATGCTTCACGGGAGGGCGCGATTATCCTTTGTGTGAAGTTGACAAACCTCGAGTTCAGCTCGAGCCTTCGGCCCTCGCTTACGACTCGGTTTGCCAACTTCACACGCGGGACTAATTGCTTGTTTTCCTCCCTTGATGCATAACATACTATTCAAATACAGATCGAATGTAAAAGAAATTTCAAATTAACAATTACATTTCTAAAAAATGTAATTAATTAGATAATTTAATAACTTGTAATTAATCACTGCCCATCTATGCCACGTAGCATCCTGTAACCCTCCACCCCACTCGATTGTCTTAGCGACCCTCACTTTGAAATCCACAGCCTTAGGGTTTCAAGCCTTAAGTCATCGCGTTTATGCGCTGCGCTATCCATCTCCTTGTGTTTATTTTCTCCCTATGAATGTTATTCTCAATCTTGTATAATTTTCCAAATATTAATATATTAAAGTACATAATGTATAATAAAACTGAGGGTAGTTTAGAAATAAATTAACTTTATGAAACAAGCCAGACCATTACACGAAAACATGCGTCTGTCTACAAATTTTCCTGTATAGCAAGTTTGGAGAAAGTGAGCGAACTCGTTTCTGTAACGCTGTTAACTTATTATATAAAGTTACTCTTTACACCAGGATTACCAACGTAATATATTCATACAATCTGCGAATATTACACTGTAAATAAATAATACGAGGTAAATAACTACGTGGTAATACTATGAAGTCTAGAAATGTGAATTCAACTTTGAAACACACAACAAATCATTTATATTTTTACAACTCGTAAATAATGAAAACTAATATATATATACAACCGTAATTTGAATGAATATATTTATTTATTTTTGCTACTTTGTACATACATAAATAAAATAAATATATCATCACGCCTTTTACCTATTACTGGGTGTGGCACTCTGCCGTAAGCAGATCTCGGTAATAATAATAATAATAATAATTTATTACCTAACAGAACAATCCATTAACAAGGTAAAGTATAGTATCCGTATAACATAAAAATACACCATATTGATAAATAACAACCATAAATATAAATAATAACATAAGTAAGTAGTAAGTGATATATACAGAATGACCCATTTTAAGAGATCCAGTGGAATATCTCGACAAATATGTGTCTTACAAAAAAATGTTTCGAATAAAAGTTTGATAGTTCGAAAGGAGCCATCTGATCCACTGGTCATTACTCCTTCCCCACCCCCAGGGGGTGAAGGAGGGGGGGTAACTTTGATATCTTAAATGGGAACCCCTACTTTTTATTAATTATTCGGATTCTACGTAAAAAAATATGAAGGTTTTATTCGAACAATCATTTAGTTTTCCGGACATTTCGTACAAACTTTTATTCGAAACATTTTTTTGTAAGACACATATTTGTCGAGATATTCCACTGGATCTCTTAAAATGGGTCACCTGTGTATATATATATATATATATATATATATATATATATATTGTAAACGTAATTGCGGTGCATTTAATCGTTTTATGTCGATCCCTTTTTCAAATTAGTCAAATTTAATTAACAATTCGACTAAAAACTCCGATATTTCAAATACTTCATCAAATGAACTTTACAAAATTCCTATTCAAATCTGTCAATGCATTCATGCAGTGTTTTTAAAAGTCCGTCGGTAAAGTAATCAATTTGCCGGCGAAGTACGCGACAGTCGCCAACATTGTATCGAAGCGGGAGCCGGACTTCGAACTGCGCTGCCACCAATTTGCTGATTGCTGCCTTTTCATGGAATGAAGACGCTAGAATGTTGAACCACTAAGGAGTTCTTTATTTTTTTATTTTATTGTTGTTAATCGACGAAAGAGTGCGCTTCTTAGACAATGGATTGCGATGAAAAAATTATAGTCATTAGTTGTTTTTAAGTACATTACGAATCATTAAACAGGATTGAAATGTAACAAGTTCAAAGGTTATTGTTGATTACTTTCTTATACTACGTATTTCAGCAAATATACTTGATAAATAAAATAAATATATCATTACGTCTGCTTCGGCAAAGTGCCATACCCAGTAATAGGTAAAATACGTGATGATATATTTATTTATATCATTACGTCTTTTATCCATTACTAGGTGTGGCACTCTTCCGAAGCAGATTCCGGTAAGTGATATATTTATACACGTGGAATGTGATTACTAATAGTCAAATCACGGCCTCCAACGATTTTAGTTCACAGCTTTTAATGGGGTAGGTGGCTCAGTGGTATCGAGTCGGCCTGTGGATCTTGAGAACCCTGGTTCAATCCCCACAGCCGACAAACAATTTTTTCACCAATTAAAAAAAATCTACCCCTGTGGCTCCTCCTCCACTAATATCTTTGGAGGCCGTGATTTGACGGCTGGTAACCGCACTTCACGCGAAAAAATATATCACTTACCGAGATCTGCTTAGGCAGAATGCCACACCCAGTGATGGGTAAAAGGCGTGATGATATATTTATTTATTTATTTTAGCTCTTAATAAATTAATTCTTAAGTTTTAGAATTAAGTATGTTAAAAATTATTTCAGTGTTAAGACGAATCATGCGTCCAATTGATTTTGAACACAGATATTTTAGAAAAAGATATTTTTGTTATAATAAATCAATAGTTAATTATGTGTATCGAACAATATTGTATTTACAACCGAAGACATCAGCAAAAATATCGAAATTATTAACATAAATGTTGAACGATGAAAAATTCATTATATTATTGAGCTAACCATGGCAACTATGATAAACAGTGTTCAAAATTTGTTCTGCACTCAAGTGTCAACAGAATGATATTGTTTCGTGAAACCCAGTTGCGTATCAAAACAGTGTTCATTGCGATACGCAACATTTTGTTTTAAACGGTTGGTAGTAGCGAATGACATACTGAACCTATTAAGCTGAAAACATCAAAATTTCAATATAATCTCAAAATCTGAATAATTACATAAATGTCAATAACAGTTACCAACCACAAAATTTCATATACAAATTTCCCTAAATTGACTCGATTTAAAATATCTCAGAATTTTTTAACATTTTAATTTACAAAAGATGCAAAATAGAAAAAAATTATATAAATAACTCATTTTATAAGACTTTTACCGCACTTGTCCTTTAAAAAACTCACATGCGGCTCGTTTTCTAAACGTAAACGCGTGCGAAAAAAAACTCGTTCTTTAATATATTATTTTTTACTCGGTTGATATATATATATATATATATATATATATATATATATATATATATATATATCGGCTTAGCCGCCTTGAATGAAATTTCAAATTCGTGTTAAAAAGTATTGCTTTCATTAATACTAGAGATGGGCGAATATCAAATTTCTCGAATTCGAGTATCGAATACGAATATTAATCAGATCTCGAATATTCGAATACTCATAAAAGTTCATTTATTTATTACATACTAATAATAATTTAATTCTGTCCTTTTTATTATTTGAATGAAATTGTTAAGATAAAATAAAATTAAAACAAAAAGTACAAACAAAAAAGAAAAGAAAAAGACGAAATATCAAATTTAAGGTGAAACGTACGGGCTGATGTTGGCGAAAAACAAATTTGAAATGTGGTACGTCTTCATGGTTTTGAAACAAAATATCTTTGTTATTAATAACTTCACAGTATTGTAATAGCTTTAAGTTTATGTACAAATGATAAAGAAAAACATGGTCAAAAATTGAGGTCAACATATGGCGCAATATTCGAGGTATTCGAATGTTCGCTATACTGACGTTAATATTCGAAAATCTCGAATATCGAATAATGTCAATATTCGCGGCATTCGACGATAATATTCGCCCATCTCTAATATATATATATATATATATGTCGTGTATCAAACTTCAAACTTATTCCTATTTATACTTATTTGACGACGGGTAACCACACTTACCCAGATCTGCTTAGGCAGAGTGCCATTCCCAGTAATGGGTACAAAGCGTGATGATATATATTTTTTTTTGTTAATAAATATTTACCAGCCGTTACTTGTCAACACGTGACTAATAAAATCCGATTATTAAACAGTCATTTTACGAACTGAAAATAGCACATTGAATGTTAACTTTTTGGTAAACAGTTCATTGTTAATCGAAATATTTATTATTTTATATAATAAGATTATATCAGAATTTAATTTTCTTTGTGTACGCTTTGTTATTTTTCAAGTATACGCTTGTATTGTAATAAATTAGAAGACTGTCTACGAATTTGTATCTTTCATTTCAATTTAAAATACAGCATAAAAAACAAATTGAAAACTTAATAACCAGAAACTTAAGAATGTCAAAAGCTTTACTCCATTTCTACATCGCAAAACAACTATACAAATGTCAAAGAAGGAAATATTCTATATGCTAACGAGCAAAAAGAACAATCATACTGAAAACAGCCAGCTTTGGATGACAATATATATTCTTCAGCTCCTAGGAGGAACAAAAAGTATCCTAGATCTACTCTTGTCTATATTGCTCATTTGAGTTTGAATCCTTTTATTGAAAATGTAAAGTTTCTTTCGCCTTGTTGTTCTTTCGCAGAATATTACGAAGCGAGTGTCTTTTTTGATTGCTTTTGTGTCGTATCAAACTCAAATCAAAGTAGGATTGCTTATTGTGAGCACGTTGTTTCTTTGTAACGTTATTATCTTACTGGTTCTGCATGTTGTAATATTTTTAGATAATTATTTTTTGATTGATTTTACTGGTTATAAAAGCACAAACTTGATGACAAGATTATAGTGCCTACTATTTATTTACCTATTTGCTTTTTTGCATAAGAGAAAATGTGTTCTGATTACATATACATAAACATAACATCATGCTATGGGGTAGGTGGCTCAGTGGTATCGAGTCAACCTGTGGATCTTGAGAACCCTGGTTCGATCCCCACAGACGACAAACAATTTTCACCAATTTATATCTACCCCTGTGGCTCTCTCTCCACTAATATCTTTGAGGGCCGTGAGTTGACGGCTGGTAACCGCATTTCACGCGACAAAATATATAACTTACCGAGATCTGCTTAGGCAGAGTGCCACACCCAGTAATGGGTAAAAGGCGTGATGATATATTTATTTATATAACATCATGCTATATTCCATTAAATGGGGTAGCACGAACCCGTCAACATTCTCATCCAGACACACGATACTCGTTTCGACCACATTGACACAGCTCCATACGAACTCTTTCTTTTCTCACAATCAAAATCCATCATCACGCAACAAACATTCATCCATTCGCTCCTGTACACCTGTATCGTAAATCTTCCCTTACGCCCACTTCTCTAACAACGAATCTATAAGAAATGAAGACCTGCGCTTGTTTAAAAATACATTTAACATTACAGTACAATGAAATTACTGTTTATAATGGAAATAAAATTACTTCGTAGGTGGCTCATTGGTATCGAGTCGAACTGTGGATCTTGAAAACCCTGGTTCGATTCCCACAACGTACAAACACTTTTCACCAATTTAAATCTACCCCTATGGCTCTCCCTCCACTATTATCTTTCGGGGCCGTGATTTGACGGCTGGTAACCGCACTTCACGCGAAGACATATATCACTTACCGAGATCTGCTTAGTCAGAGTGCCACACCCAGTAATGGGTAAAAGGCGTGATGATAAATTTATTTAAAATCACTCCGTTATAGTTTTTTCTTTGTCAGATAATTTTAGTATCATTTGCTCTTGCTTATTAAGAATCCAATTTAGGTTTAGGTGGATGTATGTTCTTTATTTGATTGCTGATGTTCGCTTTTTGTTCCTTAAACTACTGCAACTGATTTAAACTATTTTTGATTGCAAATCAAGTTTAACATGTAGATGAGAGAAACATTTCAACTGAAACATACAAGCAGGGCCGTCTTAAGCATCTCCTGGGCCCTAGACAATATAATATTCAGGGCCCCAAAACATATATATATATATATATATATATATATATATATATATATATATATATATATATATATATATATATATATATATATATATATATATACAGGGTGTTTCACAACTTAGAGCAAAAAATAAAGGGTATATTCTGTACGACGTGCTGATCATGAAACAAAAAGAATTTTTTTAAAATTCGAAAAATTAAGGGTTGCTAACCTAAAATTGTTTTTGTAGTACTGCACTGGATTCGCTTTCTTATTAAACACAAAGAATGAAGTAGGTATCAACTACGAAAGAATAATTACACAATTCAATTATTAGCAGTTATTTATAATGAAATTTTATTTAATTAATAACTTTAACATAATCATCCACCCAGTGGCAGTGGCAACAAAAGATTTTGGACTGGGAAACATGGAAAATAGTTTTGCGATTTAAAAAAAAATTCTTTTTGTTTCATGATCAGCACGTCGTACAGAATATACCCTTTAATTTTTTGCTCTAAGTTGTGAAACACTGTGTATATTTACTTCGTACAAGGAAGTAAAAAATAGCAAAAACTGTTGACTTTTATCACTAATATCAGTACGCGAAGTATGTCAGTTTTTTATCATTCATATTACTATGACAACGCTTATTTCGCGCACTGTTTCGCGTCTTAGTGCGCAAAATACTCATTTAACATACGCTCCTAAAATAATTAACAAAAAATAATAATTCCGTTATCTAGTTACTAGAAGTGTGTCGTTATTTAAAACAGAAAATTTTACGTTTTACTTTTGGTAACTCGTAGGTAACGGAATTGTAGTTTTCTTTGGGTTATTTTGTAATGTTCTGATATTAAGAAAAAAGTGAACACGTTTTGACAGATGTTTTTTAGGACTTGCGTGTAGTCTTATTTCTAGGTTAAAATAGGTTAAAATCAGTGAGATTTGAACTTGCGAGCACAAGTTGTAATCACTGGTCTAGGTTTATCTAAAATTAAAAAATTCTTATGTCATTCTTTGAAATGAAAAATAAGATAATGTATTTGTTCTCAGCAGGGAAAAGAACTTAAATTCTTATATATTTGTTCTGTTGAGTATAAATCTTGTTTTTGTAGATCGTCTATTGTTCGTTACATTTGCGGCGTCCATTAAACAATCGACGATCGTCGCTGATGGCTGACATACGACGACGGCGCTGCCAAGCGGGTTTTGAAATAACTGAACTGCGATAATTCGATGAGGAAGCTCGAACAAAAACTTGAAATGTTTTTATTTGTTGGACAAATCTTCAAGCGTGCATAGAAGTTTTTACTTCTTGAGAGAATGGTTTTAAAATTTATATTTTTATTTATTTATTTTTTGCAGTTGGGTTCGTTTCTTGAAAGTGGAGCAGTCACAATTTTCATGTTTCTTTTTACAAGAATATTTATAAGTTTTTTTTTAAATCGACATAGTTTCAAATCATTTATTATTCAACTCTTGTTGTCATTGTATTTTTAACTAAGTACTCCATCATTCTCTTTATCCAATTCTAGCTACAGTAAATCTATAATTACAGGTAATAGTAAGTGACATTTTATACTATCAACTATAAATAAACATTAGTATAAATAGTGAAAAATCCCAGTGGATATATCTGATATAAAACTTATGCCGAAATTATTGAAAAACATTGTTTAGTTTTGCCATTAAAATTAATATCAAACAGCGATTTTCAAAGCAACAAACACATTACTCAATAGCTTTCTTGCAACTTTGTCTAATACCACTTTTTAAATTTTTATTCACAATATTTTCTTTTCGTTGTTTACAGATTTAGTTTAAAAGTTGGGTAAACTTGATATTTTTCCTTTTACTACTTAGAATGAGAACTTCTCGAAATGCGTATTTATTTATGTTACGCTGTACAACAGGAATGTAATCCCAATTACAGTACAGAGTCCGCACTCACCGAGCCGCAGTGTGATAGTTTATATAATTTTTAGCTTGAGTGCGGTTCGAACTCGGGATCTCCGGATTCGAATTCCGTATCGCTATCCACACCACCGTACTGATGGTCTTTAATTAAGGTTTAGGGATTAAATTCTTTGTTAGTAATACTAACATGTTTTATTTTTTGCACAAGATAAAAAGACAATGAATTAATTTTAAAATTAACAGCTTTCATGCTCTCTCCCCCCCCCCCCCCTCCTGAGAACTGCTTATGCCCCTCCGGTTGATAACCTCTACCTTAGATACAATCACCATAATGTCTAGTTGAACAGCATACATTTTCTTACAAATTTTAAATACCCCCAACAAAACAAAACAACAAACTACTCCAATCTCTATTCGTCCATTCCTCTAATGAACCCTATTTAAAGTTCCTCTATTCCTAGTCAAACCTCCGTACAGTACAATAACGTCTATGTATGTTACGCATAATAGCGTACTTAAATCTGAAAGCATCCTTGTCTGAATAAAGGCTGCGCTCTGCAGAGATGATGTACGCTTCTTTATGTGTGTGTATGTTCTGTTCGTGTGTGAGCCCCGCAAGAAAGCAGTCATTGTGTATTGATGGTTTGAGCGAATTGGGGTTATTTCGCTATAGACGATGTCAACGAGTGTTTATCAGAATATGGCTTTTGAAAGTTGAAGAATGGAATAGTGTTGGCCTGTGAGTTCATTGTTCGGATGACAATGGCATGTAAATGATCTTATGGTTCATATTTCATGAATTTTATTTCTTCTATATATAACCTGTTATATAATATATAAAATACAATAAATAAATACAGGCTATAACAGTCAAACGAGCTACCTCTTTCATTTATAAATAAATCACGTACCGAGATCTGCTTCGACAGAGTACCACACCCAGTAATGGGCTAAACGAGCTACCTCATATAACTTCTTTGTTATTAAAGATACAATATAGTTATTTGTGTATTAAGAGCGTAAAGTGATTCTTTGTTACTCGAACACGGTAATTGCAGCGCGAGATGAAGGCGAGAGCTACAATAGTGCAAGAGGAACAAAGACACTTTATGCTCGTGATACACACATAATTTTTTCTACGATTGCATCTTAAAATTATTAAACAACGTATACGTACTGAAAATAAATTCGATCTGTCAACGGTCAATATGACAAGTTTCTATTTTGTTTGTATCCCTGGTAACTATTGAAATAAGCACGCATTTAATATCTTTTCGCGCGTTGCCATTGGAAACGCGCACATTTAACGTCTTTTTCGCGCGTTGTCATTGGAGACGCGCAAAAAAGATATTTTTCGATTGTTCCACAGAAAACGTCAACTTTACGATAATAAAAGAGAGCGTAATTGTCAACTTTTCATAACAATCGTAGAAAAAAATTTTATCAGACAATTTTATAGATATATTTTTTCGCGTGAATTGCGGTTACCAGCCGTCAAATCACGGTCCTCAAAGATATATCACTTATCGAGATCTGCTTAGGCAGAGTGCCACACCCAGTAATGGGTAAAAGGCGTGAAGATATATTTATTTATTTTACAATCTTATAGAGGACCAAGGCAAACATACAAATATGCAAGAAAACATTTTTTAATCTAATGGTTTTGAAACTAATACACAAAATTTATACATTTTTTTAAATGAGACAGTTGTATTTTTTAGATAACTATAGAATTTTTTTCTGCTTTGCAAATAACATTTTTAGAGCAAAAGTTTTTAAAATGGCCTAATCCGCAAAAATCTTAAGGTAGACCCCTTTAAAATCTTCAAAAGCCAGCTCAGTGGTATCGAGTCGGCCTGTGGATCTTGCGAACCCTGGTTCGATCCTCACAGCCGACAAACAATTTTCACCAATTTAAAATTCTACCCCTGTGGGTCCTCCACCACTAATATCTTTGGGGGCCGTGATTTGACGGCTGGTAACCGCACTTCACGCGAACAAATATATCACTTACCGAGATCTGCTTAGTCAGAGTGCCACACCTAGTAATGGGTAAAAGGCGAGATGATATATTTATTTATTTAATAAATTATTATCAGACAATCTTATAGATATATTTTTTCGCGTGAAGTGCGGCCCCCAAAGATATATCACTTACCGAGATCTGCTTAGTCAGAGTGCCACACCCAGTAATGGGTAAAAGGCGTGATGATAATTTATATTTATTTTACAATCTTATAGAAGACCAAGGCAAACATCCAAATATGCAAGAAAATATTTTTTTTAATGCAATGGTTTTCAAACTACTACACAAAAGTAATACATTTTTTTTAATGAGATAATTTTATTTTTTAGATCGCTATAATATTTTTTTCTGCTTTGAAGATAACATTTTTAGAGCAAAAAAAATTAAAATGGCCTAATCGTAAGGTAAACCCCTTTAATATCTTCAAAAACCAGCGATATTTGATTTTTTGTAAAAAAAAACTTATCTAAACGAATTTTAACTATTTATTTATTTATTTATTTGTTACTGTGTACAACAGGAATTAAATCCCAATTACAGTACAGGGTCCGCACTCACCGAGCCGCAGTGTGGTAGTTCATATAATTTTTAGCTTGAGTGAGATTCGAACTCGGGATCTCCGGATTCGAATTCCGTATTGCTATCCACACCACCATACTTATAATACATTTGTCATGGGATCAATCTGAAATGTGAAGTTAGGAATAAAAATAATCTTGTCAAAGATATGTCAATAAAATACTGATTCTTGAAGATATTTGTAAGAACCAATAAAAGGGATCTCATTACGATTATAAAAGAGAACGTAATTGTCAATTTTTCATAGCAATCGTAGAAAAAAATATTATCGGACAATTTTATAGATATATTTTTTCGCGTGAATTGCGGTTACCAGCCGTCAAATCACGGTCCTCAAAGATATATCACTTATCGAGATCTGCTTAGGCAGAGTGCCACACCCAGTAATGGGTAAAAGGCGTGAAGATATATTTATTTATTTTACAATCTTATAGAGGACCAAGGCAAACATCCAAATATGCAAGAAAATATTTTTTAATCTAATGGTTTTGAAACTACTACACAAAAGTTATACATTTTTTTTAAATGAGACAGTTGTATTTTTTTAGATAACTATAGAATTTTTTTCTGCTTTGAAAATAACATTTTTAGAGCAAAAATTTTTAAAATGGCCTAATCCGCAAAAATCTTAAGGTAGACTCCTTTAAAATCTTCAAAAGCCAGCTCAGTGGTATGAAGTCGGTCTGTGGATCTTGAGAACCCTGGTTCGATCCCCACAGCCGATAAACAATTTTCACCAATTTAAAATCTACCCCTGTGGCTCCCACTCCACTAACATCTTTGGAGATCGTGATTTGACGGCTGGTAAACGCACTCCACGCGACGAAATATATCACTTACCGAGATCTGCTTACGGCAGAGTGTCACATCCAGTAATGGGTAAAAGGCGTAATGATATATTTATTTATTTGATTTTTTGTAATAAAAAACATCTGAGCGAATTTGAACTATAATATATTTGTCATGGGATCAAACTGAGGCGTGAAATTAGGGATACAAAATAATCTTGTCAAATCTATATCAATAAAATACTGATTCCAGATGATATTTCAACCAACAAAAGGGATCTCGTAGAAAAGGGAAACAACTTCAATTATTTTGAATAATAGAGAAATTTCTTCTTCTTCTGATGGCACCACAGCCAAAATTGGGCCTGGGCCTACCGGGCACACCGAGCCGCAATTTTTACACTGCCGTACTGCCGGTCTTCGTAGTCGAATGCTACATTATTTAAGACGAATAAGTGACTAGCTTATGGCGCCTGAGTGTGATAAATACATGTAACTGTATTTTATATTTTACGACAAATCACACATTGTCGACAGGCGGATTCGAACTAACGAACCTTAGTTCGGGTGACGTCACAGTATGTTAAGAGATGTGTCGTAACACGCTCGGCCTCCGCGCCTTATAATAGAGAAATTTGAAGTAATTCTCCATTCCGATAAAATTACAGTTAAACAACCTAAAAAAGAGAATTTTACAATCGTTCAAAAGACAAAGAATCCTCTGCCTCTATATATGTACGTGAGAGAGACAGTTTCCTCGGTCGCGTAAAAAGTCCATTTTGACTAGGGATTTCATTTGTAACAAACTCGCATTTAATTCTAAACTACAACAAGCTTACAGCATGTAAACCTATAGCTCAGGGCTGGAACGTTAATCCCCAACAGTTGGCAAGCATGATTAAAGCGCGGGGAAACTCGTTCCTGCGACCGCGTGCAAGGCTAATGGACCGGACTGGCCCTACAGTCCCTGGATGTAATCCTATCGTCGGTGATTGCTAAGCGTTATTGTACGAGGTTTGGTTTTTAAGGGAGGCCACATATTTTTAAATATTTAATTGATTTATTTCACATGCGCAACCCCTATACTTCAAAATCAAGTCTTTTAGAATATTACAACAAACAAATCTGTAATTAATCTTAATACAGGCTGATTCTGCGAAGACGAACCCCCCCTTAACTTTTTTATTATAAGAAATAGAAAAATTTTTTTATATGGAAATTTTAGTATATTAAATATACTATTTTATGACACATATAGAATTTTTTTATAAAGTCAGGTTTACATGATACGACTATCAACTTTTATTTTTCAAATGGGACCCTAGAATTATTTTATTAAAATAAAAACCGCCATTTTGTTCTCTTTTCAACGATGTATTACTTGTCATAAATGTATATGAAAAAATCGAGATGTCAAATGAAAGACATATTTTTATAGAAAACAAATTAAGACACTCACAAAGTAAATATGTTTTCATTTCGACGTTTTAATCAGCCAATCCCAGAACGGATTACAATTTACTCATATTACAAAAGGATCTCAATTGTTGTATTCTTATCTGGGCAGGAATATTAGTTATTTGTTAGGAAAAAAATTAACAATAGTAATTTTGTGTTTTATTATCTATCAATATTCATATTCTAGCATCGTGGCACCTCCACCGAAATTTCCTGTTTCTACGATTGCTATGAGAATTCACCACACGTCACTGTCAACAATAGGATCACGACTTTGTTTGAAAATGAACCAATGAAATGTACATTTCGTCGGAAATTCATCGCTGGTGCAATTGATAACTGAAATACCACTGTTAATAATATCCTTGGTTACGAATAAAATAAATGATATTTTCAATATTTTCATAAATGTCAATTTTGAATATTAAATGTACACTGAAAAAATGTAGAAATTTCATCACTGTAATACCTAATTAATAATGTGCAAATAAATACCTAACTATTCTTGTTAATTAACTGTTGTTTGGTAAATTCTCAAGCCGAATACAACTCGTAGTATGAAAATTGACAGATAATATTTTGACATAAATATACATTCGTTGTTACGGAAATAAGAAACACAACTCGTGCTTCGCACTCGTTATGTTTCCATCTCCATAACAACTCATAATTTATGTCAAAATATTTTCAGCAATTTGCATACTACTTGTTATATTATATATGAAAAGTTGACAATTACGCTCTCATTTGTCATCGTAAAGTTGACGTTTTCTGTGGAACAATCGCAAATATCTTTATCGCGCGAAAAAAAATTATGAAATGCACTCTTATTTCAATAGTTACTTGGAATACAAACAAAACAGAAACTTGTCATGTTGACAGTTGACAAAACGAATTTATTTTCAGTATGTATACTTTATTTAATAATTTAAGATGGAATCGAAGAAAAAATTATGTATGTGTCACGAGAGTAAAGTGTCTTTGTTCCTCTTTCCCTATTACAGCTTTCACCTTTGGCTCGCGCTGCAATTACCGTGCTCGAATAACAAAAGATCACTTTACGCTCTTAATACACAAATAACTATAGTTTACAATAAATATAGTCTCCTACAGTGTTATCTGAATTACTTGAAATACATTAATATATTTCCAGTTGTTGATAGTAACATTTAGAAATTTAAATTTTAATTTATTTTAAATTTTTCGTTACTTACATCGTTTTATTTTCTACCATTGTTCACGAAGCAATAATCTAAAACACTTCTTTCACTCAAAATCCTATTGGCTGTTAGGCCAGTGGCATAATCTAATTTTATTTATTCTAAAAATGACATACGAAATAATATTCCTGTTTTTACTTGGTGCAAACTGTGGAATAAAAAGATCCCCAGAATCGTGTTGTCAACTGAAACAATTACTTCTGATCACCATATAGTATAGGAATAAATATTGTGAATAAAATATAAGAATATTAAAATGCCACTTGTCTAAGTCTCACAAAATTTCAGCCTCCAAGTATATTTTATTAAACCTAGTTTCACCAAGGAACGGACAATTAATTTTGTCTTTGTTGTATTTACTTCCTTGTACGAAGTAAAGGAAGTATTGTAATCGTGAAAATTTTCGGTTCTCTCTTTTTGGTCATTATACAACTATCGGAAGTGGAACTTTACTTGAAGCCTATAATAGATTTTCATGAAAAACTATATTCAAATATAATTTAAAACTTTCCAAATTTGATATATAAGACTACTATACCAATGGAAATAATATAATAGATTTTGGTTAAAATAGACCAACCGGAAGTGGCACATTACATGAAGCTGCTAACAGTTTTCCTTGAAAAAAATGGTATTATTTTAATTTTAGAAATAAATGCTGCAAATAATAATTTTAGAGAATTAAATTCTGCGTCTAGCACATTAAGAATTTTTAAATTAGCTTTTTGCATAAACGAGATATCTAAATTTAAATATTATAAATTTTTTGATTTAAAAAAAATTAAGTTTGCTATGGATTAGAACAAAAAATAAAAGATTTAATGTCAAATATGTGCAATTAAAAAAATATCTATAGTTTAATACTCGTACAAGGAAGTCATGTGGTGCCACATCAGATTTTTTTTATATAAATATTGTGATTCGGATTTTACTGCAACTTGTTATTCTTCTGAAATGTAATTGGGATAAAGTTCCTGCTGCATAGAGTAACAAATTTAAAATAATTCCCTACTGTAAGAAAACCCTTTTTCTCTTTAATTCTCCTAGTCCGTCTCTGTGCAATAGAGGGCGGCGAAGAGGCCTCCAAAGCCTAGAGAAGGTCGAAGGGTCATCTGCGTACATCACAGCTACAACAAACCTAACAATGGCCCTGAATACCGCCTACATTTCTGTGGTCCCGGCATCGAATCCTGATGTACTTCCTTTGCTAGGACAGCCTAGTATGCTTAGTACGCGTAAAAATATACAAGTTTGTGACGTGACTGCATTGAGAATCTCTTGAATATCGTTTATTTTCTACTAAGACATTATTTGTACATTAATTATTAATAAGAATTATGCAATTGTGTAGAATATACGTACTAAAATAAGCGCAGGACGATACTTCCGTCATTTCTTTATAGAATCGTTGTTAGAGGATTGGGCGTAAGTGAAAGATTTATGAAACAGATGTACAGGAGCAAATGGATGGATGTGATTGAGGATTTCGGGTGTGAGGAATGAATGAGATTGTGTGAAAGGATTGTTAGTGTGGTTGAAGCGAGTATATAAATATAAATATATCATCACGCCTTTTACCCATCACTGGGTGTGGCACTCTACCTAAGCAGATCTCGGTAAGTGATATATTTTTTCGCGTGAAGTGCGGTTACCAGCTGTCAAATCACGGCCTCCAAAGATATTAGTGGTGGAGAAGCCACAGGGGTAGATTTTCTAAATTGGTGAAAATTGTTTGTCGGCTGTGGGGATCGAACCAGGGTTCTCAAGATCCACAGGCCGACTCGATACCACTGAGCCACCTACCCGAGTATGAAACTGATATTTTGATGAATCTGATGAGTGGATGTTCTGTGAATGTTTCAGGGGTTCGTGCTACCTTATTTAATATAATATAGCATGATGTTATGTATGTATGTATGTATGGTCAATAGCATCAACAAAAATTAAATTTTAAACTTTGCTTAAATACCGTGAGTTTTTTTTATCAGTAAAAACATAGGGATATGTCATTACCATAGTTATAATTACAAAGTTTGACAGCAATACATTAGAGCGTTTATTTTAAAAGTAAACATAGGGAAAATAACATATTCAGCAATGCATTGAAATGTAATAGTCTATTATAATAAAAGAAACATTTTAAGTTTAAACAAATTAAATGAATTACTTTAAATTACATTAGTTTAAATAGAAATTTTAATACAATAATTTAATTTTAAAATTACTCCCATTAACCTGTGAACAATAGCCTAAACGATTATAAAATGAATTTATAACATGATTTATTTGCTCTGGGAGGAATCTCATGCGATGCAACACTAATTCTACGTTTTAATTGTTCTATGCTCATTCTATTACCATTATAAAATTTATTTTTTACATGACCCCAAAGAAAGAAATCGTTTGGCGCAAGATCTGGTGACTTTGCAGGCCACTCCACTTCCCCATCTCGTCCTAGTCATCGTTGGAAGAATATCCGGTGCAGATAATTTCGTACCACACTTCCTCAATATTTACTCAATATTACTCTCTCTTGTAACAACTCTAAATAATTTTCCCCATTTCATTTTCCATTTATATAAAAACGCCCCACTATTTGATCTCCTATTAACCCGGTCTGATTTTGAAAGAGGACAGTTTTATTACTTTGACAACTATAGATGACAGCAATGTTATTTTCCCTATGTTTACTTTTAAAATAAACGCTCTAATGCATTGCTGTCAAACTTTTTAACTGTAACTATGATAATGACTAAAGCCCGGATTTTTAGGCAATTGCCTAGATTCAAATTTTAATATACTTCAGGCAATTTAGTTTTTCTATACATAGGTAATATGTTTACGTGGAATGGAAGGTTTTTTTTCGTGCCTTAGAGCCTATTTTTCCTATATTTGGATTTTTGTGCCTATTTTACCTTATACAGCCTATTTTGCCTATTTTTGTTGCTTATTTCAATTTTTATTGAGCATACAAGGCTTATCAACGCCATCTATCATCTATTTCGTTGATTAATTCAACACTCGGCAAAGTGTTCCATCCTAATTTATAATATTTAAAGTACTTTGTCTTTAATCAAGTTTAAGTCAAAATTTTATGTGGCAATTCAATTGCTCCTTTGCCATTAATCAATGAAGCTGAGGTAACTTTAGACGATATAGCTAAATATAAAAATGCCCCTGTTACATTTTGTGATGTCGAACGAAGTTATCAGCTTATAAGCAAGTTCTGACTGACCGAAGACAGTCCCTTTCCGAAAATTCCGTTCAGCAGTTGCTCGTAATATTTTGTTAATCAAAGTATACTACATAATTTGAATTTATATAGTAGTTAATAAAATGAGAACCCTAAATATTTTTTTTAGATTGCGTTATTTTTTGTTTAAAATTAATATTATTTTCTAATGAAAAGTACGATTACCAATATTAGAAAAACAATTAGTTTATAATTTTTATTAAAGAAACTATTTATATATAGGCTGCCTAAAATTCCGCCTATTTTAGAGTAATTATCGGCCTATATGCCTGCTTATTTATGTGTTTTTAAGTGCCTAAATATCCGGGCTTTAATAATGACATATCCCTATGTTTACTGATGAAAAAAAATCCCGGTATATAAAAGCAAATCAAAATTATTTGTCATATTTGATTTACTTTTATTTATTTATTTTAGCTAAATGTTGCAGAAGAAGACTTCTATACAATAGTTGGTAATAACTAAGTGATATATTAGAATGTACAAGTATCAGTCATAAAATTAAACACATATCGTAATACGAGTATACAACTAAATTACAATAAAAATGCAATTTTATATCATTTTGTCGGAAACACAGCATAATATTTACTTTTATTTATTTTATGGGTATTTGGATAGTAAAAACTTGCTTAATTAGTTTTGTCTCTAGGGGTAGATGGCTCAGTAGTATCGAGTCGGCCTGTGGATCTTGAGAACTCTGGTTCGATCCACATAGCCGACAAACAATTTTCACCAAATTAAATCTATTCCTGTGTCTCCCTCTCCACTAATATCTTTGAGGGCCGTGATTTGACGACTGGTAACCGCATTTCACGCGATGAAATATATTACATACCGAGATCTGCTTAGACAGAGTGCCACACCTAGTAATAGGTAAAAGGCGTGATGATATATTTATTTTATTTTATTTATTTGTCTCTAGGACTTACGCGACTTTTGACAGCCTAGTCCAGGTAAAAATTATAACGGGCTGTTGACATAGATAATCATGACAATATTAAACAAATTCTGTCAGATTTTCAAAGTCTACCTTGATTGAACATTTTAGTTATTTCGTTATACTACTGCAATTAATTTTATTAAATATACATATATTGCGATTTAAATGCCCATAAAACATTGTACAATTCTCGACAGTTACCTGAAATTTACAGGCTCACACAAATAATAATTTTCACCAAATTAAATCTACCCCTGTGGCTCCCCTCCTCTAACATCTTTGGAGGCTTGATTTGACGGCTAGTAACCGCACTTCACGCAAAGAAATATATCACTTATCGAGATCTGCTAAGGCGGAGTGTCACACCTAGTAATGGGTAAAAGACGTGATGATATATTTTTTTATTTTACACAGATAACCTCTTTATGCTCGCCTGTAAATTTCTGTTTACCGGTCTTGCAATGTAAATAACTATTAACCAACTTTCTTGGAGCAATAAGCCATTAGAAAAAAACTAAACCTACACTTTATATTTGAAACATTTTTCTCTAAAATAATTAAGAACCAAATATATTTGAATATTTCACTCGAAAAATTTCAACCAATCAGGTTACAGTATTTTTTTAATTTCGACCAATTACAATCGAATATCAGTGAATATTTTGCACAAGTGCAATATCCGGGTATTTGCACAAGTACAATACTCGAATATGTCAATTTGACAACACTAATGAAAAATTTATATTTATTTAATAACGTTTCTAAGAAAATTGTTTTATTGCTTACACCACTTGATAAATATATATTTTTTATCTAAAACTGCATTGGACGTTTATCAAGTGGTAAAGATCTGACAACTGACGTTTATATGACAGTTTAAATAAATATTAAATTATAATAAAAATAATTTAAAATATCGAATGTGAACTTTTTCTCGGGAAATATTCTACCAATATACCAGTCGTGCAAGTCAAATACAATCAGAATATTTTCGCTCGTACACGTCCGTGCACTCGAGAAAATATTCAGGTATTTGCCTTGCACTTGTGATATAATTATTGAATAATATTTCAAGCTAAATAACAATATTAGTTGGCTCCACCTTTCGATTGTCATCATTATTACATTTCAAAGCAGTGGGCTGGTTCACACCTCTGTTAGATAATTAATCTTCAATAAATCTGTGCGAAGGCGTAGGTTTGAATGCGCGTGCGTGTGCTCCACCCACAGTTCATCCACATCCGCATCCGATACAATATTCATTAATTCAATCACGCTGTAATTGTTCCAAAGCGGAATTGAATTCGCAGTTTCGAGATGGATGGAAGGGTGGTTAGTTCAAGGATTTAAGGGTGATTTTGGAAGGAGTTATTTCAAATCATTAAAATCTAAGAAACAAGGTTTGTTTACTAGTTGAATATTTGCTGTTGACTGTTTATTAAAGTTACAAAGTTTAAAGATTTGAATTATTTAAGTCTTGGTTTCATGGATAGAATAATCACTTCGCAAGCAAGATTCCAAATTTAGTCTATGACTCGATATAAGAATACTAGAGATGGGCGAATATCAAATTTCTCGAATTCGAATATCGAATACGAATATTAATCAGATTCGAGTACCTCGAATATTCGAATACTCCTATAAGTTAATTTATTTATTATTAATAATTATTTAATTATGTCCTTTTCATTATTTGAATGAAATTGTTAAGATAAAATGAAAAAGACGAAAACTTCAAATTTAAGGTGAAATGTACGAAAACAAATTTGAAGTATGGTACGTCTTCATGGTTTTGAAACAAAATATCTTTGTTATTAATAACTTCAAAGTATTGTAATAGCTTTAAGTTTATGTACAAATGATAAAGAAAAACATAGTCAAAAATTGAGTTCAACATGTAGCGCGATATTCGAGGCATTCGAATGTTCGCTTTACTGACGTTAATATTCGAAAATATCGAATAATGTCAATATTCGCGGCATTCGACTATCCGCGGATGATATTCGCCCATCTCTAAAGACTACTAAATGACGAAAAATGTATTTTATTTTCTTATTTAAGGTAGATGGCTCAGTGGTACCGAGTCGGCTTGTAAATTGAAACACTCTAGTTCGATTTCAACAACTGACAATTTTCAACATAATAAAATTATCCCTGTGACTCCTCCTCCACTAATATATTTAAAGGGCGTGATTTGACAAGCCCAGCTTCCCTTATATGTTGCCGTCTCTGCCACATATGAAGTAAAGAATGATATGTTGTAATAGTACTGAGGAAAGAGTTTAATTGTAAATGAGTACAAAAGTTGGAGCATGAGAGAGCGGATATTCCAAAAGTAGTTTTGCAATAGCATTTTCCCACGTGTGTTGCATACTATATTTTACAATATTTAACGTAAAAATTACATTTTTACGTTTGCGATTTAAGAAATTTCATAATTAATAAAATATAAAATATAAAAATAAACAACAACAAAGACAAAATTAATTGTCATCCATGCACTTGGTGAAACTAGGTTTAATAAAAAATATTAAATAAAACACTTGGCAAAGTCTCACAAAATTCAGCCTCCGAGTCACCTTATGAGGGCATCGTCAGAGGCCGGCCAGCACAGTTAGTCTATGGTTACTAACTGTGCTGGCCGGCCTCTGACGATGCCCTTATAAGGTGACTCGGAGGCTGAATTTTGTGAGACTTTGCCAAGTGTTTTATTTAATATTTTTTATAAAAATAAACACTTGTCTAAGTCTCACAAAATTCATAATTATTTTATATAAATTAAAGGAGTTGTATTTGCAAATGTGTATTACGTTTCCTTGATTACCATGTCAAATAACATTCCCTCATTCATTTTAATTGCGATATTAACCGATTCCCTCGCTAGTGAGGAAAGTTATTTATTTTCATCACAAGTGAGGGAGACGGTTACTATCACAACTAAATTGTATGAAAGACATTATTTTTATAAGTAATGTTAAAAAAAAGTTGATTTTGTAAATGCATATCATGTTTTAAATTAAATTTCCCTCACACAGTTTAGTTATTTCTCTGATGAAAGTGATGAAAGTAAATAACTTGCCTCACTAGTGAGAAAAACGGTTCCTATTACACCTAAATTGAGTGAGAGAAATGTAATTTTCACAAGTAATTTTAAAGAAATATTTACTGCATTTTCCTAAAAAGAGTATAACAAATCCGCTTAGTGTATTAAAAACTCGATAAATTTACTTCGAAATTAAACCTCACGTCCACCAAATATTCATTATCTCCCCTATTCATCAACTATGCACATATTTCCATCCCCTCCTCGCCATACTTACTCCATGTTCATTCCACCCTCACTCATATCGTTTTTGAATTCCCAGCGTTCCCTAATGGTGAAGTTTTAATCTATTCCCCGGAGTGACATTAGCTTGAGATAGTCTGGAGTCCGGGAGAGCTGACCCTTGCTACGTAGCGTGTCAGGTAGCAAGAGGGTAGTGCGAAGGGTAGTGCTGGCTAGCGCCTAATCTGAGAGGGTCAGTGTGAGTGAAACTAGTAACTTTCACATTACTGGGATGACACCTTTATTGCAGGGGGAGATTTAGGACTTTTTTTGGGTGAATTTAGAAGACATGACATGTAGAAGCTGGATTATGTTGTTTATAGCACTTCTGTTTTGTTTTGTTTTAGTTGTAGCATTGTACTCAGATTTTAATTGTGCTAACGACATACTAGAAGTTCTCTTGTATGCAGGGCCGTCTTTTCGCCCTAGGCAAACTAGGCAAGTGCTGGGGGCCCGTGACTCTGGGGGGCCCGAATCGTTCGACTAAAATGAAAAAAATAGAAAAAAAATATACACATTTTAAGTTTTAAGTCATTTTCCGACCAAAATATTTTTAATAATTACTACATTTGATATGAATTCTATTCAGGGATGGCAGCTGGTAACACAAATGTAAAATAATACAAAAATTATAATGTGACACTGACACTCCGATACAATGTATTTATATATACAGGGTGGTGACTTGCTCAGCCGGTCATAGGACTTTAACATGGGAAATCAGTTTTTTGCAATTTCCTGCTTCTCTAATTATTTTAAGCAAAAACGCGTCAAATTTTAGGGCATCAAATTCTGCATCTAAATCAATAAACAGAATTACTTTTACGTGCTTTGTAACGACAGAAATTCAATGGCTATCAATATTTTCAACGTACTTTTCGTCATTTTCATATTTAATTTCTGCCGTTACAAAGCACGTAAAAGTAATTCTGTTTATTGATTTAGATGCAAAATTTAATGCCCTAAAACTTTTAGTTGACGCGTTTTTGCTTAAAATGTATATACCCTGTATATATATATATATATGTTTTGGGGCCCTAAATATTATATTGCCTAGGGCCCAGGAGATGCTTAAGACGGCCCTGCTTGTATGCAGCACAAAATAAAAAAATTCTAAATCAGTCTACCAAAATCAAAGTAGTGCGGATTTTACATTAAAAATGGTCTTTTATTGACAATTGACAGGATGAGAAATGCAGGCGTAGGCTGTAAAAGTGTTGCTATAGAAAATTTGACATTTATGATTTAATAAACAAGACAAGGAAGCAAAGTATTTTTTCCATTAATATTTGTAAAAATTTACATTTCCTTCATTTAATTTAATTGTGATAGTAACCGTTTCTCTCACTAGTGATGAAAGTAAATAACTTTCCTCACTAGTACGGGAAACTGTTATTATCACAATTAAATTGAATGAGGGAAATGCCATTTGACATGGTGACCAACGAAATATGATGTGCATTTGCAAATACAACTCCTTTGATTTATATAAAATAATTATTACATTTCTTATATCGCAAACGTAAAAATGTAATTTTAATATTTAATGTTGAAAAAAATAGTATGTAGCACAAATGAGAAAGGGCCATTGCAAAACTCGTGTTAGTGTTTTGTAATTAAATCCTTGCCGCACTAGTATTACAATAATACTATTTCAGACGACCATGTTGCAAAATATGTTATTTCAGCAGTATTTTGACAACTGAGTAAGTGTATGGATGAGTAAAAATATGTACATAGTTAATAGTAGGGTAGATAATGAATATTTGGTGCGTACTGGGTTTAATTTCAATGAGAATTTATGGATTTATTAATACATTTTAGAAAAAGGTAGTAATGAGTTTTCTTTAGTTTCTATACTTTACAATTACTAAACAAATACGATTGTACTTGAATACTTTGTATCCGAGAGTAAGTACATATAATAAGGGTTAATATCCGGTTGTTTACAGTACCAAATATATAAGTAAACTAACTATAAGAATGTCCACCCTAACAAGAAGTAGACCCAACCAAAACCAACTCTTCCTTCCCTCTTCTGCCTCTGTGACAACTCGATCGGACATTTACATATACCTCCCCCAAGAAGCCGTCGTCCCTCGAACGTGTTTTGTATCTCACGCTCTTACTGTTTCTCGGTTTCCTGTGTTTCGTACGTGGCTCGTGGACTTGATACGTGGTGTGGCGTGACGTGCGTATATCACGCTTGGCGTGATGCCAGCGTTCAACGTCGCGCCGTCCGGCCAACTGACAGATTGTGCGTGAGAAGACAAAATACGATGTTTGGTCTACGAGGATGTCTCGAGAATTCAAGAATTCTGGAAGGGGAAGTAGGTGGATATAGGAGTAGGGTTGTTTTACTGTTAGGGTTGTTTAAATAGTTTTAACAATAATTTAGATAGTTTGAAGTTCTTTATTTACAAGCTAACAGTGAAAGACAATAAATAATTTTTAACATATGACTTCGACTGAACGTACAGTAATGAAGATAATTTTAAAGTTAAATTTTTACACATACATACATACATAATATCACGCTATATCCCATTAAATGGGGTAGCACGAACCCGTCAACATTCTCATCCTGACACACGATACTCGATTCGACTACATTAACACTTCCTCTATACAAACTCTTTCTTTTCTCACAACCAAAATCCATCAACACACAACAAACATTCATCCATTCCCTAGTGTACACTGCGCTTATTTCTGAAGATGGTCTCCACACAATTGCAGGTAAACACTCGAAACATCTAACCAATTAATCTAAAATCTATGACTCGATATAAGAATACTAAATGACGAAAAATGTATTTAATTTTCTTATTTAAGGTAGATGGCTCAGTGGTACCGAGTCGGCTTGTAAATTTGAGCATTGACAACGGGTTTCGTCTACAGCGACTCAGTTCTGATTTATAGGGAATCATTCCACGAACTAATTTTTAACATATGACTTCGACTGAACGTACAGTAATGAAGATAATTTTAAAGTTAAATTTTATTTTTTTATGACAGAATGCCTATCATAGATATAGGAGTCTTTGGGATCAATGCTACGTTAGACACTATGACAGAAGAATTCGGTTGATGCCATACGTCGGATATAAGTGACGTGGTGTAGCGGTTAGCATCTCTGCCCGGCAAGCGGAGGGTCCCTGGTTCGAATCCAGGCGTCATCCGCATTTTTCTGTCATAAAAATTTAACTTTAAAACAATAAATAATATTGCAGCCAATATTTAAGTGAAGTCAAAAAAAAATTTATGCACAAACTCTTGTTTGGTAAATGTAAATTCTAATCACTTGAATAAAATTGTTTATCATAGTCAGATACTACCTTAGTTAAGGCATATAAGTGACTAGCTTATAGCGCCCAAGTGTGATAAATACACGGTAGCTGTATTTTATATTTTTAACGACAAATCACGCATTGTCGCCAGGTGGATTCGAACTGACGAAGCTAAGTTCAGGTGACATCATAGTACCTATGTGAAGAAATGTGCATGAATACGTTTGACCATCGCGCCTGCAATTATTTTCAATTGAATGAAGAAAATTTAAACATCGTTATTGCCGCCATTTGCCAACAAAAAAAAATATTTATTCGCCATAATACATTTAGTTTCAAAGAGACATTTTTTTCTAATTTGTGTGCAAACTTTAGTTTTTATAATATTTATAGTATTTATACATATATTATTTCTTTTTGGTGGGGTAGGCGGCTCAGTGGTATCGAGTCGGACTGTGGATTTTGAGAACTCTGGTTCAATCCCCACAGCCGACAAACAATTTTCACCAAATTAAAATCTACTCCTGTGGCTCCCTCACCACTAACATCTTTGAGGGCCATGATTTGACGGCTGGTAACCGCACTTCACGCAAAGAAATATATCACTTACCTAAATCTGCTACGACAGAGTGCCACGCCCAGTAATGGGTAAAAGGCATAATGATATATTTATTTATTTATTTAACAACAAAGACAACATTAATTGTCATCCATACACTTGGTGAAACTAGGTTTAATAAAATATAAACTAAACACTTGGCTAAGTCTCACAAAATTCAGCCTCCAAGCCACCTTATGAGGGCATCGTCAGAGGCTGGCCAGCACATGCTGCTCTCATAAGGTGACTTGGAGGCTGAATTTTGTGAGGCTTAGCCAAGTGTTTAGTTTATATTTTATTAAACCTAGTTTCACCAAGTGTATGGATGACAATTAATTTTGTCTTTGTTGTTATTTAAATTGCTGCGTAGCTTTTCCTTTTTTCGGTAGATGGCATTGCCTGTTCGATAGAACTTCTCATGTCATCTTACCGTTTATTAGAGATCTTATTCTCTGCTGGCACAGTTCTTCGTCACCAGCCTCTTCACGTGAACTTTGTTGTAGGTGAAGAAGTGAGTTATTCAATACCGACGAGTTCTAATAAGAGCGAAACGCATCTATGGTTACTAACTGTGCTGGCCAGCCTCTGAAGATGCCCTCACAAGGTGGCTTGGAGGCTGAATTTGGTGACACTTACCCAAGTGTTTAGTTTATATTTTATTAAACCTAGTTTCACCAAGTGTATGGATGACAATTAATTTTGTCTTTGTTGTTATTTAAATTGCTGCGTAGCTTTTCCTTTTTTCGGTAGATGGCATTGCCTGTTCGATAGAACTTCTCATGTCATCTTACCGTTTTTTAGAGATCTTATTCTCTGCTGGCACAGTTCTTCGTCACCAGCCTCTTCACGTGAACTTTGTTGTAGGTGAAGAAGTGAGTTATACCATACCGACGAGTTTTAATAAGAGCGAAACGCATCTATGGTTACTAACTGTGCTGGCCAGCCTCTGACGATGCCCTCATAAGGTGGCTTGGAGGCTGAATTTTGTAATACTTAGCCAAGTGTTTAGTTTATATTTTATTTATTTATTCATTTATTTATTTCTGTTTTGTTACAGGTAAGGGTCCACATTGTTATCTACCAACTAATACAATCATAAATGAACCTGTAAGTACTAAATAAAATCTAAATTCAATACATTAAAATAATAGATATTACTAAAGCCCGGATTTTTAGGCAATTGCCTAGATTCAAATTTTAATATACTTCAGGCAATTTCGTTTTTCTATACATAGGTAATATGTTTACGTGTAATGAAAGGTTTTTTTTTCGTGCCTTAGTGCCTATTTTTTCTATATTTTGGTTATTGTGCCTATTTTACCTTATACAGCCTGTTTTGCCTATTTTTGTTGCCTATTCTAACTTTTATTGAGCAGACAAGGTTTATCATCTACTTCGTTGACTAATTCAGCACTCGACAAAGTATTTCAACCTAATCTATAATATTTAAAGTACTTACTTTAATCAAGTTTTTGTGTGTGAATTTAAAATGCCGAAAGAAACCATGTTTTTTATTCAAAATTTTACGTGGAAATTCAATTGTGTCTTTGCCATTAATCAATGGAGCTGAGGTAACTTGAGACGATATGGCTAAATAAAAGAACGCTCCTGTCACATTTTGTACAAGCAAGTTCTGACTGACCGAAGACAGTCCCTTTCCGAAAATTTCATAGAGCAAAGTATACTACATAATTTGAATTTGCATAATAGTTGATAAAATGAGAACCCTACTTGATTATTTTTCAGATTGTGTTAATTTTTGTTTAAAATGTATATTTTTTTCTAACGAAAAGTAGATACGAGTACCAATATTAGAAAAAGGATACATTATTTTTTTTAAAAACAAATTATTTACATTTAGGCTGCCTAAAATCCCGCCTATTTTAGAGTAATTATCAGCCTATATGCCTGCTTATTTGGGTGTTTTTAAGTGCTTAAATATCCGGGCTTTAGATATTACACTATCAAGAAACTTAATTATAATACTAAACTAACTTACAATTGCGTCTCTAATTATATGACCATTACAATCTTAAGTTGACTCGAGTGTATATATGGTAAGTGGCTCAGTGGTATCGACTTCGCAAAGTCGAAAAACATTTTTCACCTAATTGAAATTACCCCTGTGGCTCCCGCTTCACTAATTTCTTTGGGACACATGATTTGACGATTGCTAATCGTAATTTACGTAAATAAATATATCACTTACTGAGATCTGCATATTACAAATAAAATAAATAAATAAATAAATAACTAAATATATCATTACGCCTTTTACTCAATACTGGATCTGGCACTCTGCTGTAGCAGATCTCAGTAAGTGATATATTTCTTTTCGTGAAGTGCGGTTACCAGCCGTTAAATCACGGCCCTCAAAGATATTAGTGGAGAGGGTGCCACAGGGGTAGATTTAAATTGGTGAAAATTGTTGGTCGGCTTTGGGGATCGAACCAGGGTCCTCAAGGTCCACAAGCCGACTCGATACCACTGAGCCACCTACCCCATAACATAAGTTGAAAAGCCGTTTCCACAGCTAGAAACTCGAAATATCAGTAAAATTGTATTTTCGCGATATTAGAATTTAAAACAAACTTCCTTCATTTATTTTCTTAAATATTTAGATATTTTTTAAATGTAAAAACTTGTAAACATCATTAAATTTATGTATACCATTTTATATAAAATGAAACCAATTATTTTTTATATTAAAACGCATTCTTGGCGAAGATCGTTTTGCTCGTACATTTAACAAACAAATCCTAAACCTGTAGAATACATGTTTTCCTGACACAAGCCGTTATATTCGATGTTACCTCAAATTATTCCAATTTTCATACATTTATTTTAATATTGGAATATTCAACGACTAAAAGTTGGCATTGATCATAATCGCTGGTAGCACAAGCTTTGTTTTTGCCTGTTTTAAGAGCAGTATTTTTGGGTGTTTTAGCTATATCTAACATGTTAAAATCGTGCTCAAAACGTAATGTAAGTTTTAATGTTTCATTTATTTATTTTTCAAAAAATAATGATTATTACAAGCTTCTTGATACAAATCATAGTGCTTTAACTCGTCATCATCAGGAGACTGGACATATTTTTAATTTTTCTGAAGCCAAAATTATTGATTTTATGGAAAATAAAAAGCATAGATTTATTTTAGAAACGTTACATATAAATTTACACCATGATACCTCGATTAATTATCAAACTGATGCGTATCATAATTTATTATGCTCAAATTTTTTTAGGAAATTTAACAATTTAATTTTTATAATATTTTATTTTAATTATTTATTATTTATTTTTTTTTCTATTTTTATTTTTCATATGTATCTTTTTTGTTATTATTGACGTTTTACAAATATTGTTTTATATTTTTACGTTTTTTAAAGGTTTGACATTTTGATTAATTTGCTCGAAACGTCCCCAAATAAATATTTTATAAAAAACATTGGATTCTGAAGCCTTTTCTTTATTTAATAAATTATTATTATTAATCTGATCCATTAGCAACTCGAATCTCTCATTTAATTTCGAGATAGCCGTGTCAAGTAAATAAAATAAAAATTTATTTTAAATTTTTTCATTGGGTCTAAAATGGGCTCATCTGTAGCCTCGTAATTAAAATGTGTTTTTCGGGGACGTGGACGAGCAGTTTCGGTAATTGTTAGGTGTGTAGTAATAAGAGCTATTTTAACTTGTACATTGTGAGCGGTGTAACAAATGCCGAAAGCGGTATGAGGTGTGTATAATAACATAATTTATTATTGGTGTCTATAATTTTATTTTGTGCACGAAACGGTACAATGACGTTGTTATTGAATGACTTAGGGTTTAATGAAATATCGAAATTTCTAGCGCTCGTCTTGTGTACGCCCCTAGGACTCTGCGCCCGGGTGCACCCGCACCCCTTGAGCCCCCGGGTAAAGACGGCCCTGACCGTGCTCTTAAAACATCCAAAAACAGAGCTTGTGCTACCAGCCAATATGTCAAACTTGAGACAAAGATACACTTTTAATTGGTCTCCAAAAGCTTAGCATATATATTTTTTCCCGGATTTCGAAGTCGTGCAGACCACGACTAAATTGAGCTCTTAACAGGCAATTAATTATTGACGTATTACACTCATCTGTATTACATTTAGATTGAAATTCGCAATGATTTACTAATTCTTTTAACGCTACTACGTATGTTGTAATAGATTCATGTGTTGCTTGTAATCTTGACAAAAATTTATGTTGTTCAACAAGTATATTTTTTCTGGGTATCAGTTGATTCTTTAGTATTATAATTAAATCTTCGTATGACTTGTTGGCAGGTTTTTCCGGTGCTGATAAATCAGCTAGGAGTTTGTAATATTTGCTTCCCAAGCAATTAATTAATACCAATACTTTTGCTTCCTTGGCTTGTTCATCATTTTGATCCAATCCTTTGAGCTTGAAATAGTTTTCTAGTCGTCCACAATATGTATTAAAATCTTCTATGTTTTCATCGTAATGGTCGAAGCTAATTGCCTGTTTTTTTAGAACATCTTTGACATCAGTTGATCTGTTTGCTGGTTGTTGTTGTTGTTGTTGTAGGGAATTCACTAAGGTGCTTAAAGCCTGCACTAAATTATGAAATTCTTCTGTCATTTTATTCATACAAATAGAAAAATTGTAATGCTTTAATCCTCGTCGCCAAATTATTGTGTATTTAATTAATAACACATTAAATAGTTTGAATCATATTTATTTTATATTTTTAACTGTCATAATTCAATACTAAAAATAATATGTAACTATGTGACAAGAAAATAATTAATTTCTTTTCATAACATATATGATTTTAATATAATAATACATAATACTGTTACTTGCATTTCTTTGTTTTTTCTTTAATTTTGTGTTTGCTAATAGTGGTTTGATATTAATTTATATAGAATATAGTTCTGTGTTGTCCTTAATTGTTTTAGTATTAGTTTCATTTATCTTTAACTTTTAGGTACAAATTTAAGTATATTCTTTTCATATAATATTAATTAATTATAGTTTTAAACCATCTTAATTGTAATTATTATAGGCGCGGTGGCCGAGCGTGTTAAGGCACATCTCTTAACATACTGTGACGTCACCTGAACCAAGGTTCGTCAGTTCGAATCCGCCTGTCGACAATGTGTGATTTGTCGTAAAATATAAAATACAGTTACATGTATTTATCACATTCAGGCGCTATAAACTAGTCACTTATACGTCTTAAATAATGTAGCATTTGACTACGAAAACCGGCAGTACGACAGTGTAATAACTACGGCTCAGTGTGTCCGGTTGGCTCAGGCCCGATTTGGGCTGTAGCGCCATAAGAAGAAGAATAATTGTAATTATAAATAAAATAAAATAAATAGATATATCATCACGCCATTTACCCATTACTGGGTGTGGCACTCTGCCTCAGCAGATCTCGGTAAGTGATATATTTTTTCGCGTGAAATGCGGTTACCAGCCGTCAAATCACGGCCTCCAAAGATATTAGTGGAGAAGGATCCACAGGGGTAGATTTTTTAAATTGGTGAAAATTGTTTGTCGGCTGTGGGGATCGAACCTGGGTTCTCAAGATCCACAGGCCGACTCGATACCACTGAGCCACCTACCCCATAAATTGTAATTATTAGTAGTATTATTATTCGTTTTTATTTATTTTTCAAGTACTTAGTTGTTAAGTTAGTAGCAAAGTGTACTTTTGTTGTAGTTCCAACTATGAGCGCATTCTTATTTTAAAATCCCAATTGAACATGTTCTTGGCAAACTTTTATATTTATTTTTACCGATAACATACACAAAGAGAATATTTCATTATACCTCATTATTAAAGCCCGGATTTTTAGGCAATTGCCTAGAATCAAATTTTAATATACTTCAGGCAATTTAGTTTTTCTATACATAGGTAATATGTTTACGTGTAATGGAAGATTTTTTTTCGTGCCTTAGGGCCTATTTTTTCTATATTTTGGTTATTGTGCCTATTTTACCTTATACAGCCTATTTTGCCTATTTTTGTTGCCTATTCTAACTTTTATTGAGCAGACAAGGTTTATCATCTACTTCGTTGACTAATTCAGCACTCGACAAAGTGTTTCAACCTAACCTATAATATTTAAAGTACTTACTTTAATCAAGTTTTTGTGTGTAAATTTAAAATGCCGAAAGAAAAAAAACGTGTTTTAGTCAAAATTTTACGTAGCAATTCAATTGTGTCTTTGCCATTAATCAATGGAGCTGAGGTAACTTTAGACGATATGGCTAAATATAAGAATGCCCCTGTCACATTTTATGATGTCGAACGAAGTTTTCAGCTTACAAGCAAGTTCTGACAGACCGAAGACAGTCCCTTGCCGAAAATTTCATAGAGCAATAGCTCGTAATATTATGTGAATCAAAGTATACTACATAATTTGAATTTGTATAATAGTTAATAAAATGAGAACCCTACATTATTATTTTAGTAATATTTTTCAGATTGCGTTAATTTTTGTGTAAAATGATGATTTTTTTCTAATGAAGAGTAGATACGAGTACCAATATTAGAAAAAGGATTCGTTTAACTTTAAACAAATTATTTACATTTAGGCTGCCTAAAATCCCACCTATATTAGAGTAATTACCGGCCTATATGCCTACTTATTTGGGTGTTTTTAAGTGCCTAAATATCCGGGCTTTACTCATTATTAATCATCTATCTATCCTCAAACTCTGCCAAATGTATTTTCCCATGTAAAGATCCTCATCGTCTGCGAAATATATGTTTACACGTAGGCATTATTAAACTTTACGGCATGTTCGGAACTCTTTCGATCCGTGCGCCAGTCGGGAGTTTACCGGACAGCGAGGCAACGAACGCGGACATCTGATCTGCGATCGCCGGCGAGCTACTTAACTCTGCCCGTTACCGCAGATTTATTTCGCCACATAATCCCGGTAAAGCGCACATTATTTGAACTCTCCCTGGACCACCAGCTCAATAAAATAATGCCAATAAATTTTAGCGAACGGAGGGATGGTGATGCTGGCAAATTGACCTACGACGGTCTGACTAATCGAAAGAAAGGGCTGTGCACGTAAAAGAAATACGCATTTTTCTAAGGGGGTGGTATTATCTGATAATACAAATACCGATGTTTTATTTTCGTTTCAAAACGTATCTTCAAATATCCGGTTATATATTTTCCGCAATTAAACTTTTCTAAATAATTTTAGAATTTATTTTTTTAATCTGGAATCAAATACCGCTTTAAATTTGGATTCAGAGATGATAAAAAATTGGGCTCAGGTTCGATTCGAGTTTTGAAGATATACAGGATGTTTCACAACTTAGATAAAAAAATTAAAGGGTATATTCTGTACGACGCAAAACTATTTTCCATGTTTCCCAGTTCAAAATTTTTCGTTGCCACTGCCACTGGGTGGATGATTATGTTAAAGTTATTAATTAAACAAAATTCTATTATAAATAACTGCTAATAATTGAATTTACGGTATAAATGGTAATTTGTTGGGAGCGATTCGTGCATTATACGAAGATAGCGAGGCTGCGGTGAGAGTTGATGGTAGATTGAGTGATTGGTTTCCTATAGATGTTGGCGTGAAACAAGGTTGTGGGATGTCCCCGTGGTTGTTTAATTTATATATGGATGTGTTGTTACGAAAGTCGCTGAATGGGGCGGATGGTGTACGTATTGGTGGCAGTGTAGTGCCTGCGTTAGCTTATGCGGATGATGTAGTTGTAATGGGTGAATCTGAAGAACAATTGAGAAGAATGATTCTAAGTATAAATGAAGTAGGAAAAGGTTTAAATCTATTACTAAATGTTGATAAATGTAAAGTGTTAGTGTTTGAGAAGAGTGATTTGGTGACTGATTGCAATGTTTCGGTGAATGGTGTGAGATTGGGTCAAGTAAATGAGTTTGTATACTTGGGGAGTGTGTTTTCGAGGGATGGACGTATTGATCGAGAGATTGAAAGAAGAGTATCTGCTGGATGTAAGATATTGGGTGCTCTGGGAACCTTTACTCGGAACGTGAGTGTATCCAGAGATGCTCGATTGAGTGTTTATAATGGTGTGTTAGTGCCTACGTTGATGTATGGTAGTGAATGTTGGGTATGGATGAAGAAACATGAACGGCGTATAACTGCTGTGGAAAAGAGGTATTTGCGGGGTGTGTGTGGATATACTAGAAGAGATCGTGTCCGGAATACATTGGTGTATGATGAATGTGAGATTGGGAAGAATGTTGTAAGAAGAGTGGGAATAAGTCAGTTGAGATGGTTTGGTCATGTAGAACGTATGTCGAATGACAGATTGGTGAAACAGGTGTATGTTGGTGAAATTGAGGGTGAAAGTTTCCGTGGACGGCCTAGGAACAAGTGGATGAATATGATTGAAGGGTTGTTGCGTGAGCGAAAGATTCTGAGCGTGAAGAATAAACGAGCTTGTATGAAAAGAATTATGAATGTGGTTGAAGCAAAAGTGGTGTGTCAGGATAGGAATGGATGGAGAAAATTATTTGCTGGATAAATATGATGAATGAAGACAAGTGTATGATTCTTGATTTTAGATTAATTGGTTAGATGTTTCGAGTGTTTACCTGCAATTGTGTGGAGACCATCTTCAGAAACATGCGCAGTGTACATTAGCGATGGATGAATGTTTGTTGTGTGTTGATGGATTTTGGTTGTGAGAAAAGAAAGAGTTTGTATGGAGGAAGTGTTAATGTGGTCGAATCGAGTATCGTGTGTCAGGATGAGAATGTTGACGGGTTCGTGCTACCCCATTTAATGGGATATAGCGTGATGTTATGTATGTATGTATGTATGTATAATTGAATTGTGTAATTATTCTTTCGTAGTTGATACCTACTTCATTGTTTGTGTTTAATAGGAAAGCGAATCCAGTGCAGTACTACAAAAAATGTTTTAGGTTAACAACCCCTAATTTTTCGAATTTAAAAAAAATTCTTTTTGTTTCATGATCAGCACGTCGTACAGAATATACCCTTTATTTTTTTGCTTTAAGTTGTGAAACACTCTCTATATACAGGGTGTATCTGTACTTCGGGAAAATATGAAAGGATATATACTATAAGACGTACTGACCATGGAACAAAAAGATTTTTTTTTAATTCACAAATAAATTTGCATCGAATTTAAAGGCAACATTTTGTTAGGCACTGGTTAATAGCTATTTTTATTTAAATCTTCTTGCAAGTAATTGTTTACACAACACCAAATAAATGTCTGATGTGTAATTAATAATTTAATTTAGTTAAATGTAGCAGGTAAAGCAATAAAGTACGCTAATCCAGTGGCCCTAAAAATGTTCATTTCAAGTAAACCATCCTTAATTTAGTGAATTTAAACAAATATACCCTTTATTTTTTTCTCGAACTACAGATACACCCTGTATATATATACATGTCTTCTCTTTTGCAATAATTTTAAAACATTCTATATTTATATAGATTATATCTGCTATACGTCATAGAAAATGACTCTCTTTGAAAAATTATAATATGTCAAACCGTGTTACAAACTCTATGATTGATTTTAAAGTAATCATGCTTAGAAAGAATTATTTATAGATAAATTTATGATAGGTAATAATATATTGCAAGTCATTCTAAAAGCACTAAACATTTAATAAAATATTCACATGCGATTGTTTTGAAAGCAAATTGATTGATTTAGTTTGAAAACATGTGCTTTTATCTAGTCAAAAGCTCTCAAGCTCTGTAATTATTATCGTGTTTATAAAATAAATACATTTAACTTTTTATTTCACTGACATGAAACAAACAGAAATTTAACCGTTTATAAATGTGTACAATTTTATTTAAAAATGTGGATATTGAAATTTGACGGCTAGTAACAAAGCTTTACGGTAAAAATATGTCATCTATGGAAACATATAAATGCTGGTCTCATTGCTATTATTCTCAGCTGTGAATAAAGTCCAAATATTTACATTTTATAATTTTTGCTTTGTTGAAAAAAACGTAAAGTACTCCTAAATTAAATTTGAATTGTCATTTTCTCCGAATAACAGCGACGAATTTTTGTATGAAACCCAGGAAAATATAATTAAAATGCAAATAAAAACCGATGGTATGTTATTCAAAAAATGTGATTCATGTAAAATATAGTCATAGAAAATAAAATCAATGCAAATATAATATTTGCAATCAAAATTTAAATTTGGTAATTCGTTCAAAACAAATTGAATATTATAAATATTTTATAGAATTGTTTTTAAATTTTGGAAGTAATTTCGTTTTTTATTTACAATTTTATTGTAAACATTTCCATATTTATGAAATTTCAACTGATAGTATTAATTTTAAGATTATTTTATCAATTTTCGTTACATAAGCAATTAACTTCGATTAAATTAACTATTACCTTTTTACTAACACGCTTATCAATCCTGGAATAAAAATGACTCATAATGCATTATATAAAATTAAAAATCCAAAAGATTTTTCTTTTTAATAAACTTAAAAAATACATTTAACAATTGAATAATTCATTATAATCAGAGGGATGAAAACCATCAAATCAATAAATTACAGTTCATATAGTTTTTCTTCGTTTTATGTAAAAAAAAAACTAGACATTTTTAATACCATTTGGTGACGGAAAGTGAATAATTGCAAATCGCGGCTCTTTGCAGATAGTTAATAATAGTAAGAATTAAACAACGATTAATCTTCATTTTAAATCGTAAAATAGTATTTTAATTTACGAATTTGTAGTTTTAACGTGGTGAAAATTGCTTACTGGCTGTGGGAATCGAATGCACAGTACAACTCGATTTCACTGAGCCACCTACCTCATAACATATATATCAAAGCTGTTTATTGAATATACAAAATATTGCAGATGCTGCAAGTAATAACTTTCAATTAGTTTGTTTTATTTTCTTATGAACCTTTTAAAATTTTACAGGTTTCTTCTATGAGCCTGTAAAATTTTACTGGGCTACGTACTGTAATTACTCATTTACTTAGTTAACATAAATACGTATAAACTTTTATTTACATAGAAAGAGAAAATAATAGCTATTAACATACCTAGGAATGTTATGAGTATCATTACAGCCGCAGATGTCAGTTTGAAATCCGAGCTCATAGAGCGAGGATTTTAAGACATCTAAGGCTTGTTATGACTCATAACATCCGTGGTTTGTTCAATAGTTTACCGGTTGCAGAATATAAACACGTTAGCGTCACTAATAAATATTATTTTTTGAAATTCTTTTATGAATATCTTCATTGTCATCATTTTAGAAGGTGATCAAGTAAGTCTGTGGTCAGTATGTTTTTATTTAACGCCATGGTTACAATTGTTTTGTATCATATTTATAAATAATTTTTTATTTAAACGTCTTAACGTGGTCATCTCTAATTTGAAAGACTGTACAATTAATATATATATATTATGATAAGCAGGAGAAGTAATCTTTGTATTATTGTTGTTTTGAGTTCCGTTTGTATGAATAGTGTTATATTATCATTGTGTTTTATTTTAATTTTCTTGACTGTTTTGACAAGTCAGTATGGTAATATTACCGTACAGAATACAGTTATTACTTACTTACCAGCCTACTTTTATGCATGTAAACATAGGTTTAATATCCTGAAACCGGTAAATATAATGTCAAGTACATAATGTCCGTGTGATACGTATAGTTTTCATCAGAGATACATAATTTAAAAAAAAAAGTAAACATTGATCCTATGTTACCAGCATTATAATCGGTCCTGCATCCGTAATAATGATAGTAAATTAACTCCAAACTCTCTGTGAATCGGTCTGTAAATGATTCGATAAACAGTAATTTATTTATTTATTTATGTCACTCTGTACAACAGAAACATAATCCCAATTACAGTACAGGGTCCGCACTCACCGAGCCGCAGTGTGATAGTTTATATAATTTTTAGCTTGAGTGAGATTCGAATTCCGTATTGCTCTCCGCATCACCGTACTGACGGACAACGTTAGTACATAAAGTAAAATAAATGTTAAAATATCAAAATAAACACTTGTCTAAGTCTCACAAAATTCAGCCTCCAAGTCACCTTATGAGGGCATCGTCAGAGGCTGGCCAGCACAATTGGTAACCATAGACGCGTTTCGCTCTTATTAGAGCTCATCAGTATGGTATAACCTACTTCTTCACCTAGAACAAAGTTCACGTGAAGAAGCTGGTGACGAAGGACTGTGCCAGCAGAGAATAAGATCTCTAAAGAACGGTAAGATGACATGAGAAGTTCTATCGAACCAGTAATGCCATCTACCGAAAAAAGCAAAAGCTACGAAATAGCAATTTAAATAAAAAACAACAAAGACAAAATTAATTGTCTTGGTGAAACTAGGTTTAATAATAAAATATCAAAATTTTGTGAGACTTAGACAAGTGTTTATTTTGATATTTTATTATTAAACCTAGTTTCACCAAGTGAGCATTTAAAGACAATTAATTTTGTCTTTGTTGTTTTTTTATTAAAATAAATGTGATAGTAGAAAGAACGATTAAACTTGAAGCATACTCAAAATTTTATGTATTCTAACAAACTGTCTGGCAGTATTAAGGCACAAGAGGAGTTAATATTATTTCATAAATTTAATTTTCCAAGAAATAATATGACAGGATAATACTCAGCGAACGTACGCCACTGAAACAAAGTTTGATAAACGTTACTGCCTGCGTCAACCCCATCTTCTCGTTATAAAATATTCATATACAAAAATGACAGAACCACCCGTAATGTATAATGTATTTTCGCATTTTCGGCCGACGAAATTTAAAACGCGCGGACGGACGCTCTTGTATGACGTCATGTCAAGTGGGTATATAAAAAGTTTAAACACAGTTTACTCTGATATTAAAGTTTCGCTTCTCTTTCGAGACAGCTTTACAAGATTTCACGTTCAGATTACAGAAGTTTGTACGGCGGGTGGCTAAGGTGCAATGCGACAACTTCGCTCTTTTGCTTTGCACCAAGCCCGGGTGTCTATACACAACTTATACTTACACGCAGCAAAGATTACATTCACGAGGATTTTTCAAAGTTTCTTACTCTTCTAAATAGTTTTACAAACATATTTTCAGAGCGGAATAGTTTTCATTTCCATCCTAATTCACGAAACAACTTTTTTATCTTACTTAATCTCAATTACAGTACAGAGTCCGCACTCACCGAGCCGCAGTGTAGTAGTTTATATAATTTTTAGCTTGAGTGAGATTCTAACTCGGGATCTCCGGATTCGAATTCCGTATCGCTATACACACCACCGTGCTGACTTATAGTCAGGGATGTGTTATCGATTGTCTATCATTTATCAACAGTTGTAGACAAGTCCCTAAAAATCTAGTAAGACGGAAATAGTTATTTGTATCACTAGTCCAAAAACTGCTATTTTGCGAGTGCTCGTATTTAAAGGCCTCGCCTACGGCTCGTCCTTTCAAAATATACTCGCACTCGCAAAATAGTTTCTAGACGTGTAATACACAAGATTTTTCGCGCCGACGTTTTCGTTAATTTAATAAAAAAGTTTTTTTATGTTGGTATCATCTAATTTTCAGAAATGTACTTTTAATTTTAATTAATTATTTATTGTTCATCAATTTACATCTTCAATAAGTTTAATTACAGTGTACACTTTATTTAATAAACATAAAACATAATTCATTTCTTTGTCTATTTCACGACTTGTCATTCCAGTATTATAACCTAAAAAATCGACATATTTTATTTGGATTTTACATTGCTAATTCAATTATAATTACTTACAATTTTGATTAAAATATATGTATAATTATTCTGTTTTCTTGTATTGAAAATACTCAACTATGAATATTTTATCATAATATGTTTACGCCAATGCAATATTTTGACATTTCGAACGTTCAGGAGTTCGCTATACTAGTGATGCCAACATATAACCATAAAAAGTCACTAATTTTTGCCGGCCTCGGCCGGCAACACATGGTTTCCGGACGATTTTTAGTTATGTAATACTGCTAATGCCGGACGGTGGCGCGAAAATTTATTTTCTTCGCTAGGAAACTTATGGAGAAAAGTATGACTTTCTTTTGAATTAGATTTTCTGATAATATACTGTTTACCTTGAATTATAATTAAATAAATGGTACATTTGTCAAAGGTAGAACAGTTCAATAAGTTATTAATTTGAATTTGGAAATTGGATTAATGTTTGTATCGACTCCGTGGCGCAACGGTAGCGCGTCTGACTCCAGATCAGAAGGTTGCGTGTTCAAATCACGCCGGGGTCAAACTCTTTTTACTATTTTGCATGCATGCACATTTATAAGACATCTACTAAATCAGTAAATTTCTGCTCCAAAAATATCAATTGCAAATAGCAACTCAATTCAATTCATTTTCACCATTTAGGGATATTATAAATTCCCCTATTTACATTTCTTTTGGCAATGTTTAGTAGCAAGCTAGCAAGATATATTACAAAAGACACTAAATAATAGGGATTTTAAAACCTGGATTAATGGTAAATATCTATGTTTTGTCTCTTTTATATTTAACTTTTGAATATTGTTTCATCATTATTCATGTATATGTTGTGTCCGTTCCATTTAACCGTCGCGATTTGTGATTAATTCGTTTTACATTTAGAAAATAAGCTTAAAAGTAATTGCAGTGCCGGACGAAGTTCGTCAATTCTCCATTTATGCTGTATGGTATTGAAAACGTATAGTTTTATAACCTGAGAATAGATATACTAAGTTGTTTTTTCTGATCTATCAATAAATAGAAAACAAAAAGGAGAAAACCTTATACCGGGAGTTTTTTTTTTGTCAGTAAACATTGCGATATGTCATTACCATAGTTACAGTTAAAAAGTTTGACAGTAATGCATTAGAGCGTTTATTTTAAAAGTAAACATTGGGAAAATAACATTTTCAGCAATGCATTGAAATCTATTATAATAAAAAAAAACATTTTAAGTTTAAACAAATTAAATGAATTTTAATTACTTTAAATAACATTAGTTTAATAGGAATTTTAATTTAGTAACTGTTTAAAATTACCCCCATTAATTGTTCTACGCTCATTCTATCACCATTATAAATTTTATTTTTTAATTGGCCCCAAAGAAAGAAATCGTTTGGCGCAAGATCTGGTGACCTTGCAGGCCACTCCACTTCTTCACCTCGTCCTGTCCATCGTTGGGGGAATATCCGGTGCAGATAATTTCGTACATTTTGAGTATAATGCGGGGGAGCACTATCCTGTTGGAACCACTTCCTCAATAATTACATTATTTATTGCCGGGATTACTCTCTCTTCTAACAACTCTAAATAATTTTCCCCATTTAAATATCCATTTATATAACAAGGCCCCACTATTTGATCCCCTATTAACCCGGCCTGATTTTGAAAGAGGACAGTTTTATTACTTTGACAACTATAGATGACAGCAATATTATTTTCCCTATGTTTACTTTTAAAATAAACGCTCTAATGCATTGCTGTCAAACTTTTTAACTGTAACTATGGTAATGACATATCCTTATGATTATTGATAAAAAAAAACTCCCGGTATAAATTTTGGACACCACGATGAATCAAACTCACCACAGAATTTTCATCTTGCAGTTCGTATTTAGCAAATTTCAGCAGAAGCTTCGATTTCACCAACACTATCCAATACACAAAGTTATCCCTAAACAGGCAACTTTCAGGATCTCCTGTGACGTCACGCACCGCTTCCTCATCAGCATGAGCGCACCAGGTTCTCGGACCAACGAGCGCAGTTGCCGATTATCGACAGAACGACAGTACGGCGTTGCCAGTTTGATTAGTGCCCGGTGGCCGCGTGGCCACGACAGAGACACATTGGACCACTGGGAAACAAGCGGGTGGAGGGAGGATATCAGCACGAACCCTTTCAATCACTTCCTAGAGGTGGAGAGAGAGGGATGAATAATTGAGGATCGTGAAAAAAGCTTGGAATTGGATTATTGTTTCAAACAATTATCGGATTTAATAAATATATGATCAACTTGTAAAATGAGCCACAAACAGATGTGGCTTTTTATAAGCTTAAACTAGCTCTAATATCTTGAACCACATGTCACGGGGAAACAAAAAACAACCCTGATTTCTTGTGCTTAACGTTATCACCTAACATTTCAAATACTTACAATAATACTAGCACTGATTGTGATTTTAAGTAAAAATTTAAAAACAGTTTGACCCCGACGTGATTTGAACACGCAACCTTCTGATCTGGAGTCAGACGCGCTACCGTTGCGCCACGGAGTCGATACCAAATATTGATCTAGTTTCTTGCGCCACGGAGTCGATATAAATAGATCTAGTTTTTAAATTCGATATCAAGGAACTATACAGGGTGTTTCATAACTTCGAGTACATACGTTAATGGTATATGTTGTTTGATATGCTAATTACGAATCTAAACGAATTTTTTTTAAATTCGAAAAATTAAGGGTTGTTTACCTAAAACATTTTTTGTAGTACTGCACTGGATTCGCTTTCCTATTAAAAACAATCAATTAAGTAGATAATCAACAATTTAAATTACATAATACTAGTAAAATAAACAAACAAAATTTAATTATTTTTAATGAAACGATAATTATAGTTTATTATGTATTCAAAATAATTGACATGTTAAAATAAATAAAACACATACAATTCGAATAATTTTTACAAAAATTGCTGAAAATTGTTGCCATCCTCTGCCATACATAATGCAGCACGGTGAATTAAAGACACGCTGCAAGCTTCGTTGAACGAATTATGATGTCTCATAAAATTAGCAGCGTTTTCAACTCGTTCCCTCAGTTGTTCCAGAGTTTCAGGAGCTTCCTGGTTATCATAAACTAATGATTTGAAATAGCCCCAAAAATAAAAATCTAATGGATTTAGATCCGGAAATCTAGGAGGCCATTGTACAGGACCACCACGTCCTATCCACCTATCCTTAAAAGTTGGAGTTAAGTATTGCCGCACATTACGTGTAAAGTGCGGTGGTGCACCGTCATGCTGGAACCATGCATGCTGCCGTATATTTAAGGAAAGAAACAATAAATTGACCTACTGACGTACTACGAAAGAATAATTACACAATTCAATTATTAGCAGTTATTTATAATAGAATTTTATTTAATTAAAAACTTTAAACATAATCATCCACCCAGTGGCAGTGGCAACGACAAATTTTGGACTGGGAAACATGGAAAATAGTTTTGCGATTTAAAAAAAGAACTTTTTGATTCGTAATCAGCATATCGAATAACATATACCATTAACGTATATACCTGAAGTTATGAAACATCCTGTATAGTTACATGTATATTCGAAATTATTACCTATCATCAACTTTCAGCAGAGGAGTGAATTCAAACAAAAACATTTTTGGTTATGATTTGAATTGAATTATATCTATTTTAAATTGATATTGTGGGACAAAGAGTTTTACTGATTTTGTAGATGTCGTGTAAATGTACATGGATGCAAAATATTTAAAACATCTTGACCCCGACGTGATTTGAACACGCAACCTTCTGATCTGGAGTCAGACGCGCTACCGTTGCGCCACGGAGTCGATACAAACCTTAATCAAATATTTAGATTTGAACACATAAAAATATGTTAGAAATAAAAATATTGCATTATCTACCTTGAACAAAATAAATCTTTCACTTTCTTAAGTAAAAAATGTAACATGTAAAAATATGTGCCTAACATTTACTTTCACTGTTACTTGTTCGATACATTAATAAACAATGCTAATCTGTAATCTACCATTTAGGTGGCTCAGTGGTATCGAGTCGGCCTGTGGATCTTGAGAACCTTGGTTCGATCCCCACAGCCGACAAACAATATTAACCAATTTATAAAATCTACCCCTGTGGCTCCTCCTCCACTAATATCTTTGGAGGCCGTGATTTGACGGCTGGTAACCGCACTTCACGCGAAAAAATATATCACTTACCGAGATCTGCTTAGGCAGAGTGCCACACCCAGTGATGGGTAAAAGGCGTGATGATATATTTATTTATTTATTTTATTTTAATACCTTTTAAATAAATATTCTTTTTCTACGATTGCTATAAAAAGTAGACAATTACGCTCTCATTTGTCATCGTAAAGTTGACGTTTTCTGTGGAACAATCGAAAAATATCTTTTTTGCGCGTCTCCAATGGCAACGCGCGAAAAAGATGTTAAATGCGCGCATTTCCAATGACAACGCGCGAAAAAGATATTATATGCGCGCTTATTTTAATATTTACCAGGGATACATATGTCATATTGACAGTTGACAGAACGAATTTATTTTCAGTACGTGCACGTTTTTTAATAATTTTAAGATGCGATCGTAGAAAAAATTATGTATATATCACGAGCGTAAAGTGTCTTTGTTCCTCTTGCACTATTGCAGTTTTCGCCTTCGGCTCGCGCTGCAGTTACCGTGTTCGAGTAACAAAGAATCTCTTTACGCTCTAATACACAAATAACTATTATTGGATATCAAAACTGACCTCTAGATAAAAAATATTTTTACAAAATACTGTGAAAATAAGTACCCAAGTTCGATTACTACAACCGACAACTGATATATAATACTTTAAAAATATCCCTGTAGTTCTCCACTAAATATATTCCAGTAGTTCCACTAAAATCTCAACCAAGTCAATACTACATTATAAAATTTTAGCATTTTTTTACATGTGGAGAAACCATAAATCTAATTTTAAATTATTGATAGTTTTTCATCTCCTTCACACACTGGTCCTAACCTATATGTCCATTTATATATATATATATATATATATATATATATATATATATATATATATATATGCAAGTAAACAATACTTTATCTAAATTGTTGTCAAAGACAGTAAAAAGAATCCCGGGTATAAAAACTTGCAAAAACAATGTAATCCGGTCCTGGTTTAGCTGTCAGCACAGTCCATCCGTCTCCATTTGCCAAATTGATATCGACTGTTCGGCCGACGGCATTTATTAATGGTCTGTTTTATTGAGATATCAGTTTCGTTCGAAAGCGATATTGCATTGTTGCACCGCACTCTTCGATCCGCCAAATAGAGACACATTCTAAATGGAATAAAACGGACATCAATATTCTATCGGACATAAGTGTCATATTAGCTCGACTAGAACTATTTTAAACTTCATTTCAATGCATGGAAAAATGATGTTTTAGTTTGAACTTTTTAGAAAATTAATGTTTTGTTGGAATTATTTGAATGGGCATTTGGAAATTCATTAAGTAATGTATATTTTCAAATACTATTGACAGTTGAAGTATATAAATAATAAAAAAACAGTCATTCAGAACAAAATAAATATTTAAATATAGAATGAAGTGAAAAAATTTAGAAATCGGTTTCGCTCTAATTTTAATCTGCTACTATCAACTTAGCTTTGAGAAATACAGTCAAATTAAAAGATATGCCTTAAGTATCTTCTAAAAAAATTACTTGACAAAGTTTTTTTTTCAACGTTGCTTGTGAAAATTATATTTACTTTACCCATTTTAGTTTTAATCATAACCGTTTCTCGCACTAGTGACGAATATGATTACTATCACAACTAAATTGACTGAAGGAAATATGAATTTGACATTGTGACCAAGGAAACGTGATGTGCATTTGCAAATACAAATACCTTTGATTTAAATAAATAAATTATAAAATTTCCTGTATCGCAAACGTAAAAATGTAATTTTCCCGTTTAATGTTGAAAAAAATAGTATGTACCACACGTGGGAAAAAGCAATTAAACCCTTTCCTCACTTGCATAACAATATACTATTATCTTACAGTGTTTCTTTTTGTAGTACATTATACAATCGTTTTCAGTGACTAAAATAAGCAATTATTTACATGTGACTAAAATGCTTTAATCCATGGCAACCATAAACAACTTACAATTTACACCAATGCAACAGCCTGACAACAGTAATATTTCACTTATTACTATACATCTCTATTCAATTTGATTTGAACTTTTATCTAACTTTATTGTAGAAAAACCGTACTGTATATATAAGATTTTCATTTATAAGTACAATTTTTCTATTCTTAATTAACGTAATCCGAACTACTGTAAATTAAATAATTAAATAAAATAAACTTGTACAAACTAATTGGTTTACATAAATTTTAAAGATGAATTACTGAAATTTAAGCTGATAAATTATTAAATTAAGCTTTAAAGAATTTACCCCTTTACTAGTAAATAAACCGGGTTCTATTCAATGGGGTAGGTGGCTCAGTAATAACGAGTGGATTTGAGAACCCGGGTTCGATTCCCACAACCGACAAACAATTTTCACCACATTAAAACTACCCCTGTGGCTCTCCCTGCACTAACAACTATGGGAACCGTTATTTGATGTCTTGTAACCGCACTTCAAGCGAAGAAATATATCACTTACCAAGATCTGCTACGACAAAGAGCCACACCCAGTAATGGGTAAAAGTATTAATGATATATTTATGTATTATTCATGTCAAACTGTATCGTAGGCCAGTAGATATAATTTGTGTCTACCAAATTTAACAAGAACTCGCGCGTTCAAATCTTATTGACTGTCTTATGTTATCTAGATAAAATTAACTGATATTTTACCTAGATAACAATTATATTATCTGTCATCTAAAATCTAGATTAATACTAAGTAACTTGTAGGATATCTTGTTTCGTTTTCTTTAATTAGATAACAAATATTTATACTTTGAAAATATTATATATTTGTAAATATTTTTTTACAATAACAGTTTACAATGTACTTGTGATATTAGAATTAATAAATTATTTTAAAATAAAATAAGTATTATTATAAATGATTAGATTATTTACTGATTACTTATCTTTATTTCACGTGTCATGTCAATTAATTCTGAATTATCGAACATTTGTTTTCAAATATCTTATTTGTTATCTGAAATTTATCTAAACGAACACGTAAAATATCTATTATCTTTATCTAGATAAAAAAATCTTCATCTGATCAAGACTACTCACTCACTTCAATTTATATAAAAAAAAAACAATTATATCTGAGTATAAGCTGTAGGGCTCCTGTACTGTACTTGTGATTAAGTTCCTGTTGTGTATATAACAGAAACTAACAATATAATTTGTGATTTTTGTAAAAAGAACATATAATAATATCCAAGTTCCATCCACTGAAAGACAGTTCTACACAAAGTAACTTCATTGGAAATTGAATACTAGAAAATAATAAGAAGGCCAGGAAGGACAAAAGCTCAGCATGTTGTTTACGTTTTTCCATTCTCCTCTATTCTTTTGTTTCGCGGCCACAAAGAGATGCAGTGACTTTGTTAGAGCCCTGTCGACGTATGTGACGACACAGAGCCAGTGGCGTAGACATGGAGCATGGGCATTCCATTATTTCAACGGGAACTAAATCTGGGATTATTGGATCTGGTGTTTTCACGCGGTCTGTGCAGAAAGAAGCCGATTTATTTTATTTCTCGGGGCTTTTCCAATTATCTAGCTCGCTTGTTAGAAGCACAGCTGTGAGCCATCTGTCTGCACTTGTTTCGTCACGCATGCGTGTCACTACACACGCATCTACGCATTCTGAACTTAAACTTACAATACTTCACAATCTCTGCGAATTATTCTTTCAATATATCGATGCTACCGCCAGTAGCTGTTATTCTGCTATTACTTGTTTGTATTTATATTTTGATTTTTTGTTTTTGCAATGAGAAAAAATATGCATTTTATTGGATATGGTACAAATTTAATTGAAAAAATAACTTTAAAAATCTGTGTACATAATTTCAAATTAATAATAATAATAACAACAATAACAATTTTCACCAATTTAAATCTACCCCTGTGGCTCCCCATTCCACTAATATATTTGGGAGCCGTGATTTGACGGCTGGTAACCGCACATCACGCGAAAATATATATCACTTACCGAGATCTGCTACGGCAGAGAGCCACACCCAGTAATGGGTAAAAGGCGTGATGATATATTTATTTTTTCTACGATTGCTAGAAAAAATTGACAATTACGCTCACATCCTAAAGTTGACGTTTTCTGTGGAACAATCGAAAAATATCTTTATTGCGCGTCTCCCATGGCAACACGCGAAAAAGATGTTAAATGCGCGCGTTTGCAATGACAACGCGCGAAAAAGATTATAAATGCGCGCTTATTTCAACAGTTACCAGGATACAAACAAAACAGAAACTTGACATTGACAGTTGCCAAAATGAATTTATTTTCAGTACGTATACGTTTTTAAATAATTTTAAGATGCAATCGTAGAAAACATGATGTGTGTATCACGAGCGTAAAGTGTCTTTGTTCCTCTTACACTATTGCAGCTCTCGTCTTCGGCTCGCGCTGCAATTACCGTGTTCAAGTAACAAAGAATCACTTTACGCTCTTAATACACAAATAACTATATTTATTTATTTAATAATAATAATAATCTGAGATGTCAATCATTGAACATTTCAAAAATAGTATTGAAATATCTGTAGAATGAAAGATATCCCTTTCTTCTCAGAATTGAAAGAAGCAAATTCTATTTTCTGTCAGAATCATGAAAAGTTAACCATTCTCTCCAAGTACTATTCTATTCTGTAGGTACCTATCTGTATTCCTGCTCGTTACGAGCGTAATTATAAATGCAAATGGCAATCAAATGCAAATTAATTAAGTCGTTTATTATTAATTTTAACCTGACTTAGTAATAATAACCCTTATTATTTTATTTAGCTTGAAAGTAGTTTTCGCATTATTCTTAGAGTTTAAGGTTATTTGAATAGTTGTTAGCATTTCTTGTCAAGAAAATGAGACTTTTCTTCTCGAAAGTGCTGTTTCATTTATGCCCGTTGGTACCAATGAAACTAAAATATTAATTTTTGAAGTAAACTGACAATATCGCATCAAAATTTGTACAGAAATGATTTTATTTTAATTCGATTTACTTTTATTTATTTAAGTTAGATATAAAATTTACCGAGATCTGCTTGGGCAGAATGCCACACCCAGTAATGGGTAAAAGGCGTGATGATATATTTATTTATTTATTTAAAATTTAAATTTTGTTAATGCAAACAAACATGATTATCCTGTTGACATATGGAACATTAGTAATAAATATAAATAAATATATCATCACGCCTTTTACCCATTAGTGGGTGTGGCACTCTGTCATAGCAGATCTTACTAAGTGATATATTTCTTCGCGAGAAGTGCGGTTACCAGCCATCAAATTACGGTCCCCAAAGACGTTATTGTGGGGTGAAAATTGTTTGTTGGCTGTGGGAAATCGAGCCCGGGTTCTCAAATACACAGCTTGACTCGATACCACTGAGCCAACCTACCTCATGAGTATCACAAATATTAATCCATATCAATATTTTTGAGGTGCCATGGATATTGCTTTACTTTTCTTTCCTAGTAAAGACAAATTTACTTTTTTCCCCAGGTATGAAAAGTATCACTTTCTTCTCTTAATTAAAATAAAATAAAATAAATATATTATCACGCCTTTCACCATATGCCGTAGCAGATCTTGGTAAATAGTATATTTCTTCGTATAAAGTGACTTGACTTTTCTTTCCTAGTAAAGAAAAATGTACTTTCTTTCCCAGGTATGAAAAGTATCACTTTCTTCTCATAATGAAAATAAATAAATAAATATATTATCACGCCTTTTACCATATGCCGTAGCAGATCTTGGTAAATAGTATATTTTTCGTATAAAGTGACTTTACTTTTCTTTCCTAGTAAAGAAAAATTTACTTTCTTTCCCAGGTATGAAAAGTATTACTTTCTTCTCATAATGAAAATAAATAAATAAATATATTATCACATCTTTTCCCATTTGCCGTAGCAGATCTCGGTAAATAGTATATTTCTTCGTATAAAGTGACTTTACTTTTCTTTCCTAGTAAAGAAAAATTTACTTTCTTTCCTAGGTATGAAAAGTATCACTTGTTTCTCATAATAAGCCATAGGTGTATATTTAATGTGATGAAAATCTAATGGCGAAGTCTTTTAATCGGAATCGCTACGGTGATGCACAATACCTATATGTATGGCATTGAGGACCTCAATTTTGACATTTCAAATATAGAGTTAAAAAAATACGAGTATGCTGGAATCGGAGTTAATATAACGTAATTGTATTATTTATAGAGATGGGCTAATATCAAATTTCTCGAATTCGAATATCGAATCCGAATATTAATCAGATCTCGAATATTCGAGGTACTCGAATAGTCGAATACTCCTAAAAGTTAATATATTTATTGTTCATAATTATTTAATTATGTCCTTTTTATTATTTGAATGAAATTGTTAAGATAAATAAAATTAAAACAAAAAGTACAAACAAAAAAGAAAAAGATGAAAACTTCAAATTTAAGGTGAAACGTACGGGCTGATGTTGGCGAAAAACAAATTTGAAATATGGTACGTCTTCATGGTTTTGAAACACAATATCTTTGTTATTAATAACTTCAAAGTATTGTAATAGCTTTAAGTTTATGTACAAATGATAAAGAAAAACATAGTCAAAAATTGAGGTCAACATATAGCGCGATATTCGACGTATTCGAATGTTCGCTATACTGACGTTAATATTCGAAAATCTCGAATATCGAATGTCAATATTCGCGGCATTCGACTATTCGCGGATAATATTCGCCCATCTCTAATTATTTATGTAAGTTAAATTTAGCGAGGTTTGAACCGACAAATTTCTGCTTGCAAAGCAAGAGCGTTAATCATCAAGTAATATAAAAGAGCATGAGCACAGCCCTTCATTATAATAGTAATTTCTTTTCTTTTTCGTTCGTTGTTTCATCAAATTAGTCTGTAAGGAAAAACCACTGAATCCGGATCGAAAAAATCGAGTGTATTAGGGTCAAGTATATAGGGTGTTTCGCTGGAACGGACGATATTAATGCTTCGGTTATTACTGGAAATAAAAACGTTGAGATATTGCCCGAGCTAAAAACAAAAGCTGCGATAGGATTGTGAGATAGCTTTTATTCTGACGTTCTCGGAAAGTAGCTGATGCCACAAAAGAACCCGCTTTATTTAAGATTTTAATCTTGACATTCTTTTTCATCCAGTATTAATTACATTAATACCTTACATCTTTGTTTATACTTAGAGCATATTACTTTACACTCAACTGTATCAGAAAAGTTTGTTTATATTTTACTCGTAGTTACCATGGCGGTAAATTGAGCATTACACTGTAAAATTGAGAAATGCCTGGTGGGCTGTAAAAAAGTAAAGTTATGTTTAAATGTAAATTTTTACCTATCTCTCTAAAGTATTAATTCTTTTCGACATTTTTTTTATGGGGTAGGTGGCTCAGTGGTATTGAGTCGGCCTGTGGATCTTGAGAACCCTGGTTCGATCCCCACAGCCGACAAACAATTTTCACCAATTTAAATCTACCCCTGTGGCTCCCCTTCCACTAACATCTTTGGGGGCCGTGATTTGACGGCTGGTAACCGCACTTCACGCGAAAAAATATATCACTTACCGAGATCTGCTTAGGCAGAGTGCCACATCCAGTAATGGGTAAAAGGCGTGATGATATATTTATTTTATTTATTTATATTTATTTTTTGTGCATTCCAACAACGTATTAATATGCACGAGTGGAAGACGAGTGCAGATTCCCGGATATAAATTAATGCTCAAGGGCAGATTTGATAAGAAAATCATCGTCCATTAATATCTTTAGGGGTCCGAGATTTGACGGCTAATACCCGCAGTTTATGCTCATAAATATACCACTTACTGAGATTTGATACATCCAGTAATGGGTAAATAGTGTCATGATATATTTATTTATTTATGTTAAACAGTTTATCAATTAAAATTAGTAATTAATTTTACAGCTTCCTTCAAACATTTTACGAAATTTTAAATTTTCCTTTATTATTCACAAATAAATAAATAATTTATTATTTGTCCCGCGTGATGGTCGCACGGGTTGAGGGCCTGACTCGCAACCATAAGGTCGTGGGTTCGGGTCCCGCCCGTGGCGACCATACAAAGGACATATCGGCATATGACCTTAGTAGTTGGTCCGATATATAAATTAAAAAAAAATTATTATTTAACTTTTAACTTCAAAGATATGTGCAATGTATAAAATAAATAAATATATCATTACACCTTTCACCCATTACTGAGTGTGGCATTCTGCTGTAGCAGATCTCGGTAAATGATATATTTCTTCGCGTAAGTGCGGTTATCAACTATTAAATCAGGGCCCGCAGGGGTAGATTTTAATTAGTTGAGAATTGTTTATCGGCTGTGGCGATCGAACCCGGGTTCTCAAGATATACAGGCCGACTCAATACCACTGAGCCACCTACCCCATAATTTATAATTATGTTTTATTTCTAACTAGAATAATATCTTGTTTCAAAATGATCAATTTTCAAGAGCGAACTTCAGATGCAATTATGTAATTTAAACCTCGCTGACTTTAGCTTTAATATACGATATCAAAAGGTATCAAGTTTTTTTGAAACTACTTTAATTACAACTACTTTCTAAGATATTATATCTCAGTGCGCCTCCGCCATATTTGTAATCATTAAAATTAAATTAAAAATCAACACTAGGATAGTTTCAAATAATGTAAAGTTTATTTTACAATACGTATTTCGGTCGACTAGACCATCATCAGGTGAACAAGATATGAATGAATTTGTACATTAGAGTAAGACTTATAAATAGTATACACAAGAATTCTGACACAAGAAGTGGGAGATACATGATTGAAAACAGATGTTATAAGTACAATTAGTTTAGGAAAAATACATTTATGACCATAGTTGAAAGAAAATAAGATCAGACCGAAGAGGTAACTATAATTATTTGGATGGAAATTACATTTTAAACCTAGTTGTAAAGAGATTGAAGCGGACGTATTAAAGGTGAACGGTACAAATCAATTTGTTCATTTATAACCGTTATCTGGTCCTTATGGCAATCTGAATTTGCAAGGATTCTAAGAAATTCAACTTTAATCCCTTTTTACAAATATGTTTGATTGACAATCTCTTGTCATGTAACTTATGGTTATTGTCAAGACAATGTTTAGCAACATTTGAAGACACTTTGGCTGGTAGCACAAGCTCTGTTTTTGCCTGTTTTAAGAGCAGTGTTTTTGGGTGTTTTAGCTATCTCTAACATGTTAAAACCGTGCTCTTAAAACACCCAAAAATAGAGCTTGTGCTACCAGCCAATATTATTTAGTAGCGCTTTCTTTGTAATAATTGTTAAGATTGTTACTAAAACCAAATTGACTGCAAATGCAGAACTGTTTCATTTAAAATTAGTAAATTACAGATAGTTGTGACACCGTGGTAGCATTATTGTTTCACAAGCGAGAGTTCGTGAATTCAAATCTCGATGATTTCAACTTAACACCAAAAATGCAAGTTTTAATCTAATTCCAATATAAATCTAAGTTAGATATTTATTATTTCATTTCTTTTCACCAATTTAAATCTATCCCTGTGCCCCCCCCTCTACTAACATCTTTGCGGGCCGTGATTTGACGGCTGGTAACCGCATTTCACGCGAAGAGATCTGCTCCGGCAGAGTGCCACACTCCGTAATGGGTAAAAGGCTTGATGATATATATTTATTTATATATTACTTTTATTTGAAATATTTTTCTATAATAGTATACTTTTTACGATCGCAAATTAAGACAACAAAAAAATGTAAAGTTTTATATATTATTTGAAAAGTAAGGTTAAGTTACAATAAAAGATGCAGGACGCTAACTTCACTCCGTATTTAATGTCAGTTGTTAACTTCAAGCCGTGACTAAAACGTCCGAAGCTTGTGATTAAGATGTTATTTAGCGTCATGGAAACCAGTACGTGAACTCACATTTTAAAAACGGGAGTAGAAACGTTTTAAAATATTAAATACATAATACAGGATTCATAAATCATTCTATAATTCAATTATATGTCCCGCGTGTTGGCCGCACGGGTTGAGGGCTTGACTCACGACCACTAGGTCGTGGGTTCGGGTCCTGGCCGTGGCGGCCATACAAAGGACATATCGGCATATGACCTGAGTAGTTGGTCCGATATATAAATTTTTTTAAAAATAAATTCAATTATACAGTTTCAAAAATAGAAAATGAATCTATATTCATATTTCAGCTATATTCCTCTAAAATTAAATCCAATTATTTCGAAAAGCTCACATCCACTATAATAGAGATGACGCATTTTATAATTTAATTGGTTAGAATGACATTATTACGATGGTCATATTAAAAATTCCATTTCCGGTGCACTTTATGTAAACAGAGTGAGGCTGACACTGTTCTAAAATAGTTTTGCATGTAAAGTAGGCTTTTTAAAATGACAGTCTGTGTGAATAAGCTCGGCTTAATTCGGAAAATAAACAGTTGAATTCTGGCTGCTGTCTGCTGCGACTGTTTAATCAAATCTAGAACTCTCGTATGGTTCTTGCAGAGTTCCAGACAGATGATGATTACTTTACGTGAAGAGTTATTACCTCTATTCAATGAATATTTCAAACTCGAGGAAAGAAGTCAGCACAAAGAAGAAAAAATTCCTGTTTTCATTTCTTTTAACCATTTGTAGATAAAGACACGTTTTTATCAACTGTCATGGAAACATAATTTTTTTGTTATTTATATATTAGTCCGTCAGTACGGTGGTGTGGATAGCATTACGGAATTCGAATCCGGAGATCCCGAGATCGAATCGCGTTCAAGTTAAATTATATGAACTACCACACTGCGGCACGGTGAGTGCGGACCCTGTACTGTAATTGGGATTAAATTCATCACTTATTCTGAAGATGGCTTTGAACAGAGCCGAAATATAACCATTTATTCCCTTAATATTTGTTTTTTCTTTTTTAAGTCATCTTAAATAATAACGTTCACACATTAAGTTTCATATAATTCTTGAAATTAAGTCAAAATTCCTTGAGTAAAAACGAAACAAAATATTACAAACATCTATTCAATCAGTTATTAACTATTAGTTTAAAAAACGGTGAAATACATTTAGGGAATTTTGAGTTGAGTTCTACGTGGGGTTAAAATAAGTGCCATAAGCTGTGAAACACTTTGTATTCATGCATGTAAAATGTGATTAATTAAATAATAACTTTTTTCTACGATTGCTATGAAAAGTTGATAATTACGCTCACATTTGTCATCGCAAAGTTGATGTTTTCTATGGAACAATCGAAAAATATATTTTTTGCGTGTCTCCAATGGCAACGCGCGAAAAAGACGTTAAATGCGCGCGTTTTCAATGACAACGCGCGAAAAAGATATTAAATGCGGGCTTATTTCAATAGTTACCATGGACACAAACAATACAGAAACTTGTCATATTGACATATAACAGAAGGAATATATTTTCAGTACGTATACGTTTTTAAATTATTTTAAGATGCAATCGTAAACAAAATTATGTGTGTATCACGAGCATAAAGTGTCTTTGTTCCTCTTACACTATTACAGCTCTTGCCTTCGGCTCGCGCTTTAATTACCGTACTCGAGTAACAAAGAATCACTTTACGCTTTTAATACACAAATAACTATTTTTCTACGATTGCTAAAAGTTGACAATTACGCTCTCATTTGTTATCGTAAAGTTGATGTTTTCTGTGGAACAATCGAAAAATATATTTTTTGCGTGTCTCCAATGGCAACGCGCGAAAAAGACGTTAAATGCGCGCGTTTTCAATGACAACGCGTGAAAAAGATATTAAATGCGGGCTTATTTCAATAGTTACCAGGGATACTTACAAAACAGAAACATGTCATATTGGCAGTTGACAGAAGGAATATATTTTCAGTACGTATACGTTTTTAAATTATTTTAAGATGCAATCGTAGAAAAAAATTATGTGTGTATCACGAGCATAAAGTGTCTTTGTTCCTCTTGCACTATTGCAGCTCTTGCCTTCGGCTTGCGCTTTAATTACCGTACTCGAGTAACAAAGAATCACTTTACGCTCTTAATACACAAATAACTATTGTATGTAATCTAAAAGTTCACTGACCTTAGATTATCATCAACCACTCGATACTAATTTCAATTCCAGCCTCCCTTATCTTAATTCATCAACATTCCATCCAAAAATTGAAAACCTGCTCATGTACCAATCCATCCCGAGTTTAAATTTCACATTCGAGGTATATCAGTTGGGGTCAGTGACAAATTCCTCCCTGATGTAGAAATGAGTAGTCCTGGCGTCGGTCCTGAACCCGATACGCGTCCGGGAGTTACCGTGTTGCCGGTTCCCGCTCGCTCCAGGCCTGACGGATCGTTGCTCCCGCGGGAACTGGCCCCCATTACCAGGATTAAATCAATACACAAGATTAATATATCGATATCGCCGCTTAATGTTCGCATAATTCTTCTGCTGCTTTAAGAAATCGCTTGAGACTGCCAGAGTTTGCTGGAGTAAGATACTGTGATAAGATGATGGAAGGAAGAAGGAAACTACTCAAGACATAAGGGTAGAAGTAAATATATATTTTTCGTTGTCAAACATTTCTAAATTATTTAAAAAAATAAATCTGTGCTCATCACAATACTTTCCCGATCATAAGTTTATACCGGGAGTTTTTCTTAGTAAATATAGGGATATATCATTACTAAAGCCCGGATTTTTAGACAATTGCCTAGATTTAAATTTTAATATACTTCAGGCAATTTAGTTTTTCTATCCATAGGTAGTATGTTTACGTGTAATGGAAGGTTTTTTTTTCGTGCCTTAGAGCCTATTTTTGTTACCTATTCTAACTTTTATTAAGCAGACAAGGTTTATCATCTACTTCGTTGACTAATTCAGCACTCGACAAAGTGTTTCAACCTAACCTATAATATTTAAAGTACTTACTTTAATCAAGTTTTTGTGTGTGAATTTAAAATGCCGAAAGAAAAAATCTGATGTGGACACCACATGACTTCCTTGTACACGTATTAAACTATAGATATTTTTTTAATTGCACATATTTGACATTAAATCTTTTATTTTTTGTTCTAATCCATAGCAAACTTAATTTTTTTTTAAATCAAAAAATATATAATATTTAACTTTAGATATCTCGTTTATGCAAAAAGCTAATTTAAAAATTCTTAATGTGCTAGACGCAGAATTTAATTCTCTAAAACTTTTATTTGCATTTCAATTTTCTACGGCTTACCGTTTTTGAGTTATGCGAGATACATTACGTACGTACAGACGGCACGACGAAATTAGTCAAAATGGATTCAGGGATGGCCAAAATGCGTATTTCCGCTGAAATCTGAGAACCGAAAATTTTCGCGATTACAATACTTCCTTTACTTCGTGCAACTTCTCTTAATTTTTTTTATTCTTTCCTTCGTCTTAACATTTTCTCCCTCTTTATATTCATCTTTCTCTCTAAGAATTTTTATTCTCTTTTTGTTGTTAAAATTTTCTAGCTTTTTATTCATCTGCTTGTCGTTTTTCAGAAATGTATTTCTTCATTCTACCCTTCTTTTGCCTGTTTGATTGTTTCTTTCCCATCCTTTAATTATTCAATGAATACAACGAAAGGTGCACAACTAAATGTTGCTAATGCAATGACATTGACATTTAATTTTTTATTTTTTTCTTATTTTTTGTTCTAATCCATAGCAAACTTAATTTTTTTTAAAAATAAATATATAATTTTTAAATTTAGATATCTCGCGTATACAAAAGGCTAATTTAATAATTCTTAATGTGCTAGACGCAGAATTTAATTCTCTAAAACTTTTATTTGCATCATTTATTTATAAAATTTAAATAATATCATTTTTTTCAAGGAAAACTGTTAGCAGCTTCATGTAATGTGCCACTTCCGGTTAGTCTATTTTAACCAAAATCTATTATGTTATTTCCATTGATATAGTAGTCTTATATACCAAATTTGGAAAGTTTTAAATTATATTTGAATATAGTTTTTCATGAAAATCTATTATAGACTTCAAGTAAAGTACCACTTCCGGTAGTTGTATAATGACCAAAAAGGGAGGTGCACAACTAGATGTTATAACAGTCCTAAATATAAAGTTTCAATTTTCTACGGTTTACCGTTTTTGAGTTATGCGAGATACGTACGTACGTACGTACGTACGTACGTACAGACGGCATGACGAAATTAGTCAAAATGGATTCAGGGAGGGCCAAAACACCTATTTCCGTTGAAATCTGAGAACCGAAAATTTTCGCGATTACAATACTTCCTTTACTTCGTACAAGGAAGTAAAAACGATTTAGTCAAAATTTTACGTGGCAATTCAATTGTGTCTTTGCCATTAATCAATGGAGCTGAGGTAAGTTTAGACGATATGGCTAAATATAAGAACGCTCCTGTCACATTTTGTGATGTCGAACGAAGTTTTCAACTTACAAGCAAGTTCTGACTGACCGAAGACAGTCCCTAGAGAGCAATTGCTCGTAATATTTTGTGAATTAAAGTATACTACATAATTTGAATTTGCATAATATTTAATAAAATGAGAACCCTATATTATTATTTTTCAGATTGCGTTAATTTTTGTTTAAAATAATTCTTTTTTTCTAACGAAGAGTAGATACGAGTACCAATATTAGAAAAAGAATTAGTTTATAATTTTTAAAACAAATTATTTAAATTTAGGGTGCCTAAAATCTTGCCTATTTTAGAGTAATTACCGGCCTATTTGCCTGCTTATTTGGGTGTTTTTAAGGGCCTAAATATCCGGGCTTTAATCATTACTATAGTTACAGTTAAAAAGTTTGACAGCAATACATTAAAGTGTTTATTTTAAAAGTAAACATAGGGAAAATAATATTTTCAGCAATGCATTGAAGTGTAATAGTCTATAGTCTAAAAGAAACATTTTAAGTTTAAACAAATTAAATGAATTATAATTACTTTAAATTACATTAGTTTAAATAGGAATTTTAGTTTAATAACTGTTCAAAATTACCCTCATTTACCGGTAAACAATAGCCTAAAGATTATAAAATAAATTTATGGCATTATTTATTTGCTCTGGAGGAATCGCATGCGATGCAACACTAATTCTACGTTTTAATTGTTCTACACTCATTCTACCACCATTATAAAATTTATTTTTTAAGTGGCCCCAAAGAAAAAAATCGGCGCAAGATCTGGTGATCTTGCAGGCCACTCCACTTTTGCACCTCGTCCTATCCATCGTTGGGGGAATATCCGGTGCAGATAATTTCGTACATTTTGTTGGAACTACACTTCCTCAATATTTACTCAATATTACTCTCTCTTGTAACAACTCTAAATAATTTTCCCCATTTAAATTTCCATTTATATAAAACGCCTCACTATTTGATCCCCTATTAACCCGGTCTGATTTTGAAAGAGGACAGTTTTATTACTTTGGCAACTATAGATGACAGCAATATTATTTTCCCTGTTTACTTTTAAAATAAACGCTTTAATGCATTGCTGTCAAACTTTTTAACTGTAAATATGGTAATGACATTTCCCTATGTTTACTGATAAAAAAAACTCCCGGTATATATTCAACAAACAATCTTTCACCCTCAACAGGGCCGTATTCTGCGCTGAGGTGCGGGGTGGTCAGCCTACGCCCCTGCTCTTGTCAACCAAAAAAACGCAATGTAATTTATAATGTTTCATTTATTTATTTCTCAACATTCTTATATTATACACATAAAACAATAAATTATACAAATTAAAAATCAACACATTTTTTTCAATTTAAAAGCCCGGAAAAATACATCAGTAATGTTCAATTTTATAATATTATTTAATAGGTACCAATTTATTCTGATGATTATTATTATTATTCTGATCCATTAGCAACTCGAATCTCTCATTTAATTTCGAGATAGCCGTGTCAAGTAAATAAAATAAAATTTTATTTTAAATTTTTTCATTGGGTCTAAAATGGGCTCATCTGTAGCCTCGTATTTAAAATGTCTTTTTCGGGGACGTGGACGAACAGTTTCGGTAATTGTTAGGTGTGTAGTAATAAGAGCTATTTTAACTTGCACATTGTGAGCGGTGTAACAAGTGCCGAAAGCGGTATGAGGTGTGTTTAATAAATTAATTTAATATTGGTGCCTATATTTTTATTTTGTGCATGCATTTGACCTAACAAAGTGTACGAAACGGTGCATTGAGTTAGGGTTTAATGAAATATCGAAATTTCTAGCGCTCGGCTTGTCAGCGCCCCCTAGAACTATGCGCCCGGGTAAAACTCGCATCCCTTGAACCCCCGGGTAAAGACGGCCCTGACCATCAATTTAGAATTCATCAATAATGCAATCCTAATATTACAAGAAGAACATTTATTTTGGCGAATCATTTCAATTTGCATAAAATGAAAGTTTATTTATCTGTTATAACTTTCAAGGTATCATACGTATTAATTTGTAATATACTTGTAACTATGTAGTTTTGTGTGGTTGAATTTGAAAAGTAGATCAATCTCGTATGTATCGACTCCGTGGCGCAACGGTAGCGCGTCTGACTCCAGATCAGAAGGTTGCGTGTTCAAATCACGTCGGGGTCAATTTCATTTTACTTTTTTGCACCCTTGGGGTAGGTGGTTCAGTAGTATTGAGTCGATCTGTGAATCTTGAGAACTCTGGTTCGATCCCCACAGCCGACAAACAATTTTCACCAATTTAAATCTACCTCTGTAGTTCCCCTTCCACTAACATTTTTGGGGACCGTGATTTGACGGCTGGTAACGTTATAAAATATATCACTTATACCGATATCTGCGAAAGCAGAGTGCCACACCCAGTAATAGGTAAAAGGCGTAATGATATATTTATTTATTTATTTGTAATATTTTAATATTATCATTTGGGGTAGGTGGCTCAGTGGTATCGAGTCGGCCTGTGGATCTTGAAAACTCTGATTCGATCCCCACAGCCGACAAACAATTTTCACCAATTTAAAATTCTACTCATGTGGCTCCCCCTCTACTAAAATCTTTGGGGGCCGTAATTTGACGGCTGGTAACCACACTTCACGCGATAAAATATATCACTTATACCGAAATCTGCGAAAGCAGAGTGCCACACCCAGTAATAGGTAAAAGGCGTAATGATATATTTATTTATTTATTTGTAATATTTTAATATTATCATTTGGAGTAGGTGGCTCAGTGGTATCGAGTCTGCCTGTGGATCTTGAGAACCATGGCTCGATCCCCACAGCCGACAAACAATTTTCACCAATTTAAAATTCTACTCCTGTGGCTTCCCCTCCACTAAAATCTTTGGGAGCCGAGTGCCACACCCAGTAATGGGTAAAAGGCGTGATGATATATTTATTTATTTATTTATTTATTTAATACGATATATAAATAAAAATTAATCTTCTGTTTACTGGTAAAACTATTCTTTACTGAGCAACATAATTATGTTTGTTCTTGTAAAACTTTTAAAAAGTATATTCATAATATCAAAGAAGCCCAATATCAAGTAAATCAGCATTATTAAAGTAGTAAAATCTCTTTGAATGCGAGTGTACACAGAGCAACCAATAGCAGCAATATCGCGCTTAGAGTAATTCAGCCGAAAGTTCCATTTTTCATTCTCGCGGTATAAACATGTTTCTCGCTCTATTGAACCAGGCTAGCAGACTCCGGTACGGCGTGGATACCGCCCCGGAGTCGGCTCCGGGCTTGCAAGTAATCTGCACTCCCAACTTCGCCGGTGAGTTTGCGAACGAAGTTCGCGTAATAAAAATACGCGTGGATTTCTTGTGCAAAAATTAACTTTCTTCGCTTGGTCTTATTGTTTTTTATTGGATAATTTTGCCTGCGCAAGATAAAGGAACTTTATGAGTTGTGATATTGGATTTCAATATTGCTTTTTTTTAATATATTCACCCAGTGGGGTGTATATTAAAACCAATGCGTATGTTTTTTTTTTTGTGTAATGGTTTGCGAAACATTTAGCGGTACTAAAACTCGTTTGTATTATTGGTAATAATAATAATAATAATAGTTTATTCCCAACAGAAATCCGATTACATGTAACATCAAAACATAAGTAAAAATCTGATGTGGACACCACATGACTACCTCGTAAGCATATTAAACTATAGATATTTTTTTAATTGCATATATTTGACATTAAATCTTTTATTTTTTGTTCTAATCCATAGCAAACTTAATTTAAAAAAAAACAAACAATATATAATATTTAAATTTAGATATCTCGCTTCTGCAAAAGACTTTTTTTTAAATTCTTAATGTGCTAGACGCAGAATTTAATTCTCTAAAACTTTTATTTGCAGCATTTATTTCTAAAATTAAAATAATACAATTTTTTCAAGGAAAACTGTTAGCAGCTTCATGTAATGTATCACTTCCGGTTAGTCTATTTTAACCAAAATCTATTATATTATTTCCATTGATATAGTAGTCTTATATACCAAATTTGGAAAGTTTTAAATTATATTTGAATATAGTTTTTCATGAAAATCTATTATAGGCTTCAAGTAAAGTACCACTTCCGGAAGTTATATAATGATCAAAAAAGTAGGTGCACAACTAGATGTTATAAAGTCCTAAATAGAAAAATTTAAATTTTCTTTGGCTTACCGTTTTTGAGTTATGCGAGATACATACGTACGTACGTACAGACATCACGACGAAATTAATTAAAATGGATTCAGGGAGGGCCAAAATGCGTATTCCCTCTGAAATCTGAGAACCGAAAATTTTCGCGATTACAATACTTCCTTTACTTCGTACAAGGAAGTATAAAGAGAACAAATAAAATTAAATAAGTTACTAAATTCAAAAAAGTGTAGAATAAAATTACAAAAATATATCTTCAATGTTTATAATGGCCTGTTAGTGCCTACTTTAATGTATAGTAGTACATGTTTATTGAGACTGAGGTTGACTATTGTTGTGATGATATATTTGCGGGGTGTATACACAACGAAATCGTAAATAATAAATAAATAAATAAATCATCATGCCTTTTACCCATTACTGAGTGTGGCACTCTGCCGAAGCAGATCTCGGTAAGTGATATATATCTTCGCGTGAAGTGCGGTTACCAGCTGTCAAATCACGACCCCCAAAGATGTTAGTGGATAGGGAACCACAGGGGTAGATTTAAATTGGTGAAAATTGTTTGTCGGCTGTAGGGATCGAACCAGGGTACTCAAGATCCACAGTCAGACTCCATACCACTGAACCACCTACCCCTACGAAATCGTGTGATATTTAAATGTATGATAAGAATGAGATTAAGAAACAAAAAAGAAGTTTTAGTCGGCTGATAATTGAATGTGATTAAATATTAGAATGAAATACATTTGATTTATTTACTTATGTTACTTTGTACAACAGGAATTTAATCCCAATTACAATACAGGGTTCGGACTCACCGAGCCGCAGTGTAGGAGTAGACGCCGAGCGACGCTACGGCGTCGTCTGAACCTGTTACTTACGACGTCGCGATTCACGTTTGTACTATCTGTTGTGCTTATACAGTTTTAACGTGATGACTAGAATAGAAATAAATATTATTTTATCGATCTGAAATATTATTATCTGTTTCAAAAATATTATCTTGTAAATTTTCAAAATTAATTACGTCTGTAATAATTGTTGTAAACGAATGAAACAAGCTTTAACGTGTGGAGATAGATAGACACAAACAGACATATCAGAATTGCTGGTATTTATTTATTTTCTTAGTGCATTTTAGTGAATTTGTAAAAAGAGTTTGACCCCGACGTGATTTGAACACGCAACCTTCTGATCTGGAGTCAGACGCGCTACCGTTGCGCCACGGAGTCGATACAAATATTAATCTAGTTTCTTGCGCCACGGAGTCGATATAAATGAATCTAGTTTTTAAATTTGACATCAAGAAACTATATAGTTACATGTATATTCGAAATTAATACCTATCATCAACTTTCAGCAGAGGAGTATATTAATCTAGTTTCTTGCGCCACGGAGTCGATATAAATGAATCTAGTTTTTAAATTTGACATCAAGAAACTATATAGTTACATGTATATTCGAAATTAATACCTATCATCAACTTTCAGCAGAGAAGTGAATTCAAACAAAAACATTTTTGCTTATGATTTGAATTGAATTAAATCTATTTTAAATTGATATTGTTGGACAAAGAGTTTTACTGATTTTGTAGAGGCCGTGTAAATGTACATGGGTGCAAAATATTTAAAACATTTTGACCCCGACGTGATTTGAACACGCAACCTTCTGATCTGGAGTCAGACGCGCTACCGTTGCGCCACGGAGTCGATACAAACATTGATCTAGTTTCTTGCGCCACGGAGTCGATATAAATGGATCTAGTTTTTAAATCAAGAAACTATATGTATAGTTACATGTATATTCAAAATTAATACCTATCATCAACTTTCAGCAGAGGAGTGAATTCAAACAAAAACATTTTTGCTTATGATTTGAATTGAATTAAATCTATTTTAAATTGATATTGTTGGACAAAGAGTTTTACTGATTTTGTAGAGGTCGTGTAAATGTACATGGGTGCAAAATATTTAAAAACAGCTTGACCCCGACGTGATTTGAACACGCAACCTTCTGATCTGGAGTCAGACGCGCTACCGTTGCGCCACGGAGTCGATACAAACATTGATCTAGTTTTTTGCGCCACGGAGTCGATATAAATGGATCTAGTTTTTAAATTCGACATCAAGAAACTATATAGTTACATGTATATTCGAAATTAATACCTATCATCAACTTTCAGCAGAGGAGTGAATTCAAACAAAAACATTTTTGATTATGATTTGAATTGAATTAAATCTATTTTGAATTGATATTGTTGGACAAAGAGTTTTTCTGATTTTGTAGAGGCCGTGTAAATGTACATGGGTGCAAAATATTTAAAACATCTTGACCCCGACGTGATTTGAACACGCAACCTTCTGATCTGGAGTCAGACGCGCTACCGTTGCGCCACGGAGTCGATACAAATATTGATCTAGTTTTTTAAATTTAGCAACAGTTAAAAACACAGTCTAAACATTCCTTCACGTAAATTTAAAATGACACTAAACTTTAACTGAAGTCGATAGGAAATAATGTTCATTAAGTTAAACGGACACAAGAGATATCAAAGATGTTTCAATTTTATACTTGAAATTATTTGAAACCTGTAATTAAAGTCACTATTAATTAAGGTAAGGAAACTGACTAGGTACAGTAACAGCTCAAACATATTTATTTTAATTAGGATTTTGTTAATGAATATAGTTATTTTTGATTCTAGATTGCGAAATGTTACTTTTCCATTTGAGAATGCAAAAGCATTTCGCAATCTAGTATCAAACAACGTTTTATCGAAAACTATGTCCCAAAATTAGTAATAATGTAATGAGAAAATTTTGACGTTTAGGATTAATTAATGTGACATCTAATGTCTCCATGACAACAATGTATATAATATAATTGCTATCAAATCTGATATTCTCCGACCAGCAATTGACAGCTGGTTGGCAATAGAAACCAAACAAACGTACTAATTTTTTTCTGCGATTTATTGGGATTCGCATTGCATTTCTCAAGAAACTATTCCAGTACACCAGTTAGCTTCCTCAAGCGGGATAAATATGAATAATTGCTCAATTGGAACATTAAATATAAATTTTGTTAAAGAATAGAAGTATTGTTTCTAAGCAAAAAAATTATTAAATTGTAAGCCTTTCTTCTATCAAAAAATTGCAGGATGCAAAAAACTTTTGCGTTCTGTATACAAAAAACACTCATTTCGCGTGTTGATAGTTGTCATGTAAATTTTAATTTTATGACAGTTTTCGAAAAAAAAAATTTACAAGTAAATAGTTATCAATTGGCGAATTCTAATTAGATTATAAAGAGAAAAATTGGGATATCGCCAGAATCTGATTCTGTAAACTTATGAAATCCAATCATATAGTTTAAACCAGTGATCTCCAACAGGAGCGATACCGCCCTCCAGTGGGCACTGGAGCCTTGAATTTCATGGGGGCGGTAGCGGATCTAGAGGTAGTTAAAAGGAGTAGTAAATTATTATTATTTTACTTCCTTGTACGAAGTAAAGGAAGTATTGTAATCACGAAAATTTTCAGTTCTCAGATTTCAGTGGAAATACGCATTTTGGCCATCCCTGAATCCATTTTGACTAATTTTGTTGTGACGTCTGTACGTACGTATGTATCTCGCATAACTCAAAAACAGTAAGCCGTAGAAAATTGAAACTTTATATTTAGGACTGTTATAACATCTAGTTGTACACCTCCGTTTTTGGTCATTATACAACTACCGGAAGTGGTGCTTTACTTGAAGCCTATAATAGATTTTCATGAAAAACTATATTTAAATATAATTTAAAACTTTCCAAATTTGGTATATAAGACTACTATGTCAATGGAAATAATATAAAGGATTTTGGTTAAAATAGACTAACCGGCAGTGATACATTACAAGAAGCTGCTAAAAGTTTTCCTTGAAAAAAATGATATTATTTTAATTTTAGAAATAAATGCTGCAAATAAAAGTTAGAGAGAATTAAATTCTGCGTCTAGCACATTAAGAATTTTTAAATTAGCCTTTTGCATAAGCGAGATATCTAAATTTAAATATTATATATATATATTTTGTGGGGTAGGTGACTCAGTGGTATCGAGTCGGCCTGTGGATTTTGAGAACCCTGGTTCGATTCCCACAGTCGATAAAAAATTTTCATCATTATAAATCTACCCCTGTGGCTCCCCCTCCACTAATATCTTTGGGGGCCGTGATTTGACGGCTGGTAACCGCACTTCACGCGATCAAATATATCAATTACCGAGATCTGCTTATTTATTTATTTATATATTTTGTTTTTTTTAAATTAAGTTTGCTATGGATTACAACAAAAAATAAAAAATAAAAGATTTAATGTCAAATACGTGCAATTAAAAAAATATCTATAGTTTAATACGCGTACAAGGAAGTCATGTGGTGTCCACATCAGATTTTTTAATTTAACTAAAGGACAATACTAACAATCAATTAACAATGAGGGGTAGTGACATTTTTTGTCTTTCTGCGTGTAAATTAAGAATTTTTAAATTAGCCTTTTGCATAAGCGAGATATTTAAATTTAAATATTATATATATTTTGTGAGGTAGGTGGCTCAGTGGTATCGAGTCGGTCTGTGGATCTTGAGAACCCTCGTTCGATCCCCACAACCGACAAACAATTTTCACCAATTTAAAAAAAATCTACCCCTGTGGCTCCTCCACCACTAATATCTTTGGAGGACGGCTAGTAACCGCAGTTCACGCGAAAAAATATATCACTTACCGAGATCTGCTTAGGCAGAGTGCCACACCCAGTAATAGGTAAAAGGCGTTATGATATATTTATTTATTTTTATATATATTTTGTTTTTTTAATTAAGTTTGCTATGGATTAGAACTAAAAATGCAATTAAAAATATCTATAGTTTAATACGCGTACAAAGTCATGTGATGCCACATCAGATTTTTTAATTTAGCTAAAGGACAATACTAACGATCAATTAACAATGACGTGTCGTGACATTTTTTGTCTTTCTGCGTGTGTTGTATATAAAGTAGATAAAAGAGAAGGTCACAGCATGGTCATGTAGCTTGTTACTGTTAGTTTAGGTTCGATTTCGGTAGATTAGATTAGTTGTAAATTTATGCGGTCAAATTGCTAAATCAAGCAGTCTGCGACATCCCCAGGCAAATCGATTTCGAGCGTAGAGCGTGTTCTCAACTCCCTGCAGTAGTTAGGAAAATTTACCTATGAAAGACTAACTTTTCACTGTTCTATTCGCTTGTGTTAATATCATACACAAACGCTTGTGCTTTACATACGCGCTCAAACCAACTTATGTACAATGTACATAGCTGGATACCAACATGTATTCAATTTGTTGGAATAAATAGCGAATTGTACTGTTCGCCACGTTCATGAAATACATCAAATTCATACATGTTTAATGTAACATATGAGGTAGGTGGCTCAGAGGTATTGAGTCGGTTTGTGGATTTGAGAACCCGACTTCGTTTCACACAAATTTCTTTTCATTAAAGCTACCTATGTGGCTCCCGTTCTACTAGTATCTTTGGGAAGTGTGATTTGAAGGCTGATAGCCGAATTTTACGCGAAGAAATATATCAACTAGTGAGGTTTGCTACGGGAAAGTGACACATCCAGTAATGAGTAAAAGGTATGATTATATATATATATATATATATATATATATATATATATATATATATATATATATATATATATATTAGGGTGGCCCTTAGTTTGGGTAAGTTCGAATTTTGTCGGTCTCCACCCGAAATCTGGTTTAAAATCACAAAAAAGTAATTCAATAATTTTTTGAGATGTTTAAAATAAGTTTAACCCGTGCCCCTACGCCATTTTCACTTTTACAAATAAACACTACAAATGATAAAATATATGTGGGTACAAATATGATAAAATAAATTAAAAATGTTATAATCAATATGAATATTGTTGAAAAACAGTCTAAAATAATCAAAACTAGTTTATAAAACAAAATTGTTGGAAAAGAATCAGTACTGTGAATCACTTTTTGCGTATTTAAAAAAACTCAATTTTCGTTAGTTTTTACCAATCATAAACAATCATATAAAATTAATGTTTATTGTAATAGATCGATTCGATATCTCATCTAGTTTAATGCCCGCTTAAAATTGTGTCAAAATATTGAAAAACAAAATAATTATTGCATTTTGAATAAAGTCAAGCAGTGAATTGGGAGCTGAAGGCAAAAGTGAAAGTGGCCTAGAGGCAAGGATACTAAACACTAAGCGTCGAGTATCCTTGGCATAGAGGCAAGGGTTAAACTTATATTAAAAATCTCAAAAAATTAATGTATTACTTTTTTTGTGATTTTAAACCAGATTTGGGGTGGAGACCTACTAAATTCGAACGTACCCAAAATAAGGGCCACCCTAATATATATATATATATATATTTATTTATTTATGTTATGTTACGCTGGAACTTAATCCCAATTACAGTACAGGGTCCGCACTCACCGAGCCGCAGTGTAGAAGTTTATATAATTTTTAGCTTGAGTAAGATTCGAACTCGGGATCTCCGGATTCGAATTCTGTATCGCTATCTACACCACCGTACTGACGGACATATATATATATATATATATATATATATATATATATATATATATATATATATATATATATATATATATATATATATATATATATATATATATATATATGTCCCGAATTATATATGTCCCTCTAAAAAGGTAGCAAAAATCTAACATTTATTTATTTATTAAATTATTTATGTTACGCTGTACAACAAGAATTTAATCCCAATTACAGTATAGGGTCCGCACTCACTGAGCCGCAGTGTAGTAGTTGATATAAGTTTTAGTTTGAGTGCGATTCGAACTCGGGATCTCCGGATTAGAATTCCGTATCGCTATTCACACCACCGTACTGACGAATTAGATTACAATTTAGTATTATATTTTATTATCATTTATGGGGTAAGTGGCTCAGTGGTATCGAGTCGGTCTGTAAATTTGAGAACTCAGGTTCATTTCCCACAAACGACAAATAATTTTCACCACGCTAAAATTAACACTTCATGTGAAGAAATATATCACTTACCAAAATCTGCTGTGGCAAAGTGCCACACTCAATAATGGGTAAAAGGCATGATGATATATTTATTTATTTTATTTATACTCGTGATTTATAAAACAATTTAGAATTTCGAAAATATTAGGCCCAGTAGCATAAAACTTTATTAACTATGCGCAAAAGTTGAATTATAATAAAAATACACATCTTACGATTTAATCTGTTTCATTATAAAGAAATTATATAACCTTCGAAATAACTTCACAGTCACAAAATTAAGTACAATTATGAAAATAGAATACAAATAGAAGGTCATAATCTCTGCTGTATTTTTTGTTACATTTTAAAATCGCTACAGCGATTGACCAATCACCAATGTAGAAATATATTTCCTATGCTCTTTAAACCTATTAAATTACGGTCAAACAGAGTATGGTTAATAGCTGAGTCAAACGTTATTGAACTGGATTATAGTAAACCAGAAATATATATTTTTTGTGAATTTCTAAATTAATATGACAGTTAGGACTAGGGATTTATTTTACTGGTGTATCTCTGATTGACGATGAGTTACCAACCCTATAATCATATTTATATTAGGGATCGACCGATATGATTTTTTGTGGCCGATACCGATATACTCATATTCGATATCGGCCATACAATTTTGTCGTAAATTTTTTGCTGTATAAATGAGGTAAAAGTGATTTATAATGATATACTGGAATACTTTTGATGAACTTACTGGTATGACGACAAGTAAATCAGTGTCATATAAGAAAAGTAATGATGATATGATGAATAAAATTGATAATGAGATTGAATTGTATAAGAAATTAGAAAAAATATCAAGAAATGAAGATCCTTTGACTTGGTGGGCGCAAAAAAGACATTTTTCCATTGATGTACAACGTTGCAATAATATATTTAGCACCGCCGTCAAGTAGTGTTGCTAGTGAACAGCTATTTTCTTCAGCTGGAAATGTTTATGAAAGCGCAAGAATCGTCTAACTCCGGAAAGAGCAGAAAGCTTAATTTTGTTACATTACAACTTGCCAAAACTTAACTTTAAATATTAATTTGTTTAACTTAGTGTGTAACTTTACTTGTATATTTTTAATGACTTTTTTGCAAAATTTTGAATAAGAATAAACTTGATTTGTTTTTTATTTAGTATTTCTGTTATAATTTTCTAAAAAAATCCTTAGCAACTGAAATATGAAGCAATTTATATTTTTTTAGGTCGATACCGATATAGGCCGATATCGTGGTTTACATATCGGCCGATACGGATATCGGCCAAAAAGACCGATATGGACGATATACCGATACCGATATCGGTATCGGTCGATCCCAAATTTATATCATATCTATATATTTATTTCTCAGTCGTTCAAACAATTTTCCACCCTCAATTTAGAATTCATCAAGAATGCAATCCTAATATTACAAGAAGAACATATATTTTGATGAATCATTTCAATTTGTATAAAATGAAAGTTTATTTATCTGTTATAACTTTCAAGGTAGAAATACCATACGTATTAATTTGTAATATACTTGTAACTATGTAGTTTTGTGTGGTTGAATTAAAAAACTAGATCAATGTTTGTATCGACTCCGTGGCGCAACGGTAGCGCGTCTGACTCCAGATCAGAAGGTTGCGTGTTCAAATCACGTCGGGGTCAAGATGTTTTAAATATTTTGCATCCATGTACATTTACACGACATCTACAAAATCAGTTAAACTCTTTGTCCGACAATATCAATTTAAAATAGATTTAAATCAATTCAAATCATAATCAAAAATGTTTTTGTTTGAATTCACTCCTCTGCTGATAGTTGATGATAGGTATTAATTTCGAATATACATGTAACTATATAGTTTCATGATGTCGAATTTAAAAACTAGATCCATTTATATCGACTCCGTGGCGCAAAAAACTAGATCGATATTAGTACCGACTCCGTGGCGCAACGGTAGCGCGTCTGACTCCAGATCAGAAGGTTGCGTGTTCAAATCACGTCGGGGTCAATTTTATTTTACTATTTTGCACCCATGGGTTAGGTGGCTTAGTGGTATTGAGTCTGTCTGTGGATTTTGAGAACCCTGGTTCGATCCCCACAGCCGACAACAACTTTCACCAAATTAAATCTACTCCTGTGATTCACCCTCTAATAACATCTATGGGGGCGTGATTTGACGGTTGCTAACGCGAAAAAATATAACTTACTGAGATCTAATGCGGTAGAGTGCCACACCCAGTAATGGGTAAAAGACGTAATGATATATATTATACAGGGTGTTTCACTACTTAGAGCAAAAAATTAAAGGGTATATTATGTACGACGTGCTGATAATGAAACAAAAAGATTTTTTTTAATTCGAAAAATTAAGGGTTGTTAACCTAAAACATTTTTTGTAGTACTGCACTGGATTCGCTTTCCTATTAATCACAAACAATGAAGTAGGTATCAACTACGAAAGAATAATTACACAATTCAATTATTAGCAGTTATTTATAATAGAATTTTATTTAATTAATAACTTTAAACATAATCATCCACCCAGTGGCAGTGGCAACGAAAAATTTTGGACTGGGAAACATAGAAAATAGTTTTGCGATTAAAAAAAATTATTTTTGTTTCATGATCAGCACGTCGTACAGAATATACCGTTGAAACACCCTGTATATTTATATGTACATTTAAATGACTCCTACAAAATCAGTAAAATCTCGACCATATATTTAATTCTGTGACTAGATTTGAAACTGTGTAAATGATTTTTTGTAATGTTCCTTTCAATGTGTTTTATTTGTTAATGTTAAGAGTTGTGTAATTTTTAAACCTTTTTAATTATTTATTTATTTATTTTTTTAAATTTGTGACATTATGTTTTGTTTTTTAAACATTTTGTTTATTCTTATGACTAGACGTTACATATCCCTCAGGAAGGCGATAGTTATCGCCGAAACGTAGGAAGTGTAACCGTTTCAAAATATATTAGACTGATATCCGATCATCAAAGTGTTGTCATATATTTAAAATTTTACTGCTCAATTTACTCTGTTAAGAATATCAATTACTATACTCGTACATCAATTTGTGACTTTTCAATTGATGTATATATTATAAAGGTCTCATTTCATGTAACAACAAATTTAACTCAACCAGATAAATTATTAAGAAAGAAATACAAGTTGTCTGATAAGAAAGACTATGTCCGGTCCGTGCAAATGTGTTTCCGACGGCATGCAACATCCAGGAGAAACAAAAGAAGAGAAAATTCAAATAAAGTAGGGATGCAACACGCTGCAGATGGTAGAATGGATTTTCTATCATATGATACTAAGAACCACATGTTTGTTGGTTCTTTCAAAGCTTTCAGCTTTAATGAATAAGTAATGATTTGTAATATTTAATGTCCGTCAGTACGTTATGGAATTCGAATCCGAAGATCCCGAGTTCGAATCGCACTCAAGCTAAATATTATATGAACTACTACATTGCGGCTCGGTGAGTGCGAATCCTGTACTGTAATTGGGATTAAATTCTTGTTGTACAGCGTAACGTAAATAAATAAATAAATATTGTTGGTTACTACAAATAATAGTAGTTTATGTAACAAGTACATAATTTAGGTCTTTATTGGACGAGCCGAATTTTATGGCAGAGCGAGCGCAGCGAGCGAGGCTAATAAATAAGGCGAGTCTATAAAGTCCGATTATGTACGAGTTGCATACAACGTTTTATGTTCGACTGCATGAAGAATATTTTCTCTTAAAATATGATTGTCATTACCTATATTTAAAACATTTTATTGTATCTCAAAGTGTGCTTCGTTGTTATGCATATGTTGCTTTATTTATCAAATTGTCAAAGTGAAAAAAGTGTTGAGATGGATGAAGACATTGAAGACGTTCCAAAAGAAATAAAAGATCTTGCATGTAATGCAAAAGAATATCTACAATTGTATGAAGACACCTATAATACATATAGAAAATGGTGTTTAAATATTTCTTTTGAATTTTGTTTTAATGTGACATTGACAGTAGTCCAATTTTGCATTTTTATCGTACTAGTCCAATAAAGTACCCGATTATGGACAGTAAACAGTGTCGTAAAACAAGGTAATATGATGCAGTCGAACATAAATATTATTTGTGCTGTTGTGTACAACAGGAACTTAATTCCATGTATAGTACAGATCTCACCGAGCCACAGTGAGCTGGTTTATATTTTTAGCTTCAGCAAGGGCTTAGGAACCGAGGGTCAAAGCCAATAGTTGCGCCTCTCTCATGAATTTTGGAACTTTTATGACATTATTTCCGTCGACTTCAATTTTAATTTGTCCTGCTTGATTTGTAATATTCGTAATAAATAAATGACGTATTATAATCGAGTTGGCTTGTGGATCTTGACAACCCTGGTTCGATTCCCATAGCTGACAAACAATTTTCACCAATTTAAATCTACTCCTGTGACTCCTTCTCCACTAATATCTTACCGAGATCTGCTTAGGAAGAGTGCCACATCCAGTAATGGGTAAAAGGCGTGATGACATATTTATTATGGGGTAGGTGGCTCAGTGGTATCGAGTCGACCTGTGGATCTTGAGAACCCTGGTTCGATCCCCACAGCCGACAAACAATTTTCACTAATTTAAATCTACCCCTGTGGCTCCCCCACCACTAATATCTTTGGGGGCCGTAATTTGATGGCTGGTAACTGCACTTCACGCGAAAAAATATATCACTTACTGAGATCTGCTTAGGCAGAGTGCCACACCCAGTAAAAGTAAAAGGCGTGATGATATATTTATTTATCTATTTTTTGTTTGATTTGTAACATTCGTAATAAATGTATGACATATTATAATCGTCAATTATTTAAAACATGCCTCCATTATCTCCTTTGTAGAAATATTTAACTTTGAAAAATTGTCTGAAAAGTTTCAATTTACAATGAAAAGTCTTTAAATCTCGAATAAAAAAGAACTAACAAATTTAGAAAATTGCAATATATTTTAAATAAAATCTGTATTTATACAACTTGTTTAAAAATTATTGCAAAATAAATTAAAGATATATTTACTACATTTATTTATATTTTATGATTTATTTATTTATTATTATTTATTATTTGATATTTTATTTTATTTGCTGATGATACGAAAATGGAAGATTCATTGATTTAAATTCGAAACTACGACCAATGTAAATATGAAATTTAAATCTTTTATCTGACAAAATATGCCATCGTTTTAAATATTTGATAATTTCTCTTAAATTGCTGTATTTATAATTAATAAAACAGAACAAATATAACTTCAATAATGTATAAAAAACATGGTGTGTATTTGTTCGCCCATATTTAATTTATTTCATTTGTTTGGTAAATAATAAAAAATCTTTGACACAGCCAACATGACAAAAACAGCTGCAGTTCCGACGTAAATAATAACTAATTTTGAGTGATTTTTGCCCACATGTAAATACATTTTATTTTATGACATCATGAAAAAATGCAGTATTGTTTTTTTACGTCCGTGCTGTACATGTAACTGATTTATGCATGAAAACACATGGCGCAAGCTTAATATTTCTACGCCAAAAACATATGCTGCGCATATATTATGTCTGGATTGAATATATACGACCATATTAATCAGTTATTAATTCAAATATAATTATAATCATATGTATAAACATATAAATTAAACAATTTGTATATTATATATATATATATATATTGAGGAAATGAGTTTATCAATATTTAATCATAGGTAGTAATATTTGATTGAATAATGGATATTAACATAAATTTGTTTTATATTTTCTATTGCATTATTTATAACTTTAACATAACAAATAAATCAATATATTTTTGCTCTGCTATAACAAATTTCAATATCTAGAAATGAAAAGAATATGGGGAGTATTTCCTAATGAGTTCTGTTCAATTAAAACTAGAGATGGGCGAATATCATCCGCGAATAGTCGAATGCCGCGAATAGTGACATTATTCGATATTCGCGATTTTCGAATATTAACGTCAGTATAGCGAACATTCGAATACCTCGAATATCGTGCCATATGTTGATCTCAATTTTTGACTATGTTTTTCTTTATCATTTGTACATAAACTTAAAACTATTACAATACTTTGAAGTTATTAATAACAAAGATATTTTGTTTCAAAACCATGAAAACGTACCATATTTCAAATTTGTTTTTCGCCAACATCAGCCCGTACGTTTCACCTTAAATTTCAAGTTTTCGTCTTTTTCTTTTTTGTTTGTACTTTTTGTTTTATTTTTATTTTATCTTATCAATTTCATTCAAATAATGAAAAGGACACTTAAATAATTATTAATAATTTTAGGAGTATTCCAATATTCGAGTACCTCGCATATTCGAGATCTGATTAATATTCGTATTCGATATTCGAATTCGAGAAATTTGATATTCGCCCATCTCTAATTAAAACGTATGTTTGTTTCTTAGGTACTTAATGTAAACGGTATCGTGTATCAAATATAACAATAAAATTAATTTTTTCAATGATTTCTATTAAAAGTTGACAATTATGCTCTCATTTGTCATCGTAAAGTTGACATTTTCTGTGGAACAATCGAAAATCAAATGGCAACGCGCGAAAAAGATATTAAATGCGCGCTTATTTCAATAGTTACCAAAGATACAAATAAAACATAAACTTGACAGATGACAGAACGAATATATTTTCAATATATATTTTTTTTAATAATCAATCGTAGAAAAAAATATGTGTATCACTAGCGTAAAGTATCTTTGTTCCTCTTACACTATTGCAGCTCTCGTCTTCGACTCGCGCTGCAATTACCGTGTTCGAGTAACAAAAAATCACTTTACGCTCTTATTACACAAATAACTACTTAGTTATGTAAATAAAAAAATTGAAGTATTACATGGTTATTTGGGCGAGTAACAGTTATTATTTTTATTTTTTTATGAATCCGTATCTAAATTGAAAACAATATACACTTTTAGAAAGTCTTAATTGATATTCATAAAACTAATGATTTAAAAAAAAAATTGTGACGCCAGACTTAAGGAAATGTGAATCTCAAATAATGGAACTCATATATAATTGTAGTACTTTATCATTTATATATATATAAATGAAATTTAAATAATTTTTGTGTTTCGATGTTTGTAATAATGTAACCAAGTGAAACAATTCAGAATTAGTTTTTGTTATAATTAGGATTTTTCACTATCAACGCAGCTTCGAAAGATACAGACAAATTAAATATTATCTTAAGTACCTTTTTTTAAAGTTTTGACTGAGTTTTGGTTATCAAATTTATTAGTGCATATGTTTCAGTATTCTTCGATCATTATTTATCGAGTTTATGGTTTCTCTAAATTGTCGCGCTTGTTAGCTATTATGTGATCACATATCTGGGTAAATTATTAGCTGTACGTTGGTCTGAGATAGCTCTTGATCCTTGTATTTCATCCCTTAGTAGCATCTGGTGTTTTTTATGTAAACTCGTGCATGGGAACAGTTATCTCTAACCAAGTCAACTATTCCACCCTCTTACCCCTTGTCAGCACGTCCCATGGAAAACAACAACAAATAGTCAGTGGTGGTTTAGCTTTTGGATTGACAAGATGTAGCCTTGTCATGTAGTAACTTTAGTTCATATGTTGTTGTTGTTTGCCATCTTCGGTCAAGTTGTTTAAATAGAGATTTAATATGTTTCGTTTAATATCTATCACTTTTGTAATTTTGTAACTTTTCTATTTATTTTTATGCTGTGAATATATCGTAATAAACATTAAATTTTTATTAGTGATTAACTTATTCGCCCAGCTCGTGCTCGTGTTACAATAAATTATATCCAACATTGATTTTTATCTTTCGTTATATTTTCTTTCTTACCGAAAATAAAACATTAGCGACATCATAGTTAAAATTTTCATAGCTCACCACTGCCTGTACCGTTTAATTTCCTTTTATTTTTCTTAAAACAAAAAGATTAATATTGCTTGTACCTACATAAAGATGTAAACCGATTTCGTTTTGTAATAAAATTTGGTTTAACTGGCAGTTTCCAAAATTTACCTGTGCTATCTACAAAGCTAATGTTTCCCTTAAAATCAATTTTTTTCCATGTAATCCCAAGTCTCATTATTCGGGGCACGTCGGAAGATATCGGTTCTTTTCGTACCGTGTTTTCATAGAATGTTATCTAGCGTTATCAGCAACCTACGAGCATGCTGTTCTCAACCTTATTATAGAGGGTATTAGGACATAGGAGAGCTTAGATTTAAGAGGGTTTGTATCTTGGGTATAAGGGTTCTTCGAATTGCACGTTTTGGTTTCAATGCTGATGTGGTCCTAGGCAGAAGCGTACATAACATTTAAATATATTTCAGAAAAAAACAATAGTATCCTTGACCTGTTTTTAACCAATCTTAATGCAAAACACTTGAAAATTCAATCAATAAGCAGGGTTTTAAACTGAGTATTTCCTTCATTATATTATAAGAGCACGATTTTACAACGATAACATTTTAATAAAATCCCTGTACCATATCTTAGGCAACCGTGTATTTATGTAGACAATTCCATTCATAACTTTTCATCCAATCAAATTACAGTATTTTGCTGAATTGAACCAATCACAGTAGTAATAGGGTAGGTGGATCAGTGGTATCGAGTCGGCCTGTGAATTTTGAGAACCCTCGTTCGATCCCCACATCCGACAAACAATTTTCACCAATTTAAATCTACCTCTGTGACTCCCAAATCACTAACATCTTTGGGGGTCGTGATTTGACGACTTCACGCGAAGAAATATATCACTTACCGAGATCTGCTTCGACATAGTGCCACACCCAGTAATGGGTAGAAGGCGTGATGATATATTTATTTATTTATTTTGCAGTAGTAATATAGCTTATCTATCAAATAATTGTACAAATATCGTATCAATAAATGACTGTTAATATAATTCGTATAAATTATTAATTCTAAAGTTTAGTTACATTTTTCACCATGACGTTGGTACAAAGCTTAACTTTCAATCATATTCATCTATTTATTCCTAGATTGCCAACACAATCTTTTACCTTTAATTTTACTAACATAATTCTATTTGACCATCTTCGACTTACGAGTATACTATTTTCATTTTAAACTGGAGGGATCAGAATAAAACGATTAAATGCACCGCAATTACGTTTTCAAAGAAACTCAAAATATGACCCGTTATAATTGATGTCACAAGGTCCGCACAGGGTTGTATACATAGCCCCATTCGCCAGTACGTGTATAATAAAAACAAAAAAAATACAATCTTTAAATAAGAATATTTCCTTATTCATACGATACAAGTATAATATATTATAAATATTATATACAAACATAATCTAAACATTTACCTACATTACTCAGTCTGATTCAGTACAGGATATTTAATCTTCTTATTGAGTAACATAACTGCTAATTGGATAATTTAATCCGAATTAGTAATTTTTAAATGGTCAATCATAGGAAAAAACAAGAATAATTTTAGGCTGAATACGACCCTTAAAAATGTACCTGTTGTGACCATCGTTAAGCGATTTGGTGGTAGCCGCACTAATAGATTTCATTATAGTTATTTGGGACAATATCGTTTAATCGTTTTATGCCGATCCCTCCAGTTTAAAATGAAAATACTATACGTCCCAAATGCTCAAATTACATCTACTTTACTAACAACATTCTAAATCTCACAGTCATCACACACAAATGCATTAATTCCTCGGGCGAATCTATCCCTAAAAAATAAAGAATAGTAGTTATTTTACATTTGAAACTATTTTCATTTGATAATTTCCCTCATATCTTTTTATCGAATGAAATGACAGTATTTTGCTGAATTGAACCAATCACAGTAGTATTACAGCGATTATTTCACTTATGTCAATTATACTGACAAATTTTACATAGTTTCATAAACAATTACAGTAACAAATGCCTTGGCAACGGGGGTTTGTCGCGCGGTAAATGCCCAAGACCATTTGTCACCGACAAATCGCCGTTGCCTAGGAGACACAAACACCACATTTTCAAAATAAACAATCAGTTTTCTAAAATGTCAGAAGTGAATCGTTTTGGAGATGCGTGTTTGGCGGCAATTTGTACCGAAATAGAAAATAAGAAATCAGAAAATACAAAAAAGTGTCAAGGTAGTATCTGGAGAATATTTAACTAATTAAAATAATCACATTTAAAATAAATTTTTAATTTAATACAAAAATATAGAGATATCATTCGAGAAATATTCTTCACAAATACCACTCGCGACTCTTATTTTATCAGTAAACTTTTCTTTCAAACATTGTTTACCTTTAAGCAACATCCTTCGAGTCATCTGCTCAGAATAAATCCCTCGAGCTACGCTCTCGTGATTTATTCGAACAGATGACTCTCACGATGTTGCTAGGTAAACAATGTTTTCAAGAAAATTTTACTGATAAAACTTGAGTCCCTTGTGATATTATATACGACAATTTCACTAGTGAAAATTGTCGCAAATCATTGCTTAGATATAACGTTTGTTAACTATTCTGAGTAGATTAAAAGTGTTGAATTTTATTTGACTTTGTTTATTTTGCTTAGTTATATCAAAAAATGAAACAATGTAAATTGATCACCAAGGTAATAGTAGTTTAAAAATACTGCAGGTAACATTTTTTTGGGGTAAATAAAATATTTCGAGGAATTGTCAAGCCGAATACCATACGTGACTATGATTTTCTTTTGGTCATTTTTGCCTAGATCACTCCAGCTTGTTGCTTTAAGAAAATCTACACTCGTGCTTACGCGGCACTTTACTGGGCTCACTAGATTATAGAGGCTTGATTCTTAGTCGCTCGCCCAACAAACTTTCCAGCTGGCCTGTAAAAATTAATTTACTACGCTGGCCACATAAAAAACTATTGTAAGGCTGTTTACATAAAAGTTGAATTGTGCGCGTAAATGTCAAATTTGTGATTGTATATATGTGATTAAGTAGCAAATGGATATCATTTTAAATATTTTTGATATTTATTTAAACATCGTACAGGCGCGGTGGCCGAGCGTGTTAAGGCACATCTCTTAACATACTGTGACGTCACCCGAACCAAGGTTCGTCAGTTCGAATCCGCCTGTCGACATTGTGTGATTTATCGTTAAATATAAAAAATATAGTTACATGTATTTATCACACTCGGGCGCTATAAGCTAGTCACTTATACGCCTTAAAATAATGTAGCATTTGACTACGAAAACCGGCAGTACGACAGTGTAAAAACTGCAGCTCGGAGTGTCCGGTAGGCCCAGGCCCGATTTGGGCTGTAGTTCCATAAGAAGAAGAAGAAGATTTAAACATCGACGTGTTCCTTATTTTGAAACGTCTAAAGGCAGAATATAAATCCAAATAGAAACACAGAGATATATCCGTAAGAAAATTGTAAATAACGTTTATTTATTTTTCATTACTGAACAGAATAAAGTGCGGAGCAAACAGCAGTAAAGAAGTGAACACTTTTAGAAGCAAAAATATGTCACCAAACAGTTGGAGAATTAAAAAGTTTCCGAGTTGAAATAAGTCTCTTTGTAACTCACTGCCGATCTATACTACTTATTTCTCCGCAGAAAATGATTGAAAAATATCACTCTCTTTCTTACACTTTGTTGCCTTGCTCTTTAACTTTATAGGTTATTGAAATTTATCGTAAACGTACGCACTAGGGTGTCCGTTATTTGGGCGACCTTCGAATATTCTTCGGGACTCCCCCCCCCTAGATCGCCAGACATTCCAAAAAAAATAAGTTTCCTAAAAGGATTCAGTGTTTTTTGATGATTAACCCGTGCCACCGAGCGGTTGAAGTTTTAAGCCTACCGGAAAATAGGGGTATAGCAAAATAATTCTATTGTGTCGCCAGTTAGCGTAAAATAGACATGCGGGATATGTTTTCCTATAAAATTGATGATTCTGAACACGAATCTGTTGTCAAAATGTTGGTATTTGTCGAAGTTATAGTAATAATTGCAAAATATGCATACACGTTAAACATGTAGCTGTATTTTTATATTTTACGACAAATCACACATTGTCGACAGGCGGATTCGAACTGACGAACCTTGGCTCGGGTGACGTCACAGTATGTTAAGAGATGTGCCTTAACACGCTCGGCCACCGCGCCTGATAGTAGATTATACTTAACTGGAACAATTACTCGGACGATTCGAACGTCTGTTTGGCCAAATATGGGGGAAAACATAGCGATATGTAGAGCAACTCGAACGACAAGAGCTCGAGCTCTGTCGGGAGAACAAAGTTCATCCTGTAACATGCTAATTGACAGTGACTCTATCGAGTCACTCTCGTTTTACACTCTCTTACTTCTCTGCCCGTCTGTATGTGTGTCCTCTCTAGTCAAAAGCTAGAGTTTTTGTACGATACTATCCCTACTCCTGAGGTTAGAGCATCCGAAGGGTCTTTGTACTCTGGGGTTTTGGAAAATTGTGAAAGACTTTCAAAGTCATACATGTGTCGATTCCACAATAAGGAATCTTGACCGTTTAGTCATATTTCTAGTTCAATTATAAATTCGGACCGAGATGGTTAAGAAATATCATGTAATGACAAACATTTATTAACCATCCAACGGATGTCAAAACCTCAGAAATACGTATGTTCTAAGACGCTTTTGAGAAGTGCATTATTCATTGTAGATAAGAAAGTGTGAAGACCACATCACATGCCGTTCCTGCTCGAGTCGGCGACCACTAGTTTCGGCTTTTCAATCCATAAATTTTAGGAGGCTTTCACGTCACAAAATTTAATTGCGATACTTGTTTTTAGAAAGACGTACCTACGGATTAAGTTAAGACTATGATTTATTAACAGAATAGTTACAAGTCCAATATTCTTGTTACAATATCCTATAGGATAAAAATCTGATGTGGACACCACATGACTTCCTTGTACGCGTATTAAACTATAGATATTTTTTTAATTGCACATATTTGACATTCAATATTTTATTTTTTGTTCTAATCCATAGCAAACTTAATTATTATTTTTAAATCTAAAAATATATAATATTTAAATGTAGATATCTCGTTTATGCAAAAAGCTAATTTAAAAATTTTTAATGTGCTAGACGCAGAATTTAATTCTCTAAAACTTTTATTTGCAGCATTTATTTCTAAAATTAAAATAATACCATTTTTTTCAAGGAAAACTGTTAGCAGCTTCATGTAATGTGCCACTTCCGGTTAGTCTATTTTACCCAAAATCTATTATGTTATTTCCATTGATATAGTAGTCTAATATACCAAATTTGGAAAGTTTTAAATTATATTTGAATATAGTTTTTCATGAAAATCTATTATAGGCTTCAAGTAAAGTACCACTTCCGGTAGTTGTATAATGACCAAAAAGGGAGATGCACAACTAGATGTTATAGCAGTCCTAAATATAAAGTTTCAATTTTCTACGGCTTACCGTTTTTTAGTTATGCGAGATACGTACGTACAGACGGCACGACGAAATTAGTCAAAATGGATTCAGGGAGGGCCAAAATACCTATTTCCGTTGAAATCTGAGAACCGAAAATTTTCGCGATTACAATACTTCCTTTACTTCGCACAAGGAAATAAAAAGCGTTATCATATATTTATTTATTTTATTAAAAAAATAAAATTGCGAGTAACAATTAAACGTTATACATTTGGTTCAGTTTTTTGGCAAACTATGTTTAATTAAGGTATAGACAATTTTTAGCTCCGGATTCGAATTCCGTATTGCTATCCACACCACCGTACTGACGCCCCATTTGATACAGCATTTATTTGAAGAATCTACAATAGTCCTTACTTATCCATCTTTGATCCTTGTAAATATCCTAGTTCCTCTTATCAATATTCCCTTCCTACGTTCACTTATCAGTCTGCCACCATCTAGTCTTCTCTACCTCTGCTGGACGACACAAACACACCTAGCTAGCATACGTGTCATCCCCATGACAACCGTTCATTGGACCTGAAGACGTTGTCTAGCGTCGCTTTGCTCGTTACGTGCTTTCACGTTCACTCGTACGATACTTGCGTCTGCTTAGCGCCGCGGCGCAACGAACGCTTCACAGCAGCGACAAGAAGTGTGTTCTCTGTTCTGTACGGAGTTTGATGGAACTAAGAAGAGACTGGAGTGTTGTAGCGATGTTGAGGACAGGATGGTGTGGATTACAGGGATGAACAGGGAGGTAATATACAGGGTGTTATATTTTAATAGACCCAGCAAATATTTCGCTTATTTATCAACTTAGCGATTTCTTTCATATAACATGATTTATACAGCAACATGTAAGCTAGTTGATGATGGATGTACATTCATGATATCATTTCCGGTTTAGAACAAAAAATAAAATAGTTAATGTCAAATATGTACAATTAAAAAAATATCTATAGTTTAATACGCGTACAAGGAAGTCATGTGGTGTCCACATCAGATTTTTATTCCTATGATTGACCATTTAAAAATACCGGCGAATGGGGCTGTACAACCCTGTGCGAACCTTGTGACACCATTTATAACGGGTCATATTTTGAGTTCCTTTGTAAACGTAACTGCGGTGCATTTAATTGTTTTATGCCGATCCCTCCAGTAAAAATGAAAACAGTATAGCACAAGCTCTACAGGCGCGGTGGCCGAGTGTGTTAAGGCACATCTCTTAACATACTGTGACGTCATCCGAGCCAAGGTTCGTCAGTTCGAATTCGCCTGTCGACAATGTGTGATTTGTCGTAAAATATAAAATACAGCTACATGTATTTATCACACTCGGGCGTTATAAGCTAGTCACTTATACGCCTTAAATAATGTAGCATTCGACTACGAAAACCGGCAGTACGGTAGTGTAAAAACTGCGGCTCGGTGTGTCCGGTAGGCCCAGGCCCGATTTGGGCTGTAGCGCCACAGATGATAATAGCACAAGCTCTGTTTTTGTCTGTTTTAAAAGCAGTGTATTTGGGTGTTTTAGCTATCTGTAACATGTTAAAACCGTGTTCTTAGAACACCCAAAAACAGAGCTTGTGCTACCAGCCAATATGTTTACTTTTAGATGAAAGTTGAAATATAAAAAGTAAAATAATACTTTTTCTGTAAATATCAAAATTAGTTGTGAATTGTTGTCGTTGTAGTGTTTAACTGCATTTGATGATCGCCAAGCGTCCAATAAAATGAAAAGTACCTAGAAACAATTCGAGTTGTGCTTGTGCAATCTTCAGCGGAAGTAGCTAATTCGTTTTGGGATTCCGGGAATATTTTTCCGTTTCCGGGAAATGTGGAAACTATGCGTAATTGTATTTTCATTGGAATCCACCAGTGTAATCTGAAATTCATCAATCATACTGCTTTATTGTTTCAAATTCCATTGAGCTGGCAAATTTAGAAATAATTTTCGGTTGGTAGTAATCCTCACAAAATGGGTTAATCTCTTCTACTGAAACTGCTGTTTTCCACAAAACGATAATTCGAATAATACGTATTTAATTTTCTATCTACATTTCCAACTGTAAATATGTTTATTGAAATGTATAATTTGTAATAAATGAATTAATGGCAAAAGTTGTTAATTATAATGGAGTACATTAGGTTTCATCATTTCAATATTAAGTTCTAATTGCATTATTTCAATTGTACAATGTAATTAAACTAATAATTAACTTGTATGCTCAGAAATGAGTTGAGTACTTTGATTTTGAAAATTTATTTATGCATTGTCTGCATTATAATATACGTATACGCTAACATGAGGTAAATACTTGGGTTCTTTGTTTATTTATAATAATCCCTATAAATAAGGAATTATTAATTTATTAAAAAATACATATTTTCTAGAGATGGGCGAATATCATCCGCGAATAGTCGAATGCCGCGAATATTGACATTATTCGATATTCGAGATTTTCGAATATTAACGTCAGTATAGCGAACATTCGAATACCTCGAATATCGCGCCATATGTTGACCTCAATTTTTGACTATGTTTTTCTTTATCATTTGTACATAAACTTAAAGCTATTACAATACTTTGAAGTTATTAATAACAAAGATATTTTGTTTCAAAACCATGAAGACGTACCATATTTCAAATTTGTTTTTCGCCAACATCAGCCAGTACGTTTCACCTTAAATTTGAAGTTTTCGTCTTTTTCTTTTTTGTTTGTACTTTTTATTTTAATTTTATTTTATCTTAACAATTTCATTCAAATAATGAAAAGGACATAATTAAATAATTATTAATAATAAATAAATTAACTTTTAGGAGTATTCGAATAATCGAGATCTGATTAATATTCGTATTCGATATTCGAATTCGAGAAATTTGATATTCGCCTATCTCTAATATTTTCAAATAAATCAAGAAATTCCTCCAAGCGACTAGGAGTGAATATTATAATATAGTGAGAGGGCTGATCGATTGCGCAGCAGAAAAGAGTAATAGAATAGAGTCAACACATCAAGAGTGTATCAAGTAGTGCTGTGTTATAACAATTTATTTATTTAAATATATTTATATTTTTATACTTTAATACTTGCATCCTTTAATCTGACAAGAACCCGTATATTATTTGCTAACTCTCGTCATAACGAGGCGGGTTATAGTTGCACAATTTATGATTTTGAACAAATGTCATCCTATTGGCTGTTTGAACACTGAACTAAAAGTCGACAACTCTAATTTCATGTGGTAGTATATAAATACATTCACAATATATATTTATTAAATTAAAAAATAAATTAATAAATAAATATATCATCACGCCTTTTACCCATTACTGGGTGTGGCACTCTGCCGAAGCAGATCTTGATAAGTGTTATATTTCTTCGCGTGAAGTGCGATTACCAGCCGTCAAATCTCGCCCCCTAAAGATGTTAGTAGAAGGAAAGCCACAGGGGTAGAATTAAATTGGTGAAAATTGTTTGTCGACTGAGGAGATCGAACCAGGGTTTTCAAGATCCACAGGCCGATTCAATATCACTGAACCACCTACCCCATTATTAAAGCAAGATTCAAGAGTTTAAAAACCAAAACCAAAACTGAAGCCTATATAATATTTGCAAAAAACTATAACCGATAAACGAAACCAAAATTTTACTGACATAAAAACCGTTAACCTTAACCCAATACCCACCGCAATTCAATGATCAATAAAAGAATACCTTTTCAGTAAAAATATCTTTATTTGAGTTCTAAAAAACAAATTTTTGATAATAAAAGTTATACATACTTAAGTGTTAAAATATATCTGACCTTGAAATATAATTGTTAAAAACACCGAAATTAAGTAACTTTGAATATTTTTAAAATTATAGGTTTTGCAAATATTTGAAAATTGGCTGTGACTGGCTGTCATAACATAACTAATTAATATATTCATTAAAAAAAATATACATTTTAAATGTAAAAAAAATGATTACAGCCAAATATTTAAGCGTCCCAAAAATGGGACGTTGGCGGTTAATGGGTTAACCAAAGCCCAAAATTTTTCGGTTCAAGTCCTAAAATTCTAGTAATAAATATATTCTAATTTAGCAGTGTGTCGAGTGTAATGTTATTGGATGAAGCGGGCACCGAGAAGTAGTTAACTAAATGTGTAGGGACCTCAGTGAAGTTGGGTAGTTTTGCCGGGTGAAGATAGAGTTACGAATGGTTTTTGCGGTCTCCAAGTTTGTATTTGTGGGCACTGAGGACTACAACAACTGGATAAGATGGCGGCTCTGTCTGCGAGAATTAATAGCGGTGGTTAGAATATGTGCTAACAAAAAATTTATAGGACTGCGGCCATAAGTTGAAATTAAACTTAATGGTTTGTGTTTTAGGGTTGTTATTTTTATGAACAAATGACTGTTTTTACTATTTAATTGCGCTGGACAACAACTACTATATAAATAAAATGTTGTCGCGCGGGTTGGATCCGGACTCACAACTGTAAGGTCGTGGGTTCAAATCACGCCAGTGCAGGCCATTTATAAAAGGATATATTCGGCATTATAACCTTAGCAGTTGGTCCGATATATATATATATATAGAAAAATATCTGATGTGGACACCGCATGACTTTCTTGTACACGTATTAAACTATAGATATTTTTTAATTGCACATATTTGACATTAAATCTTTTATTTTTTGTTCTAATCCATAGCAAACTTAATTTTTAAAAAATCAAAAAATATATAATATTTAAATTTAGATATCTCGTTTATGCAAAAAGCTAATTTAAAAATTCTTAATGTGCTAGACGCAGAATTTAATTCTCTAAAACTTTTATTTGCAGCATTTATTTCTAAAATTAAAATAATACCATATTTTTCAAGGAAAACTGTTAGCAGCCTGATGTAATGTGCCACTTCCGGTTAGTCTATTTTAACTAAAATCTATTATGTTATTTCCATTGATATAGTAGTCTTATATACCAAATTTGGAAAGTTTTAAATTATATTTGAATATAGTTTTTCATGATATTCTATTATAGGCTTCAAGTAAAGTACCACTTCCAGTAGTTGTATAATGACCAAAAAGGGAGGTGCACAACTAGATGTTATAGCAGTCCCAAATATAAAGTTTCAATTTTCTACGGCTTACCGTTTTTTATTTATGCGAGATACGTACGTGCGTACGTACAGACGGCACGACGAAATTAGTCAAAATAGATTCAGGGAGGGCCAAAATACCTATTTCCGTTGAAATCTGAGAACCGAAAATTTTCGCGATTACAATACTTCCTTTACTTCGTACAAGGAAGTAAAAAAGTAGCACAAGTTCTGTTTTTGGGTGTTCTAAGAGCACGGTTTTAACATGTTAGAGATAGCTAAAACACTCAAAAACACTGCTCTTAAATCAGGCAAAAACAGAGCCAAAATGTTTACGCAAATTTGTTGATATATAACATGTGTACATGAGCGAATGAATGTATGGGAATGAAGGTTTGTTGCGTGATGATGGATTTTGGTTGTGAGGAAGGAAAGAGCTCGTATGGAGAAAGTGTTAATATGGTTGAAACGAGTATCGTGTGTCAGGATGAGAATGTTGTGTGAATGTTTCAGGGGTTTATGCTACCCCATTTAATGGGATATAGCGTGATGTTATGTATGTATGTATGTTGACATATAGATATTAATTAAAATACTTATTTATATACATACCTAGCTTATAGCCGAAGTGTATTTTTTGTGAAATTGCAGAATTATAAATAAATAAATATAAATATATCATCACGCCTTTTACCCATTACTGAGTGTGGCACTCTGCCGAAGCATATTTCGGTAGGTGATATATTTCTTCTGGCCCCCAAAGATGTTAGTGGACGGAGAGCCATATTGGTAGATTTAAATTGGTGAAAATTGTTTGTCGGCTGTGGGGAACCAGGGTTCTCAAGGCCGACTCGATACCACTGAGCCACTTACTCCATATATTTTATATTATATTATGTTAAATACACAATATTTAACTGAAATCTAACATTCAAACCGATTTTAAAATACACGTCAGCCATAGATGGATTTGCAGTGCTGTGATTTATAAAAACCAAGCTTAATTAGTACTTTTTACTACAATTTTGCACAGCTAATTAATTATAATAAGATTTCATAAAATAGTTACTTGGAGTAGTTGGCTCAGTGGTACCGAGTTGACCTGTGGGTACGATTCCCACAACCGATAAACAATTTTCCCCACATTAAAATTACCCCTGTGGCTTCTCTTCTACTAACATCTTTGGGGTCATAATTTGACGGCTGGTAACCGCGCTTTACGTGACGAAATATAACACTTACCGAGATTTGCTACGGTATAGTATTACACTTAGTAATGGTTAAAAATTAAATGTAATATTAAACCAGTGACACTGAAAATGAAATACCCTAATTATTGCGTATTTCAAAACAATTCTTCTTCTTCTATAATCAGTATATTAAATCTATTTTCATTTTAAACTGGAGGGATCGGCATAAAACGATAAAATGCACCGCAATTACGTATACAAAGAACTCAAAATATGACCCGTTATAACTAGTTTTACAAGATTCGCACAGGGTTGTGCAGCCCCATTCACCGGGACGTGTATAATGAAAACAAAAAATTACAATCTTTAAATAAGTATATTTCCTTATTCATACGATACAAGTATAATATATTATAAATATTATATACAAACATAATCTAAACATTTACGTACATTACTCAGTACAGGATATTTAATCTTCTTATTGAGTAACATAACTGCTAATTGAATAATTTAATCCGAAATAGTAATTTTTAAATAATCAATCATAGGAAAACTCAAGAATAATTTTAGGCTGAATACGACCCTTAAAAATGTACCTGTTGTGACCATCGTTAAGCGATTTGTGGTAGCCGCACTAATAGATTTCATTGAACTTATATGAGACAGGGACGTTTAATCGTTTTATGCCGATCCCTCGGGTTTAAAATGAAAATACTATATATATACTATGTTCAAAGATACTCCGTTATGGCCCTCTCAGCGGGTCTATTGTTAGGGATTTAAGCTTGATTTATAGGGGTGCAAGGACAGGTATGTATTTAGTATTTCCCAATTTAATTTTATTTTTTATATATATTATAATAATGAAACAGAGAATTTTATACAAATATTATTATTGATAATGATACATGAAAGTATCATTGTATAACAATTCGTCATTTTCAACTGGTAAAACATCAGTATTGTCTTCTTCAAATGGTCGCCACATATTAAATACGTATATTGTTGACCTCACTACGAAAGTTAGTATTACTACTGATTTTAAATTTTTGAAAACTCAAGTTAATTTATATTATGACAGAAAAATTCTGATGACGCCTGTATTCGAACCAGGGACCTTCCGCATACCGGGCAGAGATGCTAACCGCTACACCACGTCACCTGTGTTCGAAATATGGCATCAACTGAATTTTTCTGTCACAGTGTCTAAGCGTAGCTTCGTTCCGAGAGACTCCTATATAGGCATTGACAACCGGGTTCGTCTACAGTGACACAGTTTTTGATTAAGGGAATCATACCCAAGCTTAGAGCTAATATTATTAAGTTGTGTGATTATTAAAGGTAATCATACCTGTAGTTTTTGACTAAAGTTAATTTATATTATGACAGAAAAATTAACTTTAGTCAAAAACTACAGGTATGATTACCTTTAATAATCACACAACTTAATAATATTAGCTCTTTTGAAAACTCATTTATATACCTACTCAGTAAGTATGCCTTTGTTATCTTATTTTCCCTAATATGTAATAATACCGGTTTAATTTTGCGAATTCATTATTATTTCAAGTAAATCTGAAATACGTAATCCGCACAGAGATTAGAGATTTCCGAATTTAAATATTTTGCAATCCTACCCTGAGCGTCAACAGGTAGAATCTCTTACTGTGTGCGGTTCAACACAGGCTTAGTAAGTTAAAGCCATAACGGAATATCTTTGAACATACTATATATGTTATTAAAGTTTCGTGCAGAAGTATAGAAACACCCTGTATATCTACGATCAGACTTTAATGTCAATAACATAAAACTTTTAGAAAGAATAAAAGTTTACTGCTATTGTAAACAATAATGATGAAATAACCAAATCTAATAACTCCTTTCCTAAATCATCATATTACAAAAATTGTTCTCTCCTCATATATAACTGTAGCTCAATCCCAAAAAACTGTCACATTTCTCCATACTTCACCCTTACAAAAACTCTCGTAATTCCCCGATAACCAAAATTTATCACCACCCGCATCCACCATCCTCATCTAACTAAGTCTACCCACTAAACCTGCGTCATAACTCAGACGGCCGTCAGCAAACTTCACTAGCCACTGCCCGGACACCCGGAGTCCAGTCTGGGGTAACTTGTCCCTTAGAAGGGACGAATATGTCGCAACGGTCGGTCGGTAACTCTACAAAGATGTGGTCATTATGACGCTAATCTGACGCCTGCAAGGAGAAGTTTAAGGATTTATGATAACGGAGAACGGAGATGAAATTTGTGGGCAATTTAAGAAAGGTACTAATTAAATTGTTAGGATTTTTTCTACGATTACTAAAGTTGAATTCAGTGTTTACTTATCGTAACCATATAGTATTTTAATAAAATATAAATCTAAACACTTGTCTAAGTCTCACAAAATTCAGCCTCCAAGTCACCTTATGAGGTCATCGTCAGAGGCTGGCCAGCACAGTTAGTAACCATAGACTTAGGACAAGTGGTTAGTTTGATATTTTATTATTAAACCTAGTTTCACCAAGTGAGCATTCAAAGACAATTAATTTTGTCTTTGTTGTTTTTTATGTAGTATTTTATAGTTATTGTTACTTAAGGGCGTGTAAAATAACGTAACTTTTGATGTAACCAAATTTTATATCGTAGTTACGTGTAGTCGGAATATTTCGATTGGTGTCAGAACTAATTGAAGCTAGCTGTCATCTGTTATAATTCAATTGATTTTTTTATTATACCGGGAGTTTTTCTTATCAGTAAACATAGGGATATATCATTACCATAGTTACAGTTAAAAAGTTTGACAGCAATACATTAGAGCGTTTATTTTAAAACATAGGGAAAATAATATTTTTAGCAATGCATTGAAGTGTATAGTCTATAAGAAACATTTTAAGTTTAAACAAATTAAATGAATTTGAATTACTATAAATTACATTAACTAAACGTTAGATATAAATTTAGAACCTCAAAACAATCCAAAAGTTCTTTTGTGTAGAGGTTTGTTCGCAAATTCTTCGTTTAAGAGCTCGTACATGCAAATAATGAGAATTTTGGATTAGAATTAAAATATAATAATATAATTCAGACCACGAGAAATCGAATGGCTCAAGGCGCATCTTCATATCGTTTTTAGTTTTTGAGTTAGAGCGATTTTTGACTTTTTTTAAAGCTCAACTTTGAAAGCCCATAACTCAAAAACTAAAAGAGATATTGAAATGCGGTTTGAACGAGTGTATTTCTCGTACGCTACTTAAATTGTACAGGTATTTTGAAAATTTAAAAAAATGTTTTTCAAAGTTTTTCTTTTTCAATATTTCAAAAAGTTGAAGAGATAGTAAAAAAATTTAAAAATTACCCCCATTTTACCTGTAACCATCTATCGTGAATCGAAAAAAAAGTTTCGAACAAAACCTCCCTAATTTTAAACATAGAATCCGAATCTGTAATAAAAATGGGGGTTCCTATTTAAGATTTTAAAGTTAACCCCCGCCGCACCTTAGGGGGTGAAGTTGGGGGATCGACTTTGGTGTCAGTGGATAGCCCCTTCAAAAATATTTGGTACGTATTTTTTACATTTTTTATCCGATGTGTAGTTTTCGAAATATTTACAAACGAAACTTAAAATGGACCACTTTGTATATGAACTATCACACTGCGGCTCGGTGAGTGCAGACCATGTACTGTAATTGGGATTAAATTCCAGTTGTACAGCGTAACATAAATAAATAAATACATAAATATAAAGACTTGATCAATCAATCAAAATAAATGAAATGTACGAGTAGAAAATGTTTAAAATATCTTAAATCCATCTCTGTCTCCTACTCTTCTCGTTCACCGATTCAACACCGACAGTTTTCCGTTAAATAACACAGTATGAGCACACATCGCATCTCGCATGGATTTCGACTTGTATGTCGCATTGGCTCGGCGCGTCATCCGGACAATAATGCTAGTGTCTCCAGAGAGATGTAGGTAACGTCGGCTCAAGCGCAAAACATTCACAACTGAGACTCCGAAACAGTGTACAAGAGGAACAGATCATGTAAATGGATAGAGTAGAATTATTGGTAATGGAAGACAATGGATGGAATTATGTAAAAAGTGGTAATATTTGGTGTTCGATGTTCATTAAGAAAACTTTAGCTGTATATTTTTACTTCCTTGTACGAAGTAAAGGAAGTATTGTAATCGCGAAAATTTTCGGTTCTCAGATTTCAACGGAAATAGGTATTTTGGCCCTCCCTGAATCCATTTTGACTAATTTCGTCGTGCCGTCTGTACGTACGTATCTTGCATAACTCAAAAACGGTAAGTCGTAGAAAATTGAAACTTTATATTTGGGACTGCTATAACATCTAGTTGTGCACCTCCCTTTTTGGTCATTATACAACTACCGGAAGTGGTACTTTACTTGAAGCCTATAATAGATTTTCATGAAAAACTTTATTCAAATATAATTTAAAATTTTCCAAATTTGGTATATGCAAATAACATAATAGATTTTGGTTAAAATAGACTAACCGGAAGTGGCACATTACATGAAGCTGTTAACAGTTTTCCTTGAAAAAAATGGTATTATTTTATTTTTAGAAATAAATGCTGCAAATAAAAGTTTTAGAGAATTAAATTCTGCGTCTAGCACATTAAGAATGTTTAAATTAGCTTTTTGCATAAACGAGATATCTAAATTTAAATATTATAAGTGACATTACATGAAGCTGCTAACAGTTTTCCTTGAAAAAAATGGTATTATTTTAATTTTAGAAATAAATGCTGCAAATAAAAGATTTAGAGAATTAAATTCTGCGTCTAGCACATTAAGAATTTTTAAATTAGCCTTTTGCATTAGTGAGAAGTGAGATATCTAAATATAATATTATATATTTTTGTTTTTTGTTTTAATTAAGTTTGCTATGGATTAGAACAAAAAAAAAATAAAAGATTTTATGTCAAATATGTGCAATTAAAAAAATATCTATAGTTTAATACGCGTACAAGGAAGTCATGTGGTGTCCACATCAGATTTTTATAATTGTTAAAGGATTTCAGGTTTTAGTGGAAAAAAAGAAGAAATTTAAATAATTTAAATTTTGTTGGTGGGGTAGGTGGCTCAGTGGTATCGAGTCAGCCTGTGGATCTTGAGAACCCTGGTTCGATCACCACAGCCGACAAACAATTTTCACCAATTTAAATCTACCCCTGTGGCTCTCCCTTCACTAAAATCTTTGGAGGCCGGGATTTGACGGCTGATAGCCGCACTTCACGCGAAAAAATATATCACTTACCGAGATCTGCTTAGGCAGAGTGCCACACCCAGTAATGGGTAAAAGGCGTGATGATATATTTATTTATTTATTTTAATTTTTTCATTTTTTAATTAATATTAATTGACGACCTTTCGGCACAATATTTTGGACATTTTCAAACAATAAAATACATATATTTAAAATAACTTTTTCTACAACTGTCAAAAATGTTCATTTTCCTTTCAACAAATAATTTCAGTTTATTCAGTGACTCTTTACTAGTAAAACATGAGGTGCAATCACAATTTTTCATATCTTTTGGAGCCATGACTCCCTTTGAAGCAAATATTATAAATAAATTCTTTTTCTAGAACTGTCAAAAAATGTTGTTTTTTTTTCACTAATATCAATACGTGAAGTACGTGATTTTTTCATGATTTACATTACCACGACAACGCGTATTTTGCGCCTTATTTTGCACCTTATTTTGCACCCTAGTGCTCAAAATTGGTGTTTTGCGCACTGTTTCGAATTTTAGTGCGCACGCTCCCAAATTATTTGTTGTGAGGTTTCATAAGTTACAACACATCAATAGTATCAAATTAATATTATTGTTGATTGGTTTCCTTCAATTTACTTAAATAAATCAATAATTATTGTATTATTCTTTATTTACAGTTGTAGAGAAAATGTTGTTTGTATTTCGTGGACAAAACATAATAGTAATATAATATAATATATACTTAAATCTGCTTCAGTAGAATGCCCTGTACTGTAATTGGGATTAAATTCCTGTTGTACAGTGTAATATAAATAAATAAATAAATGGGTAAAAAGCGTGATAATATATTAAACTTTTTCTTCCACTCGGAATATTTAATTCAGGCAATAATCTTTAAATTATATCCATTTAATAATGGAGTCATCCCACATTTTCTATTCTATTTTCTTTCTTAAATATTGAACAAATTTAATAATGTACCTATAGATACATATTTCCCCACCAAAAAGTGTTATTTTTTTTCAAAGACTTTCAAATTTATAATACTAATGAATTATTCAAAATAATAACTGAATTAAATTATAGAGTTGCAAAAATTAACACTATTTTTTGAGAATTCCACAATACATTGCATACAATGAGAGAAATGCAGCAAAATTTGTCTGAAAAAAAATTTAGTAATAGAAATTTATTTTTTATTGCACGTATCTTCGCATAAACTTCAATTTATATTTAGCACTCCTAAGATTTTTCAGTTTTTAAATTATTATTATTGTACATTACATTAAAGATATCAGTAATTCATCGAGTACAGTAAGAACTACCGATATTCCGCTATTTGTAAATAAATCTTTGCCATATGTTTGCGAAATCCAGATAAAATAGTAATATTTATTTGCTGTAAACTGGAAACAAAACATTTGAAAAAGTTCAGGAACCTCGATCGTTTGAACACAGATTCACGCATGCATGGTTCAAAAAGCAACAATGCTTTTCAACTTACTGGAGCGTGTGTCAAAATTCTACAAATGTATAAATTTCCTTTTCTGCTTCTTAGTTTGCTTGTTGAAATTACGTGGGCACAATGGCTCTCGATCTAATGAAGCGAAGTCAGAGAAGGAAAACTGTATGGGTTGAAATCCTGGCTTGTAACGGTTTATTGGATCCCATATTACGTAAATATATTTGTAAAACGGATGGTGGCTGACATTCTAACAAAACCAACGCGAGATTATTAGGGCTCATGAATTCTTGATTTCGTTTGAGAATGCTGGGATAACGCTTCACTTCGCTTGAGGTATTCACCTTGAGCTTGTGATGTCAAACTTGTAAAGTTTTTGAGCTTTTAACATTTTCAGTACAACTTAAGAATTTTAAGTTTGTAATAAGCATCTGCTGCCAGAAAAATTTGCAAAACTATGTATATATATACCGAGTGTCTACTTTTTTTTTGTTATACCGGGTGGAACATCATACCTGTGTACATAGGCGATTAACATAAAAAAACAGTTTTTCTGTGCGCATTGCTCCCCAAATTATTTTAGCAAAAAATGCTTCAAATAAATGTTCTAGAGCATAAAATTCTACATCTAAATCAATAAACAGAATTACATTTACATGCGTTATAATGACAGAAATTAAATAAAAAAATATTAAAAATTAGGTTGAAAATATCAAATAGCCATGGAAGTGAAACAAAAATAGATAGATGCTTGACGTTTGACAGATCTCCTGCAGCTAGCGATTTTTTTATGGGGTCATCTTAAATGTAAAATTTATAAGCAACGCCACCCAAATATTAATTTTTTGAGAGAGTGCGCCTTAATTACAAATAGGCAGCTCGCTAATGTACGACATTCCTTCTACAATAGACTTGGTTATTGCTTGGCTTAAAATGGAGGTTTATTTCAATATTTATTGTAATAATAAATTGTAGTGATTATTTTATTGAGAGAATTATTGTTTGATATTTGAATTATAATAGATAGGTTATAATTTTTACATGACCAACCCTATAAGAAATAAACGTTTCATTGAAATGTACAATTGTTTATTTATTATTAAATTGTAATCATAGGTATGGAGTTTTTTGTATGAATTTTATTGAATGATTAATTTGTCGGGGGTAAAGTATCAAATAGACAGAAAAACGTCAAGCATTTATCTATTTTTGTTTCACTTCCATGGCTATTTGATATTTTGAACGTAATTTTTAATATATTTTTATTTAATTTCTGTCGTTATAACGCATGTAAATGTAATTCTGTTTATTGATTTAGATGCAGAATTTTATGCTCTACAACATTTATTTGAACATTTGTGGCTAAAATAATTTGGGGAGCAATGTGCACGGAAAAACTGTTTTTTCATGTTAATCGCCTATGTACACAGGTATGATGTTCCACCCTTTATAGGAAATTCAATGGTAAAATTTTCATTACACCATAAATTTATCCCTATTAATTTTAGAGCAAAAGTTTAAATACAAAAGTTGTTCAGAATTTATTTATTGATATACGACGATCTTGTCACGAGATACAGGTAAATTAAAATTTCCATCTTTAAGCTGTTTACAGAATGCCATGAAAAATAAATAATAGTATCATGAATTAGAATATTCTTTATTTGTATAAAAATTAATTACTTTAAGCTACACTGCACAATTAATTTTTATTTGGGTTTCCCTAATTTTTCATACCGAATTCATTTTCATTTGTAGTAAATCTTTCCATTATTTTAATCTTAATGAAACAAAAGTTACAATTAAAAGAATACAAACTGTCAAACTCAAAGAATACTAAACAATACTATTATTTCTTTTATTTTCCTAAAACAGGTAAAAACACAGCTTGTGCTATCAGCCAATATTATTTTTGGGAAAAGCTCTAAAATAAATTCTGTGGAGATTTATAATATTTTGCAATTTTATTACACATTGTCTTTAATTACAAAATTTATATTTCTTTTACATATGTTTTTTTCATATAAATCTAGATTTAGTGAATAAAATAATAATACTTTAAACTAGATATTTATTTCTTGAGACTGAGGATGTTATAATACAGTACAAATATAAGAAAAGAAAACTATTTTAATTACAAATAAATTCAGTGTTGTACAGAATTTTTTACGATATTCAGAGGGATGACGTATCCTGCTTGTAGCGAAATAGAAACAAATTTTATGACGTTAGATCTTGTTTGCATTTAAATACCTTTTTAAAGTTGATGGCATTTCACAACAGAATACTAAATTCAGTTTTTACTTCCTAGTCTGGTAATTTTTACCTGAAATAAAAAATACTCATTCATCAAGTAAATTTATACATTCTATTCAGAATTTTAGCGAAATTTTATACAAAGGACAATTGTTGCTTTGTAGTTGGCATAATTTATTAACAAAGTCTAATATTTACCAAATAAAAGTAAACACAAAAACTATATATAGGAATTTAAATGGGAAAACCAAACTATTCAGACTGATAATTGTTATTATAAATAAATAAATATATCATTACGCATTTTACACATTACTGGGTGTGGCACTCTGCTGTACCAGATCTCGGCAAGTGAAATATTTCTTCACGTGAAGTGTGGTTACCAGCCGTCAAATCACGGCCCTCAAAGATGTTAGTGCTGGAGCAGCCACAGGGGTGTTCTAAGTAGTGATTCAAACCCGCGATTTGAAAAGCATTAAATCATCGCCTTAAAGTGCTTGACTATCTATACTCCTTGGAAAAAATAGATATATAAAATAAATACAGTGTGGCACTCTCCCGGAGCAGATTTTGTTAAATGATCTATTTCTTTGCGTAAAGTGCGGTTACTAGCCGTCAAAACACGGTATCTAAAGATGTTAGAGGAGGAGGACCCACAAGGGTAGATTATAATTTGGTAAAATTTGTTTGTCGGCTGTGATGATCGAACCAGGATTCTCAAGGTCCACAGGCCGACTCGATACCACTGAACTACCTACCTCATAACGGTGGTATAGAAATTGATACGTAATTCGAATCCAGAGATCCCGAGTTCAAATCGCACTCAAGCTAAAATTATATAAACTATCACACTGCGGCTCGGTGAGTGCGGACCCTGTACTGTAATTAGGATTAAATTCCTGTTGCACAGCGTAACCTAAATAAATAAATAATTGTCATAATTACAAAATCATTTCTGTAATGAAAATAAAAACCTAATCTTAATATCACTCCGCCAGTAATTAATCCTCATCTCAATAAAAACAAAAAGAACGTTCCTCTGACACACAACCAGCAATCATGATTAAATTAGCCGACTAATTAATGACCCAAATACACACATTTAATACTCGTGATCTGTTATAATTTCTGCGAGACTCGTTAGTGCTAAAAAGCCAATCCTTCCGCCTTGGGCGAACGCTACGGTAAGCTAACGTTGTGGTGCGTTCGCGTTAACGCTACAGTAATTCATCAACTGTAATTGCAGCCGTCAGAGAAGCCGAAGCATGCGTAGATAGACTAATAGTAGTTAGTTTTTAGCTAATTGGACCAATATTAATTAAATTTTAAGGTTTCTTACATCCAGTTACAACAAAATTAAACAAATTATTCACGTTTTATCTATCAACATAAATATATTAAGGGGTAAGGCCACTCTAAATTTTTTTAAAAATGCATTTTTTTTGATTGCTTAAATTATAGTTTAAACCCTTAGGAATAAGGGATAATTAATTTAAATGTATAAAAACGACATTAAAAAACGAATGAAGCACTTATTTTGCAAACAATAAAAAAAAAGTTTTCAAATGTTTACGAAAGAAGAATTAATAGATATGATTCTAATAATTGGTGAATCGACTGGAATCATGAGAAGGGCAAAACATTTGAAAACGTTTTTTTTATTGTTTGCAAAATAAGTTAAATAAAGTAACCAGCAAATGTATAGTTTTTTGACATTAATTTAACACTGTTACATTTTGTTTATTTTCACATAGCCACCTATAATATTTGTATAAAAATTATTTCTAGTATTTCTCAATTTTCTTATTTTTCTCGAATTTTTTCAGATACATTAATAAAAACTAATACACCGTTGAAAAGAGAAAAAAATGGCGGTTTTTATTTTAGTAAAATAATTATAGGTTGCTATTTAAAAAATAAAAGTTGATAGTCGTATCTTGTAAACCTGACTTTATAAAAAATATCTACATCTGCCATCAAATAGTATATTTAAAATAATAAAACTTTCATATGAACCATTTTTTTCTATTACTCATAATAAAAAAGTTAAAGGGGGGGGGGCGTCTTCCCAGACTCACCCTGTATATATATATATATATATACTAGTATTAATAGATATATACTTTTTTCCCTCTGAAATACTTCCACGCGGCATTTAAATTAATTGTCCCTTATTCCTAAGGGTTTAAACTATAATTTAAGCAAATAAAAAAAAATGCATTTTTAAAATTTTTTAGAGTGGCCTTACCACGTAACTTTCCAGTGAATTTTCCACAAATTTCATAATAATAATTTACAAACTTCTCATACACACTACAACCAACAACTACATACAACATGCAGTATCATTACAAAACAAAGATAAATTAAATGTAGTATAAGTTTGAACAGTTTGACATCGACTGGTGCATTGCAGTCGTCACTCCATCTGTCAGTCGTATATAAGCGGCTCAGACTCAGTTTGGTCTCCCTAATATCCTTTGTGTATATTTGCCTGTTTAATTAATATTGTACACACGTCAAAATCACTAAATACTACATTCGGATGGTGGTGGTTGGTAGGTATACACAACTCTGGTGCACGCACACAAACACAAGCTGCGCGTGCTGGAGGGTGTATGAATACATTGGAGTTGTAAGCGTGTGGAGGAAGCAGTGGTGCATGTTCTGTATATGTGTGATGGATGTATGTGTTAGTGTGTGGAACGTAAGTTAGATGTCAGGATTGTATTAGAGATGAATTATTTTGTTGCTACACTATTGAGGGTATGTTTCTCTGTGGATTTGTGCTTCGGCCAATTGAACTATTGAAATGTCAAGATGTCCTGAAAAAGTACTAAATAGTGGTGTAGAAATATAGTATATGGTAATACTGTTGAGGAAAGGGTTTAATTGTAAAATGAGTACGAGCGATTGCGAGTGTTCCGATAGTACGAGTTTTTCAATGGTACTTTCCAACATGTGTACATACTATTTGAAATGGTTATTTGTGTATTAAGAGCGAAAAATGATTATTTGTTACTCGAAACACGGAAATTGCAGCGCGAGCCGAAGGCGAGAGCTGCAATAGTGTAAGAGGAACAAAGACACTTTATGCTTGTGATTAGGGAATTCAATACCGGTCAAAAATTTCAATACCGGTCAAAAATTTCAATACCGGTATCTCGGTATTTTCGTTTTGAGAATCGGGATACCGGTATTAATACCGGTATTGATAATTTTTTTTAAATTGAACCTATTTAACATTTATTTACAGTAGGGTGTGGTGTGTGGTGTGGTATATATCGGGTGTCTACTGTAGCATTTATTTATTATTTTATTCACTAATTATTTATGGTTTATTATATATTTGTTATAGTTAGCATGCCATGTTATACAAAATCTAGTTTTCATATTATTTTTATTTATTATTCATTGTTATAGTTTTTGTTTGATGTTTACTTGGTGAGTAAAATAAAAAATAAATAACATAATTTTTCACAACTAAAAATAATAAACATCATTAATCTTGTTGTACTGTTTTCATAGAATATTAAATATTTTTTGGTGTTTTGTTATTGTATATTTATTAGTAATTATTATATAAGAAGAATAAGAAGAATTTTACACTACTTTTTTTTCCGAACATAGGAAATTCAATGTTAACATTTTGATTTAGCGATATCTCTTTACCTATTAATTTTAGAACAAAAATTGTTCTGAAGAAAAATGTTCAGAATGAAAAACTGCATCCATAGAGTATAAGTTTGTTGTTCAATGTTTCTTATGTCCGAGTTAGAAGCAAAAGAAAATACACGCTTTAAAGCAATTATCAGAGTGCCATGAGAAATAAAACATTAATTTGTTTGATGTGTCTGACATTATTTGACATATTGGGCAAGAATTGTAAGCTCACTGTAATTTATTTATTTATTTATTCGAGCATTTAATTTAATAATAAAATTAATTATAACAACTATTATTTTCTTTTTTCTACATAATCTAGACAAATAAATACCTATTATTAAGTTATCTAATTTGTTTTATTTCTCATGGCACTCTGATAATTGCTTTAAAGCGTGTATTTTCTTTTGCTTCTAAATCGGACATAAAAAAAACAATTGACAACAAACAATACTCTATGGATGCAGTTTTTCATTCTGAACATTTTTCTTCAGTACAATTTTGTTATAAAAGCCCGGAAGATTAAAGAAATGTCAAATTTAATCAAAAATTTACATTTTATTTTAATAATTATGAAATATAAATAAAATTGAACAATATCAAAAAATAAAGATAGGTAATTCTTGTTCTTCTTCTAATGGCACTACAGCCCAAATCGGGCCTGGGCCTACCGGGCACACCGAGCCACAGTTTTTACACTGCCGTACTGCCGGTCTTCGTAGTCGAATGCTACATTATTTAAGGCGTATAAGTGACTAGCTTATAGCGCCCGAGTGTGATAAATACATGTAACTGTATTTTTATATTTTACGACAAATCACACATTGTCGACAGGCGGATTCGAACTGACGAACCTTGGTTCGGGTGACGTCACAGTATGTAAAGAGATGTGCCTTAACACGCTCGGCCACCGCGCCTGTGATAGGTAATTCTATATATGTAAAATAAACAACATAAACTTTTACTTTTTTGCTTTAATGGAATTAAAATAATCTTTTAGTAAACAAATATAATCGAGTGTGTCGTCATTTAATCTGGATCTTATTCTTGTGCATAATTGAGATGCGACAGAAAATGCTTCAGAACCCAATGTTTATTTTTTTAAAACATCCGAAAAAGAAATATTTTTAAAAAATAAACATTGGATTCTAAAGCCTTTAATTTATTTAATATATTTAAACGTATACGTACTGAAAATATATTCGTTCTGTCAATATGACAAATTTCTGTATTGTTTGTATCACTATTAACTATTGAAATAAGCGCGCATTTAATATTTTTCGATTCTTCCACAGAAAACATTACGATGACAAACGAGAGCTTAATTGTCAACTTTTCATAGCAATCGTAGAAAAAATACATTTTTACATTTTGCGATACAAGAAATTTAATAATCACATCACGTTTCCTTGGTCACCATGCCAAATAATATTTCCCTTACTCAATTTAATTGATAGTAACTGTTTTCCGAACTAGTAAATAAAGTTATTTTTTTATCACTAGGGAGGGAAATGATTTTTCTCTTCATATGAATGTGGTTGAAGGGTGTGTGGTATTTGGATGAGAATTCACCACACGTCACTGTCAACCAATAGGATCACGAATTTGTTTGAAAATGAGCCAATTAAATGTACATTTCGTCGGAAATTCATCTCTAGTGAAATTTCATCGGAAATACCACTGTTATTAATATCCTTGGTTACGAATAAACTAAATGATATTTTCAATATTTTCATAAACGTCAATTCTACATTTGTTCAGTGTACATTTCATATTCAAAATTTTCATAACTGAAATAAGTAAATAAATACCTAACTATTCTTGTTAATTAACTCTTGTTTGGTAAATTCTCAAGCCGAATACAACTCGTAGTATGAAAATTGACAGATAATATTTTGACATAAATATTCATTCGTTATTACGGAAATAGGAAACACAACTCGTGCTTCGCACTCGTTATGTTTCCATTTCCATTACAACTCATAATTTATGTCACAATATTTTCAGCAATTTTCATACTACTTGTTATATTCTTCTTTTGATGGCACTACAGCCCAAATCGGGCCTGGGCCTACCGGTCACACCGAGCCGCAGTTTTTACACTGCCGTACTACCTGTTTTCGTAGTCGAATGCTACATTATTTAAGGCGTATAAGTGACTAGCTTATAGCGCCCGAGTGTGATAAATACATGTAACTGTATTTTTTATATTTAACGACAAATCACACATTGTCGACAGACGGATTCGAACTGACGAACCTTGGTTCGGGTGACGTCACAGTATGTTAAGTGATGTGCTTTAACACGCTCGGCCACCGCGCCTGTTACTTGTTATATTATATATGAGAATTTTGAACGAAGCCTCATTCTTGATAAATCAGATGAGTGGATGTTTTATGACTGTTTCAGGGGTTCGTGTTACCCCATGTTATGTGTGTATGTATGTATTTATATTAGATTTGTATTGAATGACATTAAAACTAGGAATCTTTAGATTCAAAGCAAAATGAAACCCATACTTCATATCAAATTAATTTCATGGCTTAATTTGGATTATAACTACAATAGAATAATTATTTAACATTTCAAAGGATTTAATCCTTTATTAAAATCAATTGTTTCATTTAACCATCATGTTAGTTGTCCACATAATTATTTATTACCCTTGAAATATCCTGATTACTATCCTGGTATGAATAACATATACATGTGTCGATTCTAGGTCACCGGTGAATTAATTGGATCGAATTTCAGTCGATCAATTAGTTTAAACAACAATGGATTTTAGATAATTATTAAACTTGATGTATGGGAACTTTATAATTAACGTAACATATTCATTAACATAATTGATTTTAATTATTTGAAACGACTTATTTTTAATGCTTCCAGTGTTGATAAATAATTTTCATCACATTAAAATTACCTCTATGATTTGCCCTCTACTAACATCTTTGGAAGCCGTGGTTTGGCGGCTGGTACTTCACGATTTTAAATATATCACATATCCAAATTTTCTACGGCAGAGTGCCACACCCAATATTATGTAAAGGACGTAATGATATATTTATTTTGACTAAAGTTAATTTATATTATGACAGAAAAATTCTGATGACGCCTGGATTCGAACCAGGGACCTTCCGCATACCGGGCAGAGATGCTAACCGCTACACCACGTCACCTGTGTTCGAAATATGGCATCAACTGAATTTTTCTGTCACAGTGTCTAAGCGTAGCTTCGTTCCGAGAGACTCCTATATAGGCATTGACAACCGGGTTCGTCTACAGTGACACAGTTTTTGATTATGAGGGAATCATACCCAAGCTTAGAGCTCGGAACGAAGCTACGCTTAGACACTGTGACAGAAAAATTCAGTTGATGCCATATTTCGAACACAGGTGACGTGGTGTAGCGGTTAGCATCTCTGCCCGGTATGCGGAAGGTCCCAGGTTCGAATCCAGGCGTCATCAGAATTTTTCTGTCATAATATAAATTAACTTTAGTCTAAAACTACAGGTATGATTACCTTTAATAATCACACAACTTAATAATATTATATTTATTTTGATTATTTATTTACAATGTAAAAGTGTTCAATGGTATATTCAAATAGGTATATTAAAGAACAAGTTTTATAATGCCTATGGCACACTGGTCGATGAGCGTCGATGAGCATCGATGAGCTCTTCGATGAAACAACAGAACGCACCCGTCATCGACGAAAATTAGAGGCTCCTCTATTTCCATCGAAGAGCTCACCGAAGAGCTCATCGATGAAACGAACGTATCTCATTTCACTCGTATCTTTTGTGTCTCACTTCACGTTAGCATATTTTTGAAATTTAGTTTTTCTTTCTCAACTTTAGAAGCTTTTATTGTTTGTCAATGAAGAGTGCGTTCTGTTGTTTCATCGAAGAGCTCATCGATGCACATCGACGCTCATTGACCAGTGTGCCATAGGCATAAGACATGTTTTTTTCAAACGCGTCCAAGTTTAGAAAACGACCCGCAGGACAAGTGCGATAAAAATCTTATAAAATGAGTTAATTGTACTATTTTTTCTATTTTTCGTCTTTTATAAATTGAAATTAAAAAAAATCTGATGTGGACACCACATGACTTTCTTGTACGTGTATTAAAGTATAGATATTTTTTACATTGCACATATTTGACATTAAATCTTTTATTTTTTGTTCTAATTCATAGCAAACTTATTTTTTTAAATCTAAAAATATATAATATTTAAATTTAGATATCTCGTTTATGCAAAAAGCTAATTTTAAAATTCTTAATGTGATAGACGTAGAATTTAATTCTCTAAAACTTTTATTTGCAGCATTCATTTCTAAAATTAAAATAATACCATTTTTTTCAAGGAAAACTGTTAGCAGCAGCATGTAATGTGCCACTTCCGGTTTATCTATTTTAATCAAAATCTATTATGTTATTTCCATTGATATAGTAGTCTTATATACCAAATTTCGAAAGTTTTAAATTATATTTGAATATAGTTTTTCATGAAAATCTATTATAGGCTTCAAGTAAAGTACCACGTCTGGTAGTTGTATAATGACCAAAAAGGGAGGTGCACAACTAGATGTTATAACAGTCCTAAATATAAAGTTTCAATTTTCTACGGCTTACCGTTTTTGAGTTATGCGAGATACATACGTACGTACGTACATACGTACGTACAGACGGCATGACGAAATTAGTCAAAATGGATTCAGGGAGGGCCAAAATACCTATTTCCGTTGAAATCTGAGAACCGAAAATTTTCGCGATTACAATACTTCCTTTACTTTGTACAAGGAAGTAAAAATCTGCGATATTTTAAACCAAATCTATTTAGACGTGTCGCAGACGAGTTTTCTACAGGACAAATGCGATAAAAGTCTTATAAAATGAGGTATTTTTTTATATTTTTCGTCTTTTAGAAATTGAAACAAACAGCGATATTTTAAACCGAGTGAACTTAGAAAAGTTTGTAAATGAAATGCTGCGGTTGGTAACTGTTATTAAAATTTATTCAATTGTACAGATTTTAAGGGTACATGGAAATTTTGATGTTCTCAGCTTGAAAGATTCAGTATGTCATCCGCTACTACCAACCGTCCAAAACAAAATGTAGCGTATCGTAATGAACGCTCTTTCGATACACAACTGGGTTTCATTATAACTTCCTTATGAACGCAAAAATTTCCTGCTAATAATTATTAATCTAGGGCTTTACAGGATTATAAAAGGGTACTGCCTTTAATTTATATTTTAAAAATACTATAGTGTCCAAGTTTTTTAGATTACTTTATAAACTGTAACCCTCTTGTACTGGATCCTGGACTTGATATTGTCAAATATATAACACAGCGATATCTAGTCGGACTATGGTTTTGAGAACCAGAGCTGTTAAACAATTTTTGCAACATTAAAACTACCCCTGTGACTGTTCCTCTTTGTAAGCCGTTATCTGACGGCTGGTAATCGCACTTCAAACACATAATAGTAGTTTATGTAACAAGTACATAATTTAGGTCTTTATTGGACGAGCCGAATTTTATGGCAGAGCGAGCGCAGCGAGCGAGGCTAATAAATAAGGCGAGTCTATAAAGTCCGATTATGTACGAGTTGCATACATCGTTTTATGTTCTACTGCATGGAGAATATTTTATCTTAAAATATGATTATGTCAATACCTATATTTAAAACATTTAATTGCATCTCAAAGTGGGCTTCGTTGTTATGCATTTGTTGCTTTATTTATCAAATTGTCAAAGTGAAAAAAGTATTGAGATGGATGAAGACATTGAAGACGTTCCAAAATAAATAAAAGATCTTGCATGTAATGCAAGAGAATGTCTATTACCAACGAAATCGAAACAAATGTATGAAGACACATATAATACATACAGAAAATGGTGTTTAAATATGAAAATAAAAAAAAAAACACCGAAGATTGTATCCTGGCATACTTTAATAGTATTTTACTTAATTAATTGTAATTTCATTCTAATAAAATGCTTTAAATTATATTTACTATTTCTTTTCAATTTTGTTTTAATGTGACATTGACAGCAGTCCAATTTTGCATTTTTATCGTACTAGTCCAATAAAGTACCCGATTATGGACAGTAAACAGTGTCGTAAAACAAGGTAATATGATGCAGTCGAACATAAATATATTTATTTTATTTAGTCCTGAAGAAGGCTGAAGAGTCGACCGTAACGTTGACTAAATAGAAAAATTATATTGACTGAAATCCAAAATAAACCTGTTTTCATATCATAAATATATCGCTTACCGAGATTTGCTACGACAGAGTACCACGCTCAGTAATGGGTTACAAGGCGTGACGATATATATATTATCACGATTTTTATCCTAAATGATGTGACACTCTGCCGTAGCAGATTTCGGTAAATGATATATTTATTGCACGTAAAGTGCAATTACCAGACGTCATATTATATTCCCCAAAGAAAGGGAGCCACAGGAAAATAAAATAAAATATATCATCACGCCTTTTACCCATTACAGGGTGTGGCACTCTGCCGAAACAGATCTCGGTAAGTGATATATTTTTTCCCTTGAAGTGCGGTTACCAGCCGTCAAATCACGGCACTCAAAAATGTTAGTGGAGGAAGAGCTACAGGGATAGATTTCAATTGGTGAAAATTGTTTGTCGGCTGTAGGGATCGAACCAGGGTTTTCAAGATCCACAGGCCGACTCGATACCACTGAGCCACCTACCCCATAGAAATAGTTTTAATGTGGTGAAAATTGCTTACCAGCTGTTAAAATCGAAGCGAACTAATTTATTTAATGATTTCATTTCATAAATTAATTAATCATTTTGTTATAGCAGAAATGATAGACATATCTATTTTAAAATGTAGAGATTTCAATGTAAAATTAGGTCAATAATAAATATTAGATTAGCAAAATGGCATTTGAATCTCAGTTCACATAGTAGGTAAATATCGAACCGCATAAGTTTAACTTATTAACGAAGCCGAGTATTTTGAATGTAATCTGACAGATCTGTAGCAAAACACGTAACATACCAACAAAACCAACCGTACAAAATTTGTAGTAATGAAACTTTGAAATTGTAGCTACTGCAACGCTTAGCGTATGTTTTATTCAGGTAAAGCAATGAAATGAAACTACTAGTGCCGTTGGCATAAAAGTTAAATGAGGGCTGTAAAATAACTACCCTCTTAGTTTTGTAATCCAATTTGTAGTTTATTCTTTAACGCAAACAAGGAACGCTTACTAAAAGGTTACTCGAATTTTCAAACAGTTTTTGGAGAAGAGATATGAAATTAACTATAATAGTTACTAGTACTACTAAAATTAAAAGCAATACTGTTTTCATGAATTTGCTACCGGAGTGTATCAATAAAATGAGTAAACAAAAGATAAATCGAGTGATCTGCCTGGATTTGAACCAGGGAGCTTCTGTATGCCGGGCAAAGATGCTAACCGCTACACTACGTCACCTAGGTACAATAGTTATTTACAAACTAAGTGCGAGAAGACGATGTTCCCGCATGAGCGCATTTTTGAAGCACGAGCGACTGCAAGGAGCGAGTGTCTTTAATAGCGCGAATGAGCGGAAGACGTCTTCACGCACGTAGTTTGTATTATATTTTTTGTTCAATTAAAAAAAATACATTTTTAATTTCAACTTGTGTAAGTACACCAGAATCTGCAAATTATACACAATCTTTATCAATTGCAAACCAAGGTGCTCCAGGAACTTCTAATTTCTAATTGGCAAAATTTTACTATAAATGTTTATAAGAACACTTGTAACAATTGTGGCTCTTCCCAATCTAAAAATATTGTTTTTTAGTTCAAATATCAAACCTAACCTAAAATAGATTAATTAATTTAAGCATTTTATGTTGTTATTATCTTACTTTTCCATTAAACTAAGTTGTTATATTCCACAATATGTGTTTTTTCTTATTATTTATATAGTATTAGTCGCGATTTTTGTTTGATTACAATCTGCAAGAAGTTGTATCAATGACGTCTTTAGTTCAGAGGTTGTCAAATAAAAGGCACTGATGATGACAAATGTTGAAAGAATTTTAACAAATTACTCTTATTTCCCAAACTTTTAATAAAGGAAAATATTAAGGGAAGTTGTATTTTATAAATTAGATTTGATTATTATCAAGACAGATTTATTTTAGAATGTTCCAAAGGGCCAGTGTTTTTTGCAATTTTACAGTCGAGTCGATCGGGAAGCACTTGTTCCAGATTGAGTATTGCGTGCGAGAAGTGTCGTTTTGAAGATTATGAGTACAAAAAGAATTTTACGTACATAACTAGAGAGATATTTATGCGATAATTACTTAAAAATATAATTTAAGAGCCATTTTATTCAATTATTGTTCTCCCAAACTGTAAGAAAAGTGCTGGAAATAAATAAAGAGAAAGTTACGCAGATGGCCCATTTGGTGCAATTATAATAATTCATTTAATGATAATTTATTACAGAAAACAAAAATAATTCATTTAAAAATGTTTTCGTGAACAACGAAATTCCATTTCACGTAACGCAAAATTTCACGAAAGGGAAAACCGTCTCGATTTCAAGTTTGCGGCACGAACATAACGCAGACGTAACGTTTGGCCACGTGGGAGAGTCATAGATAAAAAGGAGAAACTTCGTGTCCTCTGATGAAAAATGTTTTTGTCGTTTTCTCCCTCATTCTCTCTTTGTGGTCTTCTGTCTTTGTTGTTGTTTATTCGCTTGTAATCTTGGAAATGCTTTCGCTGTAAAATATGCAAATTTAAATTTTATTCATCGTTTTTAATATCTTTTGCAGGATTTTTAATGTTGATTTCAAAGTAGATATTATATCGCGGCAGGGGTTCTATAAAAATTTTGAGTTTATGGATTTTTTTACTGGCAGGATGTGAAGAAATATTTTAGAGATACAATTTTTTTGATGTACCTTAATTTTTCGTGTTTTTCGACATTCGTTTTACTAACTTTTATGAATACTAAATTAGCAGATACATTTAAAGACCTCTTTCGAAACATTTTTTATTTATTAATTCCAATTACAGTACGGAAGGGACTACATCCTTTAGTGAAATCTGGACCACTTTAACACAGTCGCATGTTTTTGATATATTTAAATGAAATCAGCAAGATTTACACTCGCGAATTTTTGCTAATTTTTTTGCTTCCGTAATATGTAATTGACAGATTGATTATCTCATTTGAGGTTATCAATGGCGGATAAATATCAAATCGCGGGACGCTATAAAAATTTGTGGGTTTTTACAATTCCTGTAACAGATTGAATTAGTAAAAAAAATAAATAAATATATCATCACGCCTTTTACCCATTACTGAGTATGGAACTATGCCGAATCAGATCTCGGTAAGTGATAAATTTCTTGGCGTTAATTGCGGTTACCAGCCGACAAATCACGGCTCCCAGAGATGTTAGTGGAGGGCGGAGCCACACGAGTAGATTTAATTAGGTGAACATTGTTTGTCGGCTGTGGGATCAAGCCAGGATTCTCAGGATTCAAAGGTCGACTCGATACCACTGACCCACCTACCCCATAGATTGAATTAGAATCAAATTAATTTGACTATACTAAAGTAACTTCAATACAATTTGACAAATGTATATTTTTTTCTAATCTAAGTAAATAGGATTATAATATGCAATTATTTATTACTAATTTAAATTTATTACAAAAATTATTTTTGAAACGAACACTTGAAATTTGAAGTTATACAGGGTGTTTCAGGACTAGTGTAACAAACATTAACAGCTTATTCCAGAGGTTATTTTGAGCAAAAAATGTCATATGAACATAGGTCCTATTCCTTCTACTTACCAAAATACAAGAGGTTGAAGTTCTATAAATAACACGACATTTTCAAATTTGTGTAATCAAGATACTTTCGGAAAACAAGAATTTTATTGAAAAGTCATACCTTATTTGTCTTAATTAAAAATTGTTGTACTTTTGATTGTATTATTGTTTCATAATGGATGGTTATAGTACTGCTGAATATTCAGATATGATTTTTATTTATGGATTATGTAATGGTAATGCCCGTTATGCGTCCAGAGAATACCAAGAAGATATCCAAATAGAAGACAACTTTCCCATCCCCTATTTGCGAACATTTTTGTTTTCCGAAAGTATCTTGATTAAAAAAATTTGAAAATTTCGTGTTATTTATAGAACTTCAACCTCTTGTATTTTGGTAACTAGAAGGAATAGGACCTATGTTCATATGACATTTTTGGCTCAAAATGACCTCAGGAATAAGCTGTTAAAGTTTGTTACACTAGTCCTGAAACACCCTGTATATCAAAAGGTACGTACTATGCAATGTTTGAGAATATTTTGTTACTTGTTGCCATAGTTTCAATTGTAAACAGTACACCGACGTATTTTCATATTAGGGTTGTATTCAATAGTTACCATGTATACAATGACAGAACAAATTTATTTTCAGTACGTATACATTTTTTTCTACTTCCGTTAGGAAATAGACATTTTATTTCACTTATTTGAGTTAGGTAATGAACTGCATTATTTAACTAGTGAAATAATGAGGTAACATAGCAACAGATATCTTGGTAGACGAATTCTGATGTTATTCTTTTATTTTTTGAATTTATAACTGTCATTAATATGTCAAAATTTCATAATTTCAAAAACGCTCTTTCGTATTTATTAGAACGGAAGTAGAAAAAATATTGTATGAAACTAGTAAGGAAATAAGGTTATTACCTTACTTATGTGTTTACATAACTCGGCTACGCCTCGTTCTGCAAATTTCACATGCGTAAGGTAATAATCTTCATTTCCTTACTAGTTTTATAAATAGCTATTAATAATTTAAGATGCAATCGTAAAAATATTATGTGTGTATCACGAGAATAAAGTGTCTTTGTTCCTCTTACACTATTGCAACTCTCGCCTTCGGCTCGCACTGCAATTACCGTACGCGAGTTATAAAGAATCACTTTACGCTCTTAATACACAAATAACTATTTCGAAATTCCGGACTAGACTACTTCGTCCCCTTGTACGGAAATATCTTACTCGTATTATAAAAACTTATTTATCGGACTAACCATTAATTTAAAACACATTATTAACTTCTACAACAAAGAATCCTAATTATAGAATCAAGAAGATTAGTATAAAGAGGAGTATAAACCACTAGGATATAGTTTTGTTACTTCCTTGTACGAAGTAAAGGAAGTATTGTAATCGCGAAAATTTTCGGTTCTCAGATTTCAACGGAAATAGGTATTTTGGCCCTCCCTGAATCCATTTTGACTAATTTCGTCGTGCCGTCTGTACGTACGTATCTCGCATAACTCAAAAACGGTAAGCCGTAGAAAATTGAAACTTTATATTTAAGACTGTTATAACATCTAGTTGTGCACCTTCCTTTTTGGTCATTATACAACTACCAGAAGTGGTACTTTACTTGAAGCCTATAATAGATTTTCATGAAAAACTATATTTAAATATAATTTAAAACTTTCCAAATTTGGTATATAAGACTATTATATTAGTGGAAATAACATAATAGATTTTGGTTAAAATAGACTAACCGGAAGTGGCACATTACATGAAGCTGCTAACAGTTTTCCTTGAAAAAAATGGTATTATTTTAATTTTAGAAATAAATGCTGCAAATAATAGTTTTAGAGAATTAAGTTCTGCGTCTAGCACATTAAGAATTTTTAAATTAGCTTTTTGCATAAACGAGATATCTAAATTTAAATATTACATATTTTTAGATTTAAAAAAAAAATAAGTTTGCTATGGATTAGAACAAAAAATAAAAGATTTAATGTCAAATATGTGCAATTAATAAATATCTATAGTTTAATACGCGTACAAGGAAGTCATGTAGTGTCCACATCAGATTTTTTTTTATTTTGTGTTCTAGTCAACAAAAATCAACCTCACAAACTGCTGATGTTAAACTGCTATAATATTGTATTTTTGTGCAATCGTGTGCATTCAGAAATGTATTGTGTTTTTTACAATGTTCATTTGATTCGTAATTTTCCAATTGAACCTTATTAAACTGAACTAACGACCGTTAACGTGAATCATGCGCCTAATTGAGTCTGACGTTGACACCTGGACACTGATATTTTTACACAGTTAAAGGTTGACAGTATTGTAATAAATATGAAAACATCAAATTTTTGTACAAATAATAATAAAAAATGATTTAATCATTTTTATTTATATACTGTGTATCCGGAAAACTTGAGCTAAATAGGGTTTTTTTATTATTAATATTAGAGAAAAATTTCAAAGGGAAAAAGTTGCCGCATTTAATTACATTGGCATTGACAAACTTGTGGGGTTGGTGGTTCAGTGGTATCGAGTCGACCTGTGGGTTTGAGAACCCGGGTTTGATTCCCATTGCCGACAAATAATTTTCACCACGTTAAAACTACCCCTGTGATTCTCTTACCACTAACATCTTTGAAACTGAAGGTAACCGCACTTCATGCGAAGAAATGTATCACTTGCAGAGATCTGATACAGCAGAGTGCCACACGCAGTAATGGGTAAATGACGTAATGATATATTTATTTATAGTCAAACTCTATGTAATATTTATAGACGATTCATAAAATCAAATTGAGCTGCAAATAATAAATAATTTTGTTCTATCGCAAACATAAAAATGTAGTTTTCAAGATTAATGATGAAAAAGGACCATTACAATACTTTTACTATTAGAAGATTCGCTATCTCTTGTGTTTCAAGTTTCGTACTCCTTGGTCACCATGTCAAATTATATTTCCCTCACTCAATGTAATTATTTCCCTCACTAGTGAGGAAAGTTATTTCCTTTCGTTACTAGTGAGGGAAACGGTTACTATCACAATTAGATTTAGTGAGAGGAATATCATTTTCACAAGTTATGTTAATAAAAATAATTTTGATTCACTTTTTAAAATTTGCTTCTTTTTCTAATATTTAAGGTACGTCACATTTATTATGTTAAGCTCAATACGATTTTGTGAACATAAAAATGTAAACATGTAAATTGTAAACATTACATAAAGTTTTACAATGCCAATGTAATTTTCTAATAATGCGGCAACAGATAAAGAAACAAATACGGCATGAGTTTTTTTTCAAAGATTACTTTATAAATTGCTTAATAATAGTTTATAAAACAAAAAACTTCTTTATTGTTTCGGCTTATCATGTACATCAATCAGAATTACTATTTTCCTAGCAATCTATGATCTTATTTCAACTAAAACAATAATGATTTGATAATCATATAATCAATACTATGATGTAATAATTAATAACCAATCATGAAGCTTGAAGTTTGTCAGGTAATCGTAATGTTGTATTTGCATGCTTTCTAATTCTATATTCTATAATGGGGTAGCTGGCTCTGTGGTATCGAGCCGGTCTGTGGATTTGAGAACTCGGGTTCGATTCAATTTTTACCCCTATGGATCGTCCTCCACTAACATGTTTGGGAGGCGTGATTGTACTTCACGCAAAGAAATATATCACTTTTAGAAATCTGCTACGGGAGGTTCACTTTTTCCGCTAATATCAATACGTGAAGTAGATGATTCTTTTCATCATTTGCATTATCATGACAAAACGTATTTCGCGCACTGTTTAAAATCGTCATGCAATGCTCATTTTGCGTATCAAATTCTAGAATGCGAAATGATTATTCGCGCACGCTCCTAAATTATTTTTTTACGTTCCTTCCATTGGTTATTAATAATATGAAATTCATTTTTTCCTTAAATTTACTTGAACAAATCAATAATTTTGACATTATTATGGGGTAGGTGGCTCAGTGGTATCGAGTTGGCCTGTGGATCTTGAGAATCCTGGTTCGATCCCCACAGCCGACAAACAATTTTCACCAATTTTTAAAATCTACCCCTGTGGCTCCTCCTCTACTAATATCTTTGGAGGCCGTGATTTGACGGCTGGTAACCGCACTTCACGCGACAAAATATATCACTTACCGAAATCTGCTTAGGCAGAGTGCCACACCCAGTGATGGGTAAAAGGCGTGATGATATATATATTTTTTTATATATATATTCTTTTTTGACAGTTGTTGTATTTAGTCAGCAAAATTCTTGTTTTTTGGTGCGTTCGAATGACTTTTAGTCTCGACTAACAACACTACCCAACTGTCACTCACCGATTTAAATGAAACTTGTCACACTAATAGAACTCTAAAAAATGTTGAATCCCTATTTTTTCTTTTTTCGGAAGTTGCTTTTTAGGGGTACAAACCACCTCTGAAAGTTGGTAAAAGTATGAATCGCCGTAAATGAAATTAAATAACACCAAAATATTACGCGTTCAACATTGGTTACCCAGAGGTAACCTCGAAAATAGATTCAGCGACCCCAAAAACCCCCCGAGTAACTAGTTGTGAACCTAAAACTCTATTTCAGTTGAATATCGTAATTTCATCCCCCATCCTCTTTTGAACCCCTTAAAAAAGTGCATATGATCAAAATGACCCCGAAAATAGATTTTGGCGATCTCAAAAATCCCTGGGTAATCAATGTTGAACGCGTAATATTTTGGTATTATTTAATTTCATTTATGGCGATTCTTGCTTTTACCACCTTTCAGCAACTAAACCTAAAAAGCAACTTCCGGAAGAAAAAAAATAGGGGGTTCAATATTTTTTATAGTTATATTAGTGTACCTAGTTTCATTTAAATCAGTGAGTGACAGTTGGGTAGTATTACTTGTAAGTGACATTCTCACGCGCAACAAAAAAAACACTCATTTCGCGCACTTTATCCAAAAATAACAACTACACTTTCAGCTTAATAAACTCCAAGTTAAAAAAATAGTTGTAAATACAGCTGTAAAATATACAATACATTTTGGCACCTCTACCTCATTTCACTTTTAATTTAATTACATTTATTTATATACGTTCTGTGGTGCTGTACACCAACCAAATAAATCATATCAAATAATCGCCAATATCTATTTATTTATGTTACGCTGTACACAGGGGCGGATCCAGACTTCGAATTAAGGGGGGGTCATGGAGTGAATTTTGTCTCGGAGGGGAGTGGGGTTATTGTCCATCTTGTAAATATAAAAAAACATTTGTATTTGCTTATATTATATTCCTGCTTTAAATAATTTTTACAATCTGCAACATGCATTGCCGATATCGGGCTGCATTTTACAATATTTGGGTTATGATTAGCATGCAACTAACTGCCGAGAACATTAATTCACATTAAATCGTCTTTGGAATCGCATTAAATCACATTAACTCATCTTTGGAATCACATTAATTCACATTAAATCACATTGTATAACATTAAATCATCTTTAGATTATACTTAGATAACAAAATCAATTCGTCGTTTGCTTTTTGCAAATTTAGTGATGATTTTATCGACGTCTATTTGGCAATAGGCTCACATCCGCTGAAACACAGTGCTATCGGAATTAGCTGAACTCAGAATCATACAGGCAGTATCGACTGTTTGCTGTTAACTAACAATATGTTTTAGATGTAGGAGAATGTGTAGCTTTAAGCAAAATTACTTTTCTATAAACAAGTATAAACGTGGTGAGGAAAAGTAATTATTTTTTCACCTCAAAAATTTCCCCTAAGAACGCCAACACTTTTTAAATGTCAGTAGTAACATACTTGAATAGATCTTAAATATAATATCTCTCCCATTTGCGGGTCGAAATAATATCCCCACAAAATATTGGTTTTTGGCTACTTGTTAGAATAATAAATCAAACAATAGTTCTTAATTATCTTAGAATTTTAAGGTTTTAGATAATATTTTCTATGTAATTTAATTTAACAAATTTAGTTATCGTAAATAATGACATCATTAATATGTATTAGAACCAAATAACTATTAGAGCCAACAAATTTTTAAAAAAGTCTATGCTTAGGGGGGGGGGGGGTCATGAGCCCTATGACTCCTCCCCTGGATCCCCCACTGGCTGTACAACAGAAACTTACTCCCAATTACAGTACAGGGTCCACACTCACCGAGCCGCAGTGTAGTAGTTCATATAATTTTAAGCTTGAGTGCGATTCAAACTCGGGATCTTCGGATTCGAATTCCGTATCGCTATCCACACCACCGTACTGACGGACAATCTCCAATATCTACCATAATTTCAAGTAACAAATGTCTTGTCAAATAATTAACAACAATATTTCTTTTCCAGATAGTCGACGGCAACGCCAAAACCGACGTTTCCAACCGCAAAGAACCTGGCATGTTCTGCGGAGAGAGCGAACAACCCCAAACGTTCATCTCGGAGACGAGCTTCGTGAAAGTGTTGTTTCATTCCGACAACTTCACAGATCAGACGTATTTCAGTTTTGACACCAGGGCTGAACAACAGCTTGAAGTATATCTTAGATATGGACAACATCCTGAGCTTTATCCTAACAGAAGAGGGGAAGTTGTGTCTGGGTATGTAATACGATAATAGTTAGTCTTATTTATTTATTTAATTATAAATAATCAAATATTAAAATAAACACTTGTCTAAGTCTCACAAAATTCAGTCTGCAAGTCAACTTAGGAAGTCATCGTCACAGGCTGGCCAGCACAGTTAGTAACCATAGACGCGTTTCACTCTTATTAGAGCTTATCATCATTATTAAACCTAGTTTCACCATGTGAGCATTCAAAGACAATTAATTTTGTCTTTGTTGTTTTTTATTTAAATTTATTTATTTATTTATGTTACGTTGTACAACAGGAACTTAATCCCAATTACAGTACAGGGTCCGGATTCACCGTAAACTTTATTACAAGCACAACAAAGACAAAATTAATTGTCATCCAGCACTTGGTGAAACAAGGTTTAATAAAAAATATAAAGTAAACACTTGGCTATGTTTCACCAAATTCAGCCTCCAAGTCACCTTATGAGGGCATCGTCAGAGGCTGGCCAGCACAGTTAGTAACCATAGACGCGTTTCGCTCTTATTAGAGCTCATCAGTATGGTATAACTCACTTCTTCACCTAGAACAAAGCTCACGTGAAGAAGCTGGTGACGATGCCCTCATAAGGTGACTTGGAGGCTGAATTTTGTGAAACATAGCCAAGTGTTTACTTTATATTTTTTATTTATTATAATTATTACACAAAATTTGGTAAACTTCCGAATTTTGAAGGCTTTCAATCTTATCTTTAAGATTACCTAGTAGTGATTTAAGGGTATTATTCTATTATTAGATTTGTAAGTGATTTTTATATCGAAAAACTTTATTTAAAGTTTTTGAACACAGTTAATTGCTTCAGTTTAGTATAAATAAGTATTTTAGGCACATTGGATTCTATGTTGACTACTGACTTGATTCACATATCGTGTAATCTTGATTTTTCCCTTTTTTCAACTGAGGATAAGAACTTAGTTCTCATACATACATAACATCACGCTATATTCCATTAAATGGGGTAGCACGAACCCGTCAACATTCTCCTCCTGACACACGATACTCGTTTCGACCACATTAACACTTCCTCCATACGAACTCTTTCTTTTCTCACAACCAAAATCCATCATCACGAAACAAACATTCATCCATTCGCTCCTGTACATCTGTTTCGTAAATCTTCACTTACGCCCACTTCTCTAACAACGAATCTATAAGAAATGAAGGCAGCATCTCTTGCACTTGTTTAAACATACATTTAACACAATTGCAGTTACACACTGTATAGTACTGAAAATGAAGTAAAAAAAGATGAACAAGGAACGGAGTATCTCCCTGCGCTTGTTTTTGAAACTGAATTCCACACAATTGCAGTTGGACACTCTATAGTAAAAACAGAAAATAAATCAAAAAGATAAGAAAGGAAGGGAGCATCTCTCTGCGCTTGTTTTTGAAGGTGAACTCCACACAATTGCAGGTAAACACTCGAAAAATCTAAAATTAAGAATCATACGCTTGTCCTTATTCTTCATATTTATCCCGCAATTAATTTTCGCCAAACATTCCTATCCTGACACACCACTTTTGCTTCAACCACATTCATAATTCTTTTCATACAACTTAGTTCTCGAAATACGTATATAGATTAGATTCTTTGATTTAAGGTTTAGGGGTTATATTCTTACTTTTTTACATTTATTTTAAGGGGTAGATGGCTCAGTGGTATCGAGTCGGCCTGTGGATCTTGAGAATCCACTGCCGACAAACAATTTTTACCAATTTAAATCCACCCCTGTGGCTCCCTCTTCACTAGCATCTTTGGGGGCCGTGATTTGACGACTGGTAACCGCACTTCACGCGAAGAAATATATCACTTACCGAAATCTGCTACGGCAGAGTGCCATACCTAGTAATGAGTAAAAGGCATGATGATATATTTATTTATTTTAAAATATGCAGTATTACTATTACTAATAAGGTGTTTAAAACTGAAAACCAAGAACCATGTAGGTCTTCAGACGGCCTAGAATCTAAGGTATAATTTTTTGATCCACCTTCGTATACAGGGTGTTTCAGGACTAGTGTAACAAACTTCAACAGCTTACTCCTGAGGTCATTTTGAGCCAAAAATGTCATATGAACATAGGTCCTATTCCTTCTAGTTACCAAAATACAAGAGGTTGAAGTTCTATAAATAACACGAAATTTTCAAATTTTTGTAATCAAGATACTTTCGGAAAACAAGAGTTTTATTGAAAAGTCATACCTTATTTGTCTTAATTAATCTTATTTATTAATATTAACGAATACGATTTAGAGAACAATACATAAAATGACACAATTAATTAGACACAGAACAACATAACCAAACATGGAATAGGTTAACACGATATGAAATAAGATAACAAATTTAAAAGAAATTACAGCAAGTGTTCAAAATGAGCGCATTGAACTCTTATGCCTATGGCACACTGATCGATGAGCGTCGATGACCATCGATGAACTCCTCGATGAAACAACAGAACGCACTCTTCATTGACAAACAATAAAAGCTTCTAAAGTTGAGAAAGAAAAACTAAATTTCAAAAATATGCTAACGTGAAGTGAGACACAAAACATACGAGTGAAATGAGATACGTTCGTTTCATCGATGAGCTCTTCGATGGAAATAGAGGAGCCTCTAATTTTCCTAGATGACGGGTGCGTTCTGTTGTTTCATCGAGGAGTTCATCGATGGTCATCGACGCTCATCGACCAGTGTGCCATAGGCATTATGCATGTTATTATTAATAAATAAATTTAATTAAGACAAATAAGGTATGACTTTTCAATAAAACTCTTGTTTTCCGAAAGTATCTTGATTACAAAAAAATTTTCGTGTTATTTATAGAACTTCAACCTCTTGTATTTTGGTAACTAGAAGGAATAGGACCTATGTTCATATGACATTTTCGGGCTCAAAATGACCTCAGGAATAAGCTGTTAAAGTTTGTTACACTAGTCCTGAAACACCCTGTATATACAATACAAGTAGGTATTATCTTTACGATCTCGAAAAATAAATCAGGAAACAATACAAAAAATGTTTCTTGACATATTTACGAGTGTGCCTGTGAGTGTCAGTAGAACAGAATTCCGCGGTCGAACAAAAAAACTCTCCAGCAACAGCAGTGCAGCCGTACTTGCGCTTGTAACACGAATGTAGCACAAACTGATGTGCCAAACACAATGCCAAGTTGTTAAACTGGTAATTACTAACTTTGTTGAATTAGTTTTATGTTAGCCAAGCTGACTAAAAAGACGGAAATGCTGTTTAGCTGTTTCATGTTCTAATGTTTTGTAACACGAATTTAGGATTTGTAAATTACCGCCGCGGCTTTTTTTTACTTTCTCGTAAATTAGTTTATAAATGTCAGTACCTAATCATTATTTGTTAGTTATTGATATAGTTATTTACATTGCAAGACCGTTATACAGAAATTTACAGGCGAGCATAGAAAGGTAACGGGCGACCGCTAGCGAGCCTGTAAATTTCAGTTAACGGTCGAGCATTGTACAATGTTTTATGTGCATTTGAATCGTAATATATGTATATTTAATAAAATTAATTGCAATTGTATAACGTAATAACTAAAATGTTCAATCAAGGTAGACTTTGAAAATCTGACAGATTTTGTTTAATCAAAAAATATTTAAGTGTCAAACGTTTAAAATTAGATATATTGTCATGATAACCAATGTCAACAGCCCGTTATAAATTTTATTTGTTACATACTTGTAAACCGTCATTTATTTGGACTGTACATTAACATTGAAAACCAACCTTTACAACCTATTAACCTGTAAAATTTTTACAAGTTAGTAGTTGCATTGTTAACAGTTGAAAGTTCAGTTATTATTATCATATAAGTTAAAAATAAATGTACAATTATGATTGCCAATTATATTAAATTTTTCGGCTGAAGTGATGTCGCTTGCGTCTGACCGATTAGCCACAGAGGAGGAAGGAATATTAGCTGCAGATTCTGCCGATGTAGAAGGCACAACATTTGTAGACTCACGTAAGGGAAACATTTTTTCGACATTTCAATTTTTTGATTGATACAATCATCCACGTATCCCTCCGCAACCGCGCTGGATTTCCATCCTCCAGCACGTTTTAGTGCTAAAATATCTCCGCCCGCAGCTACAACCATCGTTGCTGCAGACCAACGAAAAGAGTGACCTGTATATAATTCGGGTTCTTCTAATCCTAAATATCCCGCAATTTTCTTCGGTACACCGCCAATAGTGTGGTAGCATTCTTTGAAATCGGCGTATTCTCGTTTATATCTTGCCGCTGACTTTTCTGGTAATAAACTAGAAACCACACTTAAGGCTTCTTTTGTAATAGCTTCTGGCACGTTCATTTTGACTTCCACATTAATTTCAGTGAAAAAAGTAAACAATCAAATAAACTATCCGCGTTGCTACAGTAACACTGCAAAATGTTTTCCAAGGCTTATGGGATATCATTCAAGACAATCTATGACAACAATTACAACTGACAAGTTTTGATTATAATCTTAAATATGATTTACAAGTGAGTAACAAATAAAATATTGTACAATACACGCCAGGTAACTGTTTTACCTGGCTAGTAATGTAAAATACTATTACACGGACTAGCACGTTATAAGTCTCGTAACCCCTAGAGACAGAGTTAAGTTAACAGTTCATTACGATTCAAATGTACGTAAAATTAATAACAACCTTTATTGTCAACATTATGTGATCTAAATCATTTATTCTATTATTTCTATTTTACTTTTGTGTATTTCTGTCTCGTACGAATACGCCAAAATAAAAATATATTACTTTTTCTACGATTGCTATGAAAAGTTGACAATTACGCTCTCATTTGTCGTCGTAAAGTTGACGTTTTCTGTGGAACAATGGAAAAATATCTTTTTCGCGCGTCTCCAATGACAACGCAAGATATTAAATGCTCGCTTAAATGCGTGCGTTTCCAATGGCAACGCGGGAAAAAGATATAAAATGCGCGCTTATTTCAATAGTTACCAGGGATACAAACAGAAACTTGTCATATTGACAGTTGACAGAACGAATTTATTTTCAGTATGTATACGTTTGTTAATCATTTCAAGACTCAATTATAGAAAAAAAATTGTGTATCACGAGCGTAAAGTGTCTTTGTTCCTCTTACACTATTGCAGCTCTCGCCTTCGTCTCGCGCTGCAATTACCGTGTTCGAGTAACAAAGAATCACTTTACGCTTTTAATACACAAATAACTATTATCGCACATCTCCAATGGCAACGCGCGAAAAGGAAGTTAAATGCACGCTTTTCCAATGGCAACGTGTGAAAAAGTTAATAAATGCGCGCTTATTTCAATAGTTACCAGAGATACAAATAAAACAAAAACTTGTCCTATTGATAGTTGACAGAACGAATTTATTTTCAGTACGCATACGTTTGTTAATAATTGTAAGATGCAATCGTAGAAAAAATTAAGTGTGTATCACGAGCGTAAAGTGTCTTTGTTCCTCTTACACTATTGTAGCTCTCGTCTTCGGCTTACGCTGCAGTTACCGTGTTCGAGAAACAAAGAATCACTTTACGCGCTTAATACACAAATAACTATTTTTACCAGACTTTTTACTAAGTTGTTAGTAAGCTGTCATAATATTCCTTTTTTTATAATTACAGCTACTATAATAGCTATTTATATTATAAGTCCGGTAAATAAGATTTTACGGTATGAGTGAGATGTTTTCGTATGAGACGACGACGAAGCCATGTTTTGAATTTTAAAATGACTACCGTAAAAAAATATTAGCGAATGTATAACGTATAACGTTTTATTCATACTATGTCGCATTTAATTATTAAATATATTTTCATATCCTAACCTTGAAACTGGCACCTTAAAATCATTATAATTAAACTTTTAAAAAACTGTTTATTACTTTTGCACCATATTTTGTATTACGGTACACTAATAAGATCAGGGAAAATTATTTTGGTTACTGAATATCAAAATGGGTCATTACTCAGAGCGGAAAGTAAACAATTACTTACTTAAATATATCTTATTTATTCAAGATGTAACGGGTTGGTTACCGTTGTAACGGGAAGTGAGGAAGGAAGGATGAAGGATTAAGGGATTAATAGTGGGTGTGGTATTTGGGAATATGATAGATGTGACTGAGCGGTGATGAATTAATAAAAGAGTTATTTAGAGTATAATAGAGTATTTATTTAACCTGATTATGCGAATAATGACTAAAGCCCGGATATTTAGGCTCTTGAAAACACCCAAATAAGCAGGTATATAGGCCGGTAATTACTCTAAAATAGGTGGGATTTTAGGCAGCCTAAATGTAAATAATTTGTTTTAAAAAAATAAACGAATCCTTTTTCTAATATTGGTACTCGTATCTACTCTTCGTTAGAAAAAAATAATAATTTTAAACAAAAATTATCGCAATCTGAAAAATAATAATGTAGGGTTCTCATTTTATTAACTATTATATAATTCAAATAATGTAATATACTTTAATTCACAAAATATTACGAGCAATTGTTCTATGAAATTTTCGGAAAGGGACTGTCTTCGGTCAGTCAGAACTTGCTTGTAAGTTGAAAACTTCGTTCGACATCACAAAATGTGACCGGGGCGTTCTTATATTTAGCCATATCGTCTAAAGTTACCTCAGCTCCATTGATTAATGACAAAGACATTTGAATTGCCACGTAAAATTTTGACTAAAAAACGTTTAAACTCACACAAAAAACTTGATTAAAGTAAGTAAAGTAATATTATAGGTTAGGTTTAAACACTTTGTCGAGTGCTGAATTAGTCAACGAAGTAGATGATAAACCTTGTCTGCTCAATAAAAGTTAGAATAGGCAACAAAAATAGGCAAAATATGCTGTATAAGGTAAAATAGGCACAATAACCAAAATATAGAAAAAATAGGCTCTAAGGCACGAAAAAAAAACCTTCCATTACACGTAAACATATTACCTATGTATAGAAAAACTAAATTGCCTGAAGTAAATTAAAATTTGAATCTAGGCAATTGCCTGAAAATCCGGGCTTTAATAATGACAAAACAAGTCACTTTTAATTGTTACTCTACTCTGGTTGTATCGTTGGAATCTACGAACGACCGGCAAATCCCCGAATGGCGGTTGTGGATGCTGCTGACGACTGACTGACGTCTGGTTGACGACTGGTTGAACTTCTTGTTTGAACTGTCTCGTCTGAACTGTCTTCTGCAGTGGATCTTCTGAACTCTCTACTGATTGCTGACTCGTTGACTACCTCTACTGACCATCTCTACTCCCGCGTTTACGATAATGTCGCCGTATTTATATTAAAATAAACAACGAAACAATTTACTTTCTAATTGTCGTCTGCCCGCGAGCTCCAAGTACTAATATTGTTTTTGACTTTTCGCTAATTACTTCTTGTAATCCAACATTTAAAATTTCCATAAAAATTTGTATTTATGTACAAGATGTTCCGATGTTAGCGCGATGCTACAAAGAAAAGAAAAGTTATTTACAACAACTACAGTAGAGCCCCGATTATCCGAACCTCAGTTATCCGAACCCTCAATTATCCGAACGATGAATTCATTTATCCGAACACTCTGTTATCCGAACGACCTTTCGATTCATCCGTACACTGCTGAAACGTTTGCGAGATTTGGCCGCTCAAAAACGTGTAGCCACCGTTCGCCAATTGAAGATAGACAGTTTTATGCAACCGAAGCCATAAAATAAATTATGCGGAATACTTTTGATAAATGTTTCATACTTATTATATTTGGTTTTGAGAATATATTTCGATTTTTACGACATATTTTTTTGTGCAATAATTTTTTTCTTTGAAACCACGAAAAATATTGCATTTCGGTTATCCGAACTACGTCCGGTCCCAATTAGTTCGGATAATCGGGGCTCTACTGTAACAATTCTAGTTTATTATCTCTTTCAACTAATTTCAATTTCTTTTTGTTTCAGTTCATACTGCGAACGTATCTTCAGAGATTGTCGTCTGCAGACTTGCTACGTCCAATCTCCAGCATATCCTGGTGTTTATCCTCGAAATCTTCACTGCCGGTACCACCTCAACACTCGACTTCCGTTCATCAAGCTCTACATCGAGAATGAAGAGTTTAACATCGATGGACAGAGGTGTGAGAATATCATGACCTGCCCGATGAGGCCCATCTCTTCGGGTGAGTTCATTTATCTTTTATCTTTTTAGAATTTTAAATCATCATCATCTGTGGCGCTACAGCCCAAATCGGGCCTGGGCCTACCGGGCACACCGAGCCGCAGTTTTTACACTGCCGTACTGCCGGTTTTCGTAGTCAAATGCTACATTATCTAAGACGTATAAGCAGGGGCGCCGAGAGGAAAAGCGGGCCCCGGGAAAAAAAATTCGGGCCCCCTTTAACTTTGAATATTTATTAATTAAATATAAGATACAAAAAAAAATATATTTATAAATATATGTATGACAACAATAAGAATTATTAATATCTAAATAAAGTTATAACAATATAAATAAAATTAAATACAAGTTAATTGGTGCAGCGATGTGTATTGTACTATACTCACTGTATGACTATCTAATATCTAGTTGCATATTCGATAAATGCAGGGGATACCAAAACAGCACTACGCACAAATGTATAGAGCCTTTGCCTATGTGTGTTGTATACAATGTAGTAATATAAGAAACAAAAATGCAACAATGTAATAATGTACTTTTGAATAGTGTATAAATTTATTTAATATTTGCAACTGGGGCCCTTGATCAAGAATTTCGTCATTTAGTACTTTATACAATGTAATAAATTGATGAAAACGTGTATCAGACATTTCGTTATACATGTTTTAGTAAAGAATATAAAAAATTGGTGAAATAGTAGAAAATTAAAAACAATTTATAAAATAGCATCACATCCGGGCCCTGGGTATTTTACCCCCCTACCCCCCCCCCCCACGGTTGGCCGGACCAGCGTATAAGTGATTAGCTTATAGCGCCCGAGTGTGATAAATACATGTAACTGTATTTTATATTTTACGGCAAATCATACACATTGTCGACAGGCGGATTCGAACTGACGAACCTTGGCTCGGGTGACGTCATAGTATGTTAAGAGATGTGCCTTAACACGCTCGGCCACCGCGCCTGTTTTTTAAATACAAATGGGTAATACACTAATATGAAACTATAAAATAGAACGTTAGTGAAACGATATTATTATTACTATTTATGTTACGCTGTACAACAGGAACTTAATCCCAATTACAGTACAGAGTCCGGACTTACAGAGCCGCAGTGTGGTAGTTCATATAATTTTTAGCTTGAATGAGATTCGAACTCGGGATCTCCGGATTCGAATTCCGTAATGCTATGCACGGCACCGTACTGCCGGACAATATAATAGTAGAAGAACAGCAAGCTTTCATTTTTATTTATTAATAGTTATTTTTGATTCTAGATTGCGAAATGTTACTTTTGCATTCGAGAATGCAAAAGCATTTCGCAATCGAGTATCAAACAACGTTTTTTCCCTGTTCCAAAATTAGTAATAATGTAATGAGAAAATTTTGACGTTTAGGATTAATTAATGTTACATCTAATATCTTCATGACAACAATATATGAAATATAATTGCTATCAAATCTGGTATTCTCTGACCAGCAATTGACAGCTGTTTAGCAATAGAAACTAAACAAACGTTCTAATTTTTCTCTGCGATTTATTGGGATTCGTATTGCATTTCGCATTGCATTTCTCAAGAAACTATTCCAGTACACCAGCTAGCTTCCTCAAGCGGGATAAATATGAATAATTGCTCAATTGGAACATTAAATATAAATTTTGTTAAAGAATAGAAGTATTGTTTCTAAGCAAAAAAATAAAGTGACAAATTTTATTAAATTGTGAGTCTTTCTTCTATCAAAAATCTTTTGCGTTCTGTAGACAAAAACACTCATTTCGCGTGTTGATAGTTGTCATGTAAATTTTAACTTTATATGACAGTTTTCTAAAAAATATATTTTTCTTTTAGTAAATGTAATGTTACAACATTACGTTGATATTAAGAAAACATAATTAATGTCATCAATTATTTTTATTGATAATTGAAGTTAATTTGCAAAACCATGTCTAATTATCTTTACTAAGCATATTAGCGTGATGTTATATACGTACAGAAATCTATGGTATTTACCATAGAACTTTTACTCCATAATAATAATACTATCAAATGCGCTTCCCAAAATACTCGTATTTGCCAGGTATTCAATTTCTCCAGCATCTTAAAATAAAACAGAATCCCAAACCCAAACAAAAAACAGTCTTATCCAAGATACATGACACCTCTTCTAAATATTTAATATCCAATAACATTTTCAGACAGACAGTCTGTCTTTCCACCACGTTTCCAGTCCCTAAACGATGCATCCCGTGTTCCATCTCTCCATTTTGTATTCTTGGATCCTGGAGCGGTTAATGATAATGACGTGATGAAAAATGCAGGGACATTTCCACGGACAAACGTACGCTGATTAGTAAGAAACAGAACCTGGGGAGAACTACAGTTTGTCTTAGAACTGAAAGAGCTTTACTAAGAAAAACTATTAGTTGACAAGAAGTTGCTAATGATTCAAGCGTAAAGATGTACAGGGGTATTAAGAAGAATATGAAATATTTTAGGAACTGCTTGAGTGAAAATTTTCATATATAATATAACAAGTAGAATGGAAATTGCTGAAAATATTTTGACAAAATATTACCTGTCAATTTTCATACTACGAGTTGTATTCGGCTTGAGAATTTATCAAACAAGAGTTAATTAACAAGAATAGTTAGGTATTTATTTGCACATTATTAATTAGGTATTACAGTGATGAAAATTTTGAATATTAAATGTAGAATTGACGTTTATGAAAATATTGAAAATATCATTTATTTTATTCGTAACCAAGGATATTATTAACACTGGTATTTCCGATGAAATTTCACTAGTGATGAATTTCCGACGAAATGTACATTTCATTGGTTCATTTTCAAACAAATTCGTGATCCTATTGGTTGACAGTGACGTGTGGTGAATTCTCATTTAAACATTCATTCAATTTCAGTGTTAACCTAACAATTTTTTTTTTATAAATTTAAAATAAATTAATTAATTCGGCAAGGCTTAAATTTACAATTTTAAATTTGCAATTTTTGTAGTTTTCATTGTAGTACAATCTTCTTTAAACTATAGGTACATGATAAATGTAGTATTGCTGAATTCAACTCGCACGACAATGAAAAAACACATGTTATAATTACTGGTTATTTTATTGTTAAAATAACCATATTTCTTTGCTGTTCTTTTATATTTTTGTAATTTTTCATTGTTACAATCTTTTATTGTTGTAATCATTCATTGTTACAATCTTTTATTGTTGTAATCATTCATTGTTGCAATCTTTCATTATTGTCATTATTCATTGTTGTAATCTTTCATTGTTGTAATCTTTCATTGTTGCAATATTTTATTATTGTAATAATTCAATTTTTCTTTCTTGCAATCTTTAATTATTGTAATCATTCATTGTTGTAATTTTATATGGTTTCAATATTTCATTGTTGTTTTATTTCATTGTTGTAATATTTAATCACTGTGATTTTTCTTTGTTGCAATCTTTTATTATTGTAATAATTCAATCTTTCTTTGTTGCAATCTTTAATTATTGTAATCATTCATTTTTGTAATATTTCATGGTTGCAATATTTCATTGTTGTTTTATTTCATTGTTGTAATATTTCATCACTGTGATTTTTCATTGTTGTGATCTTTTATTGCTTTAATTTTTCATAATTGTAATCAAATAAGACTCAGCATGCTTCAATTTGCGTTACGCTTTTGTGGTAATTTTTTTTTTACAAAATTATTGATATTTCCTTTTTCTACGATTGCTATGAAAAGTTGACAATTACGCTCTCATTTGTCATTGTATAGTGAAACAATCGAAAAATAACTTTGATATTAAATGCGCACGTTTCGAATGACAACACGCGAAAAAGATAATAAATGCAGGCTTACTTCAATAGTTACCAAGGATATAAACAAAATGGAATGTAAACAAATTTATTTTATTTTATTAAGGATTTAAGATATAGTCGTAGAAAAAAATTATGTATGTGTCACGAGCGTAAAGTGTCTTTGTTCCTCTTGCATTATTGCCTTCGGTTCACGCTACACTTACCGTACTCGAGTAACAAAGAATCACTTTACGCTCTTAATACACAAATCACTATATTATGTTGGTGCTGTGTATTACTTTTTTCTTATAATATTTTCAAGAATTAAAATGCACCTCCAAAATTTTAAAAATTCGTCTCTTCTAGAAAAGAAATGGTGGTGATAATAATTATAATAGTTCTCTATTTTTTGTTGTTTATTTATGTTTTTTTTTTAGTTTTCAACAAATGTCATTTCACCCTCTTATGGTGTTATTAATTGCAATTTGGATATCGAGTCCTATAATTGCTAATTATTATTGCAAATTTCAATTACTAATTGGATAGTTGTGCACACAGTGTTAGAAATCAATAGACGATTTTGTAAAATAAACAAAGTTTTAGAAATATTTTGCAGAAACTTATTATACTCGGAAATCTTACCGCATTTGATAGGTGATATAATGTATATCCAGAGTAACCTGGCCATAGGTGCTTAAGTTTTTCTCTGCACAAATCTGGCTAGTTAATTTTAGACAAAAATGTTGTGCACTCGTTATATTTCCATAACAACTCATAATTCCCGTCAAAATATTATCGACAATTATTATCACTTGTTATATTAGTTATAAGATAATTAAATACAAATCACACAATGCATTCCTTAGTTAGAAAGAAGCACATTCTGCTAATATACATACGTTCTTGATTAATGAGACGACTCCAGCAGAGACACAAACCATTTCTAGTGTAGAAACCGCTTCGTCAGCAGAGACGTCAACCAAGTTTCATGACTGCATTTGGTATTTGCATGCCAGGACTTTAAATGAGGGAGGGGGTAGGAAAAGTTGATTGTGTCGTGGGTTTAAGTGCAACGAAGTGTGTATTTGTGATATTCGTTTGTTTCTTGAAGCAGCTTGATTGTATGTCGCAGCTCAGTTGTTCTGAGATTGGAATAATTTCATTGGCGGAGTTGTACTGCTAATAAATGTTAATTTATTTTAATCAAATTAATAAGTTTGACTACTTAAAACTTACCTGAAGATGAAATAAAATATAATAAATATATTATCACGTCATTTACTCATTATTGGGCATGGCACTCTGCCGTAGCAAATCTCAGTTATTGGTATATTTATGCGCCTGAAATGCGGTTACAAGCCATCTATAGTATGTTCAAAGATACTCCGATATGGCTTTAACTTACTAAGCATGTGTTCAACCGCACACAGAAAGAGATTCTACCTGTTGGCGCTCAGGGTAGGATTGCAAAATATTTAAATTCGGAAATCTCAAATCTCTGTGCGGATTACGTATTTCAGATTTACTTGAAATAATAATGAATTCGCAAAATTAAACCGGTATTATTACATATTAGGGAAAATAAGATAACAAAGGTATACTTACTGAATAGGTATATAAATGGCACTCAAAGGTGTTAGTGGAGGGGAAGCCACAGGGATAATTTTAATATCGGTTGTAAAGGCCCTAAATTTAATAATATCAAAAGTATGAGCCGTTGGCACTTGGTGAAACATTATGAATAAGAATAATGAAAGTAGACACTTGATGTAGCTTCACAAAAATTATTGATTATCAATAAGTTGATCGATTTTGGCTTATCTGGAAATTTTACACTTCACCATTAAAGGACGTAGAATGAACTTCTTAGAAGCATTTGAGATTCAGAAAGCTATTCACAGCGGCTTAAATATCCTCAATAACCAGTTGGATTTGTTTCATTCAGATACCCTTAAGATCTTTTTAATGAACTTGACCGTTATCACTGTACTATATAAACTGTGTTTAATTTCAGTCAACGTTCTGAAGATGGCCTATAAGCCGAAATAGATCAACTTATTGTTAATAAATATTTTTTATGTTCGACTGCATCATATTACCTTGTTTTACGACACTGTTTACTGTCCATAATCGGGTACTATATTGGACTAGTACGATAAAAATGCAAAATTGGACATTAAAACAAAATTCAAAAGAAATATTTAAACACCATTTTCTGTATGTATTATATGTGTCTTCATACAATTGTTAGATATTCTCTTGCATTACATGCAAGATCTTTTATTTCTTTTGTAACGTCTTCAATGTCTTCATCCATCTCAACACTTTTTTCACTTTGACAATTTGATAAATAAAGCAACAAATGCATAACAACGAAGCACACTTTGAGATGCAATGAAATGTTTTAAATATAGGTATTGACATAATCATATTTTAAGAGAAAATATTCTCCATGCAGTCGAACATAAAACGTTGTATGCAACTCGTACATAATCGGACTTTATAGACTAGCTTTATTTATTAGCCTCGCTTGCTGCACTCGCTCTGCCATAAAATTCGGCTCGTCCAATAAAGACCTTAATTATGTACTTGTTACATAAACTACTATTGTGAAACTAGACCAAGTGTCTACTTTCATTATTCTTACCCTAAATTTAATATTAATTTTGCTGAATTCTTTTTCATTACGACTTTGAAAAATGTCTATACAGATATAAAATACGAGACTAGACTGAAAAGTAATGCATAATTGCTTCTAGAGCGCGAACAAAAACAAATAGCAAGATCGGGCAAACATTACATAAAAGTACAATTCATAAGCTTAAAAACATAGTTTTATTTTTCAATATAGTAACTGTTAAGGGGTAAGGCCACTCTAGACAAGGAAAAAAAGGGCCATTTTCAAGATTTTTTTAACGAAATCTAAACGTGCTGCTTAAGAACTGTTTTTGGATCTTTATTTAGTGCTCTTTAAACTTATTTAAATTTTTTTTTTGAAGAAAATATTCAAAATTGTTGTTAGAAATTTAAAAAAATGGCGACTCCTCTCGGCGCGTAAAGCAAATCGGGCGAAAACATTCCGGGAACAGCAATAGACCTGGATCAAAAAGGGATATGTTTTCTTAATCTCTGATGTAGACTCTAAAAAACTACGGGCTGGACTTTGAAAATTTAGATTTTTAACAAAATGGCACACGTTTGAAAAAAAAGTTCATTATTCGGGACTAAATTTCTGTATAAAAACGACCATAAAAAACGAATGAAGCACTTTAAAAAAATCTAGAATAAGAAATAAAAAGATTCAGCACGATCCATCAATTAGTATTTCAGATTTCTTTTCGCCCGATTTTGAAAATATGATTTCGAGAAAAACGTGTTCAAAGTTTCGAGTCATATAGGTATATATATATATATATATATATATATATATATATATATATATATATATATATATATATAAATACTAGTACTAATAGATATATGCTTTTTTCCCTCTGAAATACTTCCGCACGGCATTTAAATTAATTGTCCCTTATTCCTAAGGGTTTAAACTATAATTTAAGCAAATAAAAAATAAATGCATTTTTAAAAAATTTTAGAGTGGCCTTACCCCTTAAGGCTAACACATTTCTCCCAAAATATAACAAGTTTTTTTCATTTCGTCACTGAAAACTCTTCCGACTTTTCTCAAATCCAGGACTGGACAGCTGCCTTTACCTCATCGTCCGAAGTGTAATGATTACCTTTGAGGTCTTCAGTAGAGGAAAAAATAAAAATCGCCAGGGGCATGATCAGGGAAATAAGAAGAATGTGGAATCGGTTCAAACTTCAGGTTTCGCAGAGCCTCTTCAGTTGCACACGTGGTGTGTGGACGAGCCTTATCATGTTGCAAAATTATTGGCACCAAGCTTCCTCTAACACGACAAACTCGACGTCGGAAGTCAGTAGGAGTCACTTTTTCAGCAGGTAAATATTTGATAACAGCACGCTGTTTAACACGCGCTGACATAGCATTAAAACATGTCTTCATACTTCCTCTCCTCGAAATACACTGGATGAACGCAACGATTTTAAACTGCGCACGCGTATTGAGGGGAATGTTACTTCACATGCCACCTGGCGCGCTTCTGAAGGTCATTTCGTTCGTGCTATATAAGCATGTGTGCATTACTTTTCAGTCTACCCTATGTTTATGAAATCTGCGCCAAAGGTGACTTACTAGGGGAATTAGTTTTTCACTATCATTGCCTCCATGATTAATTTACAGGAAATGAAAAGAATTGTCTAGAACTTAAATACACATAGTTTGCCAAGAAACTGAAACAAATGTATAAAAAAAAAAATATTAAATAAAACTCTAGGCAAAGTCTCACAAAATTCAGCCTCCGAGTCACCTTATGAGGGCATCGTCAGAGGCCGGCCAGCACAGTTAGTAACCATGGACGCGTTTCGCTCTTGTTAGAGCTCATCAGCATGGTCGGAGGCTGAATTTTGTGAGACTTTGCCTAGAGTTTTATTTAATATTTTTTATTATACCTAGTTTCACCAAGTGCATGAATGACAATTAATTTTGTCTTTGTTGTTATTTAAATTGCTATTGCGTAGCTTTTCATTTTTTTCGGTAGATGGCATTACTGGTTCGACAGAACTTCTCATGTCATCTTACCGTTTATTAGAGATCTTATTCTCTGCTGGCACAGTTCTTCGTCACCAGCTTTTTCACGTGAACTTTGTTCTAGGTGAAGAAGTGAGTTATACCATACTGATGAGCTCTAATAAGAGCGAAACGCGTCTATGGTTACTAACTGTGCTGGCCAGCCTCTGACGATGCCCTCATAAGGTGACTTGGAGCCTGAATTTTGTGAAACATAGCCAAGTGTTTATTTAATATTTTTTATTAAACCTAGTTTCACCAAGTGTATGGATTACAATTAATTTTGTCTTTGTTGTTAAATAAATATATCATAACGCTTTTTATCCTATAGGATATGCCACTAGCAAATCTTGATAAGTGATATATTTGTGTACGTGGAATGCGGTTAACAGCCGTCAAATCACTGCCCCAAAGATTTTAGTGGAGAGGGAGACACAGAGGTAGATTTAAATTGGAGATAATTGTTTGTCGGTTTTCAAGATCCACAGGCCGACTCGATTCCACTGAGCCACCTACATACAGTCGTACATAAACATATTTAAAAATAAACATCTGACCTGTCTCGCGCTGGGAGGAGTAATTTTAATATAGTACAAACTGCTTGTCGATTGTGGCACTCGAACCCAGATTCTCAAATCCCCTATTCGATTCGATACTACTGAACCACCTACTCTATAATAGTAACTAGAGATGGGCGAATATCATCCGCGAATTGTCGAATGCCGCGAATATTGACATTATTCGATATTCGAGATTTTCGAATATTAACGTCAGTATAGCGAACATTCGAATATCTCGAATATCGCGCTATATGTTGACCTCAATTTTTGACTATGTTTTTCTTTATCATTTCTACATAAACTTAAAGCTATTACAATACTTTGAAGTTATTAATAACAAAGATATTTTGTTTCAAAACCATGAAGACGTACCATATTTCAAATTTGTTTTCGTACGTTTTACCTTAAATTTGAAGTTTTCGTCTTTTTCATTTTATCTTAACAATTTCATTCAAATAATGAGAAGGACATAATTAAATAATTATTAATAATAAATAAATTAACTTTTAGGAGTAATCGAATATTCGAGTACTTCGAATATTCGAGATCTGATTAATATTCGTATTCGATATTCGAATTCGAGAAATTTTATATTCGTCCATCTCTAATAGTAACTAATTCGAAGGAAAATAATATATCTAAACTGAATTTACAACTTCCTTAAATGATGAGGAAAAATCTAAGCTGACAATTTTGTTCTAAACTCACTTTGTCAGTACGGTGGTGTGGATAACGTTATGGAATTTCAATCCGGAGATCTCGAGTTCGAATCTCACCCAAGCTAACATTTATATGAACTATTACACAGTTGCAAGGTGAGTGCGGACCCTGTACTGTAATTGGGATTAAGTTTTTGTTGTACAGCGTAACATAAATAAATAAATATATCGTGCAGCGAGAATTATGTAAAAAAATTGAGATATAAAAATATTTACAGTGAAAAATATAATTTATTACAACATTAAATCATATATGAATTCAATTACTTTAAAAGCTTTAATTAATCATATTTAAATATATATTCAATTTTCCAACAAAATTACAAAATTTATTACCTGGCTGGCCTTAATTCAATAAATTATGATTTTAATAAAATTAAAATACAAATTCGAAACGTTTCAAATTTTCAATCACTTAAGAATCTGTCATTAAAAGAATCTGCAAAGTTCGTGAAAGAAAGGCTGGTTCACATTTCCTCGATAGTAGATTTGCATTGATTTACACGCCGACTTCTTCAAGGATTAAAGTAAGCTGTGATACTTCACTGCACCATTTTTTTTCTGTAATCCGACTAGCAGTTTATTTCTGAAGAAATGTTTGCGAGAAGGTTTCGTGTGGATGAATCTAGAGAGCTTTAACGCTGTATTACTTTGAAAGGGTTATAATTTTAAATCTAGTTTCACAATGTAGTTTTTTTCTAACGCATATACAAACCCTATGTTATTGTCAAAAACGATGGCACAAAATTCTATTTTGTGTAACTGTTTTCAGTAGAGATGGGCGAATATCATCCGCGAATAGTCGAATGCCGCGAATATTGACATTATTCGATATTCGAGATTTTCGAATATTAACGTCAGTATAGCGAACATGCAAATACCTCGAATATCGCACCATATGTTGACCTCAATTTTTGACTATGTTTTTCTTTATCGTTTGTACATTTAAAGCTATTACAATACTTTTTTTGTTTCAAAACCATGAAGACGTACAATATTTCAAATTTGTTTTTCGCCAACATGAGCCCATACGTTTCACCTTAAATTTTCGTCTTTTCTTTTTTGTTTGTACTTTCTGTTTTAATTTTATTTTATCTTAACAATTTCATTCAAATAATGAAAAGGACATAAATAAATAATTATTAATAATTTTAGGAGTATTCGAATATTCGAGTACCTCGAATATTCAAGATCTGATTAATATTCGTATTCGATATTCGAATTCGAGAAATTTGATATTCGCCCATCTCTAGCTTTCAGGAACTTTTTTAGTTGTAAAGTTGTTTTACTGTCAAACAAACACATCATTTTAGCTGTCATTGCTGATATAATTATTATAATTTACTTTTTTATGATACAATAAGAACATTAAATAATGAAACACTTTTCTTGTACTTAAATTTAAAAGTATTTATTTTTAGAATGATATTGATAATATTATAAATCTCTAATCTAACTTTTAAATGTCAAAATAAATTAAATTTCAAATGTTTTATTATCTGTTAGTGTCACCAACTTTGAATATTTTTATTCCTTTTTACTTCCTTGTACGAAGTAAAGGAAGTATTGTTATCGCGAAAATTTTCGGTTCTCAGATTTCAGTGGAAATACGCATTTTGGCCCTCCCTGAGTCCATTTTGACTAATTTCGTCGTGACGTCTGTACGTACGTACGTACGTACGTACGTATGTATCTCGCATAACTCAAAAACGGTAAGCCGTAGAAAATTGAAATTTTATATTTAGGAATGTTATAACATCTAGTTGTGCACCTCCCTTTTTGGTCATTATATAACTTCCGGAAGTGGTACTTTACTTGAAGCCTATAATAGATTTTCATGAAAAACTATATTCAAATATAATTTAAAACTTTCCAAATTTGGTATATAAGACTACTATATCAATGGAAATAATATAATAGATTTTGGTTAAAATAGACCAACCGCAAGTGACACATTACATGAAGCTGCTAACAGTTTTCCTTGAAAAAAATGGTATAATTTTAATTTTAGAAATAAATGCTTCAAATAAAAGTTTTAGAGAATTAAATTCTGCGTCTAGCACATTAAGAATTTTTAAATTAGCCTTTTGCATAAGCGAGATATCTAAATTTAAATAGAATATATTTTGTTTTTTTTTAAATTAAGTTTGCTATGGATTAGAACAAAAAATAAAAAATAAAAGATTTTATGTCAAATATGTGCAATTAAAAAAATATCTATAGTTTAATACGCGTACAAGGAAGTCATGTGGTGTCCACATCAGATATTTTAATAATAATTTTTACCTGAAACTGACAGGAATATAAACATTTGCCTGGCCTTTAAGACTCAGGGAAGCCTTGCTTTGCATGCCTAGTCAGGAAAATAACATATTGCCTGCCTAGACAGGTAATGAAAGAAACGTGAGTGTCTAGTTACTTAGCAACATAAAATACTGACTGAATATGTAGGTCAAATATTTCTTTTAATTTAAATTAATTTAAAATATGTATTATTTGTTTATAAGTTTCAGGTAAAATGTTATACGTAACACGTCAGTAAAGCCTCGTACAGGATTCGTAAGCTGTTTCAAACTATCTACTCATCCTGTAATTGAACGCTTTCCTGACTTTTTACGTAAATAACTATTGAATAAACATGAAACATATGTATTACAATGCCCAAGTGTAATTAGGGTCATTATAATAGTACTAGTTTTTAAATATACTATTTAATTCAGAAAAACTATGGGGTAGATGGCTCAGTGGTATCGAGTCGGCCTGTGGATCTTGAGAACCCTGGTTCGATCCCCACAGCCGACAAACAATTTTCACCAATTTAAATTTACCCCTGTGGCTCCCTCTCCACTAATATCTTTGAGGGCAGTGATTTGACGGCTGGTAACCGCATTTCACGTGACAAAATATATCACTTACCGAGATCTGCTTAGGCAGAGTGCCACACCCAGTAATGGGTAAAGGGCGTGATGATATATATATATATATATATATCAGAAAAACTGATCATTTCTTCATCGCCATGAATACGCGAAGTTTGTGTTTTTTCACATGTAAAAAATTATTTATTTTCACATTTTCTTAGTTACCAAATACATATTTTTTCCCTTTAATTTACTAAAATAAATCATAAAATAAATAAATCACCACGCCTTTTACCCATTACTGAGTGTGGCACTTGCCCGTAGCAGATCTCGGTAAAGTGATATATTGCTTCTTGTGAAATGCAGTTACCAGCTGTCAAATCACAGCCTTCAAAGATGTTAGTGGAAGTGTAACCACTGGGGTAGTTTTAACGTGGTGAAAATGGTTTGTTGCCTGTGGGAATCAAACCCGGGTTCGATTCCCACAGCCGGCAGCCAATTTGCACCACGTTAAAACTACTTCTGTGGCTCGCTCTCCACTAATATCTTTGAGGACCGTAATTTGACGACTGGTAAACACACTTCACGCAAAGAAATATAATTCTTTCCGAGATTTGCTACGGCAAAGTGCCACACCCAGTAATAGGTAAAAGGCGTGATGATATATTTATTTATTTTAAAAACAAAAACCTGTATAGCATAAGCACAGATACATTTTGAATAAATCTTGTATAAGCTTCTTTTTTTGCGTGATGATGGATTTTGGTTGTGTGGAAAGAAAGAGTTTGTATGGAGGAAGTGTTAATGTGGTCGAAACGAGTATCGTATGTCAGGATGAGAATGTTCTGTGAATGTTTCAGGGGTTCGTGCTGCCCCATTTAATGGTATATAGCGTGATATTATGTATGTAGTACATACATACATAACATCACGCTATATCCCATTAAATGGGGTAGCACGAACCCGTCATCATTCTCATCCTGACACACGATACTCGATTCGACCACATTAACACTTCCTCCATACAAACTCTTTCTTTTCTCGCAACCAAAATCCATCAAAACACAACAAACATTCATCCATTCGCTCCTGTACACTGCGCTTGTTTCTGAAGATGGTCTCCACACAATTGCAGGTAAACACTCGAAACATCTAACCAATAATCTAAAATCAAGAATCATACGCTTGTCTTCATTCATCATATTTATCCCGCAATTAATTTTCTCCAAACATTCCTGTCCTGACACACCACTTTTGCTTCAACCACATTCATAATTCTTTTCATACAAGCTCGTTTATTCTTCACGCTCAGAATCTTTCGCTCACGCAACAACCCTTCAATCATATTCATCCACTTGTTCCTAGGCCGTCCACGCAAACTTTCACCCTCAATTTCACCAACATACACCTGTTTCACCAGTCTGTCATTCGACATACGTTCTACATGACCAAACCATCTCAACTGACTTATTCCCACTCTTTAGCACAACAGGAATATAATTCCAATTACAGTAGCTAATTCCACTCGTATTTTTTGGACTTAAGTTGAAGTCTGTGAGTTTTGAGCGCGCGATCTCTTACTTGATAGTCACAGGTAGGGTTGTGCCGTGGTCAATTGACCAAAAATATTTGACAGCCAAATAATACGGTCAAATAATCTAAATGGAACCGCACGACATCTGTTGTTCAATAGAAATAGCTACTTACTATTATTACATGAATATATATATAGTTTGGTATTCTGGGTTCTGGAGAATTTGCTTACTTTACTTTACAAATAAAATAAATACATATTATTTCATTTCATTACGTCTTTTACTTTATTTTCCCCTTTATTTTGAATTTGATGTGGTTTTGTTTATTATTTGTTGTTGGTTTTTCATTTTCAGTAATATTGGATGTAGTAAACAGTACTATACAGGGTGAGTCTGGGAAGACGCCCCTCCCTTTAACTTTTTTATTATGAGTAATAGACAAAAATGGTTCATATGAAAGTTTTATTATTTTAAATATACTATTTGATGGCAGATGTAGATATTTTTTATAAAGTCAGGTTTACAAGATACGACTATCAACTTTTATTTTTTAAATAGCAACCTATAATTATTTTACTAAAATAAAAACCGCCATTTTTTTCTCTTTTCAACGGTGTATTAGTTTTTATTAATGTATCTGAAAAAATTCGAGAAAAATAAGAAAATTGAGAAATACTAGAAATAAGGTGGCTATGTGAAAATAATTTGTTTTAAGTTGTTTTTGTTACTGAATTTGTTGCTTTAGTTGTATAACACTGTTACATTTTGTTTATTTTCACATAGCCACCTATAATATTTGTATAAAAATTATTTCTAATATTTCTCAATTTTCTTATTTTTCTCGAATTTTTTCAGATACATTAATAAAAACTAATACACCGTTGAAAAGAGAAAAAAATGGCGGTTTTTATTTTAGTAAAATAATTATAGGTTGCTATTTAAAAAATAAAAGTTGATAGTCGTATCTTGTAAACCTGACTTTATAAAAAATATCTACATCTGCCATCAAATAGTATATTTAAAATAATAAAACTTTCATATGAACCATTTTTTTCTATTACTCATAATAAAAAAGTTAAAGGGGGGGGCGTCTTCCCAGACTCACCCTGTATAAATTAATTACAATTTTAATTGTGATTTTTATTAAATGTTTCTTGGTCAATTGACCGAAAAATATTTGACTGGTCAAATGCACAACACTAGTCACAGGACTATAACTGCCTGTTAGTAGATGATAAATGATAACTGAAGTGGATATAACTCACCTAGTGAAGTTGTAAGTATAATTAGTCACATTCCACTACAAAGCAATACAAAGTCAAATGCAGCACTACACATAAATTAAACTAACTAAATATCTCTTCGAACGCGAACAAAGCAACATTATTCATAAATATATTTACGATTTTAATATCAAGTTAGCGTGGCACGACATAGCTACAAACGACCCAACGCTCGGTATTTGTTTCTCCCTCTCACAAGCCATGGCTAACTGTGATTTCGTGACGACGCGCCAGGAATTCCTCGCGTTGCCGTCATCTGCACGTGAACAGTACAAATAGCCCCCGTTAAATTGGCCAGCTGGAGTAGGTACGGCTGCTCTCACAAACATATTGCGGTTTTACTTAGTTAATTGTGTTGCATCTTGTGTTAAATTAATGTGTTGAAGTTTGTGTTGAAATATTGTATATGTGTGCGAGAAACAAGCGAGTGTTGCTGGTGAATTTGGAATATTATTTACATTACATGAGTGGGAATGTTTTCACACTTAATTAAAATCATTATTCAGAGATATACAGTTGTTTATAAGTCAAATATAATTAGCTGTGACTCAAATATTTTTAAAACAACTTATATATATATTAAATAAATAAAAGGCTTCAGAATCCAATGTTTTTGTTTAACTCGTCACCATCAGGAGACTGGACATATTTTTAATTTTTCTGAAGCCAAAATTATTGATGTTATGAAAAATAAAAAGCATATACTTATTTTAGAAACGCTACATATAAATTTACACCATGATACCTCGATTAATTATAAAACTGATGCGTATAATAATTTAAAATATGCTCAAATTTTTCTAGGGAATTTAACAATTTAATTTTTATATATTTTATTTTAATTATTTTTTGTTTTTTCTATTCTATTATTTTCGTAACACATGCCAAAGAAACACGTTCTTATTCCCTAATTTTAGAGAGAGAAACACTGCTTTTCTCTCCTAGGGAGAAAAACATCATGTTTCTCTCCCTAGGTAGGTTGTTTCTCTCCCTAGGTAGCATGTTTTTCTCCCTAGGTAACATGTTTCTCTCCCTAGAGACTACGATTATTAGTTGTTTGCGGCGTTTCCTAGGTAACTAGTTACGCAACCCATATTTGACATTTGTCCCTATAAGACAGTAATTTTTGTGCACTTGTTACGAAAAGTATAATATGCATCACGGGAGGGCGCGATTATCCCTTGATGCATAACATACTATTTATATTTTTTTAAAGGTTTGACATTATGATTATTTTGCTAGTTTTATATTAGAATTATTGTATTTATATTTTAAGGAGCTGATGATGAGCAAATATTTATGCTCGAAACGTCCCAAAAATAAATATCTTTAAAAAAAAACATTGGATTCTGAAGCCTTTTATTTATTTAATATATCATATAATTGTATCCTATTTAAATATATTTTTAAAACAACTTTAAAGTTAAATTTATGACAGAAATATTTAGGAAGCTTCGATTTACAGAGATGCTAACCGATACACCCTTTGAATAAAAAGACTCAGGAAGAAACATATACTCAAAACTGTTGCAGCCAAAAATGTAGTGGCCTCTAAACATTCCTTATACTATTTTCATTTTAAACTGGAGGGATAGGCATAAAACGATTACATGCACCGCAATTACGTTTACAAAGGAACTCAAAATATGACCCGTTATAACGGGTGTCACAAGGTTCGCACAGGGTTGTGCATCCCCATTCGCCGGTACGTGTATAATAAAAACAAAAAAAAATACAATCTTCAAATAAGTATATTTCCTTATTCATACGATACAAGTATAATATATTATAAATATTATATACAAACATAATCTAAACATTTATACCAGTAGTGTCAATTTCTACCAGGGACGGATCCAGCGGGGTGGTCATGGGGGTCATGAATGGGGTAGGTGGTTTAGTGGTATCGAGTCGGCCTGTGGATCTTGAGTTATTTGTAGACCTAGAGAAGAAAGAGATACATTTTTCTCGAAGATGCCGTTTCAATTTCCGAGCCAAAGGCGAAGGGAAGAATAAAAGTATACTTATATTTTTTCACTACCTTATCAGAAAGTATAATTTTATTAAATAAATTAGAAATTTAGATAAGATTTATTATTACAAACAATTTTCACCAATTTAAATCTACCCCTGTGGCTTCCCCTTCAATAATATCTTTGAGGGCCGTGATTTGACGACTGGTAACCGCACTTCACATGAAGAAATATATCACTTACCGAGATCTGCTTCGGTAGAGTACCACAGCCAGTAATGGGTAAAAGGCGTGATGATATATTTATTTATTTATTTGATGAATTTAATGAATATATGTTCAGTGAAAATAGAGTTAGAACAATGTAAAACATCAAGTTTTATATAAAATTGCAGGCACATTAAAAGCATTTTAATTCCATTCACATATTGAAAACATGCAACAATTTTTTCAACAACATTCAATGAGCTTTTACCGCATTACAACGTCAAAACACGGCTTTGTTTGACTAAATTACACCGGCATCGCGCGGCAATGAGTGCATCGAGAAAAAGCGCCCTTTCAATTAAAAGCTCCATGCTGCGCGGACTATAATTCTATTTTTCTTTCGTGTAATTTAAATGTAAGCCACAATTTTTGAATAATTTATGAGTTGACATAGGAAATCCTAATGAGCGGTTTTTTCTCCGTGTGTTTAAATGGCGTTCTGTAAACAGACCGTGTTTTTCCGAGGTTGATGTCGGTTGTGACTGGGCCCTCCCTCGCCGGGCAATTAGAGGCCCCCGAAGCAGGAGTACACTCAGCGACAGCTACGATTTTAACTAACCCACACACATTGCGCTGAATTCTCATATATAATATAACAAGTAGTATGAAAATTGCTGAAAATATTTTGACATAAATTATGAGTTGTGTTTCCTATTTCCGTAACAACGAATGTATATTTATGTCAAAATATTATCTGTCAATTTTCATACTACGAGTTGTATTCGGCTTGAGAATTTACCAAACAAGAGTTAATTAACAAGAATAGTTAGGTATTTATTTGCACATTATTAATTAGGTATTACAGTGATGAAAATTCTACATTTTTTCAGTGTACATTTCATATTCAAAATTGACGTTTATGAAAATATTGAAAATATCATTTATTTTATTCGTAACCAAGGATATTATTAACAGTGGTATTTCCGATATCAATTTCACTAGTGATGAATTTCCGACGAAATGTACATTTCATTGGTTCATTTTCAAACAAATTCGTGATCCTATTGGTTGACAGTGACGTGTGGTGAATTCTCAATGTAATACTATAAACTATGAAATTAACAGATATACTTTTAGTTTATTAACATAAGGAAACCTTGTAACAATAACATTATAAAAATCTGTGTTTTTTTTTTTCAAGTCCAGCAGTACAGTGGTGTATTAACGTTACGGCATTCGAATCCAAAGATCCCAAGTTCGAATCCCACTAGTAAAAAATCTGATGTGGACACCACATGACGTAATTTGCCATTGACATTTATTTTTTTATTTTTTTATTTTTTTTTTTATCTAATCCATAGCAAACTTAATTACAAAAAACAAAAAATATATAATTTTTAAATTTAGATATCTCACTTATAAAAAAGGCTAATTTAATAATTCTTAATGTGCTAGACGCAGAATTTAATTCTCTAAAACTTTTATTTGCAGCATTTATTTCTAAAATCAAAATGTAACCATTTTTTTCAAGAAAAACTGTTCGCAGCTTTATGTAATGTATCACTTCCGGTTAGTCCATTTTAAACTAAATCTATTATATTATTTCTATTGATATAGTGTAGTCTTATATACCAAATTTGAAAAGTTTTGGATTATATTTTAATATAGTTTTTCATTAAAATATATTATAGGCCACTTTCGAAAGTTATATATATAAAATAAATAAATATATCATCACGCCATTTACCCATTACTGGGTGTGGCACTCTGCCTAAGCAGATCTCGGTAAGTGATATATTTTTTCGCGTGAAGTGCGGTTACCAGCCGTCAAATCACGGCCCTCAAAGATATTAGTGGAGAGGGAGCCACAGGGTTAGATTTAAATCGGTGAAAATTGTTGGTCGGCTGTGGGGATCGAACCAGGGTTCTCAAGATCCACAGGCCTACTCGATACCACGGAGCCATCTACTACGGAAGTTATATAATGACCAAAAAGGGAGGTGCACAACTAGATATTATAACAGTCCTAAATACAAATTTTCAACTTTCTACGACTTACCGTTTTTGAGTTATGCGAGATACATACGTACATACGAACAGACGTCACGACGAAATTAGTCAAAATGGATCCAGGGATGCTCAAAATGAATAAGTATTTCTGCTAAAATTTGAAAACCGAAAATTTTCGCGATTACAATACTTCCTTTACTTCGTACAAGAAAGTAAAAATATATGTAAGTCTGAACTCTGTACTGTATTTACGATTAAGTTCCTGGCCTTATTAATTAATTCAAGATTAACAAAGAAACTCATTAATTAGCAACAACATTTATAATTTTTTTTGTCAAGTGACAATAATAAATTTGAAATAAAATTTATGACAGAAAAATTCGGGCGTCTCCATTTTCATAATACTTGATTATCACTACAAGTATCTAATTATTATCGTGGCAAGAATTCGATCCACGGATAGATGATATCAACCCCTATTTCAGGTTTCGACCCAAGTCAGAGAGAGTCAGTTACCGTCAATACAACCCCTCGCCTTGCTTTCCCACCCTTATACAATCTTTTCACATGAATAAATACCTGCGCAAAATTACAGGACTGTTTGCTTTTTGTTTCCGAATAAACATTTCACCCTGTTTACCTTTTTAATATTTGATTCGTTGAATCCTTTAACTTGGTGCAGATTGTTGCTGGTTATACTAATTAAATATCGGACATGAGATGAAGCATCTAAGCTGAAAGTTTTTCATTGGTTTTGCATATTATAATAACTTGTAGTGGAGTAGATACCTTGACAGGTTGATAGTTTAAAATTCGACACACTGTCAGTTTTGTAATAAGATGAAATGGGTTATTTACTGTGTTCAATAGATGAGGGTTCGGGCAGAGGCGCGTCTATTTGTAATGCGCCCTGTAAATTAAAAAAAAATATTTTAAAATATTGATTTTTCTACAACTGTCAAAACATCGCGAAGTACGTGATTTTTTTATCATTTACATTACCATGACAACGCGTATTTTGCGCATTATTTTGCACCCTAGTGCGCAAAATGAGTATCTCGCGCAGGTTCTAAATTATTTGTTGTCGGGTTTCATTAGTTACAACACATCAATAGTATCAAATTCATATTATTGTTGGCTGTTTTCCTTCAATTTACTTAAATAAATCAATAATTATTTTATTATTCTTTATTTACAGTTGTAGAAAAAATTTTGTTTGTATTTCGTGGGCAAAATTCTTTTTCTTTTTTTTTTTGGCGTGTTCGAATGACTTTTTTGTCTCGACCTGCGGTCTCGACTAAAAGTAACATTCTCACGCACAACAAAAAACACTCATTTTGTGCACTTAATACAAAATAACTATTAAGTGCGCAAAATGAGTGTTTTTTGGTTGCGCGTGAGAATGTAACTTTTAGTCGAGACCACAGGTCGAGACAATAAAAGTCATTCGAACAAGCCAAAATACAAGAATTTCGCCCTAGAAATACAAACAATATTATTTCTACAACTGTCAGAAGAGAATAATACAATAATTATTGATTTATTCAAGTAAATTGAAGGAAAACAATCAAAAATAATTTGAATTCGCTACTATTGATGTGTTGTAACCAATGGAATGTAACTAAAAATAATTTGGGTGCGTACGCGAAATGGTTATTTTGCGCACTAGGGTACGAAACAGTGCGCAAAGTACGTGTTGTCATTGTAATGTAATTAATTAAAAAATCTAATACTTCGCGTACTGATATTAATGAAAATATGTGAACATTTTTTGGCAATTGTAGAATAAATAATATTCTAAAATTTTGCATGGCGCCCCCAGATTTTTTGGATTGGGCCCCCAAAACGCTTTTATGACAAATTTTTTTCTGTAAATCAATAACGTCTGACAAAATCATTAACGAATTAAAAATTCTTGTCACATCCGGATGGCAAATATTATAAAATAGTATATATAAAAAAATTATACGTTAGTATTAACTATAATTTATTTTTGAGGGCCCCATTTATATTAGGGGCCTTGAAATGTTGTACTAATTTTACGCTTTTGACACTATTTCCAATCATGTTTATTTTGTATGCCTTATTTTGTTTATCATTGATCCTACTTCTCATACTCTTCTTAATACCTCCTCATTTCTTACTCTATTCTCCTATTTTTCTCCATACCCACATCTCCAACACTTCTATTCTTCATTCTTCCTCTTTCCTTATAATCCAAATCTTCGCCCTGTATAACACAACATCCCGCCAGCCTATTCCTTAAATTCGTAATAGGGAACTGATATAAATAGTAAAATACAAATGAATATAACATCGAAGTTATTGTAAATTTCTACAAAATATATAATTCGTGTTCATTTTTCTAACAGCTACTCGTTGACCAGCTGATTAAACTATGTTATCTGATTGGTTGGAGTCAATGTTGCCATGTAAATATCCTATCTTCTTCTATTTGTTCTGTACCAATGATATTTTAAGAACATGTGGATATTGATAGTAAAGTAACAACAAAGACAAAATTAATTGTCATCCAACAAACTTGGTAAAACTAGGTTTAATAAAATATAAACTAAAGACTTGACTAAGTCTCACAAAATTCAGCGTCCAAGTCACCTTACATACCTCTCCAACTGTGCTGGTCAGCCTCTGACGATGCCCTCATAAGGTGACTTGGAGGCTGAATTTTGTGAGACTTATCCAAGTGTTTAGTTTATATTTTATTAAACCTAGTTTCACCAAGTGTAATGGATGGCAATTAATTTTGTCTTTGTTGTTATTTAAATTGCTGCGTAGCTTTTCCTGTTCGATAAAACTTCTCATGTCATCTTACCGTTTTTTAGAGATCTTATTCTCTGCTGGCACAGTCCTTCGTCACCAGCTTCTACACGTGAACTTTGTTCTAGGTGAATAAGTGAGTTATACTATACTGATGAGTAAAGCCCGGATTTTTAGGCAATTGCCTAGATTCAAATTTTAATATACTTCAGGAAATTTCGTTTTTCTATACATAGGTAATATGTTTACGTGTAATAGAACGTTTTTTCGTGCCTTAGAGCCTATTTTTTCTATATTTTGGTTATTGTTTATCATCTACTTCGTTGACTAATTCAGCACTCGACAAAGTGTTTCAACCTAACCTATAATATTTAAAGTACTTACTTTAATCAAGTTTTTGTGTGTGAATTTAAAATGCCGAAAGAAAAAACGTTTTTACTTCCTTGTACGAAGTAAAGGAAGTATTGTTATCGCGAAAATTTTCGGTTCTCAGATTTCAGTGGAAATACGCATTTTGGCCCTCCCTGAGTCCATTTTGACTAATTTCGTCGTGACGTCTGTACGTACGTACGTACGTACGTATGTATCTCGCATAACTCAAAAACGGTAAGCCGTAGAAAATTGAAATTTTATATTTAGGACTGTTATAACATCTAGTTGTGCACCTCCCTTTTTGGTCATTATATAACTTCCGGAAGTGGTACTTTACTTGAAGCCTATAATAGATTTTCATGAAAAACTATATTCAAATATAATTTAAACCTTTCCAAATTTAGTATATAAGACTACTATATCAATGGAAATAATATAATAGATTTTGGTTAAAATACACTAACCGGAAGTGACACATTACATGAAGCTGCTAACAGTTTTCCTTGAAAAAAATGGTATTATTTTAATTTTAGAAATAAATGCTTCAAATAAAAGTTTTAGAGAATTAAATTCTGCGTCTAGCACGTTAAGAATTTTTAAATTAGCCTTTTGCATAAGCGAGATATCTAAATTTAAATAGTATATATTTTGTGTTTTTTTTAAAATTAAGTTTGCTATGGATTAGAACAAAAAATAAAAAATAAAAGATTTTATTTCAAATATGTGCAATTAAAAAAATATCTATAGTTTAATACGCGTACAAGGAAGTCATGTGGTGTCCGCATCAGATTTTTTAGTTAAAATTTGACGTGGCAATTCAATTGTGTCTTTGCCATTAATCAATGGAGCTGAGGTTACTTTAGACGATATGGCTAAATATAAGAACGCTCCTGTCACATTTTGTACAAGCAAGTTCTGACTGACCGAAGACAGTCCCTTTCCGAAAATTTCGTAGAGCAATTGCTCGTAATATTTTGTGAATTAAAGTATACTACATAATTTGAATTTGCATATTAGTTAATCAAATGAGAACCCTACATTATTATTTTTCAGATTGCGTTAATTTTTGTTTAAAATTATTATTTTTTTTCTAACGAAGAGTAGATACGAGTACCAATATTAGAAAAAGGATTCGTTTATTTTGTTTTAAACAAATTATTTACATTTAGGCTGCCTAAAATACCGCCTATTTTAGAGTAATTACCGGCCTATATGCCTGCTTATTTGGGTGTTTTTAAGAGCCTAAATATCCGGGCTTTACTGATGAGCTCTAATAAGAGCGAAACGCGTCTATGGTTACTAACTGTGCTGGCCAGTCTCTGACGATGCCCTCATAAGGTGACTTGGAGGCTGAATTTTGTGAGACTTAGACAAGTGTTTATTTTATATTTTATTGATAGTAAAGTTTTTAAATTTGAATGGAGTTATTTATCAAGAAGGAAGCAATGCAGCAAGAGAAAGCATAAAATGTATACATCGATAAAAATTCAGTACCCTCATCTCAGAAAAGCATCATTTTCCGTGGTAGTAAAAGACAAACGCTTCAAATATTCCAATATTGACACAAGAGTCTTAAAAAGCAACTAAAACAAGATTATGTTAACATCATAATAGAGCATCCACAGGCACAGACCTACACTGAATCTACACTGAAGTACACTTTCAAAACTTCATCGTATTTCGTAACGAGTACTCGCCGTATTCTATAACGACGGAATAACTATAACTGTAACTGTATAAAGAAAACTTGGTGAACGTGTTCAGCTAGCGAAAACACCCGACTTGCTTCGAAAGTAAGCTCAAAGCTTCGACTGCTCGAACTGAGGCTCTATTCACAGTGCTGTCTATAACGTATTAAATCGTTAGATTGACTTGAACAATTACCATCATTACGTTTGTATTCATGGTCTGTATTGGTTTGTAAATTGAATCACGTACGACGAGGAATGTTATGTCTGAACTCTTACAATATTTGCTGAATTATTTCCTTGTATTTGGATTTTAACGTACTTTAGTTGCAGTGTAACGTTAGTTGAATATAAAGTTTTATGCAGATTTTCAGTCCTTCTCATATCAAGTAGCTCTGACAATTAGTTCTGTAATACTTGCTACCTAGAATCTAGGTCTTAGCAGGGGCGTTCCAACCCAGGGTTCTTGGGGTTCCCAGAACCCGGGCGCCAGCATAAAAGAGCGGCAGACGGCAAAAAGTTAAAATTAGTATGAGTAGGTATATTAAAAGAACACAAATACTGCGTCTTAATATTATTTGTAAAATAAATAAAGTAATTAGATGAATACCAAATGTAGGTACCTACTATCGTACTAAGGCCTTTAATTACGAAAGATCGCGAAGTAATGTGATTAATGTTTGAAATATAAAGTTAACTGTCAAGATTTCTTAATATTCACAACAAATCTTGACGGTTATAGTGACAGCTTCTGTTTCCATGACAAAGCTGTCACAAAAAATCAAAAATAGTAGGCGATTTTCTCGAACTATTTTCATTAATTTCTCTAATTTGTGGCATTAAAATGAAGTAATCTGTATGAAATAATGTGTGTGGATAGGTCTAGTATGGTCATGTGCAATATTATACCATAACTTTTTACCGGGCACTTTTTATTTACAAAAACCTTTTTTTCCATGTTATTTCCCTATGCCAACCTTTACGTGGAACGCGCGGTATAGTTAGTATTTAAGTATTTTTATTGTAAATTTAATTTACATGTATTGATATGTTATTTTGTTATTTGTATAATTGTTTGTGCTATTATGTACAATTGTAAAATGTAAACTATATAGTTTTAATTAGGTTTAGGTATATTAGAATGTACCTATGTAGTGAACTAATTTCTTTTTGTTTTTTTTTGTATTTTTATTTAATTTTATGAGAAACTATATTATAAAATATTTATTTAAAAAATAGTTATTTTTCTAGACAAACAATGTTCTATTATTCTACGCTAAGGTGAATAACATATTATTTGTCATGAGTTTGCTTATTGCTCTAAATCTACACGCAAGTTTCGCATTGTCTGGCGTGTCGGCTTACTGCCTTACTCTTTCTGTATCGTAGTGCATAAAATTCCACGTATTTTGAGTACCATATCGCATTTTTGTGCTCCAAAATTTTCGCCTGCGGCGCACGCCTCGGGGCGTCACATTCTGCTTCAAAACCCAGGCGCCAAGTACCCCAGATACGCCCCTGGGTCTTAGATTAATCTTATGTAAAATGCGAATTTTTATAGATGGCAACAATATAACTAGGCTCTATTACAAAATAGTTATGTGTGTATTAAGAGCGTAAAATGATTCTTTGTCACTCGAGCACGGTAATTGTAGCGTGAGCTGCAATAGTTTAAGAGGAACAAAGATACTTTACGCTCGTGATACATACATAATTTTTCTACGATTTCATCTTAAATGATTAAAAAACGTATACGTACTGAAAATAAATTCGTTCTATCAACTATCACTATGACAAGTATCTGTTTTGATTATATCACTGGTAACTATCCGTCAATACGGTGGTGTGGATAGCAATATGGAATGTGAATCCGGAGATGCGGCTCGGTGAGAGCGGACCCTGTACTGTAATTGGGATTAAGTTCCTGTTGTACAGAGTAACATAAATAAATAAATAAACTATTGAAATAAGCGCGCAATTAATATCTTTTTCACACGTTGCCATTGGAAAAGCGCGATAATAGTTATTCGTGTATTAAGAGCGTAAAGTTATTCTTTGTTATTCGAACACGGTAATTGCAGTGTGAGCCAAAGGCGAGAGCTGTAATAGTGTAAGAGGAACAAAGACACTTTACGCTCGTGATACACACATATTTTTTATACGATTGGCTCAGTGGTATCGAGTCGGCCTGTGGATCTTGAGAACCCAGGTTCGATCGCCATAGCCGACAAACAATTTTCACCAATTTAAATCTACCCCTGTGGCTCCCTCTCCACTAATATCTTTGAGGGCTGTGATTTGACGGCTGGTAACCGCACTTCACGCGAAAAAATATATCACTTACCGAGATCTGCTTAGGCAGAGTGCCACACCCAGTAATGGGTAAAAGGCGTGATGATATATTTATTTATTTATTTATCTTAAATTATTAAAAAACGTATCCGTACTGAAAATAAATTCGTTCTGTTAACTGTCAATATGACAAGTATCTGTTTTGTTTATATCACTGGTAACTATTGAAATTAGCGCGCATTTATTATCGTTTTCAAGCGTTGCCATTGGACAAGCGCGCATTTAGCTTCTATTTCACGCGTTGCTATTAGAGATGCGTGATAATAGTTATTCGTGTATTAAGAGCGTAAAGTAATTCTTTGTTACTCGAGCACGGTAATTGCAGTGTAAGCCGAAGGCGAGAGCCGCAATAGTGTAAAAGGAACAAAGATACTTTACGCTCATGATACAAACATTTTTTTTCTATAATTGCATCTTAAAATTATTAAAAAAGTATACGTACTGAAAATAAATTCGTTCTGTCAACTGTCAATATGACAAGTTTTGTTTGTATCCCTGGTAACTATTGAAATAAGCGCGCATTTAATAACTTTTTCGCGCGTTGCCATTGGAAACTCGCGCATTTAAGCGAGCATTTAATATCTTGCGTTGCTATTGGAGACGCGCGACAAAGATATTTTTCAATTGTTCCACAGAAAACGTCAACTTTACGATGACAAATAAGAGCGTAATTGTCAACTTTTCATAGCAATCGTAGAAAACAATTATTTTTATTTCTCATTTTTCTACTGTTGTGCTTTGCTGCTTTGTACTATGTCAAACATGTGAGTAAATGGAATAATAAAGAGAGAATAAAACACTGTTGTCAGATTTACGAAAATTTGCTGAAATATAAGCATTTTTAAATATAGATATTTAGTCAAAATTTTTCATATTTTAACATTAAATATAATGTTTCATGGACACAAAAACATTCCAAATTTCTTGAATTTTAAATTTATTTTAAATAATTAGGAAATTGTTCATGACTGTTTTTTTATTAATTTCGCGCACATTCCGCCATGATATTTATTTCAATTATTTTCGTTTTTGTTATTGATTACCCTAATATTTGATCAACTTTTCTGCAGAAACTGTTTAGAACAATTGATTGTTTCATTAAAAAAAATATGTATTAAGTAATTAAGAATTACATTTAAATTTTAGTTCTGACAGTGAATGTAGTGAATAATAAAATTTTAAAAAGCAACAGCAATTGGAAAAGCAACTCAACTACTAGTAAGCCAGCCCTAAACTTGAACTGCATTTTGGAAAGAGGCAACAAAGTGTGGTAGAATCCCACGTTAAAAAAGTCACCCAACACTGATTTTACTTAGAAATTGGGGAGTCCTCTGGACGTGAACTGTTTTTTGTGTATCGTGGCGTCAGCTGATTTGCATTGCACTATGTCTTTCATTTAAGGTATAAGCAGGTCAGTCCAGCTCTTGCCAGAAACTGGTCGGAGTGTAGTGTATTGTCTTCATGTCTAGGGTGCATGGTTCAACCTGGCGATTCTGTTCGGATATTGAATAATTATTATTCAATACTTAGCAGAATGTAAATAAACCAGGATTGGCTCTAGGGCCCGCCATGTATCTCTAACAGAACAGAACAGAAGTATTACATTTAAATTTAGTTCTAATTGTAATGTTTTAATCGCCGGAATTTTTGATTTTGAAATCAATTTTAGGAAAATAAGTTTCATATATTTGGCAACGCTGGTGTAAAATAATTTCGTCTGGAACAGTAGCGTCACGATGTTTTCACTAATTTTCTGATGTAAATGGGAATAACTGTAGGCCAGAATTATGTTTTTATTAACTTTATTTTATATTAAACATTAAACAAAACAGTTTAAATTATGACATGTAACTCAATACTTTAAACTTTAATGTGTTGTATAAACTAAATTAAACTTAAAGATAACAAACCATAAACTCTGCTCTAAACATTAAACAATGTTAGAATTTACACCCTAATTACATTTTTCACAACCAGCAGTTCCTATCCGCTTTTATGAGTTTTACGACTTGTGTTTATTTAAACAAGCCAATTTCCTAGGAAAATATCAACACGGCAACTATGGCAAGTCGTTTGCAGTTATGGTCGCAACTTCCAAACACATTTAGCTCGTCTGATGGTCGTTGCATGGAACCGGAAACGACGATAGCAGCAACTATGTGCAGGAGTAAATATTCTTACTAAATAACAGAAAGAATGCAAACACTGGACACGATATTAATTTTTTAATTAAATTTTTCTCGTGCTCATAAGAATTAGAACCTTTTTGTTATTTCATTAAATTAAAAAAATCTGATGTGGGCATCACATGACTTCCTTGTACGAGTATTAAACTATACCTACATTTTTTTTATTGCTCATATTTGGCGTAATTTGATTTTGAGATTAATTTTTTTATATTTTTCTTATTTTTTGTTCTAATCCATAGCAAACTTAATTACAAAAAAAATAAGAAATATAACAACAAAGACAAAATTAATTGTCATCCATACACTTGGTGAAACTAGGTTTAATAAAAACTATAAAATAAACACTTGGCTAAGTCTCATAAAATTCAGCCTCCAAGTCACCTTAGACAGTTACTAACTGTGCTGGTCAGCCTCTGACGATGACCTGAAAAGTTGATTTGGAGGCTGAATTTTGTGTGTTTATTTTATATTTTCTATTAAACAAGAAATATATAAATAAATAAATATATCATCACGCCTTTTACCCATTACTGGATGTGGCACTCTGCCGAAGCAGATCTCGGTAAGTGATATATTTTTTCGCGTGAAGTACGGTTACCAGCCGTCAAATCACGGCCTCCAAAGATATTAGTGGTGGAATAGCCACAGGGGTAGATTTTTTAAATTGGTGAAAATTGTTTGTCGGCTGTGGGGATCGAACCAGGGTTCTTAAGATCCACAGGTCGACTCGATACCACTGAGCCACCTACCCCATATACCTTTTTGTTATTTCATTAAATAAAAAAATCTGATGTGGACACCACATGACTTCTTTATACGCGTATTATACTATATCTACATTTATTTTATTGCACATATTTGACGTAATTTGACATTGACATTAAATTTTTAATTTTTTTTCTTATTTTTTTGTTCTAATCCATAGCAAACTTAATTACAAAAAACAAGAAATATATAAATAAATAAATATATCATCCCGCCATCACCATTGCTAAGTGTGGCAATCTGTCTAAGCAGATCTCGGTAAGTGATATATTTTTTCGCGTGAAGTACGGTTACCAGCCGTTAAATCACGGCCCCCAAATATGTTAGTGCAGGGGGAGTCACAAGGGTAGATTTAAATTGGTGAAAATTGTTTGTCGGCTGTGGGGATCGAACCAGGGTTCTCAAAATACACAGACCAACTCGATACCACTGAGCCACCTTCCCCATTTCCTTTTTGTTATTTCACTAAAAAAAATATCTGATGTGGACACCACATGACTTCCTTGTACGCGTATTATACTATATCTACCTTTTTTATTGCTCATATTTGACGTAATTTGACATTGACATTAATTTTTTAATTTTTTTTTATATCTTTCGTTCTAATCTAATATAAGCATCCTAGTTAGTTATAGCATATGAGTTCATAAGGTCCCAAGTTCAAATACAGGCGGTATCCATTTTTTTTCTCTTTATAATTTAATTTAAATAAATAAATATAAATATATCATCACGTCTTTTACCCATTACTGAATGTGGCACTCTGCCTAAACAGATCTCGGTAAGGGATATATTTCCTCGCGTGAAGTGCGGTTACCAGCCGTCAAATCACGGACACCAAAGATGTTAGTGGAGGGGAGTCACAGGGGTAGATTTTAAATTGGTGAAAATTGTTTTTTCGGCTGTGGGGATCGAACCAGAGTTTTCAAGATCCACAGGCCGACTCGATACCACTGAACCACCTACACCATTTAATTTAATAATTTAATAATTTAATTTAAGATACACTAATAAGTTCTCAAAATTAAGTAAGAAATCAGTAAAAAGAAAATGAAGCGCATTGTTTTCGAATTCACCGACTTAGTTTAAAAAGTATTAAAATTGTGGAAATACTACAAATGCTAGAACATTTGCACGCACGTATATTTTCAATGAGAGTTTCCTTTGATCCATATATATGGTTGGAATTGAATAAATAAATTCACCCCTAAAATTGGCACGTAGGTAAATGAAACATACAAATTGATTCAATTGCCATTTATTAAATTTGAGCGAATATCCAGCCTACAGCATATGATTTTTTTACATAATTAAATTTAGATTTGAATTTCACACATTTTACTATACTGTATATTTTACGTGGGTGGAAACATGGGAAATCAGTTTTTCTAAATAAAAACTGTTTTGAAAACAATTCGCTGCGTGGTATCACAAAAAAACGCAACAAATTACGTTTGCGATACAAAAAACTTAATAATTATTTTACCTGAAACTGACAGGAAAATAAACATTTGCCTGATTTTTTAGACTCAGGAATGCTTTGCTTTGTACGCCTAGTCAGAAAAATAATATATTGCCTGCCTAGGCAGGTAATGAAAGAAACGTGAGTGTCTAGTTGCTTAGCAACATAAAATACTGACGAAATATGTAAGTCAAATATTTCTTTTAATTTAAAATATGTATTATTTGTTTATAAGTTTCAGGTAAAATGTTATACATAACATGTCAGTAAAGCGTCGTACAGGATTCGTAAGCTGTTTCAAGCCTCGCTATCGCTCGGTATGAAACTATCTACTCATCCTGTAATTGATCACTTTTCTGACTTTTTACGTAAATAACTATTATATCAATCAAAGGAGTTGTATTTATAAATGCACATCACGTTTCCTTGGTTACCATGCCAAATGACATTTCCCTTACTCAATATAAGTATAGTTGTGATAATAGTAACCGTTTTCCTCACTTGTGAGGAAAGTTAGTTACTTTCATAACTAGTGCGGGAAACGGTTACTATCACAACTAAATTAAGTGAGGGAAATGTCATTCTCACAGGTAATGCTGAAAAAACATTTCTTTTTAGGCTGCGGATACGTATTACTTATCCATTGACAACCGTCAAGTGTTATTTTTTTTGACATCTGTCAAACACTATTTTACTTTTACTTCACTGCCGCTATAGCCATTCATTTGTTTAAATAGCAAATCATTATTTTTTTCCTGGCAATTATACACTAATTGCAGCTTTATAAATGTCACTAACATCTTTGGGGGCCGTGCTTTGATTCACTTACCAAGAGTTGCTACGACAAAGTGCCACACCCAGTACTGGGTAAAAGGCGTGATGATATATTTATTTATTTATTTAAATTTCAGCCGGAATATTGAAAAACTCGTTTTTGCTTTCGCTATTGCTGACTTTCTTGTTCAACAAATTAATAGTTATTTTATTTTCATTTTCACGTTTTAAAATATTTTCACAATAAATATTACTTATTTATTGTTCATGTGGCAGCAATGCACTCTACACGTAACATAAATCAATTTTAAATAAAAATTTATAACTTTTTGTGATGGCCTCGTAAATAATGTTGTGTACCTCGGGTCAAAAGTTCTTTTTAACTTTAATAAAGAAATAACTATTATTATTTTATTTCAGGACAAGCAAAATAATAATATAATGATTATGACGACTTAAAAAATAAATAATATTTTATACTTTATTTTTATTAAATAAATAAATATATCATCACGCCTTTTACCTATTCTTGGGTGTGGCACTCTGTCGTAAGTAGATCTCGGTAAATGATATATTTCTTTGCGTGAAGTGCGGTTACCAGTCGTCAAATCACGGCCCCCAAAGATATTAGTGGAGGGGGAGCCACAAGGGTAGTTTTAAATTGATGAAAATTGTTTGTCGGCTATGGGGATCGAACCAGGATTCCCAAGATTTCACAGGCCGACTCGATACCAATGAGCCACCTACCCCATAATTTTTATTATATTGTTAAATTTCTTGTATTTTGTGTAATGGTATCGCGGGTTTGACGCACGTGGTCTATATAATAGCCATAGCTACAGTCACTTTGTTAATAGTTATTTCCGTAAAAAGTCAGGAAAGTGGAAAGTTTCATGCCGAGCGATAACGAGGCTTGAAACAGCTTACGAATCCTGTACGACGCTTTACTGACGTGTTACGTATAACATTTTACCTGAAACTTATAAACAAATAATACATATTTTAAATTAATTTAAATTAAAAGAAATATTTGACTTACATATTCAGTCAGTATTTTATGTTGCTAAGTAACTAGACACTCTCGTTTCTTTCATTACCTACCTAGGCAGGCAATATGTTATTTTCCTGACTAGGCATGCAAAGCAAAGCTTTCCTGAGTCTTAAAGGTCAGGCAAATGTTTATTTTACTGTCAGATTCAGGTAATAGTATATTACATAATAAGTCAGGAATGTGATGCTTTACTTGACGAAGCGGTTGTTTGTTAATTCGCTGAGTCAAGTAAAACACTTTCGTGACGTATTATGTATACTATTTTTTCTGAAATCGTTCATAATTATATTTTATCAATATAATTAATAATAAATATTTCAAAATGTTTAATTTTTTGGTAAGAATCATATTGGCAGTAAACTACATATCCAAGGTGATAACAAAAGTTGTTGAAAACAACATCTTATGTGAAAAATCTATTGAACATATTTGTGTCAAAAGTAATATTGTTATCAGAGAAGATTTCTTTATAATGTTGGAAAATATAGATGAAAATGACTATGAGGCGGTATTTTCAAGTACTCCTCCTGAAATCTTAAATCAAGCAACTGCGGCTGTTGAAAATTTTTTACCGAGCAAGTCCAAAGACCGATATGATAAAGAGTATGAAATTTTCATGGATTGGAAAAAGCAAAATAAAGAAAATAATTTGTCAGAAAATGTGCTACTTGCTTATTTTATTCACTGAACCTCCAAGTAATTTATAGATTGCAACAAATAATTTAGCTTCAAATTCGCCAGTGTCATGCATAAATTTTAGTAACTTAAGCAATTGTATATTTTGCATAAACGTTATCGATAAAATAGTTTAAGAATTATATATTCGACATCTCTGTCTGTCCAGTAAATATGTTAGAATTTTTGAAAAATCATGAGCATTCGCCGGGATTTGAACCCAGAACCTTTCACTCGCTAGGTGACTGCTCTACCACTTGAGCTACAAATACTCGGCGAATATTCATGATTTTTCGTGCATTATAATTTAGTTGTTATGTAATTTGTAAAGTGACATCACTATGTCAATTCGTTACAAATCAACAACTGTAGTATGCAGCGGCCAATAGCCAGGGAAGAAATAGTTTAAGAATTATATATTCGACATCTCTGTCCGGCGAATGCTCATGATTTTTCAAAAATTCTAACATGTTATCGATAAAAATAAATAAAAATCTTATTAATTTTTATAGTTATTTAGTTTATTTACTTGAGTCAGTTAAAGTATTTTCCTGACTAGTCAAGAAAGTACTTTACCTGACTGTTTTGCAAATGTTTTGGTAAACACTTACTTTCCATACTAAAATGCGTCAGGAAAGTAGGCATTTTCTTGACGATTTCAGAAAAAATATATTACTATGATTCTTTATTAATTTATTTGCTCGTATCTATATATTTATTTATTTGATAATTTCTGTTACAGGAGAGGAACACTGCCCTTACGACTACATCAGAATTTACGATGGAAAGGATGAAAAAAGTGCAGTTATTGGAACATTTTGTGGAATGGGGAAGTTCCCGTACTCAATCATCGGTACTTCTCAAGATCTCTTCGTTGAATTTGTATCGTCTCCTGCTGGTAAGTTCTTTTAATTCCAAGTAGGGTTGTGCCGTGGTCAATTGGCCAAAAATATTTGACGGCCAAATAAAACGGTCAAATAATCTAAATGGAACCGCCACGACATCTGTTGTTCAATAGAAATAGCTACTTACTATATTACATGAATATATCTAGTTTGGTATTCTGGGTTCTGGAGAATTTGCTTACTTTACTTTACAAATAAAATAAATATATATTATTTCATTTCATTACGTCTTTTACTTTATTTTCCCCTTTATTTTGAATTTGATGTGGTTTTGTTTATTAGTTGTTGTTGGTTTTTCATTTTCAGTAATATTGTATGTAGTAAACAGTACAATATAAATAAATTACAATTTTAATTGTGATTTTTATTAAATGTTTCTTGGTCAATTGACCGGTCAAATAGTCGGTCAACTGACCGAAAAATATTTGACTGGTCAAATGCACAACCCTAATTTCAAGTGCCTTATCAAATACAGCAGTGATTCTTAACCGGGGGTCCACGAAATTTAACACAAGTTTTAACTGTAACTCTCTACTCGACTAGTATTTTTGTCTCTATTTATACGGGTGTCTACTTTTTTTTTCGAACATAGGAAATTCAATGTTAAAATTTTGATTTAGCGATTTCTCTTTACCTATTAATTTTAGAACAAAATTGTACTGAAGAAAAATGTACAGAAAGAAAAACTGCATCCATAGAGTATAAGTTTGTTGTTCAATTGTTTTTTATGTCCGAGTTAGAAGCAAAAGAAAATACACGCTTTAAAGCAATTATCAGAGTGCCATGAGAAAACAATAATTTGTTTGTTGTGTCTGACATTATTTGACATATTGGACCAGAATTGGAAGCTTACTCTAATTTATTTATTTATTTATTCGAGCATTTAATTTAATAATAAAATTAATTATAGCAACTATTATTTTCTTTTTTCTACATAATCTAGACAAATAAATACCTATTATTAAGTTATCTAATTTGTTTTATTTATTATGGCACTCTGATAATTGCTTTAAAGCGTGTATTTTCTTTTGCTTCTAACTCGGACATAAGATACAATTGAACAACAAACTTATACTCTATGAATGCAGTTTTTGATTCTGAACATTTTTCTTCAGTACACTTTTATTCTAAAATTAATAGGTAAAGAGATATCGCTAAATCAAAATTTTAACATTGAATTTCCTATGTTCGGATAAAAAAGTAGGAAATCGTGTATATTATTTTGCATCTTTGAAACGAATAAAGTTGCATATCACTACACGAAACTGAAAAACCCGGTAGGAAAGCTTATATTGAAGATAAATAAAATAAATAAATATATCATCACGCCTTTTACCCATTACTGGGCGTGGTACTCTGCCTAAGCAGATCTCGGTATGTGATATATTTTTTCGTGTGAAGTGCGGTTACCAGCCGCCAAATAATAATAAAATAAATTATATATTTATAAACAGCAATCTATAAATTTTAAATTATTCTCGTATATTGTAATATTACATTCTGACAGGGTCGTGAAGAAATATAAATATATCTTCACACATTTTACCCATTACTGGGTGTAGCACTCTTTCGTAGCAGATCTCGGTAAGCGATATATTTCTTTGCGTGAAGTTCGGTCACCAGCCGTCAAATCACGGCCCCCAAAGATATTAGTAGAGGGGAAGTTGCAGCTCTAGTTTTAACATAGTGAAAATTGTTTGTCGGCTGTAGGAATCGAACCTGTGTTCTCAAATCCACAGGCCGACTCGACATCACTGAGCCACCTAACCCAAAAAATTATATTGCTTCTTAATATTTTAGAAATTTTCTTTTAATTATACAATTTACAAATATAGTAAGACAATTGAGGATAAAAGTTGTTTCTTTTATCTATTTATTGGTTTCTTATTTTATATGACGTGAAATTAAATTTTAATTATATACAATATAAATAAATAAATATATCATCACGCTTTTTACCCATTACTGGGTGTGGCACACTGCCGAAGCAGATCTTGGTAAGTAATATATTTCTTCGCGTGAAGTGCCGTTACCAGCCGTCAAATCACGGCCCCCAAAGATGTTATTGGAAGGGGAGCCACAGGGGTAGATTTAAGTAAAAATAATGTAAAAAAATCTGGGATCGAACCAGGGTTCTCAAGATCCGACTCGATACCATTGAGCCACCTACCCCATATATTGAAGATATGTTGACCTTTTAATTAAAAATAAACTTTTTTTATTATTTAAAATAACACTGATCAATGAATCATTTCGTGAGTATACTATTTTCATTTTAAACTGGAGGGATCGGCATAAAACGATTAAATGCACTGCAATTACGTTTACAAAGGAACTCAAAATATGATCCGTCATAACTGGTTTCACAAGGTTCACACAGGGTTGTACAGCCCCATTCGCCGGTATGGTCAATCATAGGAAAAAACAAGAATAATTTTAGGCTGAATACGATACTTGAAAATTTACCTATTTTGACCATCGATAAGCGATATGGGGTAGCCGCACTACTGGATTTCATTGTAATTATATGGGACAGGGACGTTTAATCGTTTTATGCCTCGAGTTTAAAATGAAAATAGTATACGAATAAAATTGAAAATGCAAAATGAACCAAGTCTACGAATTTAAATAACAACAAAGGCAAAATTAATTGTCATCCAACACTTGGTGAAACAAGGTTTAATAAAAATATAAAGTAAACACTTGGCTATGTTTCACAAAATTCAGCCTCCAAGTCACCTTATGAGGGCATCGTCAGAGGCTGGCCAGCACAGTTCAGTTAGTAACCATAGACGCGTTTCGCTCTTATTAGAGCTCATCAGTACGGTATAACTCACTTCTTCACCTAGAACAAAGTTCATGTGAAGAAGCTGGTGACGAAGAACTGTGCCAGCAGAGAATAAGATCTCTAACAAACTAGTAAGATGACATGAGAAGTTTTGTGGAACTGGTCATGCCATCTACCGAAAAAAAGGGAAAGCTACGCAATAGCAATTTAAATAACAACAAAGACAAAATAAATTGTTATCCAACACTTGGTGAAACAAGGTTTAATAAAAATATAAAGTAAACACTTGGCTATGTTTCACAAAATTCAGCCTCCAAGTCACCTTATGAGGGCATCGTCAGAGGCTTGCCAGCACAGTTCAGTTAGTAACCATAGACGCGTTTCGCTCTTATTAGAGCTCATCAGTACGGTATAACTCACTTCTTCACCTAGAACAAAGTTCATGTGAAGAAGCTGGTGACGAAGAACTGTGCCAGCAGAGAATAAGATCTCTAACAAACTAGTAAGATGACATGAGAAGTTTTGTGGAACTGGTCATGCCATCTACCGAAAAAAAAAGGGAAAGCTACGCAATAGCAATTTAAATAACAACAAAGACAAAATTAATTGTCATCCAACACTTGGTGAAACAAGGTTTAATAAAAATATAAAGTAAACACTTGGCTATGTTTCACAAAATTCAGCCTCCAAGTCACCTTATGAAGGCATCGTCAGAGGCTGGCCAGCACAGTTAGTAACCATAGACGCGTTTCGCTCTTATTAGAGCTCATCAGTACGGTATAACTCACTTCTTCACCTAGAACAAAGTTCATGTGAAGAAGCTGGTGACGAAGAACTGTGCCAGCAGAGAATAAGATCTCTAACAAACTAGTAAGATGACATGAGAAGTTTTGTGGAACTGGTCATGCCATCTACCGAAAAAAAAGGGAAAGCTACGCAATAGTAATTTAAATAACAACAAAGACAAAATAAATTGTCATCCAACACTTGGTGAAACAAGGTTTAATAAAAATATAAAGTAAACACTTGGCTATGTTTCACAAAATTCAGCCTCCAAGTCACCTTATGAGGGCATCGTCAGAGGCTTGCCAGCACAGTTCAGTTAGTAACCATAGACGCGTTTCGCTCTTATTAGAGCTCATCGGTACGGTATAACTCACTTCTTCACCTAGAACAAAGTTCATGTGAAGAAGCTGGTGACGAAGAACTGTGCCAGCAGAGAATAAGATCTCTAACAAACTAGTAAGATGACATGAGAAGTTTTGTGGAACTGGTCATGCCATCTACCGAAAAAAAAGGGAAAGCTACGCAATAGCAATTTAAATAACAACAAAGACAAAATTAATTGTCATCCAACACTTGGTGAAACAAGGTTTAATAAAAATATAAAGTAAACACTTGGCTATGTTTCACAAAATTCAGCCTCCAAGTCACCTTATGAGAGCATCGTCAGAGGCTGGCCAGCACAGTTCAGTTAGTAACCATAGACGCGTTTCGCTCTTATTAGAGCTCATCAGTACGGTATAACTCACTTCTTCACCTAGAACAAAGTTCATGTGAAGAAGCTGGTGACGAAGAACTGTGCCAGCAGAGAATAAGATCTCTAACAAACTAGTAAGATGACATGAGAAGTTTTGTGGAACTGGTCATGCCATCTACCGAAAAAAAGGGAAAGCTACGCAATAGCAATTTAAATAACAACAAAGACAAAATTAATTGTCATCCAACACTTGGTGAAACAAGGTTTAATAAAAATATAAAGTAAACACTTGGCTATGTTTCACAAAAATGAACTGTGCTTGCCAGCCTCTGACGATGCCCTCATAAGGTGACTTGGAGGCAGGGGCGTTCCAACCCAGGGTTCTTGGGGTTCCCAGAACCCGGGCGCCAGCATAAAAGGGCGACAGACGGCAAAAAGTTAAAATAAATATGAGTATATTAGAAGAACACAAATACTGCGTCTTAATATTATTTGTAAAATAAATAAGGTAATTAAATGAATACCAAATGTAGGTACCTACTATCGTACTAAGGCCTTTAATTACAAAAGATCGCGAAGTAATGTGATTAATGTTTGAAATATAAAGTTAACTGTCAACATTTCTTAATATTCACAACAAATCTTGACGGTTATAGTGACAGCTTCTGTTTCCATAACAAAGCTGTCACAAAAAATCATAATTAGTAGGCGATTTTCTCGAACTATTTTCATTAATTTCTCTAATTTGTGGCATTAAATTGAAGTAATCTGTATGAAATAATGTGTGTGGATAGGTCTAGTATGGTCATGTGCAATATTATACCATAATTTTTTACCGGACACTTTTTATTTACAAAAACCTTTTTTCCTATGTTATTTCCCTACGCCAACCTTTACGTGGAAAGCGCGGTATAGTTATGAGTATTTAAGTAGTTTTATTGTAAATTTAATTTACATGTATTGATACGTTATTTTGTTATTTGTATAATTGTTTGTGCTATTATGTGCAATTGTAAAATGTAAACTATATAGTTTTAATTAGGTTTAGGTATATTAGAATATACCTATGTAGTGAACTAATTTCTTTTTGTTTTTTTTTTTGTATTTTTATTTAATTTTATGAGAAACTATATAATAAAATATTTATTTAAAAAATAGTTATTTTTCTAGACAAACAATGTTCTATTATTCTACGCTAAGGTGAATAACATATTATTTGTCATGAGTTTGCTTATTGCTCTAAATATACACGCAAGTTTCGCATAGTACGGCGTGTCGGGTTACTGCCTTACTCTTTCTGTATCGTAGAGCATAAAATTCCACGTATTTTGAGTACCATATCGCATTTTTGTGCTCCAAAATTTTCGCCTGCGGCGCACGCCTCAAGGCGCCACATTCTGCTTCAGAACCCAGGCGCCAAGTACCCCAGATACGCCCCTGCTTGGAGGCTGAATTTTGTGAAACATAGCCAAGTGTTTACTTTGTATTTTTATTCTACGAATTTAATTTGCTGTAGTTGTGCAAATTATAGTAAAAGATTAGCAAATATTAGCACCTGAAGATGATATTCTGTTATCCTTTAATTTGAAGTCATTTAAAAATTCAGCAAGCGTTTCGCCATCTGACAAAATTTATACAGCAGTGTTAACAAAGTCATTCCGCTGAGAGGACTCATAATAACGAAGTTGGCTTTTTCTGCAGAGTCCACAACACCAAGATATTAAAAAGTGTCAGAAAATGTTCACAGTAATATTTCATTCTTCGCACATTAGATGAGAGATATGCAAATTTAACTTAATGATGTTACAACGTTGAGAATGTATAACGCAATTCCGACAAGTGACATTCTACTCGGAAAATAAACATCTGCAGGCAGGCCTGGAAAACGAGAAGAAAATACCAGGAAAAACTGAGCTGCAAACCTTCTTGAAACTTTAATTCTCTAATGTATTATAAGAGAGATGGTGGTTAGATTATTCGTGTTTAACTTGCGGGACTCGGAAAGTACAAGTGAAATGTTTAAGCCGCTATTTTCTTTTTAATAATAATGCACACGGTGAAAAATTATAATTAAGCTTAAGGAAATTTATATAAGAGGTTTACCTCGGCGAAGGTTATTATTTTTCATTTAGATAATGTAATTAAAGTCTTACTTGATGAATAATATAATTTATTTAAATTACACCGACGATAAATTAAAATTAATGATCGTTTTTATTACAACGTAAAATGTAAACTATATGAACTTAGGAAACAGTGAGCTGGTTCTTTAAATAGAATCTGGAATTTTGTTTATGCCACAAGTATTTCAAAATTCATTAAAAGTTTCTATTATTAATACTTCTCCTGCACTATCAGCTTTGGGGGCTGTGATTTGACGGCTGGTAACCGCATTTCACGTAAAAATATATCACTTTCCGAAATCTGTTACGGTAGAATGCCACACCATATAGGTGTGATGATATATTTATTTATTTTATTTCAAAAATTAAAAATATAGTTATAGTATTTTTCTACATCCGGAAATAGAGGTATTATTTCACTTATTTGAGTTAGGTAATGAACTGCATTATTTAACTAGTGAAATAATGAGGTAACATAGCAACAGATATCTTGGTAGACGAATTCTGATGTGTTATTCTTTTATTTTTTGAATTTATAACTGTCATTAATATGTCAAAATTTCATAATTTCAAAAATGCTCTTTCGTATTATTAGAACGGAAGTAGAAAAATTTTTGTATGAAACTAGTAAGGAAATAAGGTCATTGCCTTACTTATATATTTACATAACTCGGCTACGCCTCGTTCTGCAAATTTCACATGCGTAAGGTAATAACCTTCATTTCCTTACTAGTTTCATTAATCGCTATAAGATATATAGGAATGTTATGAGTAAAGCCCAGATATTTAGGCTCTTAAAAACACCCAAATAAGCAGGCATATAGGCCGGTAATTACTCTAAAATAGGCGGTATTTTAGGCAGCATAAATGTAAAAAATTTGTTTCAAAAAAAATAAACGAATCCTTTTTCTAATATTGGTATTCGTATCTACTGTTCGTTAGAAAAAAATAATAATTTTAAACAAAAATTAATGCAATCTGAAAAATAATAACGTAGGGTTCTCATTTTATTAACTATTATACAAATTCAAATTTATGTAGTATACTTTAATTCAGAAAATGTTACGAGCAATTTCCCTATGAAATTTTCGGAAAGGGACTGTCTTCGGTCAGTCAGAACTTGCTTGTAAGTTGAAAATTTTGTTCGACATCACAAAATGTGACAGGAGCGTTCTTTTTTTTTTATTATTTTGGCTTCTTTGGCGGACCAACTACTCAGGTCATATGCCGCCATTCTGCCCTGATCCGCGTTTTTAGGTCTTTTAGTCAACAGCAACGCAGGTTTCTCGGGACGGTCACCCATCCAAATACACCCCGCGCGCAACGTTGCTTAACTCGCGTTATCGCTTGGATCAGTATCAACGAGTTATGCCATGGCCGTTGACAGGAGCGTTCTTATATTTAGCCATATCGTCTAAAGTTACCTCAGCTCCATTGATTAATGGCAAAGACACAATTGAATTGCCACGTAAAATTTTGACTAAAAAACGTTTTTTCTTTCGGCATTTTAAATTCGCACACAAAAACTTGATTACAGTAAATACTTTAAATATTATAGGTTAGGTTGAAACACTTTGTCGAGTGCTGAATTAGTCAACGAAGTAGATGATAAACCTTGTCTGCTCAATAAAAGTTAGAATAGGCAACAAAAATAGGCAAAATAGGCTGTATAAGGTAAAATAGGCACAATAACCAAAATATAGCAAAAATAGGCTCTAAAGCACGAAAAAAAAACTTTCCATTACACGTAAACATATTACCTATGTATAGAAAAACGAAATTGCCTGAAGTATATTAAAATTTGAATCTAGGCAATTGCCTAAAAATCCGGGCTTTAGTTATGAGTATTATTGCAGCCGTAGATATCAGTTTGAAATCCGAGCTCATAGAGCGAGGATTTTAAGACATCTAAGGCCTGTTATGACTCATAACATCCGAGGTTTGTTCAATAGTTTACCGGTTTCTGAATATAAACACGTTAACGTCATTAATAAATATTATTATTTCTTAAATTTACATAATTTACTTAAATAAATAATTATTGTATTATTATTCTTTATTTACAGTTGTAGATAAAATGTTGTTTGTATTTCATGGCAAAATTCTTGTTTCTTGCCGCGTTCGAATGACTTTTATTGTCTCGACTAAAAGTAATATTCTCACGCTCAACAAAACAACACTCATATTGCGCACTTAATACAAAAATAATAATATAAAATAAATAAATATATCATCACGCTTTTTACTCATTATTGGGTGTGGCACTCTGCTGAAGCAGAAGTGCGGTTACCAGCCGTCAAATAACAGCCCTCAAAGATATTAGTGGAGAGGGAGCCACAGGGAAAGATTTAAATTGGTGAAAATTGTTATTATTTATTAATTGCAGTTCGAGTTCGCCTTAATTTCTTTTAGAATAATTTCTTGAAAATATGTCTTCTTGTTCTTCAGGTCCGCTGTTGAACACCGGCTTCCACTTCAACGTGGGGAATTGGCCAGGTCACGTGGACACCGCAGGCAGCAGGAACGGTACCTGCGACTGGCTGTTGACATCGCGTGACCTGCGTGCTTCTGGTGACTCGGAGGGCATCTTTCTCAGCGTGGCGCATTGGTACCCTCCGCATACGAGCTGTACGTACCTCATGCAAGGGGAGAAAGGGGAAATCGTTCGATTGTACTTCCCTAGGTAAGTGATAGTTCAAGTATCTTATTATCTATTACAGCATTTTGTTCAACGAGGTAAAAAAGTCATTATTGGTTTTTATTAATAACTGCAAACTCTTGACAGAAACTGTTGCGATAAAATCAATCAAAAATTATTGTTGTTTTAAATACGAAATTTAAAATATTTATTACATACAAGATTTAAGATATTTCCAAATATTATTTTGGTAATATATGTTCAATATATTTTATATAACGAGTTACAAATTTAAAAAAAAAAAAATAAATATATCATCACGCCTTTTACTCATTACTGGGTGTGGCACTCTGCCTAAGCAGATCTCGGTAAGTGATATATTTTGTCGCGTGAAGTGCGGTTACCAGCCGTCAAATCACGGCCCTCAAAGATATTAGTAGAGAGGGAGCCACAGGGGTAAATTTTTAAATTGGTGAAAATTGTTTGTCGGCTGTGGGGATCGAACCAGGGTTCTCAAGATCCACAGGCCGACTCGATACCATTGAGCCATCTATATTTATATATATTTTTTGTTAATTAAAGTGCAATAGTCAACTAGCAGACAGATTCCAGTAGATAAATCTTTCACGTAAAGTATTATATTTTTTTTATTCAAGTGCAATAAAATTTGTCAAATAATTACAAAAGTATCATATTGTTGTAATCAAGGCATATATTGTTGTAATTAATATATTGTTGTAATCAACAGACATAAGTTTTTCTCGTTAGAAGCAACAATTAATAAAGCATTATTTTTTTCCATTTAAATTCAATAAAATATGTGAAATAACTACAAAAGTATCATATTGTTGTAATCAAGACGCATATTGTTGATATTAAAATATTGTTGTAAGCAAAAGACAGATACATTTTTCACGTTACAAGTAAGAATCAGTAAAGTATTATTTTTCTTGTTTTTTTCATTCATGTTTAATAAAATATGTTAAATAATTACAAAAGTATCATATTGTTGTAATCAAGATGCATATTGTTGATTTTAATATATTGTTGTAATCAACAGGCAGATAAAATTTTCACGTTACAAGCAAGAATTAGTAAAAAAGTTTTGTTGGTGAAACTAGCCATAAGATTGTATAAATAAATATTCGTAATTTAGTTTAAATTATTCTGGAAATTTTTAAAAAATGTTTCACGTCTCGGATATCAATTTATATTCAACAAGGACCGTGGCGTTCTGGATGCAAAGCGGCAAATGAGACTCAGCCCCAACCTAAAAATAATTTGAATCTTCCTTCAATATTTCAGAACATAATATCTAATTACATACCATATTTTATTTAAATTAAGATTGAAAAGTACATATGTATCATATTTAATTGGTCAAATAGTTTGAACTGTTTAAATCTTTTGACGTCAAAAGCTCAGACACTCATTTATGAAATAATATTCTGGAAAGAAACAGTAAGTAAAACACATCTTTCAATCGGTAAAACTTCCCTCTGGTAATCCACCCTTCATAGGAAGAAATATGTACAGAGTCCGAGCCTGATTCAGTCCCACAGTGCCCTCATATCGCCTCCATTACGAGATAATACTTGCGTCCTACTACCATTAGTCCATTACGCCTATCAACCACACGCCGTACATACAGCGGACCGTACGTGAACGTACGTAGTGGATGCCTGGTACAGAGTACAGACACACATTATCCCATAGTCGCTCACACACAATTCCACGTAATTAGTCGAACACAACTGTCACTAAAGCTCCATTTACAATTTATGTTATCGGATGGATCAGTTAGCAAACGAGTTTTAGTTGTTGTCATAACAACAAGATATGACAACAGCGGTACAGCGCCACCAAATGAATGTCCCGTGGCAGAAAAGTTAACTAATATTATATTACACATCAAATTTAAATTCATATATTTATTTTGGAGTAAAATATGGACAATTTATAGAAACAAAATCTGTTAAAAGGGTTAAACAATATCATTAATCAAATATGGCATATTTTATAGAGATTCAAACAAAATTATACTCTGTCACAGCTAAGAATGCAGTTTTTAATATGGGCAAAAATTGTCAATCGTAAGTCAAAATGATTGGATACAATTTCTCCATTTATACAGGGTGTTAAAGAAAGGGTAAAATAATTTCATGGTATATTCATTTCGATGTGCTGATTCACAATCAAATTTTTTTTCAAAATTCTCAAAATTATGGACATGCTTCTTGAAGAGTACATTTCTAGTGCCACTGGTCGATACGTAATTAACTGATGTTGAATAACAAATGAATTATTTTAAATATACGTTGCCATGGTAAAGTAATTGATGAAAACATTTCGCGTATTAATATTAGTGAAAAATGTTCATTCTTTTTCACTAATATCATTACGCGAAGTACGTGATTTTTTCATCATTTACATTACCATGACAATGCGTATTTTGCGCATTATTTTGCACCCTAGTGCGCAAAATGAGCATTTTGCTCACTGTTTCGTATACTCGCGCACGATTCCAAATTATTTGTTGTCATGTTTCATTAGTTACAGCACATCAATAGTATCAAATTCATATTATTGTTGATTGTTTTCCTTCTATTTACTTAACTAAATCAATAATTATTGTATTATTCTTTATTTACAGTTGTAGAAAAAAGGTTGTTTGTATTTCGTGGTCAAAATTCTTGTATGGGGTAGATGGATCAGTGGTATCGAGTCGGCCTGTGGATCTTGAGAACCCTGGTTCGATCCCCACAGCCGACAAACAATTTTCAGCAATTTAAAAAATCTACCCCTGTGGCTCCCTCTCCACTAATATCTTTGTGGGTCGTGATTTGACGGCTGGTAACCGCACTTCACGCGACAAAATATATCACTTAACGAGATCTGCTTAGGCAGAGTGCCACACCCAGTAATGGGTAAAGGCGTGATGATATATATATATATATATATATATATATATATATATATATATAAAATTTTATTGTCTCGATCTACGGTAACATTCTCACGAGCAACAAAAAAAAACTCATTTTGCGCACTTAATACAAAAATAACTATTGATGTTGAATAACAAATGAATTATTTTAAAAACAGTGCGCAAAATACACGTTGTCATGGTAATATAATTGATAAAAAATAAGTACTTCGCGTATTGATATTAGTGAAAAACTGTTAACATTTTTCGACAGTTGTAGAAAAATTATCATTACAGATCTGTCAGTAAAAAATATATGTTAATATCCAAATTTTAGAAAATTGCAAATCGTGTTTGTTCGTTTATTATCGGTAAAATTCGAGAGCTATACAATCTGTACATTATATTTACTAGGTATTTTTATTCTAAATTCTTGTCGTTACCGAACAAGTTCAGCATATTTTACCAATTAATTTATAACGTTCAAAACAGTTTGTACGCGTTGATTTAGAAGAGTGTGGGCATCTGTAGCGATCAGAATGTTTTCGGAATTTTGTCAGTGTTTTAAAGAATGTTTAGTGATATTGTAATGCGTTAATTGGCACAAATTGCGCGTTATTATACGTATTAGTGTGCAATGTATAAAATATACGTTAATATGTGAGTGGTAGTGCTATGAAATATATTGTTTGAATCTTATAAGATTTTAAAGATGTGTCAATTTGATAGTGGACAACGAGAGTCGTGGGACGTAGAAACACCCTGTATAGTCGTTTTCAAAGCAAGAAATTTTACCATTATCAAAGTAAGAAATAAAGTAAAAGTATAAATACAAGGTGTTTCGGACCATCCGTACCCCCCGAATATGTCGCGAACAACAAAACGGATTGAGAAACAAAAAAATACGTCCAAAATATTTTTAAAAGTTCTATTGAATAACACCAAATGAGAGTTCCCCCTCATCCCCTGGGGGGAGGGGGAGTTACTTCGAAATTTTAAATTGGAACCCCCAGTTTTTATTGCAGATTCGGATTCAGTGATGTACAAAATCAAGCTTCTATCCAAAAAATTTTTAAATAAAATTTACATTATGCCATAAATTATTAAACTTAATCACCACAAATTGATTAATTTCTACATTATTTTGGTAAATCCGAAATTGATTATTTCTTTCACCTCCGTTTAATGGTAGAGGGGGGGATCAATATGATTAACCCTAAATTTACAATTTTCAAAAGGTTAACACGCCCTTAATTTATTTTTCAAATCTGACCTTGAAAATCCTCATAAATAGGAAAAAACTGTTTTTTGCGATTGTAGCGCCATCTTTCGCGGATCGAAAAAAATTGTTGGATAAAAGCTTAATTTTTTGCATCACTGAATGCGAATCAGCAATAAAAACTGGGGGTTCAGTGAATAGAGCATTTAAAAATATTTTGGACGTATTTTTTTGTTTCTCAATCCGTTTTGTTGTTCGCGAAATAATCGGGGGGTACGGGTGGTCTGAAACACCCTTTATATTAAAAACGTAAACACATTTAAACATCATTAAATGTATAATATACACTGCATTGTACAGGGATATTTTAAGAATCAAATGTAAAATAAAAACTTATTATAAATATTTATTTAAGAAGCATTCAATATAAAAATTAATATAAATTATATTCAAATATTTCTAAGAAAAATAATACCTTCGGTATTTTTACAAATATTAGAATATAATTTATAGTTTTAATTTTACATTCAATTTTTAAAATATAAAATATCCCTGTACAATTTTGAGTAGTGTGTTTTGAGGTTTTTATTAAGTCAGTCCTGATTTAAAAATCCATATAATAACCGTAATTGGGGGCCCGCGAACAAATTTTGAAAAATTTGGGGGTCCTTGTTGACAAAATAATTAATATTATTCATTGTTTAAAAATAAATTCAAGATCAAAATTTTGATTGACTAGTTTATTTTGTTATAAAGTTTAATTAAAAGTTATTTTGCCCTCATAAGGTGACTTGGAGGCTGAATTTTGTGAAACATAGCCAACTGTTTACTTTATATTTTTTATTAAACCTTGTTTCACCAAGTGTTGGATGACAATTAATTTTGTCTTTGTTGTTATTTAAATTGCTATTACGTAGCTTTCCCTTTTTTTCGGTAGATGTCATGATCAGTTCCACAGAACGTCTCATGTCATCTTACCAGTTTGTTAGAGATCTTATTCTCTGCTGCCACAGTTCTTCGTCACCAGCTTCTTCACATGAACTTTGTTCTAGGTGAAGAAGTGAGTTATACCATACTGATGAGCTTTAATAAGAGCAAAACGCGTCTATGGTTACTAACTGTGCTGGCCAGCCTCTGACGATGCCCTCATAAGGTGACTTGGAGGCTGAATTTTGTGAAACATAGCCAACTGTTTACTTTATATTTTTTATTAAACCATGTTTCACCAAGTGTTGGATGACAATTAATTTTGTCTTTGTTGTTATTTAAATTGCTATTACGTAGCTTTCCCTTTTTTCGGTAGATGGCATGACCAGTTCCACAGAACGTCTCATGTCATCTTACCAGTTTGTTAGAGATCTTATTCTCTGCTGGCACAGTTCTTCGTCACCAGCTTCTTCACATGAACTTTGTTCTAGGTGAAGAAGTGAGTTATACCATACTGATGAGCTCTAATAAGAGCGAAACGCGTCTATGGTTACTAACTGTGCTGGCCAGCCTCTGACGATGCCCTCATAAGGTGACTTGGAGGCTGAATTTTGTGAAACATAGCCAACTGTTTACTTTATATTTTTTATTAAACCTTGTTTCACCAAGTGTTGGATGACAATTAATTTTGTCTTTGTTGTTATTTAAATTGCTATTGCGTAGCTTTCCCTTTTTTCGGTAGATGGCATGACCAGTTCCACAGAACTTCTCATGTCATCTTACCAGTTTGTTAGAGATCTTATTCTCTGCTGACACAGTTCTTCGTCACCAGCTTCTTCACGTGAACTTTGTTCTAGGTGAAGAAGTGAGTTATACCATACTGATGAGCTTTAATAAGAGCAAAACGCGTCTATGGTTACTAACTGTGCTGGCCAGCCTCTGACGATGCCCTCATAAGGTGACTTGCAGGCTGAATTTTGTGAAACATAGCCAAGTGTTTACTTTATATTTTTTATTAAACCTTGTTTCACCAAGTGTTGGATGACAATTAATTTTGTCTTTGTTGTTAGTTATTATTAGATTTATGACTCTAATTAAAAGCAGTACACATTTACTAGTTGTAGTTAGGGGTAACGAGAATACTTATATAAATGATTATCTTCTCATTATCTACCCCTGCAAAGTGTAAACTATCCTTATAATCTAACTATATTCAAACTGCGCATGCGGCATGACGTTCTGCAACTACCCTCCGGGCAGTTAGCTGCAGCGTGTGAAGTTAGCACAGTCTGTCCTGGCCGAAGTTAGCTGCGGTACATAATGTATGGCTATTAATGCACTATGCATGCAAATTTATTTAATAACCGGTTGGATTTGAAGCACAGGACGACACTGTTTGCAAAGTTTCACTGAGGTGTTTGAGAATTTGTCGGTGAGTTTTAAAACTGGTTTTTACTTTATTTAAATTAATAATTAATTTGGGAAATATGGAAAAAGATCCGTGGGACGCATCATGTATTTGAGAAATCAAATATGAAGCCGGAAAAAGTTAGTTCGCGAACACACCGCTAGTGTTTCACAAAATTATGAAATAAAACTTGAGCCGAACTGTTATTTGCAATTTTTTATTGTTAATTTTGCTGGTTGCTAGACAACAAAAGATCTGAAATGTAAAAATAAACAAGCTGTCAGGAAAGTAAAATTTGTGAAAATTTTTCATATTTCTATATAAAAAAAATTTGATGTGGGCACCACATGACTTCCTTGTACGCGTATTATACTATATCTACATTTTTTTTATTGCATATATTTGACGTAATTTGACATTGACATTAAATTTTTTTATTATTTTTTGTTCTAATCCATAGCAAACTTACAAAAACAAAGAAATATATAATTTTTAGATATCTCGTTTATGCAAAAAGGCTAATTAAAAAATTCTTTATGTGCTAGATTCTCTAAAACTTTTATTTGCAGCATTTATTTCTAAAATTAAAATAATACCATTTTTTCAAGGAAGACTGTTAACAGCTTCATGTAATGTGTCACTTCCGCTTAGTCTATTTTAACCAAAATCTATTATGTTATTGCCATTGATATAGTAGTCTTATATATCAAATTTGTAAAGTTTGTAATTATATTTAAATATAGTTTTTCATGAAAATCTATTATAGGCTTCAATTAAAGTACCACTTCCGAATGTTATATAATGACCAAACAGGGAGATGCATAACTAGATGTTATAACAGTACGAAATACAAAATTTCAACTTTCTACGGCTTACAGTTTTTGAGTTATGCGAGATACATATGTACGTACATACATACGCACGACGAAATTAGGCAAAATGGATTCAGGGATGATCAAAATACGTATTTCCGTTGAAATCTGAGAACCGAAAATTTTCGCGATTACAATACTTCCTTTACTTCGTACAAGGAAGTAAAAAATGGATAAAGACATAAATATTGCCGTCTTGCATAATTTTACTTCCTGAAAAATCAAAAAATAATTAAAATAACATTTAAATTTATGGGGTAGGTGGCTCAGTGGTATCGAGTCGGCCTGTGGATCTTGAGAACCCTGGTTCAATCCCCACAGCCGACAAACAATTTTCTCCAATTTAAAAAATCTACCCCTGTGGCTCCTCCACCACTAATATCTTTGGAGGCCGTGATTTGACGGCTGGAAACCGCACTTCACGCGAAAAAATATTTCACTTACCGAGATCTGCTTAGGCAGAGTGCCACACCCAGTGATGGGTAAAAGGAGTGATGATATATTTATTTATTTATTTTATTTATGTAAATTATAAAATAAATATATGATCACACCTTTTACACATTCCTGGGTGTGGCAGTAGACCGTAACAGATCTCGGTAAGTGATATATTTATGCTCGTGAAGTGCGGTTACTTGTAAAATCCCGGTGTTAGTGGTGTTGGAGCCACAGGGATAATTTTAATGTGGTGAAAATTGTTTGTCGGTTATCAGAAACAAACCTGTGTTCTCAAACTGAGACATCTCCTCATATTTGTTGAATCTTTTGACATATATATTCATTTTCATTCAAACCCAAATCATTTTTTATTTAAACGAAAAAATGTCCTTATAAATAATATCAAACATGTCAAACAAAATATTCAACAGATATTTCAATCACACTTCTAAAAATAAAACCCAGCTGACTGGGTAAAAATAAATTCAAAATTTGTTTGCCAAATAAAATAAACAAGAGAAAATACAATTTTTGTTGAAATAATCAAATACAAATATATATCCTTGTAACACATTTTTACGATACGTGTAAACGAATGCACGAATAATATTTTGTATAAAATGTCAATATCAGGTAGATGTTAAAATTGTTACAACTATACAAGTTTAGTGAGAAAGGACACAAGCTATATTGAATTTATGTTTTGTGTTGTGATTCCATTTTAGATACAATGAGTATATTTAGTTGCATTTTAACTGTATAGTGCAATTACTGAATATTAAACGCTACTTTGTTTTTATCTGTAGACCAGCGGTCAGGGAACTTTTTTAATTATTACAACAAAATATTTTTGTGTAAGTTGATATTACCCCATGGCGAAGAGCAAAAAAACGAAATCGATTCTTTTTAGCATCTTTCATATTATAGTCCCCATGATAATTTTGAAAAGAAAACAATAACTAAAAATTTAATTTAAACATCATTTATTCAATTTATCAATGTAATACCTAGTAATACATAACGGTAATAATAGTAATATATGTAATATACAGTTGAGGAAAAAAAATCGCCCCCACAGAAAATATAAGTAAATGATAATTTCTTGTTATTTTATAATTCATATGATATTTTTCTTGTATTATTAGACGAAAAAACTAGTTCAAAATTTTACATATATATATATATATAGTCCCATCATTCCGTTTCGGAACATAGGGGCCGGGCACACCGAGCCGCAGTTTTTTAACACTGCCGTACTGCCGGTTTCTTTAGTCAGATTATTTAAGGCGTATAAGTGACTAGCTTATAGCGCCCGAGTGTGATAATACATGTAACTGTATTTTTTTTATATTTTACGACAAATCACACATTGTCGACAGGCGGATTCGAACTGACGAACCTTGGTTCGGGTGACGTCACAGTATGCTTGAGATGTGCCTTAACACGCTCGGCCACCGCGCCTGTAAATTTTATATATAGCCCCCATAAAAAAGCTTTTTTAATTTAAATGATTTTTTTCGAGAAAATAAAAGAATAGATTATATATCAAACAGAAATGAATTTTTTAAGAATAAACCTTTAAAATTATATAATATATATTTTATTCATTTTATAGCTATTAGATTTTTAAAAATATCAGGGCTATCATTTTCGTCAGAAAAGCGAATTTTTGTCTACAGTGTAGACAGTTTTATTGACAGCAGAATACATGGGTGCCAGCAGCAAGATATTAAGTTAATTCATTGCAACAATATGTTGATTACAACAATTTATTAGATACAACAATGTATTATCTATAACAATGTATTAGGTACAACAATATATTAGATAACAAGAATGTATTAGGTACAAGAATGTATTGGTTACAACAATGTATTAGCTACCAGCAACGCATTGGTTACAACAATATTTTTACTAGAACAATCGGTAACAACAATGTATTAGTTAGAACAATGTGTTAGTTTAAAGTGACCACACGTCCCGATTTTTAAAAATGTCCCGCTTTTTAGAAAATATCTGCATTTCTTATTTGATTGTCTGCAAATGTGGAAACAGACAAAAAATGGACGGAGTTACTCCTTCATTTTAAACAGAATAATATTCCTTATCAAAATATTTTGAAAATTGTAGAATTCGCGCTCTCCCTTCCAGGAACAAATGCAGCAACAGAACGTGTTTTTTCTAGTATCAATAAAATATGGACAACTGAAAAAACGCAGTTGAACATTCAAACTTTAAAATATATATTACGTGTAAAATATAATTTGACCAATTCATGTGAAATATTTCACGACATTTTAATAAATGATCCGAATCTATTGCAAAGTATTCACTCGGATCAAAACTATGACCGTGAAAGAAAATCATAATTTGTTTTAAATAAGAAATTTAATTTGATTAAATATCATGATGTTCAAATTATTATTTTTTACAAATATTTTTATAGTTACCAATAATTAATAATAAATACATTTTTGTACAAGTATATGAATGTATGCAATAAAATATATATAACTAAATTGTAATTCTCATTTCATCCCATTTGTCCCGCTTTGTCTCAATGAAAATGTGGTCACTTTATATTAGTTCCAACAATGTATTCGTTAGAATAATGCATTCGTTACAACAATATATTGGGTACAACAGTACATTGGTTATAACAGTGTATTGATTAGAACAATGTATTAGCTACAACAAATTATGAGGTAAAACAATGTATTGTTACAACAATGTATTAGCTAGAGCAATGTGTTAATGACAACAATTATTTGGTTATAATAATGTATTAGCTACTAGAAAAGCATTGGTTAGAACAATGTATTAGCTACAACAATATATTGACTACAATTTATTTTACTAATTTATATTTTTTTCTGAAAGTTATTGGTCTTTCGCACGCGGTTTTGAAATAGCCAAACATTAAAATTCATGACATAATAATACCACTAAAATCATATTTCTACTATTATCAACTTTTATTTCATCAAATTATTTTATAAGTAAACTTCATCTTTGCTTATGTCATCCCTTTTTACTTCCTTGTACGTAAAGGAAGTATTGTAATCGCGAAAATTTTCGCTTCTCAGATATCAACGGAAATAGGTATTTTGGCCCTCCGTGAACCCATTTTGACTAATTTCGTCGTGCCGTCTGTACGTACGTATGTATCTCGCATAACTCAAAAACGGTAAGCCGTAGAAAATTGAAACTTTATATTTAGGACTGTTATAACATCTAGTTGTGCACCTCCATTTTTGGTCATTATACAACTACCGGAAATGGTACTTTACTTGAAGCCTATAATAGATTTTCATGAAAAACTATATTCAAATATAATTTAATACTTTCCAAATTTGGTATATAAGACTACTATATCAATGGAAATAACATAATAGATTTTGGTTACAATAGACTAACCGGAAGTGGCACATTACATGAAGCTGCTAACAGTTTTCCTTGAAAAAAATGGTATTATTTTAATTTTAGAAATAAATGCTGCAAATAAAAGTTTTAGTGAATTAAATTCTGCTTCTAGCACATTAAAAAAATTTTAATTAGCTTTTTGCATAAACGAGATATCTAAATTTAAATATTATATATTTTTTTATTTAAAAAAAATATTAAGTTTGCTATGGATTACAACAAAAAATAAAATATTTAATGTCAAATATGTGCAATTAAAAAAATATCTATAGTTTAATACGCGTACAAGGAAGTCATGTGGTGTCCACATCAGATTTTTGTTACTACGAATTATTGAAGTAGTGATTAATTTGTTTTTTTGAGTCTTGGAATTTATTACGTTAGTTTCAGTTCATCGTTTGATGAGTTAGGTAGTGACAATGGAGTTTTAAAAAATATTCCGAATAGTTTTTGAGGTGAGTTCTTTCTTTCATATGTGAGTTATATTGGATGATGATGATATTATTAAAATGTTGCAAATATGAGCGTTTTGATGTTTAAAACATAGTTTGAATTAGAATAATCCATTGTTGGATTTCAATCAGCAACGACTAACAATTCACTCAAAATCACCTCTCAGTAGATCAACTCAAGTAATTAAAATAAGATTATTATTATTAAATGACCGAAATAAAATAGAACTCATAAAATTTAAATACATTTTTGTTTGTTTGTATGGGGTAGGTGGCTCAGTGGTATCGAGTCGGCCTGTGGATCTTGAGAACCCTGGTTCGATCCCCACAGTCGACAAACAATTTTCACCAATTTAAAAAAAATCTACCCCTGTGGCTCCTCCACCACTAATATCTTTGGAGGCCGTGATTTGACGGCTGGTAACCGCACTTCACGCGAAAAAATATATCACTTACCGAGATCTGCTTAGGCAGAGTGCCACACTCAGTAATGGGTAAAAGGCGTGATGATATATTTATTAATTTATTTTATTTTTTTTTGTTTGCGTGTACTTGGAAAAAATTATGCCGACGCCTGTGGCAGAATGTAATGTACCCCTTGTTAATTTGTAATGAAAATGAGTCCTTTTGGTGTCTATTTACACTGATTATTAATGTCAATTAAAAGAAGAATTTTTGTATTGAAAATGTATTAAAACCCAATCTATTGTTGTATATGATTCATTATACTTTGCTCTTGGCTAATCAGTAACTGAGAACTTAATTAAAAATTAATAATAAGAGGATTAATTAATCCATTTTGTTCAGATCATATATCATGGTCGTTGATATTGTTTTTGCGTTTTTAGAAAATATTGAATTGAATAATTACCAGGAATTGATTAATATAAATCTGTTAAATTAATTATTATTTAAATTTACAGGTTTTACAATATTTCAGGAAATAAATTAATTGCAAATACTGCGTACTGATAAAAACTTTGCACTTCTCAAGAAATACACATTTTTAGTGCCACTGGCTTCAATTTAACATAACAATAATACTGCAACTATAGTATATTATCTAACAAGTTTTATAAACGTCTCTTTAGTTACGAGTTTATACAAAACGTGTATCTAAAAAGTTTATAAAATGAATCACATACTATACGTTTTTTACGATCACAAATTAAGAAACAAAAAGACAGAAAGTTATATGAATTATTTGAAAAGTAAGATTAAAAATATCTGATGTGGACACCACATGACTTCCTTGTACGCGTATTAAACTATAGATATTTTTTTAATTGCTCATATTTGACATTAAATCTTTTATTTTTTGTTCTAATCCATAGCAAACTTAATTCTTTTTTAAATCTAAAAATGTATAATATTTAAATTTAGATATCTCGTTTATGCAAAAAGCTAATTTAAAAATTCTTAATGTGCTAGACGCAGAATTTAATTATCTAAAACTTTTATTTGCAGCATTTATTTCTAAAATTAAAATAATACCATTTTTTTCAAAGAAAACTGTTAGCAGCTTCATGTAATGTGCCACTTCCGGTTAGTTATTTTAACCAAAATCTATTATGTTATTTCCACTGATATAGTAGTCTTATATACCAAATTTGGAAAGTTTTAAATTATATAGTTTTTCATGAAAATCTATTATAGACTTCAAGTAAAGTACCACTTCCGGTAGTTGTATAATGACCAAAAAGGCAGGTGTACAACTAGATGTTATAATAGTCCTAAATATAAAGTTTCAATTTTCTACGGCTTACCGTTTTTGAGTTATGCGAGATACATACGTACGTACAGGCGGCACGACGAAATTAGTCAAAATGGATTCAGGGGGGGGGCAAAATACCTATTTTCGTTGAAATCTGAGAACCGAAAATTTTCGCGATTACAATACTTCCTTTACTTCGTACCAGGAAGTAATACAATGATAGATGCATTAAGCTAACTTCACTCTATATTTAATATGTCAGTTGTTATTTCACACCGTGACTAAAACGTTCGACGCCACAACTTGTCAACATGTGATTAAGATGTTATTTTGTACATTAAACGACATTTTAATAACGAAAGTAGAAAATTTGTGTATTATAAGCGTAAAGTGATTCTTTGTTACTCGAACACAGTAATTGCAGCGCGAATCGAAGGCGAGAGCTGCAATAGTGTAAGAGGAACAAAGACACTTGACGCTCGTGATACACACATTTTCTATGATTGTATTTAAAATTATTAAAAAACGTATACGTACTCAATATAAATTCCTTTTTTCAATCCCAAGTTTCTATTTTGCTTGTATTTCTGGTAACTATAGAAATAAGCGCGAATTCAACATCATTTTCGAGCGTTGTCACTGGAAACGCGCGTATTTATTATCTTTTTCGCACGTTGTCATTAGAAATGAGCGCATTTAACATCTTTTTGCGTGTTGCCATTTGAGATGCGCGATAAAATTATTTTTCGATTGTCTCATAAAAACGTCAACTTTATGATGACAAATGAGAGTATAATTGTCAACTTTTCATAACAATCGTAGGAAAATTATATTTTGTAACGTTTTAATAATGAATAAAAAATCTGATGTGGACACCACATGACTTCCTTGTACGCTTATTAAACTATAGATATTTTTTTAATTGCACATATTGGACATAAAATCTTTTATTTTTTATTTTTTGTTCTAATCTATAGCAAACTTAATTTAAAAAAAAAACAAAAATATATAATATTTAAATTTAGATATCTCACTTATGCAAAAGGCTAATTTAAAAATTCTTAATATACTAGACGCAGAATTTAATTCTTTAAAACTTTTATTTGCAACATTTATTTCTAAAATTAAAATAATACCATTTTTTTCATGTAATGTGTCACTTCCGGTTAGTCTATTTTAACCAAAATCTATTATGTTATTTCCATTGATATAGTAGTCTTATATACCAAATTTGGAAAGTTTTAAATTATATTTGAATATAGTTTTTTATGAAAATCTATTATAAACTAAATTAAATAAGACGATTTTAAGCTAATTCCAAATAAATTAAATGTGTTTCTTTTTGTATACTCTGTATGTTTCTGACACGATAAATAGAAATAGGCTTCAAGTAAAGTACCACTTCCGGTAGTTGTATAATGACCAAACAGGGAGGTGCATAACTAGATGTTAAAACAGTCCTAAATATAAACTTATCGTTTTTGAGTTATGCGAGATACGTACGTACGTACAGACGTCACGACGAAATTAGTGAAAATGGATTCAGGGAGGGCCAAAATACCTATTTCCGTTGAAATCTGAGAACCGAAAATTTTCGCGATTACAATACTTCCTTTACTTCATACAAGGAAGTAATAAAATGTAATTATTTTGAAAGCAGTGGCATTAAAACTGTCATTTTTCTTGTAAAGTGCAAATAATTTTACCTGTAAAAAATATCTAATATTAAAGAACAGTAAAATATAATTTATTACTTTACTTATTGATTTGAAAGAAATAATAAAACACATGTTTTCAATTAATAATTTAAATGACAATTCCTAAAAACAAACTCTGTCATAGCCATAGGTTGCTTATTAATTATCATTGATCAAATCCGACATATTTTGTAGAGATTTAGATGAAATTACAATTTAGTTCACATATTTGCCGCAGTTATTTTTCATTTCTTGCGCTTTATTTAATGTAGCACAAATAGCAACTGTAAAATTTAAGTAATCGTAAAATCGTTTTTAAAGTGTTGATCGTTTTTTTACGATCTATTCGTATAGCAGCAGAAGTAGTTCATTGATTGCCGATTTCTAAATTAAATGTAAATGAAAGAAACATTAGCCACTTCTAGATTTATGTTTCATGACAGCTGTCATTAATCATAAACAAATTCACAGTAAAAGGCAATTCTGGTTTTTGCTAATGTCGTTTTCTTTATACGACAGAACGCAATCAATTTTTTGTACGCTTAATAAAACTCTTATAAAATTAATGTATGAAAGAAAGCCATTTATCATCGTTCTAATGATTATTTCTGTCTAATTTTAATTATTTTTACTACATTTTAATCACCGCTTATGACGCTTATTATCACGAAGATAATTAATTACTAAAATGAAAATTGTTTTCCATAGTCTACATTATATTCTCGCGGAAATTACTTTATTAACAATGAACAATTTAATTTAAATATGACAATTAATATATGATACTATTGTACGACCCGCGAACGATATTTATCAACATCTTAACTCATTTCAATGATTTTAATCATGTCTTGCAAGGAAACATGCGCATGATTTAATAGTTATTTACGTAAAAAGTCAGGAAAGTGTTCAATTACAGGATGAGTAGATAGCGAGTCTTGAAACAGCTTACGTATCCTGTACGACGCTTTACTGACGTGTTACGTATAAAATTTTACCTGAAACTTATAAACAAATAATAAATATTTTGTTCAATCCTGCTATTGAAACATGTTATTTCTAACTTGGATACAAACCTTGAAACCCTTTGTTTTGTCCACTGAAGGTATTTCTATGGCAACGGGTGGGTGAAAGTAGTGAGCGAAAGTACTTTCAGCCACTTACTTGTCATTACCGAAAATAGGAATAAACTACAAGTTTTTTTGAAAATTATTTATTTATATGAAAGTGCACATTGCAATTATTGAAAACAGGGTGAATTACGCCAGAAATGCCAGCAACTAAAAATGGATCCATCTCAGTTACAACATGTACATTTTTTGATTGCATCCACTCACGAAATTTTTTCATCTCTTTCAAATATCTTCCTTTTGATTTCTCAGGCAATAATTGAAACGTAGCGGCATCAGCTTCTTTTAAAATAATTTCTGGTATAGTAACATCGTCATATTCTTCCATTTCCTCAATTATTAATAATATTTTCACAATGCAACGGTAAATTATTTGACATTCGCAAATATTTATTTATATTTAAACAAACGAACCATAGCAACGCAATGGCATCTATGTTCATTTATACTACATAAACAGCCGTACAAATCTTAATATTTTTTTAATATTTCAATAGCAGAATTGAACAAAACGCTATACATCACTCGAGAAGAAACGAATTCGCTCACTTATGTGCCTTTGACCACGAGGCGAAGCCGAGTGTTCAAAACTGACACATGCGTGAGCGAAATTCTTAGTTTCTTCTCTTGTAATGTAATATACTATTAAATTAATTACGATTATTATTTGTTTGCGGTGTTTCCTAAGTAACTAGTTACGCAACCCATATTTGACATTTGTCCCGATAAGATAAGTAGTTTTTGTGCACTTGTTACGAAAAGTATAATATGCTTCACGGGAGGGCGCGATTATCCCTTGTGTGAAGTTGGCAAGCTTAAGTCTTGGTTAGCCAATTTCACACGCGGGAATAATCGCTTGTTTCCCTCCCTTGATGCATAACATACTATATGTAAATTTTATATTTATTTTTCTACAATTGCTATGAAAAGTTACGCTCTCATTTGTCATCGTAAAGTTGACGTTTTCTGTGAAACAATCGAAAAATATCTTAGTTATTTGTTATTAAATATTAAGTGAATACAGTATATCAATCAAAACGTTGTGTAATATATTTCTATAAAAATAAAGACAATGAAAGTTCGAAATTCATCTATTACATAATTCTTATCTTGAAATATTTGTAAGAACAAGACAAAAACAATAATAATAATAATATTCTCATGTAATACTAATTAAAAATATGTATCATATTTCTGTTTTAGTTTTCGTATCAACCGGATCGAGTCTCCAATTCAAGCAATGGACGGAGATTGCGGGGAATCGCTAACGTTGTATGATGCTTCGTGGCCAGACGACTCCAGGATCATTAAAACATTCTGCGATACTTTCTCCAAAGCTATGGAGAAACACGATTTTGTGTCCACTGGAAACGCTCTCTTCGTGAGGTTTGAAAGCAAGACTGGAAGCTATAGCGGGTAAGATTCATATTTGGTTATTAGCCGTTAAATCGCGCCCTCCAATGATGTTACTAATACCCAATGGTGAAATCCAGTTGTAAAAAAATTATAATAAATAACGCGTTTTATCCATTACTGGGTGTGGCACTCTGCCGAAGCAGATTACCAGTCGTCTAATTACGGCCTCCAAAGATGTTAGTTGTGGAGATGCCACAGGGGTAGTTTTAATGTGATTAAATTAAATAATACCATGAGTTTATTTTCAAGTGAAACATGAGATTTGTTTTATCCTTGGTTATTAATTTAATGCTTTATATTCCTCGTCTTCGATTAATCGATTTGAGAGAAGAATAAAACTTTTTTCACGAGATATACATGTATTTTTTTACGCAACTGTCAAACCAAGTTGACATTTATACGCCGAATTCAGCCCGAAATTCAACTTTTTTGTAAACAGTCCGATAATAATTATTTTTCTATGATTGCTATGAAAAGTTGATAATTACACTCTCATTTGTCATCGTAAAGTTGACGTTTTCAGTCTAACAATCGAAAAATATCTTTTTTGCACGTTGCCATTGGAAACGCGCGAAAACGATATTAAATGCATTTGTCATCGTAAAATTGACGTTTTCTGTGGAACAATCGAAAAATATCTATGTCACGCGGCTCCAATGGCAACGCGCTAAAGATGTTAAAAGCGCGCGTTTTCAATGGCAACGCGCTAAAAAGATGTTAAATGCTCGCTTATTTCAATAGTTACCAGGGATACAAACAAAACAGAAACTTGTCATGTTGACAGAACGAATTTATTTTCAGTACATATACATTTTAAAATGCAATCGTAGAAAAAATTATGTGTATATCACGAGAGTAAAGTGTCTTTGTTCCTCTTACACTATTGCCGTGTTAGAGTAACAAAGAATCACTTTACGCCCTTAATTCACAAATAACTATTGTAGCGCGTTTTCAAAAAGATGTTAAATGCTCGCTTATTTCAATAGTTACCAGGGATAGAAACAAAACAGAAACTTGTCATATTGACAGAACGAATATATTTTCAGTACGTATACGTTTTTTTAATAATATAATATAATCTACCCCTGTGGCTCCCGCTCCACAAATATCTTTGGGGGCCGTGATTTGATGGCAGGTAACCGCACTTCACGCGATAAAATATATCACTTACCGAGATCTGCTTAGGCAGAGTGCCACACCCAGTGATGGGTAAAAGGCGTGATGATATATTTATTTTATTTTTTATTTAATCGTAGAAAAAATTATGTGTATATCACGAGTGTAAAGTGTCTTTGTTCCTCGCCTTGGTCTCGCGCTGCAATTACCATGTTCGAGTAACAAAGAATCACTTTACACTCTTAATACACAAATAACTATTTACGGGCGAGCCTCCATAATCCAATAAACCCAATAAAGATAGATAGGACAATAAAACTGCGCATTGGAGCAGAATTATCTTACTTTCTTTCCCTATTACAACAAGTAACTAGTAAAACTAACACTACATTTCGATCGGGTATCACAAAATTTCACCCAAAATTTACCAAACGCAATCAGCACAAAATTTCACACCAATATAAATTCGCATGTCATCTAGTATTATCCAGCGTCCAGACTCATGATATACTACACGTGTATAGTTGTCCGCTGCTGTCTGCTTTGTCCTGCAGTGTTCCTGCTGCAGTGCGGCTAGCGACTAGCAGCAGGAGGCGAGCATTAGTGACAAGGACATCTCTACATGATGTGCAGGCCTTGTTGTTGTTGCCGTGTTCTTGTAGCTTGGTCAGTGTAGACGGACATTATTAGTGCATTTACATGACAATGATTTTGCTATAAGTGCAGGAGGGTGGTTTGCGGGGGTGGTTTGATGAGTAATACGCCGGATATCTCATTTTATAACAATTTGTTTGTGACATATCCAGATAAATCAATAATCAGGCTCGTTGATAAAATGAAGATGTTTTTTTTGTTTATTTGCATATGAATGAACAACAAATCTAAGAAAATCATCAAATAGTTATTGAACTATTTAACAGTAAAAAAATTCCTCTAATTCCTCCTCCACTTGCTTCTTTGGAGGCCGTAATTTAACGGATGTAAACTGCATTTTACGTGCATATATAATAATAATAATACTTTATTTATTCAGGAGATTAAAATACATGATATAGAACAAGTCAAGATACATAATTCATAAAATATATTAACAAGGATAATCAAAATATTCGTTTATCTGCTCTTATTAAATAATGTATTCATTACTTACGAAATTTATGATAAGTAATACTAATCATTATTGACAGTGTTAAGTAATAATTCATTACTAAACACTTCACGACCAATCACACGTCTGAATTTTCATTACTTAACACTTTAATAGCCAATCAAAAAAACGATAATTGCCGCGCGTTAAGTATGCTATGAAACAGTGAAGCGCGCTATTGTTAATTATCTGTCAAAATTAGATTAAAACGTTTTTGTTTACAATAATACTGTAATTTGTGTGAATATACATGTGAGTTATGGATTCTGAAAGCGAACAAAGTGAAATTTGTACTCCACCAGATATTATAGAAGCCGCACACGTACGTTTCTTAAATTTACTGCCCGAAAAATAAAAAAAAAAGTATGGACAAGTTTATAAAGCTTTTATGAATTGGCGAATACGGAAAATTGTTAAGTAGTGTTAATATTTATTAAATAAAAATAAAAACAAAAAATTTAAGCAATCTGACTTATTCATAATGTAACATAAAAGAAATAATTGTAAAATCTTATTACATAATAACATATAGTCGTAGATAAAGTATAGTATTCTATTCGCAAGTAATAGCTATTACTCACTCGAATGATTTACAACACTCACCTTCGGCTCGTGTTGCAAACTTCATTCTCTTGAGTAATAGCTTATATTACTTACTCATTGAATAATATACTATTACATGATAGTAACATTTTAGAATTAACTTCTGTTTTAATTTATTTTTAAATTTAACAATATTTTCAATATTTTTAAGTCATCGGTAAGGTAGTTATATAATTTAGGTCCTATGTTGTATAAATTTTTTTCAAAGAATACTGTTTTATGTTGTGGTATTTATAATTTATTTTTATTTCTGATATCGTAAGTATGAATTTCATATATAATCACTTATCGAGATCTAGTACATCAGAGTGCCACGCTCATAGGTAAAAAAAGTGAGGATATATTTATTTTTTCCACGATGATTCAATTAACAAAAGAAAGTGCCAGTTTTCATCCCTAGGAAAGAGTAGTATTTTCCTGGCCCAGAACGAGTTCTTTTTTAACGAATTTCCAACTTTACACAAGTTTAAATAAACATTTCGGCTTAGGAATGTACAGGACTTTTTGTCACAACTGCATTGAATTGATGCATTTTAATGAGTGTCTTGTTCCGTGACGTTATGTTGAATAAATTAGAAAATTAAATGTCACGAATATCAAATCATACCATTGCTCTCTAGTTGTCACGGATATGATACATTTTTACCGGCCAATTTTAGGGCTAATATAGCTATTAACATAGCTAGGAATTTTATAAGTATCATTACAGCCGCAGATGTCAGTTTGAAATCCGAGCTCGTAGGATTTTAAGACATCTAAGACCTGTTATGGCTCATAACATCCGTGGTTTGTTCAATAGTTTACCGGTTTCAGAATATAAACACGTTAACGTCATTAATAAATATTATTTTTTGAAATTCTTTTATGAATAACGTCATTGTCATTATTTTAGAAGGTGATCAAGTAAGTCTGTGGTCTGTATGTTTTTATTTAACGCCATGGTTACAATTGTTTTGTATCATATTTATAAATAATTTTTTTATTTAAACGTCATAACGTGGTCATCTCTAATTTGAAAGACTGTACAATTAATATATATTATGATAAGCAGGATAAGTAATCTTTGTATTATTGTTGTTTTGAGTTCCGTTTGTATTAATAGTGTTATACTAGCGATCAGGTCGGCTTCGCCGACCCTCAGCTAGGCTCCGCAGCCCCTGAAGAAAAGTATTTTTTAAACTTGTTACTTTATATACCATATAGTCGAGTATTGATATTGTAAAAAATTACAGTTTACAAATTTTTCGAAAATGATTTGCTATCAACTCTTTGCTGATTTATTTTTTCATTTTCTCTCAGAATTTTCTTTAGAACTGAAATAAGTACAGTTTCAATAACTTTTAGGTCAAAACAATTGACAATCAGTCGATTACAATTTTTGGCTTCTATATCTCCTCATAACTTCAAATTTGAATCCAAACATGATATGTTTCTAACGACTTTAGAAATAAACAATTGACTATCAGTTGACCTAATTTTTTTTAATATTTCTGTTTGAAAGCTCTCTTTAAACCATTTAGTTTGATACCAAACGCGATAGATTTTTAAAGACAAAGAAAAACAATTGACAATCAGTCGATTATAATTTGTAATTATGCTGCTCGAAATCTCTTCTCCAAACATTTAATTTGATACCAAACACGATAGATTTCTAATGACATTTATGAAAAACAATTGACAATCAGTTGATTACAATTTTAATAATTCTGTTTAAAAACTGTCTTCAAATCCTTTAGTTTGATACCAAACACGATGCATTTCTAAAGAGTATTAAAAAACAGTTGACAATCACTCGATTATAATTTTTTATTATTCTGCTCGAAATCCCTCTTTAAAACATTTAATTTGATACCAAACACGATATGTTTCTAATTACTCTTAGAAAAGAAAACAATTGACAATCAGTGAATCACAATTTTTAATAATTCTGTTTAAAGCTCTCTTCAAACCATTTAGTTTGATACCAAACACGATACATTTCTAGTGACTATCAGAAAAAAACAATAGACAATCACTCGAATATATTGATAATAGTTGATTAATAATTTTAATTCTAGCGACTATCAAGTCTGTTAAAATATTTCATTATGAAACTTGATTTTATTGAGAAAATACGCAGCCAAGCTGATAGTGTAAAACCTCGTTCTGTCAATACTTGGCAACTTCATGGTGCACTGTCAAGTTAAAAATTTGTATTTTAAATAAACATTTAAAAAATCTGTAATTATAATATAAACGTCCCCTCATTCCTATAATATGCATAAAATATTTCAAAAGTGGTCTAAAAATTTTTCTATTCAAGTAATTTATAATTAAAAATACGACATGGCCACTGAGAAATGTCAAATCAACGATAGATGTTCTTCTTAAAAAATCCAAAGCTACCTTGCTCTAAGTTGATTTTGCGCCAAAAACGCATGTTTTTTCAAAATATCTCGCACATCATGTGCACAAAAAATTTGAAACTATCAAAAGGCACTCCCCATAATTGGCCTATATCAAATAAAAATTGTTTCAAATTTTTCGGAAAATCCGCCTAGGCTGTAGAAATGGGCAACTGACCGTGATGAATCCAAATATATATATAAATATATATACCTTTTTTCTCTTTTAGTATATGGACTAGCGATCAGGTCGGCTTCGCCGACCCTCAGCTAGGCTCCGCAGCCCTTGAAGAAAATTATTTTTTGAACTTGTTAAAAAATTACAAATTAAAAATTTTTTCGAAAATGGTTTGCTATCAACTCGTTGCTGATTTATTTTCACATTTTCTCTCAGTTCTTTCATTAGAATTGAAATAAGTACAGTTTCAATAACTTTTAGGTCAAAACAATTGACAATCAGTCGATTACAATTTTTGGCTTCTATATCGCCTCATAACTTCTACTAATCTGCTCTGCTAAAATTGATCAAATGTTTGCAGTAAAACCTGATGTATCGTACCAATAACTTCGAATAAAATGTGAAAAAAACATCAATAATCACATGGCTGATCTAGTACAGAACGCATTTTTATGATAAAAAGTATTACCGTAAAGTAACAGAGATAAACTGTGAAAAAAAAAACACCCCTAACCATGCCTAACCTAGTACAGGCCGCATTTTTATGCTAAAAAGTATTAAACGTAAAGTAAAAGAGATAAACTGTGAAAAAAAACACACCCCTAACCACGCCTAACCTAGTACAGACCGCATTTTTATGCTAAAAAGTATTAAACGTAAAGTAAAAGAGATAAACTGTGAAAAAAAAAACACCCCTAACCATGCCTAACCTAGTACAGACCGCATTTTTATGCTAAAAAGTATTAAACGTAGAGTAAAAGAGATAAACTGTGAAAAAAAAACACCCCTAACCATGCCTAACCTAGTACAGACCGCATTTTTATGCTAAAAAGTATTAAACGTAAAGTAAAAGAGATAAACTGTGAAAAAAAAACACCCCTAACCATGCCTAACCTAGTACAGACCGCATTTTTATGCAAAAAATTATTAAACGTAAAGTAAAAGAGATAAACTGTGAAAAAAAAACACCCCTAACCATGCCTAACCTAGTACAGACCGAATTTTTATGCTAAAAAGTATTAAACGTAAAGTAAAAGAGATAAACTGTGAAAAAAAAACACCCCTAACCATGCCTAACCTAGTACAGACCGCATTTTTATGTTAAAAAGTATTAAACGTAAAGTAAAAGAGATAAACTGTGAAAAAAAACACCCTTAACCATGCCTAACCTAGTATAGAACGCATTTTTATGATGCAAAGTAATAAACGTAAAGTAAGAGATAAACTGTGAAAACCCACCCCTAACCATGCCTAACCTAGTACAGACCGTATTTTTATGATAAAAAGTATTAACCGTAAAGTAACAGAGATAAACTGTGAAAAAAAAAACACCCCTAACCATGCCTATTCTAGTACAGACCGCATTTTTATGCTAAAAAGTATAAAACGTAAAGTAAAAGAGATAAACTGTGAAAAAAAACAACCATGCCTAACCTAGTATAAAAATAAAATAGATATATGTCAAACCACAAATTCTGAAATACTCATTCTAAAACATGTGAAATATATCATTATGAATGACAGCTGTCAATCTAGATGTTCATTTTTGCGCTGAGTGTACGACAAAGCACACATCAAGTGTTTAAAATGAGTATTTCGTAAAGTTGCTGCAACAAATTCAAATTTCAAAAAAAAAATTATATACTTATTCTCATCTAAATGAAGGAACAAATAGAGCAGAATAATCTCACAACATTCTACTTTTTGAAATGTACAAAAGAATGTGAAATTTCTATAAAACAAACAAATTTGAATTGAAATTCAGCAGGTCAAGATATCAAAATTTCGAGTCTTAATTTCTCAAAAATGCCGAGTACGATTTTGTATAAAAAATTCTGTATATTTATGAACATAGTTTTCTAATTACCATATTATAATATTAAAAATAAACTTTGTAACTCTTCTATCGCAACAATAAATATATCACTTATTGATATCTGCTACGGTATAGTTTCATACTTAGTAATGGATAAAAGACCTAATAATAAAATTAGTTTTAATTTTTATTTGAATTAGTATACTCATTATAAATAACATGCACTAGGTACAATAATATTACTAAAGAACTAATAGATCTTTTAGGAATAACAATACAGAGTAATATAATTCATTGTTGTAATCTGCTTCAACAATGTAGTTTTTAAGGTACTTAGATCAAAGTACATACAATATAGTGAAGTTTCATTAAAATCAAATTATTTAGATTTTATTACAACAATGAGAGTTTATGATTTTAACAGACATGTAGAGTGTATGCGTTTAAAGAAAGGATAACAAATAAAAAAATGACAAATCGAGCTATAGGCGGTAAATATGGAAAATCATAAATAAATCTATGCTTTTTACGTACTTAATATTGATATAAATATTTTAACAATCGTAATTTCTTACAAACTTTCACTGTTTTATATGCAAAAAGTTCGCAAATTTTAAATTTTTTAATGCGTAACCTATAGAGTCGTGTGCCGGTATTAGCATAGATTGTAATGCGAACATTGAATAATTTGTTAAAATACATATTTAACAACTATTAACCTGATGTTTTATTCAAGTTATCTTTTCATCATATTTTACTTGGTTTTACTGTATGGTACTATCACCGAGGACATATTTTTATTTGGTTAAAAATATTTGAGCAAATGTAGACAACTTCATTTTTTACTGTTATGTTAAAACATTTATTTTTTAAATAAACATTTAAAAAATATATAATTATAATAAAAACGTCGTCTCATATCTATAGTTCCTATAATATGTACTATCTTTTAATATTTCCATTTGGTTTTTAAGTAATTGTATGTTTAAAATTTTTTGGACTGTTTGTACAGTTTGAAATCCATGGTAATAAATCTAGTTGTAAAACCGTGTTTGGATACTATGTATGTAAGACTGCCCGGAATCTAAACCAATCGTTTGCCGGTATCAGAATAGAATATGTGTTGTGTGCAGCTAGGGACATTGAATATAATTGGTTTTACTGTATATTATTATTTATTTTTGAGGACATATTTTTCTTTGGTTCTACTATATACACATTTCACAAACCTTCTGTCAAATTGACGTTTCTCTTAAAACAAATTAAAATGAAAAGTCCACAAATTTGTAAATTTGCTAATGCGTAACCTGTACAATGTATGCTAAATTGAATAATTTACTGAAATATTTAACAACAACAATTGGCATGATATTTTTTTTGACAATGTAGATCGGTCATATTTTGCTTGGTTTTACTGTATATTATTATTACCGAGGACATATTTTTATTTGGTTCTATTTATATACACATTTTCTCATAAACCGTTTAAAACAACTTGAAATCAATTTGTAACAGTTTGAAATATGTATACTCATTCCACTAATACCTAAATCAATTTATAAAATTTCTCTCAGTTGTCTAGAAATTTAAATTTAAACCAAAAATTATTTAGATTTTTAAATATTAGATCTGAAAACGTTTTCCAATTAATGAACTTAACTTATCATATAAACAACAATAAAACCTTTTTAATGTAAATCATCAATATATTAATTAATTACAATATTATTATATTTATAACAAATTATATAATAAAATTATGAATTTAAATCAGTATGAATAAATTTATTTACATGAAAACTAATACATCTGGTACAATGCTAAAATAATTTCCAGTATATTTTCTTATTTAGAATAAACTTAGGTACAATAATATTACTAAAGAACTAATAGATCTTTTAGGACTAACAATATAGAGTAATACAATGCTTTGTTGTAATCTGCTTCAATTATGTAGATTTGATTACAACAATGAAAATTTGTGCAGAAGTTAAATTTCTTCCGGAAGAGTCCAACTCGTGCATGTAGGGGGTGTTACGATGTTATGACAGATAGAAATATAATTGCGTATAGGTTAAATTTTTGACGGTTTAAATGTAGGGAAATATTTATTTCATTATGTCCTTCATGCATCTTGGTTTCTCCTTTTCATCAACCGAAATTTTGATTGGTAATCTATCTAAAAAATTAGAGCAATCTAAAAATCAGAAATACTTAAAAAATGAGAAATTATTGAACAGATTAGTATTTTACCTACATCATAAGATATCCTTTCTAGAATAAAAATGTAATTTCTTTTTGCTTGTACTGTTTTTGTCATTCAGATTTGGTCAGGATCTGCTTTCAATGGAATGATATTTATTGTAGAATTTTATTATTTTTACCAATCGCCAGAATATTTTATTGTTGTTTCTTTCCTATTTGATTTCATGCCTAAAAACGAAAAATAATTCAATTAATCATGTAAAATTTAGTAAAAGATACTTGCTTACCTCAATTAATATCTTGAATACACAAAATAACTAATAATTATCAAATAATTCAGTGATATTGATTCAAATTAGACAGATTTTCACCAATGTAAATAAAACTATTGTTTGTTGTCATGATAACATGTCAACTGAGAAATGTCAAATCAACGATAGATGTTCTTCTTAAAAAATTCAAAGCTACCTCGCTCTAAGTTGATTTTGCGCCAAAAACGCATGTTTTTTCAAAATTACTCGCACATCATGTGTACGAAAAATTTTAAACTATCAAAAGGCACTCCCCACGATTGACCTTTATCAAATAAAAAATATTTCAAATTTTTCGGATAATCCGTCTAGGCTGTAGAAATGGGCAACTGACCGTGATGAATCCAGATATATATATAAATATACCTCCGTTCTCTTTTAGTATATGGACTAGCGATCAGGTCGGCTTCGCCGACCCTCAGCTAGGCTCCGCAGCCCTTGAAGAAAAGTATTTTTTTAAAGACTTTTAGGAGAAACAATTGATAATCAGTCGATTATAATTTGTAATTATTCTGCTCGAAATCTCACTTTAAAACATTTAATTTGATACCAAACACAATAGATTTCTAATGACTTTTATGAAAAACAATTGACACTCAGTGAATCACAATTTTTAATAATTCTGTTTAAAAACTCTATTCAATTCCTTTAGTTTGATACCAAACACGATACATTTCTAAACAGTATTAGAAAAAACAATTGACAATCATTCGATTATAATTTTTTATTATTCTACCCGAAATCCCTCTTTAAAACATTTAATTTGATACCAAACACGATATGTTTCTAATTACTTTTAGAAAAGAAAAACAATTGACAATCAGTGAATCACAATTTTTAATAATTCTGTTTAAAACCCTCTTCAAACCATTTAGTTTGATACCAAACACAATACATTTCTATTGACTTTCAGAAAAAACAATAGACAATCATTCGAATATATTGATAATAGTTGATTAATAATTTTAATTCTAGCGACTATCAAGTCTGTTAAAATATTTCATTATGAAACTTGATTTTATTACAAAAAAAACGCAGCCAAGCTGATAGTGTAAAACCTCGTTCTGTCAATACTTGGCAACTTCATGGTGCACTGTCAAGTCAAAAAATATATTTTTTAAATAAACATTTAAAAAATCTGTAATTATAATATGAACGTCCCCTCATTCCTATAATATGCGTAAAATATATCAAAAGTATTCTACAAATTTTTCTACTCAAGTAATTTATAATTAAAAATACGACATGGCCACTGAGAAATGTCAAATCGACGATAGATGTTCTTCTTAAAAAATCCAAAGCTACCTCGCTCTAAGTTGATTTTGCGCCAAAAACGCATGTTTTTTCAAGATTACTCGCACATCATGTGCACGAAAAATTTGAAAGTATCAAAAGGCACTCCCCAGAATTGCCCTCTTTCAAATAAAAAATGTTTCAAATTTTTCGGATAATCCGTCTAGGCTGTAGAAATGGGCAACTGACCATGATGAATCTATATATATATAGTTATATATAAATATACCATTTTTCTCTTTTAGTATATGGACTAGCGATCAGGTCGGCTTCGCCGACCCTCAGCTAGGCTCCGCAGCTCTTGAAGAAAAGTATTTTTTAGAATTGTTACTTTATATACCATCTAGTCGAGTATTGATATTGTACAAAATTAAAGTTTACAAATTTTTCAAAAATGATTTGCTATCAACTCGTTGCTGATTTATTTTTACATTATCTCTCAGATCTTTCATTAGAACTGAAATAAGTACAGTTTCAATAACTTTTAGGTTAAAACAATTTACAATAAGTCAATTACAATTTTTGGCTTCTATATCTCCTCCTAAGTTCAAATTTGATAAAAAACACGATATGTTTCTAACGACTTTAGATATAAACAATTGACAATCAGTAGACATAATTTTTTTGTCTGTCTTTAATATGTCTGTTCGAAAGCTCTCTTTAATCCTTTTAGTTTGATACCAAGCGCGATAGATTTTTAAAACTTTTAGAAAAAACAATTGACAATCAGTCGATTATAATTTCTAATTATTCTGCTCTAAATCTCTTTTCAAAACATTTAATTTGATACCAAACACGTTATATTTCTTATTAAAAACAATTGACAATCAGTTGATTAAAATTTTAATAATTCTGTTTAAAAACTCTCTTCAATTCCTTTAATTTGATACCAAACACGATACATTTCTAAACAGTATTAGAAAAAACAATTGACAATCATTCGATTATAATTTTTTATTATTCTGATCAAAATCCCTCTTCAAAACATTTAATTTGATACCAAACACGATACGTTTTTAATTACTTTTAGAAAAGCAAAACAATTGACAATCAGTGAATCACAATTTTTATTAATTCCGTTTAAAGCTATCTTCAAACAATTTAGTTTGATACCAAACACGATACATTTCTATTGACTTTCAGAAAAAACAATAGACAATCACTCGAATATATTGATAATAGTTGATTACTAATTTTAATTTTAATTCTAACGACTATCAAGTCTGTTAAAATATTTCATTATGAAACTTGATTTTGTTGAGAAAATACGCAGCCAAGCTGATAGTGTAATACCTCGTTCTGTCAATACTTGGCAACTTCATGGTGCACTGTCAAGTCAAAAAATATATTTTTTAAATAAACATTTAAAAAATCTGTAATTATAATATACACGTCCCCTCTTTCCTATAATATGCGTAAAATATATCATAAGTAGTCTAAAAAATTTTCTATGCAAGTAATTTATAATTAAAAATACGACATGGCCACTGAGAAATGTCAAATCGACGATAGATGTTCTTCTTAAAAAATCCAAAGCTACCTTGCTCTAAATTGATTTTGCGCCAAAATCGCATGTTTTTCCAAAATATCTCGCACATCATGTGTACGAAAAATTTGAAACTATCAAAAGGCACTCCCCAGTCTTGCCCTCTATCAAATAAAAATTATTTCAAATTCTTCGGATAATCCGTGTAGTCTGTAGAAATGGGCAACTGACCGTGATGAATCCAGATATATATACATATAAATATCCGTTCTCTTTTAGTATATGGACTAGCGATCAGGTCGGCTTCGCCGACCCTCAGCTAGGCTCCGCAGCCCTTGAAGAAAATTATTTTTTGAACTTGTTAAAAAATTACAAATTAAAAATTTTTTCGAAAATGGTTTGCTATCAACTCGTTGCTGATTTATTTTCACATTTTCTCTCAGTTCTTTCATTAGAATTGAAATAAGTACAGTTTCAATAACTTTTAGGTCAAAACAATTGACAATCAGTCGATTACAATTTTTGGCTTCTATATCGCCTCATAACTTCTACTAATCTGCTCTGCTAAAATTGATCAAATGTTTGCAGTAAAACCTGATGTATCGTACCAATAACTTCGAATAAAATGTGAAAAAAACATCAATAATCACATGGCTGATCTAGTACAGAACGCATTTTTATGATAAAAAGTATTACCGTAAAGTAACAGAGATAAACTGTGAAAAAAAACACCCCTAACCATGCCTAACCTAGTACAGGCCGCATTTTTATGCTAAAAAGTATTAAACGTAAAGTAAAAGAGATAAACTGTGAAAAAAAACACACCCCTAACCATGCCTAACCTAGTACAGACCGCATTTTTATGCTAAAAAGTATTAAACGTAAAGTAAAAGAGATAAACTGTGAAAAAAAAACACCCCTAACCATGCCTAACCTAGTACAGACCGCATTTTTATGCTAAAAAGTATTAAACGTAGAGTAAAAGAGATAAACTGTGAAAAAAAACACCCCTAACCATGCCTAACCTAGTACAGACCGCATTTTTATGATGTAAAGTAATAAACGTAAAGTAAGAGATAAACTGTGAAAACCCACCCCTAACCATGCCTAACCTAGTACAGACCGTATTTTTATGATAAAAAGTATTAACCGTAAAGTAACAGAGATAAACTGTGAAAAAAAAAACACCCCTAACCATGCCTATTCTAGTACAGACCGCATTTTTATGCTAAAAAGTATAAAACATAAAGTAAAAGAGATAAACTGTGAAAAAAAACACCCCTAACCATGCCTAACCTAGTATAAAAATAAAATAGATATATGTCAAACCACAAATTCTGAAATACTCATTCTAAAACATGTGAAATATATCATTATGAATGACAGCTGTCAATCTAGATGTTCATTTTTGCGCTGAGTGTACGACAAAGCACACATCAAGTGTTTAAAATGAGTATTTCGTAAAGTTGCTGCAACAAATTCAAATTTAAAAAAAAAAATTATATACTTATTCTCATCTAAATGAAGGAACAAATAAAGCAGAATAATCTCACAACATTCTACTTTTTGAAATGTACAAAAGAATGTGAAATTTCTATAAAACAAACAAATTTGAATTGAAATTCAGCAGGTCAAGATATCAAAATTTCGAGTCTTAATTTCTCAAAAATGCCGAGTACGATTTTGTATAAAAAATTCTGTATATTTATGAACATAGTTTTCTAATTACCATATTATAATATTAAAAATAAACTTTGTAACTCTTCTATCGCAACAATAAATATATCACTTATTGATATCTGCTACGGTATAGTTTCATACTTAGTAATGGATAAAAGACCTAATAATAAAATTAGTTTTAATTTTTATTTGAATTAGTATACTCATTATAAATAACATGCACTAGGTACAATAATATTACTAAAGAACTAATAGATCTTTTAGGAATAACAATACAGAGTAATATAATTCATTGTTGTAATCTGCTTCAACAATGTAGTTTTTAAGGTACTTAGATCAAAGTACATACAATATAGTGAAGTTTCATTAAAATCAAATTATTTAGATTTTATTACAACAATGAGAGTTTATGATTTTAACAGACATGTAGAGTGTATGCGTTTAAAGAAAGGATAACAAATAAAAAAATGACAAATCGAGCTATAGGCGGTAAATATGGAAAATCATAAATAAATCTATGCTTTTTACGTACTTAATATTGATATAAATATTTTATTACAATCGTAATTTCTTACAAACTTTCACTGTTTTATATGCAAAAAGTTCGCAAATTTTAAATTTTTTAATGCGTAACCTATAGAGTCGTGTGCCGGTATTAGCATGGATTGTAATGCGAACATTGAATAATTTGTTAAAATACATATTTAACAACTATTAACCTGATGTTTTATTCAAGTTATCTTTTCATCATATTTTACTTGGTTTTACTGTATGGTACTATCACCGAGGACATATTTTTATTTGGTTAAAAATATTTGAGCAAATGTAGACAACTTCATTTTTTACTGTTATGTTAAAACATTTATTTTTTAAATAAACATTTAAAAAATATATAATTATAATAAAAACGTCGTCTCATATCTATAGTTCCTATAATATGTACTATCTTTTAATATTTCCATTTGGTTTTTAAGTAATTGTATGTTTAAAATTTTTTGGACTTACTGTATGGTACTATCACCGAGGACATATTTTTATTTGGTTAAAAATATTTGAGCAAATGTAGACAACTTCATTTTTTACTGTTATGTTAAAACATTTATTTTTTAAATAAACATTTAAAAAATATATAATTATAATAAAAACGTCGTCTCATATCTATAGTTCCTATAATATGTACTATCTTTTAATATTTCCATTTGGTTTTTAAGTAATTGTATGTTTAAAATTTTTTGGACTGTTTGTACAGTTTGAAATCCATGGTAATAAATCTAGTTGTAAAACCGTGTTTGGATACTATGTATGTAAGACTGCCCGGAATCTAAACCAATCGTTTGCCGGTATCAGAATAGAATATGTGTTGTGTGCAGCTAGGGACATTGAATATAATTGGTTTTACTGTATATTATTATTAATTTTTGAGGACATATTTTTCTTTGGTTCTACTATATACACATTTCACAAACCTTCTGTCAAATTGACGTTTCTCTTAAAACAAATTAAAATGAAAAGTCCACAAATTTGTAAATTTGCTAATGCGTAACCTGTACAATGTATGCTAAATTGAATAATTTACTGAAATATTTAACAACAACAATTGGCATGATATTTTTTTTGACAATGTAGATCGGTCATATTTTGCTTGGTTTTACTGTATATTATTATTACCGAGGACATATTTTTATTTGGTTCTATTTATATACACATTTTCTCATAAACCGTTTAAAACAACTTGAAATCAATTTGTAACAGTTTGAAATATGTATACTCATTCCACTAATACCTAAATCAATTTATAAAATTTCTCTCAGTTGTCTAGAAATTTAAATTTAAACCAAAAATTATTTAGATTTTTAAATATTAGATCTGAAAACGTTTTCCAATTAATGAACTTAACTTATCATATAAACAACAATAAAACCTTTTTAATGTAAATCATCAATATATTAATTAATTACAATATTATTATATTTATAACAACAAATTATATAATAAAATTATGAATTTAAATCAGTATGAATAAATTTATTTACATGAAAACTAATACATCTGGTACAATACTAAAATAATTTCCAGTATATTTTCTTATTTAGAATAAACTTAGGTACAATAATATTACTAAAGAACTAATAGATCTTTTAGGACTAACAATATAGAGTAATACAATGCTTTGTTGTAATCTGCTTCAATTATGTAGATTTGATTACAACAATGAAAATTTGTGCAGAAGTTAAATTTCTTCCGGAAGAGTCCAACTCGTGCATGTAGGGGGTGTTACGATGTTATGACAGATAGAAATATAATTGCGTATAGGTTAAATTTGACGGTTTAAATGTAGGGAAATATTTATTTCATTATGTCCTTCATGCATCTTGGTTTCTCCTTTTCATCAACCGAAATTTTGATTGGTAATCTATCTAAAAAATTAGAGCAATCTAAAAATCAGAAAAACTTAAAAAATGAGAAATTATTGAACAGATTAGTATTTTACCTACATCATAAGAAATCCTTTCTAGAATAAAAATGTAATTTCTTTTTGCTTGTACTGTTTTTGTCATTCAGATTTGGTCAGGATCTGCTTTCAATGGAATGATATTTATTGTAGAATTTTATTATTTTTACCAATCGCCAGAATATTTTATTGTTGTTTCTTTCCTATTTGATTTCATGCCTAAAAACGAAAAATAATTCAATTAATCATGTAAAATTTAGTAAAAGATACTTGCTTACCTCAATTAATATCTTGAATACACAAAATAACTAATAATTATCAAATAATTCAGTGATATTGATACAAATTACACAGATTTTCACCAATGTAAATAAAACTATTGTTTGTTGTCATGATAACATGTCAACTGAGAAATGTCAAATCAACGATAGATGTTCTTCTTATAAAATTCAAAGCTACCTTGCTCTAAGTTGATTTTGCGCCAAAAACGCATGTTTTTTCAAAATTACTCGCACATCATGTGTACGAAAAATTTTAAACTATCAAAAGGCACTCCCCACGATTGCCCTTTATCAAATAATAATTGTTTCAAATTTTTCGGATAATCCGTCTAGGCTGTAGAAATGGGCAACTGACCGTGACGAATCTATATATATAAATATACCTCCGTTCTCTTTTAGTATATGGATTATCATTGTGTTTTATTATCATTTTCTTGACTGTTTTGACAAGTCAGTATGGTAATATTACCGTATAGAATACAGTTATTACTTATTTACCAGCCTACTTTTGTACATGTAAACATAGGTGTAATATCCTGGAACCGGTAAAATATTTTACAGCCAAAAACACATTTATATAGTGACTTGAATAATTTGACTGTGAATCTCTTTTGGAAAAACAATTAATAATCGCACAAATCTCATTTACAAAATGATTAATCCATTTTAAAATCGCCATGGATAAATCACCAAAGTTTGTCTTTTAAGCCCGGTGAAGACAAGCATGAGAAAACAAAGTTTATGATCTCCATTTTCACTCAAAATAAATAAATAAATAAATATATCATCACGCCTTTTACTCATTACTGGGTGTGGCACTCTGCCTGAACAGATCTCGGTAAGTGATATATTTCTTCGCGTGAAGTACGGTTACCAGCCGTCAAATCACGGCCCCCATAGATATTAGTGGAGGGAGAACCACAGGGGTAGATTTAAATTGGTAAAAATTGTTTGTCGGTTATGGGGATCGAACCAAGGTTCTAAAGATCCACAGGCCGTCTCGATACCACTGAGCCAGCTACCCCATATAATGAAGATATGTAGACCTTTTAATTAAAAATAAACTTTTTTTTTCGTGAGTATACTATTTTCATTTTAAACTCAAGGGATCGGCATAAAACGATTAAATTCACCTCAATTACATTTACAAAGGAACTCAAAATATGATCCGTCATAACTAGTTTCACAAGGTTCACACAGGGTTGTACAGCCCCATTCGCCATTATATAATAAATATATCATCACGTCTTTTACCCATTACTGGGTGCGGAACTCTGCTGAAATGCATCAAATAACGCCCCCCAAAGATGTTAGTAGAGAGGGAGCCACAAGTGTAGTTTTAACGAAAATTGTTGGAATCGAACTCGGGTTCTGAATTTCACAAGCCGACTCGATACCACTGAACCACCTACCCCATTATGCCTGTAAACAATGAATAACAACATCTCTATTCTCTTGCAGGTCATCGCTATACTACTGGGCTCATTATGACTTCTTCAACAACACCCACCTGGGTGAACCAATCACCAATACTCCTTGTGACGAGATTTTCACGTCTTGGAGGTCTCCGAAAGGATGGCTTCGATCGCCATTAAACACGCTGGTCTACAAACAAACCTCTGCTACTCAAGATGTTCACTGTCTCTACAGATTTGTCACAGATAAGAGGTTGTTTGCTAGGGTTATATTGACGATACAGACCATCAACTTCAAAGTAAGAAATTAATTTATATTTGTTTATTTTTATAGCTATTTATGAAACTAATAACCTTATTTCCTTACTAGTTTCATACAATATTTTTTCTACTTCTGTTCTAATAAATACGAAAGAGCGTTTTTGAAATTATGAAATTTTTACATATTAATGACAGTTATAAATTCAAAAAATAAAAGAATAACACTTCAGAATTCGTCTACCAAAATATCTGTTGCTATGTTACCTCATTATTTCACTAAATAATGCAGTTCATTACCTAACTCAAATAAGTGAAATAAAACGTCTATTTCCTAACGAAAGTAGAAAAAAATATTTGCACGATCAGTTCCTATTTTCTTACGCTGACCTATACAGGCTAATGAATCGAAGAAGGCACCATCGCGTTTTCAATACTATTGCTGAAATGTTCAATTATTGACTTCCCTAATTATATTACATCAAAAAAGTTAAATGGTTTATTATAAAGAAAATAATGATGCATTTTTTGACGTTAATATTTATAATGGGACTCGAACTGGAACCGGAAAAATGACGGAAATGTTTATTAGTAATTTTTTTGAAAACATCAGTTGCATAATAGCTATTTATGAAACTAGTAAGGAAATGAAGGTTATTACCTTACGCATGTGAAATTTGCAGAACGAGGCGTACATGAATGTGGCTTGCATGAATTTACTTCCTGAAAAATCAAGAAATAATTTAAAAACATGTAAATTATAAAATAATAGCTATTTATGAAACTAGTAAGGAAATGAAAGTTATTATCTTACGTATGTGAAATTTGCAGAACGAGGCGTAGCCGAGTTATGTAAATACATAAGTAAGGTAATAACCTTATTTCCTTACTAGTTTCATACAATATTTTTTCTACTTCCGTTCTAATAAATACGACAGAGCGTTTTTTAAATTATGAAATTTTGACATATTAATGACAGGTATAAATTAAAAAATAAAAGAATAACACATCAGAATTCGTCTACCAAGATATCTTAATTTTTTGCGTTGCTATGTAACCTCATTATTTCACTAGTTAAATAATGCAGTTCATTACCTAACTGAAATAAGTGAAATAAAACGTCTATTACCTAACGGAATTAGAAAAAGTAACAAAACAAATGTACCTACTAAAAATTATTATTTTTATCTGTCATTTAATTAAAGAATATAATATCTAGGCGGGTTTAGATGTAGAATTTAATTTTTTATAACTTTTGTTTGAAATATAGTAACCAGGGAAGTAATATTAGTCCACATTCATAGTTCATTTAAGGGGTAAGGCCACTCTAGACAAGGAAAAAAAGGGTAATTTTCAAGATTTTTTTAACGAAATCTAAACGTGCTGCTTAAGAATTGTTTTTGGATCTTTATTTAGTGCTCTTTAAACTTTATTTAAAAATTTTTTTTAAAGAAAATATTCTAAATTGTCGTCAGAAATAAAAAAAAATAGCGACTCTTCTCGGCGCGTAGGGCAAATCGGGTGAAAACATTCCGGGAACAGCAATAGACCTGGATCAAAAAGGGATATGTTTTCTTAATCTCTGATGTATACTCTAAAAAACTACGGGCTGGATTTTGAAAATTTAGATTTTTAACAAAATGGCGCACGTTTGAAAAAAAAGTTCATTATTCGGGACTAAATTTCTGTATAAAAACGACCATAAAAAACGAATGAAGCACTTTTAAAAAAGCCCCCGTACTTTTTGAGTATTTTATATCTAGAATTAAAAAGATTCAGCACGATCCATCAATTAGTATTTCAGATTTCTTTTCGCCCGATTTTGAAAATATGATTTCGAGAAAAACGCATTTAAAGTTTCGAGTCATATATTTATATAAATACTAGTACTAATAGATATATGCTTTTTTCCTTCTGAAATACTTCCGCGCGGCATTTAAATTAATTGTCCCTTATTCTTAAGGGTTTAAACTATAATTTAGGCAAATAAAAAAAAATCATTTTTAAAATTTTTTAGTGGCCTTACCCCTTAATACAAAGATATACGGGGTAGTGAATTGAAGCATGCACCATAAAGTTTTCAATCTTATTTTTGAAATGTTCAATTATTGGCTTCTCTAATTATTTTATCTAAAAAAGTTACATAATTTATTGCAGATGAAAAATGTCTGCATTTGTTGTTGACACTTGATATTTATATTTATACCCTACTTGGAACGGAAAAAAATGATGGATATGTTTATTGGTACATTTCTTACTAATTAAAAGTTATTATTTTTATCTGTTATTTAATTAAAGAATGTAGTATCTAGTCTGGTTTAGATGTAGAGTTTAATTCTTTATAAATATTGTTTCAAATATAGTAAATAAAGTAATTAGGGAAGCAATAGTAATGGAAAATGCAGTTTTCTATCAAATGAAGTAGCACAAATCTTACAAACATTCAATAGACATTAATTCATTAAATTCTTTCTGTAATTCTTCGATAAATATTCTTATCCTATAACATCACTTTCGTTTTATAATAGTTCATAGTTCTTTTAATACAAGCTCTTTTATGCTTCCCATTTAAAATCTTCAATTATATATCCATCCATTTATTCCTAGATTATTCAGACAATTCATTATTTTCAATTTCATCAACATGCACATGTTTCATCAATCTTTCAGTCCACAAATGTTCTAATTATCAAAATCTCTTATAACAACATTCTTTTATTTTGATTTATTTTTGACATTATTAGGACATAATCTCGCAAATATTTCTTCACCTTAACAATTGTCTTCCCCATTCACATTCAATATTCACTATCATACATCAAAATCCTAACGAACTATTTAAACTCTTTAAACATTCACTGAATTCACATTCCTGCATTTTATTTTTGTCAAACATTTCTATTCATACATACCTTTTTTACCTTATTTTTATTCATAATTCCTTTCATACAAACTTGTTTATTTGTCCATCAATCATATTTATTAATTTACTCCCAGGAGTGCCACCAGAACTTTTCAAAGTACGAACAGAATAATAACTAAATAATACTCCGTTTGCAATATATTGTTGTAATCAATATAGGTATTGTTGTAATTCAATGTAGTGAAGTCTAAATTATTATAATCACATATTATTATATTGTTGTAATCTTGAAGGTGATTCAAATGCACCATCTTGTCTACTTCTAAAATATTCAAATGTTCAATCATTCGTTTATCTTACAAACCCTAAAATGTCATTATAAAATAAATCATAAACTAACTAAACAAATAATGTTTAAGGATCACCCGTACAACCCAGGCCCATGCAGCAACTGCCTAGAAGACCGCGTAGACAAACTCGTAATCTGGGAGCCTTTACCTCCTGGAGCAAACTCTACCCAACAGCCAATTCCTTTACACACAGCTATCAAAACTGGCACTACCAACTGTCTGTGCAACAAACACACCAGCACCACAATTGTAAGCCGCGGTGAACAACTCAATATGCAACTAATCGTTGACAGTGGCCATGCGGCCAGCAGCTACTTCAAACATAACAATGCGTTGTTTGAAGCCACGTATGAGTTTGTGCATGGGCCTTTGTGTGGACCACCGATCATTCAACCGACTACTGATGGGGAGATACATTATCCGTATTATGAAGCTTTAGGTAAGTTTCTAACACACTGACATGTTGTTCAACACAAAATCTTTTAGTTTAGCTAATGATCACCGAAGTTGTGGATCTCCTATTTTATAATTGATTCAAAAAAGCAAATAAATAAACTGTTTTTTCAAGATTGATAAAGTAATAAACAATTTCATTTTGAGTACGACTGATTACGTGATTGTTGAATCCACCAAATTTTCTTTGTTGATATCAACAACAATATATTATTCAGATTACACTACTAGGTTTATATCATTAAAAAAAAAATTATACACATTATTGAAACAGATTGTAACAATCAACTATATTTTTATGATTTATTGTTGACAAAAAACGAAAAATAGTCGAAATCTAGTGGATAAATCTCTCACTTCACAAGAGAGTTCAACCTCGCTGACTTCAACTTCAATTCTTTTAGTTTAGCTAATTATCGCCGAAGTTGTGGGTCTCCTATTTTCTAATTGATTCAAAAAACCAAATAAATAAACTAGAGATGAGCGAATATCAAATTTCTCGAATTCGAATATCGAATACGAATATTAATCAGATCTCGAATATTCGAGGTACTCGAATATTCGAATACTCCTTTTCATTATTTGAATGAAATTGTTAAGATAAAATAAAATTAAAACAAAAAGTACAAACAAACAAAAAAGACGAAAACTTCAAATTTAAGGTGAAACGTACAGGGTGATGTTGGCGAAAAACAAATTTGAAATATGGTACGTCTTCATGGTTTTGAAACAAAATATCTTTGTTATTAATAACTTCAAAGTATTGTTATAGCTTTAAGTTTATGTACAAATGATAAAGAAAAACATAGTCAAAAATGGAGGTCAACATATGGCGCGATATTCGAGGTATTCGAATGTTCGCTATACTGACGTTAATATTTGAAAATCTCGAATATCGAATAATGTCAATATTCGCGGCATTCGACTATTCACGGATGATATTCGCCCATCTCTAAAATAAACTGTTTTTTTTCAAGATTAATAAAATAATAAATAATTTCATTTTGAGTATAAAATTTTCTTTGTTGATATCAACAACAATGTATTATCCTGATTACACTACTAGATTTCTATCATTTAAAAAAATATTATACACATTATTGAAACAGATTGTAACAATCAACTATATTTTTATGTTTTATTGTTGACAATAAACGAAAAATAGTCGAAGTCTACTGGATAAATTTTTCACTTCACAAACGAATTCAAACCTCGCTGACTTCAACTTCAATTCTTTTAGTTTAGCTGATGATCGCCGAAGTTGTTGGTCTCCTATTTTCTAATTGATTCAAAAAAGCAAATAAATAAACTGTTTTTTTCAAGACCAATAAAATAATAAACAATTTCATTTTGAGTAAGACTGATTACGTGATTGTTGAAACCACCAAATTTTCTTTGTTGATATCAACAACAATATATTATTCTGATTACACTACTAGATTTCTATCATTTAAAAAAAAATTATACACATTATTGAAACAGATTATAACATTCAACTATATTTTTATGTTTTATTGTTGACAAAAAAACGAAAAATAGTCTAAATCTAGTGGATAAATCTCTCACTTCACAAGCGAGTTCAAATCTCGCTGACTTCAACTTCAATTCAAAAAAATCGGCTGTGTTTGAGTGATCCAGTTTATGCTGTGGGCCGCTGTTATTGTGATTGAAATTAAATTCCATTTGTGTAAAGTAGCAAATAAATAACTGTTGTACTTTTGTATTTATTAAATTAGTGTAATGATTGTCTAGCAAAAACTCAATATAAATATGTATTTATGTTTGTTTTTTATAGGATATGTCGAACCACCTAAAACAATCAGATGTATATGGGAGATCAAAGTAAATCGTGAAAGAGATCTTTGGTTACATTTTGATCGAATCAAATTTGCGTCAAGGTAAGAATGTTTTTTACATACATGGAGTCAGTCTGTGGATTTGAGAACTCTGGTTTGATTCCCCCAGGCGACAAACAATATTCATCACATTAAAAAACTACCCTTGTGGCTCCTCCTCCACTAATATCTTTGTAGGCCGTGATTTGTCGGCTGGTAGCCGCATTTCATGTGAAGAAATATATCACTTACCAAGATATGTTACAGCAGAAAGCCTCACCCAGTAATGGGTAAAAAGCGTGATGATATATTTATTTATCCAACACCCACTACTTATAAAGTCATTATTGTTGTCATTTTAGATTAATAAAGTGGTTTATATGTCATACGTGAGTTATAAGTCATAAGTCACGCATAAATTATGACTTGTAACTCACTGTTGAGTTTAAATATAACAAAGTTGAAAAAATGTTGCAGCTGTAGTATTCGAAATGGAAGACGAGAATTTTATTCCCGAAATAATCATAAGGAAGCGGAAAAAGCGGTTGTTTATATTTTACCAAAAAAGTCTAGAAGTTCCTATGAAAAACACCTTCATTCGTACCTTTGTCGTTTCTAGTTGTCATCCAGTCTTCAAACATATGAAATTCTTTTTCATAGGAACTTCTAGACTTTTTTGATAAAATATGAACAACCACTTTTTCCGCTTCCTTAATAATTATTTCGGGAATAAAATTTATACTTTAATGTCTTAATTGTAGTTGTTGAATAAAATTTCGTATGCCACTCGTGTGTTATTACAAATAAGTCACTTCAGAAAATTATTCCCCTCGGCCTAACGGCCTCGTGGACTAATATTTTTCTCGCGTGACTTATTTGTAATATAACACACTTGTACCATAAATAACTAATTTATTATTAATCTCTGTTTTTATTAGGCACTGTGACGAAGGCTCCGTAGATATCTTCATCAGAGGTCGCGTGGACCCTTACCTATCAGTCTGCTCCGAAAACGTCTCCTTTGCTAAAGAGCTTCCAATTCTCTCCGCCGCTGAACTCTCTCCTGACGATGGTGATCCAAGTGTCACCATCCAGTTCGTCGGGTCGACAACACCAACTCGGGCAGCATTTAAGATCGCGTGGACAGAGTTGTTCCATCTGCCGAGAAACCCAGACGGCAGTCTGATGACTTCAAGACTTACGGAGGGAGGCATGGCTAGTGACTCCATGGAGGGCTGTGAGTTTGCATGTCCTGGTGACGCGGGGTTGTGCATACCGGCGAGGTTGGTGTGTAATGGGATTGTTAACTGTCCGAATGTTACCAGTAAAGTTGGTGAGTAAACACCAAATCACTCGCCTCATAACTTTGATACATTTTTTTAAATACGCTGTTTCTGATACGTTTCATAATAATTAGGATTAAATTCCTTTTGTACAAAATAACAAATATAAAGTTTTGTAACTGATCCAGATCATATGATCTTTTAGATCACTGATCCAGATCAAATTGCTAGATCTTTAATCTGAGTTTGATAATTTTATATTTAAAGATTTGTAGCTTCATTTAATAAATTTAGTTTTTGATCTGAACTGATCTAAAAAAGAATTATTTATTATTTTTTCATTTTTTATTTGATCTAGATTGATATAGGGAATATGATCTTGATCTAGATCATTTTAAAAGTGACTTCTTACAACAATACAATCTTTAAGATCAAATTACCTGATCTTTAATCTGATTTTGATAATTTTATATTTAAAAATCTGCATCTTTCATTTCATCAATTTTGTCTTTAAGGGGTAAGGCCACTCTAGAATTTTTTAAAAATGCATTTTTTTTATTTGCTTAAATTATAGTTTAAACCCTTAGGAATAAGGGGCAATCAATTTAAATACCGCGCGGAAGTATTTCAGAGGGAAAAAGGCATATATCTATTAGTACTAGTATTTATATATATATATATATATATATATATATATATATATATATATATATATATATATATATGACTCGAAACTTTAAACGCGTTTTTCTCGAAATCATATTTTCAAAATCGGGCGAAAAGAAATCTGAAATACTAATTGATGGATTGTGCTGAATCATTTTATTTCTTATTCTAGATATAAAATACTCAAAAACTACGGGGGCTTTTTTAAAAAAAGTGCTTCATTCGTTTTTTATGGTCGTTATTATACAGAAATTTAGTCCCGAATAATGAACTTTTCAAACGTGCGCCATTTTGTTAAAATTCAAAATTTTCAAAATCCAGCCCGTAGTTTTTTAGAGTATACATCAGAGATTAAGAAAACATATCCCTTTTTGATCCAGGTCTATTACTGTTCCCGGAATGTTTTCGCCCGATTTGCCCTACGCGCCGAGAGGAGTCGCCATTTTTGTTAATTTCTGAGGACAATTTGAAATATTTTCTTAAAAAAAAAATTTTAAATAAAGTTTAAAGACCACTAAATAAAGATTCAAAAACAGTTCTTAAGCAGCACGTTTAGATTTCGTTAAAAAAATCTAGAAAATTACCCTTTTTTCCTTGTCTAGAGTGGCCTTACCCCTTAATCTGAGGAGATCTAGAAAAAGATCATTTATTATTTTTTAATCTTTGATTTCTTACAATAATGTAGTTTTTTAGATCACTAATCTGAAACAAATTACCTGATCTTTAATTTTAGTTTAATAAATTTATAATTTAAGATTTGTATCTTCTATAAAATAAATTTTGTTTGTGATCTGAGCTGATGTAGAAAAAGAACATTTATTTTTTTTAATCTTTAATTTGATCTAGATTTATATAGGCAATATGATCTTGATCTAGATCATTTTAAAAGTGACTTCTTATTACAATGCAATCTTTTAGATCAAATTACATGATCTTTAATCTGAGTTTGATCATTTTATATTAAAAGATCTATATATTTCATTTAATCAATTTTGTCTTTAATCTGCACTGATGTAGAAATAGATCCTTTATTATTTTTTAATTTTTGATTTAATCTAGATTGATATAGGCAATATGATTTGGATCTAGATCATTTTAAAAGTGATTTCTTACAACAATACAAATAAATAAATGAACTATGGGGTAGGTGGCTCAGTGGTATCGAGTCGGCCTGTGGATCTTGAGAACCCTGGTCCGATTCCCACAGCCGACAAACAATTTTCACCAATTTAAATCTACCCCTGTAGCTTCCCCCCAACTAATATCTTTGGGGGCCGTGATTTGACGGCTGGTAACCGCACTTCACGCGAAGGAACATATCACTTACCGAGATCTGCTTAGGCAGAGTGCCACACCCAGTAATGGATAAAAGGCGTGATGATATATTTATTTTATTTATTTATTTATTTAATAAATAAACTCTAGACATTTCTCCTAAAATAGTAATATCAGTAAAACCTTTGAGATTTGAACTGAAGACTTTCCACTTTCCCTGAAAAAGCTCTGCTAGCAAATCTCTATATTAATTTTGTGTTTAAATTGTTATTTCTCATCTGATACCTGCAAGAAGCAATAAATATAATCATCAACCAATTTTGTTTGAGACAAAGTGGTTTTCAAACTTTTTCTCTCAGCGGCCCCTTTTTTCCGTAAAAAATTGTCGCGCCCCCTTCATTTTTTATAACAGCCTAACTTCAAAAATCGTAAATAATTTATTTTATAGAACACAAAAAAATTAGTACTATAAACAAATATTGTTATTATATAAGATATTTGTTATAACAAATCTTTTTCTTAACCTAAAATTATTTTTATTACAATATAATAATAGAACAAAATAATGTAATAACATTTATAAACATAAAATTGTAATAAGATTGGAAATTATATTTAATTTAAATTAGGCACATTTAATACAATATAATCATAATTTTTGAGTGTGCTGAATGGGCGCTTGTTTTTCAGTTTCTCGAACCGGGGAGTCATTGAAGATATCGCCACTCGCAATTCTTTTTCAACGAATAATCGAGTTCGATATTTTGTCTTTAAAACAGCTACAGCGGAAAAGCCTGTTTCACACAAATAAGATGTTACGAAACGTAATAAAATTTCTGAGGCTTTGTTTGTTAAACTAGGGATATTTTACTGCGAGCACGAGTTAGAAACACGTGTGTGCTATGATGTAAATGGAGAATGTGTTCATAAGCCTCAATTATATTTTTATATAGCGCGTCCCCCTCGAAAGAATCACGCGCCCCCTTAAGGGAGCGCGCCCCACAGTTTGGAAACCATTGAAGTAGACTATCACAATATTTAGCAACAAAATTATCTGTCATTTTATGCTAGTAATAGGGCTGAGATAAAACTTTATTAACTTCAGATTTGTAGGCAATCGAAACCAAGTAAAGAGTACGTAAATTAAAAAAAAACTATTGTTTGCCTGCTTCGGATCTGTCGCTCCCTTATACTGTAATTGGGATAGAGTTTCAGTTGTGCAGAGTAATGAATAAATAATTGGCTGATTTGTGGGACTAAATTAAAACAAAAATATCTTATAACAAATGTAATGATTAAAGCCCGGATTTTTAGGCAATTGCCTAGATTCAAATTTTAATATACTTCAGGCAATTTAGTTTTTTTATACATAGGTAATATGTTTACGTGTAATGGAAGGTTTTTTTTTTCGTGCCTTAGAGCCTATTTTTTCTATATTTTGGTTATTGTGCCTATTTTACCTTATACAGCCTATTTTGCCTATTTTTGTTGCCTATTCTAACTTTTATTGAGCAGACAAGGTTTATCATCTACTTCGTTGACTAATTCAGCACTCGACAAAGTGTTTCAACCTAACCTGTAATATTTAAAGTACTTACTTTAATCAAGTTTTTGTGTGTGAATTTAAAATGCCGAAAGAAAAAACGTTTTTTAGTCAAAATTTTACGTGGCAATTCAATTGTGTCTTTGCCAGTAATCAATGGAGCTGAGGTAACTTTAGACGATATGGCTAAATATAAGAACGCTCCTGTCACATTTTGTGATGTCGAACGAAGTTTTCAGCTTACAAGCAAAGTTCTGACAGACCGAAGACAGTCCCTTTCCGAAAATTGCATAGAGCAATTGCTCGTAATATTTTGTGAATTAAAGTATACTACATAATTTGAATTTGCATAATAGTTAATAAAATGAGAACCCTACATTATTATTTTTCAGTTTGCGTTAATTTTTGTTTAAAATGATTATTTTTTCTAAAGAAGAGTAGATACGAGTACCAATATTAGAAAAAGGATTCGTTTATTTTTTTAAAACAAATTATTTACATTTAGGCTGCCTAAAATCCCGCCTATTTTAGAGTAGTTATCGGCCTATATGCCTGCTTATTTGGGTGTTTTTAAGAGCCTAAATATCCGGGCTTTAGTAATGATTATTGTCTAAAGTATCTTTCTGTTATAGGAACAATGTTCAGTGACGAATCTCCAGAGCTGTGTTCGCACGAAATCAGTGCAGACCCCAACTGGTTGGGGATCATCCTCGGAGCATCTACCGCCAGCGTCTTCGCCCTAATCTGCATCATCTGCATCTGTCGAGCATGTTGTTGCAGAAAGTCCGAGCGTCTTGTATCGCGCTACTAACGTGCCACTTACCTTACAGTACAATAATGAAGTTTTAAGTGAGTTACAACTAAAAGTGATCAAAATGGTGGACTTAAAAAGTTAAACGGTAAAGGAGTTTCTTTTCTAATGGAGCTAAAGACACAGAAAGTGCACACCCGTAATTTTTATACGAGCCCCAGTTGTGTTCACCGTGAATACTCTGTGAAATAATGAATTTTTTATCGGATTCTAGTTCCCGATAATCTTTTTTATGACAAATGTTTACTAATTGATTCAGTGACAAATAATTCGTCGTATTATTTTCTCTCTAACAATTAGTAAATATTTGACAACATAAAATAAAGAAAACAGAATCTCAGCCTTTAAATTTTGTTGAGACCAGCTCTTGTTAGCTACTGTTTGCGCCGTTTAAAACTGTCATAATATTTTAACGATGCAAATACTCATTTTTTTATTGAGCTAGAAGAGTGTTAATGCTTTTTTATTTAAATTAAATTCTGATGGTTTTATACCGGGTGGAACATCATACCTGTGTACATAGACGATTAACATGAAAAAACAGTTTTTCCGTGCGCATTGCTCCCCAAATTAGTTCAGCCAAAAATGTTTCAAATAAATGTTGTAGAGCATAAAATTCTGCATCTAAATCAATAAACAGAATTACATTTACATGCGTTGTAACGACAGAAATTAAATAAAAAAATATTAAAAATTACGTTCAAAATATCAAATACCCATGGAAGTGAAACAAAAATAGATAAATGCTTGACGTTTTTCTGTCTATTTGATATTTTACCCCCGACAAATTAATCATTCAATAAAATTCATACAAAAAACTCCATACCTATGATTACAATTTAATAATAATTAAACAATTGTACATTTCAATGAAACGTTTATTTCTTATAGGGTTGGTCATGTAAAAATTATAACCTATCTATTATAATTCAAATATCAAACAATAATTCTCTCAATAAAATAATCACTACAATTTATTATTACAATAAATATTTAAATAAACCTCCATTTTCAGCCAAGCAATAACAAAGTCTATTGTAGAAGGAATGTCGTACATTAGCGAGCTGCCTATTTGTGATTAAGGCGCACTTATCCACGATAGCTTCTCTCAAAGAATTAATATTTGGGTGGCGTTGCTTATAAATTTTACATTTAAGATGACCCCATAAAAAAATCGCTAGGTATTAAATCAGGAGATCTGTCAAACGTCAAGCATCTATCTATTTTTGTTTCACTTCCATGGCTATTTGATATTTTCAACGTATTTTTTAATATTTTTTATTTAATTTCTGTCGTTATAACGCATGTAAATGTAATTATGTTTGTTGATTTAGATGCAGAATTTTATGCTCTACAACATTTATTTGAAGCATTTTTTTCGAAAATAATTTGGGGAGCAATGCGCACAGAAAAACTGTTTTTTCATGTTAATTGCCTATGTACACAGGTATGATGTTCCACCCGGTATTGCTTAAATTATGTATTTATTATAGGTTACAATTAGTGGTTAGTGAACAAATTTTTATTCACTTTTGAATCATATTTTGCGATATTTCTTTCAAAACTGAACACTGAAGTAAGATTTTATTTTTTTTCCTAATTTTCAATTTATTTTAAATCGGTAAAATTTGTTTACTAACAAAAGTATTCATATTGGCTGGTAGCACAAGCTTTGTTTTTGAGTGTTTTAAGAGCACGGTTTTAACATGTTAGAGATAGCTAAAACAGCCAAAAACATTGCTCTTAAAACAGGCAAAAACAGAGCTTGTGGTAGCAGCCATTGCTGTTAGCAGTTATTTTATCTATTAATTTAAGAATACATTTCTTTTTTACAATATTAGATTTGTAATTTGTATCAGAATTATTATTTTTATTGAACTAGAGAAGTGTTACTGTCTTTTGAAACTAATACTTTTTAATTTAAATTGAAAAAGAAAAATATTCTGATGGTTTTATATTGCTTAAATTATGTATTTGTTACAGGTTACAATTAGCGGCTAATGAACAAATTTTTATTCAGTTTTGAATTAAATTTTGGCGAGATTACTTTCAAAACTATGTCATTGAGGTAAGATTTGATTTTTTCCAAATTTACAGTTTGTTTGAAATCTGTAAAATTTGTTTACTAACCAAACTATTTAAAGCTAGCAGTTATTTTACCTATTAAATACATTTCTTTTTTACAATATAAGATTTGTAATTTGTATGAGAATTAATTTTATATAGTAATTGTTTTGTTATTTGTATTGACTACTGAGAATGTTGATCGTATTTAAAAGAAGCAACAACCGTATTTTCCATGCACTGATAGAAATTTTAAAATAGAACGAGTGTTACAAACTCTATTTGTTTTTTGTCATCAAATAATTTCCCTGGTCTCGTAAATTGGACACATCCACGTTAGGCTTCTTCCGATCTAGACCACTATTTTATTTATTTCATTTCCCAAGAAAACTTTAAATAGAATTGTGTCATTATTTTCAAAGGAATATATTTATTTTAGTAAAACATTGTTTTTAAATATCACTGATATCACTCCAGATCTTTTTTTTTTTCATGAATTATGTCGAGTAATATCTGTCGTTATTATTTAGAACGACATATTTTATTATCTAGTTTACTAAATTCTTATTTACAAAAGTATTATCTTATTTATTTTAGTATTTCTGTTTAGTAGAGTCCGTGATAGAAATGAGATAAAATATAATTAGTGGTCATGTTAGAAATAGCCAAAATGTCTCGCCCTACAGTATCAGATATCGGATCGAATCCCTGGAAATGACTCGAACTGTTTCAGGTACAGTAATAAGCCTTACTACGAGCAATATGACAATTCAAGATAAGCTCACTCACTCCCAAAAACAAATTGTAAATAGACTTACAAATCATGTATTATTATTACTATTATTAATAAAAATGTTTCAAAGATTTTCTTATTTCCTTTTAGATAGAGTTCTGCACAGAATTTTAATTTGTTCATTCGATTTCGCTGAAAATTTGTATTAAGCTTCTAGGACTTCAGGCTAAATGTATATTTAATGAAAATCTCCTAAATTTTCAATAGTAAAAAAGATACTTTACTTTAATAGTGGTTTTTTATATCTCCGAAATTAAGGGTCGTAGGGAAAAAAGTTTCAACCAAAAGCTGTAGAGAATAAAAGAAGAAACAACTTTTAGTTGAAAGAATTTTTCAAATAATGTCTAGTTTCGATGGAAATTGCTAATATTTGAACGTTATTGTTAGTTCAAATTTTCGACACAGAAAGTGGTGACGCCACTGAAATCACACAACAAAATTCGAAGATTTATTAATAAAAAATAATGAAAATTGAGATAACAATGCTAACTCCCTAATTCGATATCGTCGATTTCGAAAATTCTACTGAAAAAATAAATTAAGTCATTGTTTTTGCGTAAATTTCTAATTAATATTTTATTAATCACAATAGGAAGAATGTCAAACTAAAGTGGACCCTAAATACATGAAACATTAGATAAAAAATCGAATACAATTCCAGGAACAGAACTTCATAATAAAGCAATAGTTTTTTTATTTTTTTTCAAAACTATGAGGTTTTTTAATAAAATGTTTCAAATAAAAGTAGCTTATTATTTTATTCTCTACAGCTTTTGATTGAAACATTTTTCTCTACAACCCTTAACTTCGGAGATACAGAAAACCACTCTTAAAGTGAAATATCTACCCTACTAATGAATATTTTGGCCTCGTTCCCGGTTCCGCATCGAATATAAAGCCCTAAAACATGCATGCAAAATTTCAGCGCGATCGGAGATACTTTAATTTAAAGGTAAAAAAGATGGATTTGAAACACCTAATTTGTACCGATATATGCTATTTCGCTGAAATTTTGCATGCATGTTCTACGGCGTCATATTCTATGCGAAGTCCGCGAACGACCCCAAAATTTGCATTAGTAGGGTAGATATTTCACTTTAAGAGTGGTTTCTCGTATCTCCGAAGTTAAGGGTTGTAGAGAAAAATGTTTCAACCAAAAGCTGTAGAGAATAAAATAATAATCATACCAAAAATGCCGGACACCGACGACTTCAACGTCTAATGAAACGAGCACAACTTTTGCGGATAAATTTATTTTACTCCAAATTAAAAAATGTTTTAAATTAAAAAGTTTTATTTTGTTATTTCTTGTCTATTTTAAATAAGGACTTTCGAATTAATTCTCTAATTTTGAAATATTCACCTGTGTATATAGTTTCAAAGTTGCCAATAGATGGTACCAGTAGTCTCGTTTGAATATTACTCTAAACATATTTTTCCGATTTCTGTCTATATTGTTACTTTTACAGAAAAGTTTTAATGAAATAAAAAACTTTTTAATTTTGTCTCTACTTAAGTTATTTGAAGAATATTTTGATTTAACTGGAAATTACTTTTGTAATAACTATTTTTTCTAAGAAAGGAAAATTTACTTTCTTACAAGGCTTTAACAATAGTTATTGGTTTTGATTGGTCAGGGCCAGGGGCCGTTAGATTCAGTTCTTATTGATTTATTTTTTCCATATATTTTAAATAAGTTTTTTACACTGTATATATAAAAGTGATGCATTCAAATTTCGTCTTTTGAATCGACACATAAAATTAGGGATTGTTGCAAGGAGAAACAGCCTAAAATATATTTAATTTGTTTAATAATAAAGTGTATAATTCAATGCAATCAAGTATATTCTATAGAGCCTAGTTGTTAAAGCCTAGAATGGCATGAAATCGTTTTCATATCTATTAATTGAAATTATGTTTTAACTTGTTACGTACATGCTAGCATTTTTAATCGTTAGTCTACGAGCGAAATTTGTTTAAAATGTCACGTTTTATTTGTGTTCCAAGTAAAAATATTGTAAATCTGTGATTTTGTAGTGAAATATAAGGGCAATATAGTGTAAAGTGTTAGTGTAAACTAGATGTGAAGTGAATTTATAGTGGTACGTGTGTGGAAGATTTCAGAGAGGAATGGATGAGACTTACTACACACCAGACAAAAGGTAGATGCATTATTTGTTTGTATTAGAATATAGTTATTATTTGTATAGTTTGGCGAAGATTTACTACCAAATATTTAAATAATTGATTTTTAAGATGGCCACGCAATTTTGTAATTGAATTGAAGACAGTGTTTTTTTTTAGAAAGTATTTGAAAATAGTTTTAAAGACAAAAGTCAGCTTAAAACTTTTCCAAAATTATTTTAAAGACAGCCATCTTCCTAAAATGTCCTTCAAATCATTTTTCTAGAAAGTCACCCAAATAATTCATAAGACTATTATCTACCCAATAAGTCCGACAAATCATTTCGAAGAATGTCAGTTTCCTAAATTCAAAATTATTTTCTTCCTAAAAGTCCCACAAATCATTTATAAGACTTATTTTTCCCAGTCTCCCCAATCATATATAAAACTCTAATCGCCCCAAAAACTTCCCTAAATCATTCATAAGAAAGTCATTTTTTACTTCCTTGTACGAAGTAAAGGAAGTATTGTAATCGCGAAAATTTTCGGTTCTCAGATTTCAGTGTAAATACGCATTTTGGCCCTCCCTGAGTCAATTTTGACTAATTTCGTCGTGACGTCTGTACGTACGTACGTATATATCTCGCATAACTCAAAAACGGTAAGCCGTAGAAAATTGAAACTTTATATTTAGGACTGGTATAACATCTAGTTGTGCACCTCCATTTTTGGTCATTATACAACTACCGGAAGTGGTACTTTACTTAAAGTCTATAATATATTTTAAAAAAAAACTATATTCAAATATAATTTAAAACTTTCCAAATTTGGAATATAAGACTACTATATCAATGGAAATAACATAATAGATTTTGGTTAAAATATACTAACCGGAAGTGATACATTACATGAAGCTGCTAACAGTTTTTCTTGAAAAAAATGGAATTATTTTAATTTAAAAAATAAATGATGCAAATAAAAGTTTTAGAGAATTAAATTCTGCGTCTACCACATTAAGAATTTTTAAATTAGTCTTTTGCATAAGCGAGATATCTAAATTTAAATATAATATATATATTTTTTTTTTTAAATTAAGTTTGCTATGGATTAGAACAAAAAATAAAAGATTTTATGTCAAATATGTGCAATTAAAAAAATATCTATAGTTTAATAAGCGTACAAGGAAGTCATGTGGTGTCCACATCAGATTTTTTATTTATTGAAAAATAAATTATGTCAACTTGCATTAGCCGTATATATATATATATATATATATATATATATATATATATATATACTAATTTCACGATTTGCTACCACTCAAATATCTGCAATTGCAGATTGTAGAAAAATATGCTGAATCCTTTAAAATTTATTTTAATTATTTGCAACAAATAATTCAGTCGCAGTTAATTGTTTCGATTTACAGATAACATTTTTCAAATGGTTAGCAATATTTCGGATCGATAAAATAATATTTATTTTAATTCTAGTTTGATCGTGAAACCTATATAATTACAACAGATAGTATGTACTTGTGATCGCGGACCACGTCGTCCTAAGAAACAAGTTGAGACGACACCGCGACATCACTCGCCATCGCTGTTCCTCCCAGTTACTTGCGTATACAATCCCGCTACATTTAGCTTCAATACGGACCTGTATAAGAGGTTGTCTAAGTTTGCTGTTCTCTCTCACCAACCATTTTTATTCATAATTCGTCCGCCAGAATTTGAACCTGCGAGCTATGAACGAACTGAGCTACGTAAAACACTAATTCAATTTGTGTTTGAAGTTTAATAGTTTTATTAATAACTTTTTTACAATAAAATCAGTACAACATTCGTATATTAAAGGAAGAAAGTTAGACATTTCTTTTAGAAATTGCTGTTTAATTTCTCGAGGGATATGTTTGACATCTGAGGGAAGAATGACACTTTCTACCAGCCATTTTGTTTAATGTTTGTCTGGCAAAGATTGATTGTTAATGAATCCAATGAATAAATATGAAATGAATGTTTTAAGGGTTCGTGTTACTCCATTTCACGAGATATGTTATGAATGTATACTTTTTAAACATTACAGACTAGTTTATACTTGAACAGTAGTGTAAAAATAAAATGCAATAAACCCTGTTCAAATAGCCGGGCAAAAATCTCGCGTGCCTTTTATTACGGTTTTCCCTCCGCCGCGCCGCAAACAGCAATTATAATAGTTGGGATGCGACTTGGTAGTTTCAGTGTACCTACCGCAGTATAATAGAACATACTGTGCGTTTATTCAGTGTGTGTGGTCTTACTACGCGTTCAAATTGTTGTAATTTGCTTCTCAAAGTTTGATAAAATGTGCACTAGTTAACATTTTAAGGATATTTTTCTGTCTGATTTGATGGTAAATACTTACATACACACAGAGCTGGTTTACATAAAAGTTTATAAATCTTGAATTTATGTTTAGCTAACTTAAAGACAAATGATATATGCAATATAAAATGATAATTGAATTAAATTCAGAATATGATTTAGCCAGTGGCCCACCCGGTGGGCCCTGTATTATACTGTATAGTGGGGACTTTCCCTAAAAAATAGTCGAAGGAACAAGTGAGCGTAGATGGCTCAATTTAATTATTCTCATGTAACAATATTTAAATACATAAACCAATTGTTATATTTTTTTTGTATAAGTGTATTATGAAAAGAATTATGAATGTGGATAAAACTAAAATGGTATATTAGGACAGGAATATTTGTTCTAAGATTAATTCCGGAATATGTATTAACGTTTCATGCTACCCCTTTTAATGGGACATACCATTATGTTATGTTATGTATGTATGTATAACTTTCGTAACAAAATAATGGCCTTCATTTTAATTATTATTCTACTTGAATAAATAATTAGTTCTTCGTGTTCTATTATTTAAATTGCTTGGGTATTGTTTTAACATTATCAGATAATACTTGATTAAATATTAATGATTAAATAATGTAATTTTTTAATTTTTTTAATTAAATATTTTTGTCATAATTTAATACGAAGTTCACTGATTTTAGGATGCAGTCATCATGGAAGTGGTTGTCCAGGTTCAGGTCAAGGGTGAAAGTAGTTTAAAGATCAGTTCAGTCTAAGGTTATATGGAGTTTCGGCAGTTCTGGAGCAACACAGTTCAATTCTTACGGAGATGTAACATAAGCAGTACAGTTGCAGTCAAAGTAAGTACTTGTGTCTATCTATTTTTGGGTTCTATAAACTAGCAACCATGGTTGTTAGTGGAGGATGAGCTTCAACTAACCTCCTCAAATATTCCCAATATACATTTTACCCAATTCTGCTCGTAGCACCTTTACAAATTTAAGATATAAGCAGATAACTTTTATTTTAAACTTTTTACATCACCCACCGATTTGAGTGGAGGGTGACCTTACATTATGCTATAAAATTAACGCCCATATACATATCACCCACACTTGGTGTGAGAAATTATATTATTGTTTCAAAATTTTGTTATAAAATTCAAATAAATAATTGAAATTTGATGTTTAAAGTAAACGTACATCATTCATAAACCAGTGAATATATAAGTGATTTCTTAAGTCGTTTGCCAGTGGTGTATTTATTATTTTTATTGTGTTGGGGCACAGTCTGTTAGACTGGGAATATGAATTAACGTGATTAAGGTGGGTGTGAATTTTACAGTGGGTTCAAATCCTACTTTATAGTTTTTTGAGTGACTCGAGCATCATTTCAGCGTCAGTTTGACTGGGTGATAGTTTGTCACATTTGTTTGCACAATCAATCAAATTTCACTTTTGTGTTGCTTGACCACCAGTCTTTGTTACAAAATGACAAGTTGCTTGACATCCGCTCTGTGTTAATTTAGGAGACTTTGGACAGCTGCGAGACGTTTACGGAGAATCTGGAGTACGAGGAAGCCGATCTGGAGGAACCAGCTTTGGAGACATCACTTCACCTTGGCATTTGATGGCGTGTCCGGACGTTTCACTTTCATTACTTTTTCAAGTGAGTATATCTTTTAAATTGAAAGAGGAGCGTTAATTTGGACTGAAAATTGGGGCAGTAGATTAAAAAAAATGTCTATTCTATCGACCGACTAAGTACCATGTTAAAATAGATTCTTTTTTTTTTATTATTTAAAATAACGTTAAACAGTTACAAATGGCTATTTTAAAAATCCATATACCTATACTCCACATAAGTAATAGGGGTTTTTACTTCCTTGTACGAAGTAAAGGAAGTATTGTAATCGCGAAAATTTTCGGTTCTCAGATTTCAACGAAAATAGGTATTTTGGCCCTCCCTGAATCCATTTTGACTAATTTCGTCGTGCCGTCTGTACGTACGTGTGTACGTACGTATGTATCTCGCATAACTCAATAACGGTAAGCCGTAGAAAATTGAAACTTTATATTTAGGACTGGTATAACATCTAGTTGTGCACCTCCATTTTTGGTCATTATACAACTACCGGAAGTGGTACTTTACTTAAAGTCTATAATATATTTTAATAAAAAACTATATTCAAATATAATTTAAAACTTTCCAAATTTGGAATATAAGACTACTATATCAATGGAAATAACATAATAGATTTTGGTTAAAAACCGGAAGTGGCACATTACATGAAGCTGCTAACAGTTTTCCTTGAAAAAAATGCTGCAAATAAAAGTTTTAGAGAATTAAATTCTGCGTCTAGCACATTAAGAATGTTTAAATTAGCTTTTTGCATAAACGAGATATCTAAATTTAAATATTATATATTTTTTTATTTAAAACGCTGCCCTGCGGTACTCCTGATTTTATTGCACAGTGAAGTAACGTCATCAATACGCACGACATCTGTGATTTCATTTATTTCACCCCTATTAAACTCTCAGCTATAAAATTTCGTACACATATAAACAATTACATGTACTACAATAAGTAATGAACAAAAAAGTGAAATTTTAGTTAAATGAGGTGTTATGAATACATTTATACCTAGCTATAGATTTCGTTAAAACCACCCCTATTTAATTCTCAGCTATGAAACTTCTTACACATATAAACAATTACGTTTACTTCAATAAACTATCAACAAACATGTGAAAAGTTAGTTGAAATGAGGCGTTATGGACATACTTATACCTAGCAATAGATCCCGATAAAACCATCCCTATTAAATTTATTATTTTGATTTTTTTTATTAAAGTACGATAGAAATTTAAGAATTGTTTGCCTATATCTATATTGTAAATTTAATCATATTCTAAGTACTAGTTTTCTTTAAATTCAATGTTTACATACTTATTTCTGTATTTAAATATTTTAATTACTGATGAAATTCATAAACACTAATTTAAGAAAACAATTTTTGAATTAATGTCATTAAATATATGTCATTTTCAATCAATTATAATTTTTATACATAAAATACACTCCAAGACATTTTGATGTGCACTGGTTTGCTCGGAAGACTCACGAAGTTCGCTGGCGCTGCGTCGACTAACGACTACACAGTTCATAACTTGCAAGCGTGGTAGCTAGATTTGCTGCTAGAAAATTAGTGATTTTGAGTAAAAATATCAATAAATATTAATAAAACATAGTGTCTTTCGTAAGTATAGATGTTATTCTGACGATTTTGATACAAATTTCACCTGGAAATATAGTTTTTGATAATTAAAAATGTATCAACATTTTATTACATAAATTGCTGTGTACGTAACACATATAGACGATGCAATAACATAGAAATTTTACAATTCAGTAATTAAATTTGAAATAAACGACTTTAACATCATATTTGAACATGATTTTTAATAAATTTTCTTTAAAATCACAATAATATTTTTGTATATCTTTAGATTTTAGATAAATAGTATTTTTATTTCGAAAAGCGTGATATATATTATTTATTATTATTTACATACATAAATATTATTTTTTATACATGAAAATGTGAAAAAGTACTGATTTTGAAAGTATTTTCTTTATTTTATATAAATTTATAAAAGTATTTGATTTGTTCAAACGATAAATTTGCCGAAGTGAACATGTTTATTCCATAAATTTAGTCTTGTATGACGCTGTGTTGTTGAATGTTGCTGGATAAATAATTGTACGTTTTAAGTATTTTGTTATACTGGTAAACAGTTAACGAGAACATTATTCTAATATTTTCGATAGATATTTGTACTTAAAAATAGTGTAAAATGTACTTTGTAATACATAACAGCTACAAGTGTTACGACATCTTAATAATGCATTTAACTAGTTGGTTTTGCCAATTGTTATTATTATTTCAAAACAATATTCTATTCATTTTGAATATCTTTTACAAATTCAGTCTTAATAATTTTTACTCAATTCAGCCATTTTGTAGTTAGTGAAAATGTTGTGCATTGTCGACAGTTGCTGATGGCATTCGAAAGCCTTCTAAATGGTAGGTTCTTTTTCTAAAGCATTTTAGAGCTATTCTATTAATTGTTTTCTCTGTTATCATTATTTTAACTTTAATAAATGTTATGAAGTGTGCTACTAATATATTGTTTTTATGTTTATAGGGACATCACGGGACCTGCAATCATCCTCAGCGGCTTTAGCATTATCGGAGTTGCTGCCATTCTGGAGTTGTATCATCATAGCTTGTATCATCGTGGACATTATCAACACCCCGGAGGCATCAGCAAAGACGAGTTTGAATATTAAATCTGCTGCAGTCACCATTTATGTAAGAACATTGTTATTTTTTAATTATTTGTTTAATATTAATTTAAGAATTTGTGAGATAAATTCATATTCAGTTTAAAATAATAATAGTGGATATTAATTAGATATTTTTTAATGATAACGTTAGTAAATTGTTAACTAGTGTCAGTTATTATGAAGGGTGATTAATTATATTTTTAATTGTTAAACCTTCCGGAATTATTTTGGTCAAAAATATTTCAAGTAAACGTTGGATATAAATAAATGTTATAACAAGTATTTTTGCCCTAAAATAATGTATGTCCGGTTCAAAAATGAAAATGAATCTCCCTTAATAGTTTGTTTTTACTAGCGGTCATTGTATTGAATTTAGTGCTGATGAATGAGGGCTAGAGGGCGAGTTAATGGATATCTAGATTAGATTCCAACGTCATCTTCTACTTAGACCTCTCCCTAGTACCAACGAGTTGTGCCATGACCTAACCGTCACCTAGGAGCTCGTTGCGAATCCTGTGCATGCAGCAGGTTACTACGACCGCCCAGAGGTTCAAAACGACTATTTCATTTCGTGCTCAGGAAGGAAGCCATGTTTATTATCGATTAGCTAAACAAAAGTTACCGGTTTCAATAAAATACGATTGTGTCTGAGTAATTGGGATTTGGTTGCATATCCAATTAGTAATTGCAATTAGCAATTACAATTAATAGTCACTGTTTATTGTTTCTTCCAGGCGTAATCGCAGAGAAATGCGACCACTGGATACTCATCCACAACGACATGAAACCCTTCGTTGAAGAGCTAGTTTGGACCAAGCTGACATCTTCGGGCCCATCCTGAGAGAAGAGATTGGAACCTGCAGAACATGAGTCGGGGAATTTAAACAGAATGAGCTTCGCCAGACAACTAGCTCTAGAAGTGCAAGCGAGGTGCGTCAACAACTCACTACTGACGCACGTCCAGGTACATTTCTTTTCTTTAAATACATTTTGTCAAAGAGAGCAGCAGCTGTCATGCTCTTATTGCATTCCTGCGGTAATTGGGACTTGGTGACGCATTAGTACCGATCGATATTTTAAACAAATCATTAGAAATATTTGGAGTGCTGGTGTGTTGACTCAGATAAATAAATTGAAAATAAATAATATGTCTTTTCATTTCAGACAGCAAACAACTTGGTGATGGTGGCGACGACAGCAAGAGAAGAGAATGGATTAATCTTCTTCTACGTGGCAGATCAGAAACATTTACATGATGTGGCGCTGTTTATTGTCAATGTTCAACTGCGACTTGGAGCCGGAATCAGACGGAAATGTTTTGGCATTGGTGAGAAAGTTATTTATAAAACAAATCACGCTTTTTACCCATTACTGAGAAATTATTCACGTATAAACGTTTCACGTTTTAAATTTGTTTACTTTTATAAAAAAATATAACAATAATAATTTATAATAATTAATGAAAAAAGTAAAATGAGAAATATTTTATTTGAAATGTAGACATGTTGTGTACGTTTCAATGTAATGAGTTGTGTCATCAATTACTGGTTAATTAATTAGTCACCCGAGTCATCAAACAATGAGCTCGAGCTCCGCACTTGCAAACAAAACGCTGAACAGAGCTGGTGTTCATACCACATCTCTTGCTAATGTAAGAAACTTGTTATTTTTTCATTATTTCACTTGAAAATAATCATGCTAGTAAGTTGTTAGTTAGTGAAACGTTTTTCTACTGATTAGTATTAAAGGTGAGCAACTATATTTCTATCACTTATATTACAAGTATTTTTCTTTTCACTAGCAGTCCTTGTATTTTGTAAATACAGTTAATCAAACACTTTTACCTTTTTGGGTAATTGTTTCCAATATTTAAAATATATAAGAGTTTAAAAAGTTTTCTTTACAATATTTAAATTGGGTTGTACGTATTTATCATCATTTAAAACAATGATCTACAAATTTCACCACTAATATCTTTGGTGGCTGTGATTTGACCCAATAATGGGTAAAAGGTGTGATGATATAATTATACTTTCAATTAATTAATTAATTACAACATTCTAATACAAGAGACATTACTTTTTAAAATGTATTTCTACTCGACTGGTTTTTGAAAAACTTGATATGTTTGACACTCGCTCTATGTTCATGTAGGTGACTTTGGACAGCTGCAAGAAGTCTACGGAGAATCTGGAGCACGAGAAAGCCGAGCTGGAGGAACTACCAATGGAGATGATGGCCACGGGGACTTGACGTTTGACGGCGTGTCCGGACGCTTCACTTCCATTACTTTTGTAAGTGAGTGTATCTTTTAAAATTTAAATTGGCTGTAAATATGGTTAAATTTATTATTTTACTGAGAGAAATCATAAAATGTCGACTGAAAACATGTACAGTTGAAGATTTTTTTTTAAACGACTGTAACTTTTAAACTTGTAAAGATAATTGAAATTGGTTTTAAATTTTGAATTCTCCATCTTTTGAACTATATTTAATCATATTTTTACTTCCTTGTACGAAGTAAAGGAAATATTGTAATCGCGAAAATTTTCGGTTCTCAGATTTCAGTGGAAATACGCATTTTGACTAATTTCGTTGTGCCGTCTGTACGTACGTACGTATGTATCTCGCATAACTCAAAAACGGTAAGCCGTAGAAAGTTAAAATTTTGTATTTAGGACTGTTATAACATCTAGTTGTGCACCTCCCTTTTTGGTCTTTATATAACTCCCGGAAGTGATACTTTACTTGAAGTCTATAATATATTTTAATGAAAAACTATATCAAAATATAATCCAAAACTTTTCAAATTTGGTATATAAGACTACTATATCAATGGAAATAACATAATAGATTTTGGTTAAAAGAGACTAACCGGAAGTGATACATTACATGAAGCTGCTAACAGTTTTTCTTGAAAAAAAAATGGAATTATTCTGATTTTAGAAATAAATGATGCAAATAAAAGTTTTAGAGAATTAAATTCTGCGTCTAGCACATTAAGAATTATTTAATTAGCCTTTTGTATAAGCGAGATATGTAACTTTAAAAATTATATATTTTTTGTTTTTTTTTTTAATTAAGTTTGCTATGGATTAAAACAAAAAATAAGAAAAAAAATAAAAATTTAATGTCAGATATGTGGTGTACACATCAGATTTTTATTATGAAAATGTTTGTTGAGGATTGATACTTTGATGAATCTGATGAGTGAATTGGTTTCAATATAAACCTACGTTCCGTACATCTATGTAAAAGCCATTTAATTCAGCCCTTGACCTAAATAATTTTATTGGACGATTAAATATTCTTCTATAAGTATTTTTGATGTGGTAAATTGCGTAAAACATTAATTTTCTCGTGCTTCAATTAACTTGTAAACATATTTTCAGTCATTAACCATACACTTATATATTTGTTAATTAAAAAAGTAATATGATGGATTGTAATTGCCCAAAATCTGCAATTACAGATTAGGCATGTGCATACTGAACCTTTTAGAGTTTATTTCATTCATGAACTTGGAATAGTCTAATATTCTTTACAAAATCTCATGAATTTTATATGAAAAACTTTTCATTCCGCTAAAATCCACGTCTAATTAAATTAATTGAAGCACCAAACTATTTTATTTTAATTATTTTACGTTTAAATTATATACATATTTATTTTAAAATAAGTTTAAATAGTTTTTAAACTAAAATATTGTTAATTACCAACAAAATGTAGTAGAATAAGTAAGTTTGAATTTAAATTAATTTCTAATGTGCCAATATCGTTTTTAGGTATGGATTTCATCCACAAACCATAGACAGATGTCAGGGAATGAAAACAACATTTGTCGACTTTAAAACCAATTATTATGAAAGACAATGTTTACACTCACCACAAATCACCAACAAAACCAACTTGTGGACCTGGGGCATCAGGTTTTAGAAAGCTCTTGGGCGAATAGTGGTTGTATTTTGCACAGTGAAAGCGCAAAACAGGTGAGATGGTTTTTGATTGATATTTTTTGGGCTTTATTTTTTGTTTCTTTGTACTTTTAAAATATATCGATTAGTACAAGACTTACGCGCTGCTAAATAAATTAAATTATTTTTTAATTTAATTACTTTTTAAACAATGAGTGTATCTTTTAAATGACTAAATGTGGGTTTCCTTTTACTATTTCTAGTATACTCACATTCAAAAGTTATTATGATTATGAAACTTAAAATAAACATGATGAAGGGTGCTATTCTATGTTACTAATACATTGTTTTTATGTTTAAAGGGACATCATCAGGATGTTGAAGTAGCTGGTGTCATAGAAGCTGCCGCCATCCAGAGCTTGGAGCAGCTCGAGCTGGTGTCACCGTGGACATTATCATCAAAGTAAGAACATTGTTATTTTTTTTAAATTATTTGGGTAAAAACAATAATAATAATGATGGTGAATGATTAGTAACTGACAATCTACTAAATATTCATTAATGATAACGGTAGTACATTATTAGCTAGTCAGTTAATATTAAGGGTGATTAATTATAAAGCTTGTCCCAGAAAAAAATGTCGTTTATAATTTTTAACTAAAAACCATATAATTAAATGAATTTTTTTAAAACTATTGAAGACTTTATTGATCAACAACTAAATAGTACATAATAGCATATATTTACATTTTTATGGGGTAGATGGCTCAGTGGTATCGAGTCGGCCTGTGGATCTTGAGAACCCTGGTTCGATCCCCACAGCCGACAAACAATTTTCACCAATTTAAATTTACCCCTGTGGCTCCCTCTCCACTAATATCTTTGAGGGCCGTAATTTGACGGCTGGTATCCGCATTTCACGCGACAAAATATATCACTTATCGAGATCTGCTTAGGCAGAGTAATGAGTAAAAGGCGTGATGATATATTTATTTATTTTATTTATTTACATTTTAATTATGATTCATCCAAAAGTTGCGCAATTTCCTTTTCACCCCATTCATTAAAATTTGTACTACATAATCAGATATCATTTTTGTAATTTGTTTCCACTTATATTTGAAATTATCGACAGAATTGGGTAGTTTCTTATATTTTAATAACTTCTGTTTCATATGGGCCCAATATTTTTTGATTGGGCGCAATTCAGGACAATTTGTAGGATTTCCAGATTTATGTACAAATTCTATATGGTGTCTTTTATACCAATCAATGACATTTTTTGTGTAGTGACATGTTGCCAAATATGGCCAAAATAGTATTGGTGTGTTATGAAGCCTTATGAAGGGCAATAATCATCTTTCAAGACACTCGCTTAAATATCTTTCGCCGTTGATTGTCGTTGTCGAAACATAAGGCATACTACGTTTGCCAAAGGAACAAATGGCCTGCCATATAAGCATCTTTTTTTGAGAATTTTTCTATTTTAATTACCTTCAATTAGCTACTAACATATTTTCTGAACTTTCCAGAATAATAATAATGACCTGGTCGAGATTTTAATTCAAGTTAACAATACGTTTCGACATGCATGATAACACATATTTTTTTTTATATCACTTTAAAGTAAAGTTTTCTCTATCTGCATTTTGTGTTAGTTTCTTGCTTAGTATTCCTGTTAACCACTCGAAGAACAAGAAGTCTGTGAATGTATTTTGATTGTCTGTTTTAGATTAATTAAACATCAAAATATCTTGATGTATGGTTTCTCTAATTTTTTCAACTATTCTATATTACTAATACATTGTATTTATGTTCATAGGGACATCACTGGACCAGCAAGCATCTCCTGCAACTTCAGTATTATCATGGAGCAGCTGGAATTCATATCAGCTGCTGCCATTCCGAACAATATAACCGGAGCTTTGGAACATCATATTGGAGCAGCTGGAGTTTATGCCAGTGCCATGTCATCTCTTGCAATAACGTCAACAATGCCGAGATCGAATATTAAGTTCACCTCTCTCAACATCAATGTAAGCAAGTTTTATTTTTTAATTATTTAAATTGATAATTTACAATAACTATCTTTAAAATACATTTATTATTTGTATTTTTCATTATTAAGTCTTCCAAAATGATTAATGTTTGAAGTAAAAGTTGAATATGAATAAATTGTTTCCAATATTTAACAAATGAGTTCTAAAAAGGTTTCTTTACAATATTTAAATTGATTGAATTTTTAAACGTTGAGAAAACTGACATAAATAATATTTAAACATTTAAAATAATTATCTTTTTATATTTAAAAGAGAATTTACATATAAATAGGTAATAGGTTTTCAAGACTAGTTTTTGCAGTTATATAAAGCATGCGAAATTAATATTGTTTATTGATTTAAATACATATTTTTATGCTCTACAACATTTACTTGAAACAATTTCTTCTAAAATAATTTGGGGAGCAATACGCATTGTTTTTCCACGTTAACCGGCTGTGTGTACTTTGTTATCCGGTATAAAACTACCCCTTGAGGTTACTAAAAAAATAAGCTCGTAATCAATTTAAATTACTATTTTCAAAATATTATTAGTAATTGTTTCTAATTATTTTTTGTTGTGTTTGTTAGTTGTGGCAACGAAGAAAACCAAGGTCTTCTGCAGCTGGTGTTTTTACATAACCGGAGCCTGTATCATCGTGGACATCATCATCTTAGCGAACATTTTCTCTTCAAAGTTAATGCAGAATGTCGTCAAGTCCGCTGCTCGCAATTTGAATGTAAGAAAATTATTATTTTTAAATGGGTGGTATTTAATCGAGCACCAAAATTCCAGCCCTAAATTATTCATAATCGGTTCACCCAAATAACTAGAGTCTGCTTATCTGTTTCTCAATTTCAACACCAAATATTTATTTTTGCTATTGCCATTTAATTTAACCCGGGAAGCTTATTTACTATTCGTAGATATTAAATATAGATGAGAGTTTGGATGGTGTATCGAATGAGATGTTGAAGTGTAGAAGTGAGAGGTTAGTTTATTTGTTTGGTAGCGAGGCTGCGGTGAGAGTTGATGGGTAGATTGAGCATGTGGTTGAAGCTAGGATGGTGTGTCAGGATGACTGAATGTTACCCCATTTCATAAGATATAATAATTATCACATATTTATTTTTTGTTTAAATTATATAATAATGAATGATTCACTTTAAAATTTTAATGATGAATCGTTATCATCTGTAATACAATACTTTGCTAGCTGATATTTTATACATATATATACAGGCTGTTTCACAACTTAGAGCAAAAAATTAAAGGGTATATTCTGTACGACGTGCTGATCATGAAACAAAAAGAATTTTTTTTTAAATCGCAAAACTATTTTCCATGTTTCCCAGTCCAAAATTTTTCGTTGCCACTGCCACTGGGTGGATGATTATGTTAAAGTTATTAATTAAATAATATTCTATTATAAATAAGTGCTAATAATTGATTGTGTAATTATTCTTTTGTAATTGATACCTACTTCATTGTTTGTGTTTAATAGGAAAGCGAATCCAGTGCAGTACTACAAAAATGTTTATTGTTGTTAATTTTTCGAATTTAAAAAAAAATTCTTTTTGTTTCATGATCAGCACGTCGTACAGTTGTATATATATTATTGTAACATTAGCAGATTATCAGCTACTGAAACATTGTGATACATTGACAATTAGTATAAAAAAAAACAAATTACGGATTGTTAAACGTTCCGGCATTATTTTATACAAATATATTTCCGAGATCTGCTTAGGCAGAGTGCCACACCCAATAATGGGTAAAAGGCGTGATGATATATTTATATTTCAAGTAAATGATAGATATAAATAAATTTTTATCACTTTTATTTTAAGTATTTTTCTCTAATTGATTCAAAATAGAAAAATAAATTTAATTAAATCATCCTTCAACGATTATTTGTTCTAGCGATCATTGTATTTAGTAAATGAAGTTAATCAAATACTTTTATCCTTTTGGGTAATTGTTTCCAATATTTCAAATAGGTATATAAGTTCTAAAAGTTTTCTTTACAATATTTAAATGGAGTGTATCTTTTAAATTTGAAGAGGACTGAAAATTTGGACTGCCTATAGTTTTGTCTGTAAATATGGCTAATTTTATTAATTTTTTTTTGAGAAAAAATATGAACGACAGTTTTCCGTAACTTTAGATAAAATATTTACAAATTTGACATGTTTTAAAAACGGTTGTAATTTATTAACCAGTCAACCGGGTCAAAATATTTGTTTAACGTTTTAAAAGTAAATTGCTTTTGGGTCAATCGGGTTTCAAAATTCTATTCCTCATCTATTGACCATATTTTCATACCTTAATATCAACCCTCCAGAAAGTAATTAATTAAAAAATAAACGTTATTGAAGTGAGGATGGTGTGTTGGAATGAGAATGTTTGTGGAAAACTGATGCGTGGATGTTCTGTGCAAATTATTAGTGATATTCACAATTGATTTAAATACATAAATAAATATATCATCACGCCTTTTACCCATTACTGGGTGTCGCACTCTGCCTACGCAGATCTCGGTAAGTGATATATTTCTTCGCGTGAAATGCGTTTACCAGCCGTCAAATCACGGTCCCCAAAGATATTAGTGGAGGGGAAGCCACAGGGGTAGATTTAAATTGGTGAAAATTGTTTGTCGGCTGTGGAGATCGAACCAGGGTTCTCAAGATCCACAGGCCGACTCGATACCACTGAGCCACCTACCCTATTAAATTTTGTTTAAACATATAATTTTATTTTGTTGATTTTCCGAGAAGTTTATTTACTATTCTAGAATGTTAAAAATTACTTTTAAAGATTGTTTAGTATTTTATGCGATAATTTGGGCTGCCTATAGTTTTGTTTGTAAATATGGCTCATTTTATAGGAAATATGAATGACAGTTCTTCAATAACTTTAGAAACAACATTTACAAATTTGACATGTTTTAAACGGCTGTATTTTTGTAATCAGTGTACTGGGTTTCAAACTTCAATTTCCCACCCTTTGAATTATACTTGACCATATATTCAACTCTTAAAAGTTCTTAGCCATTTAAAAAAAGTCAATTTATGAAAAAATTCTTTGATTTGTAAAATTGTCATGTTTTAACTTTTAAACCAGTAAAGATAATTTAAATTGGTTTTGAATTTTGTATTCTCTATCTTTTTAACTATATTTAACCATATTAACATTATTGAAGCGATGATAGTGTGTTGGGATGAAAAAGTTTGTGGAAGACTGACTCTTGGATGAATCTGATGAATGGATGTTCAGTGAAATTTATTAGTGATATTCACAATTGGTTTAAACATATAATTTTATTTGGTTGTTTTGATTTTCCGAAAAGCTTATTTACTGTTCTTGGATATTAAAAATTACTTTTCATGATCGTTTAATATTTTTGATGACATGTGCTCATTTTAAATTCTTTTTTGCAGTGTAACGCAAATTAGCTGAATTCAGCATTCAGTCTCAGGAGTCGAGCCCCATGTCCAAGTTGTCTACGGTCTCCCGGTTGTTTCATCTGTTGCAGAATCACACAGTTCAGAAACAAAAGATAAGTAAAATCGTCATTTATTTATAGTTTAATTAGTCTAAACAGTATGCAGTCCATGAAAATAAATCAGATGCATAACACATATAGAAATGAGAAAACAAATTATGAATAATTTGTTTACAATTTTATTGAGACACGGCCTTTCCATACATCTGGTATATTTTAATTTAATTTATTGTTTGTTGTGATAAATATTTGTTTAACGTTTTAAAAGTAAATTGCTTTTGGGTAATTGTTTCAAATATTTCAAATATATGGTTCTAAAAGTTTTCTTTACAATATTTAAATGGAGTGCATCTTTTAAATTTGAAGAGGTTTGAAAATTTGAACTGCCTATAGTTTTGTTTGTAAATCTGGTTAATTTTATTAATTTTTTTAAAGAAAATATGAATGACAGTTTTTCCGTAACTTTAGATAAAACATTTACAAATTTAACATATTTTAAAAACGGTTGCAATTTAATAACCACTTAACCGGGTTTCAAAATTCAATTTCTCATCTATTGACCATAGTATCATCCCTTAATATCAACTCTCCAGAAAAGAATTAATTTTAAAATAAACGTTACTGAAGCGAGGATGGTGTGTTGGGTTGAGAGTGTTTGTCGAAGACTGATGAGTGGATGTTCTGTGAAAATTATTTGTGATATTAACAATTGGTTTAAACATATAATTTTATTTTGCTAATTTACTATTGTTTAATATTAAAAATTACTTTTAAAGATCGTTTAGTATTTTTAATGATAGATGCTCATTTTAAATTCTGTTCTGCAGTTTACGCAAATTATCTGAATGCGGCATTCAGTCCCAGGAGTCGAGCGCCATGGCCACGCTATCCACGCTGTCCACGTTGTCCACGTTGTCCACGGGTTGCTTCAACACACTTCAGGAACAAAAGATAAGTACAAATTTTATTTATTTTTTAATTAATCTAAAAAATGAAAATAGTTATTTGTGTATTAAGAGCGTAAAGTAATTCTTTGTTACCCGAACACGGTAATTGCAGCGCGAGCCGAAGGCGATAGCTGCAATAGTGTAAGAGGAACAAAGACACTTTACGCTCGTGATACACACATAATTTTTTCTACGATTGCATCTTAAAATTATTAAAAAACTTATACGTACTGAAAATAAATTCGTTCTGTCAACTGTCAATATGACAACTTTGTTTTGTTTGTATCCCTGGTAACTATTGAAATAAGCGCACATTTAATATCTTTTTCGCGCGTTGCCATTGGAAACGCGCGCATTTTACGTCTTTTTCGCGCGTTGCCATTGGAGACGCGCAAAAAAGATATTTTTCGTTTGATCCACAGAAAACTTCAACTTTACGATGACAAATGAGAGCGTAATTGTCAACTTTTCATAGCAATCGTAGAAAAAAGAAATAATTAATAATTTATTTAGAATTTTATTGAGACACAGCCTTGACATACATCTGCTGTCTTTTAATTTAATTTATTGTTAGATGTGAGAAATATTTGTTTAAAGTGTTTTAAAAGTAAATTGCTAAATTCAAAAAATAGTATATTATTCAATGAGTAAGTAATATAAGCTATTACTTGCGAATAGAATACTATACTTTATCTACGACTATATGTTATTATGTAATAAGATTTTACAATTATTTTTTTTATGTTACATTATGAATAAGTCAGATTGCTTAATTTTTTTTGTTTTTATTTTTATTTAATAAATATTAACACTACTTAACAATTTTGCGTATTCGCCAATCCATAAAAGTTTTATAAACTTGTTCATAGTTTTTTTTTTAATTTTTCGGGCAGTAAATTTAAGAAACGTACGTGTGCGGCTTCTACAATATCTGGTGGAGTACAAATTTCACTTTGTTCGCTTTCAGAATCCATAACTCACATGTATAATCACACAAATTACACTATAATTGTAAACAAAAACGTTTTAAACTAATTTTGGCAGATAATTAACAATAGCGCGCTTCACTGTTTCATAGCATACTTAACGCGCGGCAATTATCATTATTTTTTGATTAGCTATTAAAGTGTTAAGTAATGAAAATTCGGACGTGTGATTGGTCGTGAAGTGTTTAGTAATGAAAACTGTCAATAATGATTAGTATTACTTATCATAAATTTCATAAGTAATGAATACATTATTTAATAAGAGTAGATAAACGTTATTATTTTACTTTTGTTTACACTAAATAATAATATATTAATAATATTAATAATTTCTAATAATAATAACAGTAAACTGAGTAATACTGTATTTGAAGTGTATGTTAGATGTGTATGTTTCAAATTCACTTTAATTTTAAGTAGGTCGCTGCGAGTCTGCAACAAGAAGTTCACTTGCCAAACAAACGTCGTCGTCGTGTAATTTAACTTTTGTCTGCCTTATTTAAAGGCCTTCATAACTTCATAACCGATATCGTATCGTGGGCTTGATTTATAGTTATACTATAAGATCAACTTCTCGAGTCGATATCGTGTTTGTTTTTATTGTTCACTTACTACGTACATTTTAATTTAGTTAGTTAGTTGCTGCCTTAATCTCTTTTCGTGGGGTTGATTTATTACTATAAATCAATTTTACGAATCGAAATTGTGTAGATCGATATCTATCGTGGGTTTGATTTGAAATCAACCTCACGAGTCGATATCGTGTATCCTAACTGTGTGTAGTTCTTTTCGTGGGGTTGATTTATTACTATAAATCAATTTTACGAATCGAAATTGTGTAGATCGATATCTATCGTGGGTTTGATTTGAAATCAACCTCACGAGTCGATATCGTGTATTTTGTATTTTCCACCACAAAACGCTGGCCCCACGTGGGGCCCCAACATACATACCATCACCAGGAGGCAAGTTTGTAAGCGTTTCGTGATTCGGGTGGGGCGAGTGTGCTGCTGAGTGTAGCTAGAAGGTGTAAGCCGATGCCTTGGGTGGTCGAGTTATCGAATCACAGGAACCATATTGTCCAATGAGTCATTGGGAGATTTAGACATAATTCGACTGTTCGAGCACTGCGAAATCTTCCCAGCAGTCGGGTAGGTTGGTAGGCGGTGAACCGAGAGGTCGTGGGCACGGAATATGCTCAACGTTTTTGCTAACTTGACAAGCACGCTTCGGTTGCTTTGTCGTAGATTCGTAGCTAGTCGTTGGCAAACACCTAGGTAAGATAGGGTAGGTAGGGAGAAAAAGATGGCACCTTTACTGAAGACTACGTAAAATGTGAGTCTCTTTCAGGTTCTTCCTAACACTTGACCGATATCTTATCGTGGATATAATTTATAGTTATACTATAAGATCATATTCACGAGTCAATATCGTGTCTTTTATCTCTACGTACATTTAAATTTAGTTAGCTTAGTTTCTGCCTTGTTAGAAGACCTTCCTAACAACTGGGTAGTTCTTTTCGTGGGGTGGATTTATTACTATAAATCAATTTTACGAATCGAAATTGGTTAGAACAATATCTATCGTGGGGTTGATTTATTTCTATAAATCAATTTTACGAATTGATATTGTGATATCTATCGTGGGTTTGATGTGTAATCAACCTCACGAGTCGATATTGGATGTTTTGTATTGTCCACCACAAAACGCTGGCCCTCCGTGGGGCCCAACATACATACTGTAAGCGTTTCGCGGTTGCTTTGTTGTAGATTCTTAGCTAGTCTTTGGCAAAAACTTAGGTAAGATAGGGTAGGTAGGGAGAAGAAGGACACCATCATTGAAAACTTATTGTTTTTCAAGGAGTATTTGTACTTGTTTCTAATAATATTTTGTTGTTAGGTGCGGTGGTGTATGAAGAAAACCAACGTTTCCTGTTGGTGATTACATCAAAATGCTGGGAAGATTCATCAGCAGCAGAATCAACAGCTTCTCTTCAAACACATCCGAAGATGTCTGCAAAGTCAACGCAGAATGTCGTCAAGACCGCTGCCTTTAACATCAATATAAGATAATTATTAGTTTTAAGTGGGTTGTATTTAATACAGCACCAAAATATCAGCTCTAAATAATTCATATTCGATTTCCAAAATACTAGACTTTGCTAATCTGTTTATTAATTTAAATATCAAATATTTGTATTTGCTATTTGCCATATTAGCATTTAATTTTCCATGAAGCTTATTTACTATTATATTTAAAGATCAGTTAGTATTTTTTATGCCTAATTATTATTTTTAGTATTCATTTAATTATTTCAGACTATCAAAATATAATTTAACAGTTCTTATTGATTATTTACGATACAATGATTTCGGTGCTCATTTAAATTATTCCCTTTTTAAATTATTTGGGTAAAAGTCGGTTAAAAACAGTAATAAATAATTATGTTGTTTTAAATTAATATAAAATAGCGCAATTGTGTACAAAGGAGAATGTGAGTGAAAGTGGACGGAGAGTGATTGATTTTATTCTGTGTGATGAATGATTGATGCTCGGTTTTTCACTACATTCTGACATTTATATGACGTAATTATTTGTCACAATTTTGTTGAGCGACTTGGTCGTGTTAGAAGACTTAAAATAATTAGAAATATAGTAAAACCGTCAGAAGGGTATCATTAGAAATATATTACAATATACACTTTACTATTTACTATTTCATATACAATTTAATTCTTTTATTATTGAGTTAATTTGTAATTTTACGTATTCCTCCTTTTTGCCAATTTGCACCAATTTTTAATTATTTTTCTCTTTTTAAAATTATTTAAACTTGTGCTAGAATTTTAATGAACACGTACCTGACGTAAAATTTAAATTTAATCTTGTACATTATTAATATTTTATCTTTGGACTAGAGAACTTTTAAAATTTTGGCCCTACAGTATTAAATAAGGTAGAAATTTCCTCCCAACACTTTTCTTCTTCTTAACACAATACTTTATCAGTTTTTTTCATTCTATACATGTTTTTAACTCTCACTAAATCTATTAATAATTCAACTTCATTGGTGGAAAAATTTGCAGCTCTTTTCATATTTTCCATCATGTGTATATAAATATATTTCTTATTTTGCCTGTGACAGAATATAAACTGAGGTAATGATTATAATTTTCTCAGAATGCCAAATTACACAACACCATAAAATTATGTTGACATTCAGTTTAGGTTCAGCTGTACTAGATTAATTTGACAAGTTATAAACAAAAAAATGTTCATACTGAAGTTCAAGGTTCAACTGAAAATCCGAGCATGAGAAGTTTATATGAGGGTGTCGCGTATACGTCGGGATAAAAGTTGGTGAATGAGGGTGTATAATGAGGATGTTAGAGATATGTCTGTTGAGTAAATAAATGAATGAATGAATGATGAATTATATTGTGGAATGAATCAGATGAGAATGATGTTGCGTGTAAAGAATGGCAAGGCTCCCGGCTTGAATGAGATGTTGATGTATGGAGGTGAGAGGTTATTTGACTCCTGATGATTGGAAATGCGCGCACGCAGTTAGAGTGTTTGAAGGTAGCGAGGCTGCGGTAGTGTCTGCGTTACCTGGTGCGGATGATGTTGTAAATGATTTCAATAAATGAAGGAGAAAACTATTTAAATAATGTTAATTAATGATAATGTGTTAGTAGAATTAGTATTTAGTTTTATAAATTTGGCAATAACATTTATTGGTAGATATGGTTTACAAAACAAATTTACAAACACTTATATATTGTACAAATACAAACACATTATTAATAGAGAGAGGGACTGTTTAGGGAATGTCCTTTAATGACAACGTCTATGAACATCTAAATATTCATTCATTAGTTTCTGGTCGGCCCTAACGGCTTCCTTAATTTTAAAAGCTAAATTCGGCATTCAGTTCTGAGCGTCGAGTCGACAGTTTTATCCCATGCCCAAGTCGCAATCTTCTTCTTCCTTCTCGAGTACGCTGTCTACCGCTTCGCTTGTTGCAGAATCATACAGTTAAGGAAAAAGATAAGTGATATTTTTTATATTTTAATTAGTCTAAAAAGTATGTACTCCATGAAAATAAATGAGATGCATATAAACTCCCAAATTTGCACGAAGTTAGGGTTTGTACAGATTTGTTAAAAAGAAGTAAAACAATTATCTGATATCATCCATATCGTATATAAAATTGAGAATAAACATTTTGTATAATTTGTTTACAATTGGTTTACTTTCCATACATCTGTATCTTACGTAAAAGTCTTTTTTATACTAGCGTATTATAACAACAACTTTTCGATTGTCATTTCCGTTGTTAAATGAAGTACTTTTAAGCACTAGTGCTTAAAAGTGACAGTTTAATGCGTAAAAGTAAAAGTACACCAACTGGCAAATTTGTTGTAAGTTTCTTCATACAATTTTTTTTATTTTCCTGGAACCAGTGTAGCCCATGCAGCCTCTGCACCATTTTCAATATCAGAATCAATCTCTGAGTCACTCATTTTAAGTAAATTTATTACCAAAAATTCTCAAGAAAAATTATACACCGAGCACGTTGACATCAATGTTTATTAAACAACATATTGAATCGCATAGCAACAAAAAGATGAAACTGATGCCTGCCTACTTTTAAATTTTTAAAAATTATTATTAAAAATTACTTTTAAAGATTGTTTAGTATTTTTAATGATAGGTGCTCATTTTAAATTCTGTTTTGCAGTTTACGCAAATTAGCTGAATTCGGCATTCAGTCCCGGAAGTCGAGCGCCATGCCCAAGTTGTCCACGCTGTCCACCAGTTGCTTCACACAGTTCAGGAACAAAAGATGAGTAAAAATGTCGTTTATTTATATTTTAATTAATCTAAAATATCTGATGTGGACACCACATGACTTCCTTGTACACGTATTAAACTATAGATATTTTTTTAATTGCACATATTTGACATTAAATCTTTTATTTTTTGTTCTAATCCATAGCAAACTTAATTTTTTTAAAAATCTAAAAATATATAATATTTAAATTTAGATATCTCGTTTATGCAAAAAGCTAATTTAAAAATTCTTAATGTGCTAGACGCAGAATTTAATTCTCTAAAACTTTTATTTGCAGCATTCCTTTCTAAAATTAAAATAATACAATTTTTGTCAAGGAAAACTGTTAGCAGCTTCATGTAATGTGCCACTTCCGGTTAGTCTATTTTAACCAAAATCTATTATGTTATTTCCATTGATATAGTAGTCTTATATACCAAATTTGGAAAGTTTTAAATTATATTTGAATATAGTTTTTCATGAAAATCTATTATAGGCTTCAAGTAAAGTACCACTTCCGGTACGGCTTACCGTTTTTTAGTTATGCGAGATACGTACGTACGCACATACGTACGTACGTACATACGTACGTACGCACATACGTACGTACGTACATACGTACGTACAGACGGCATGACGAAATTAGTCAAAATGGATTCAGGGAGGGCCAAAACACCTATTTCCGTTGATATCTGAGAACCGAAAATTTTCGCGATTACAATACTTCCTTTACTTCGTACAAGGAAGTAAAAATGAGAAAAGAAATTATGAATAATTTGTTTACAATTTTATTGAGATACAGCTTTCACATACATCTGGTGTGATAAAGTAAATTGCAAAATTATAGAAGCGTTATTACTTTACTTTTGTTTATACTAAATAAAAATATAACAATAACAATAATAATTTATAATAATAATAACAGTAACATGAGAAATATTGTATTTGAAGTGTAGATGTGTATATGTTGTGTATGTTTCAAGTTAACTTTCATGTCATCCATTGGTTGTGAGTGTGTAATCAATTGTTTGTCGTCGTGTAATTTAACTTTTTGAATGTCTGCCTTATTTAAAGGCCTTCATAACTATATACCGATATCGTATCGTGTGCTTGATTTATAGTTATACTATAAGATCAACTTCCCGAGTCGATATCGTGTTTTTTATTGTTCACTCACTACGTACATTTAATTTAGTTAGTTAGTTTCTGCCTTATTAGGAGGCCATCCTAACTGTGTAGACTTTTCGTGGAGTTGATTTATTACTATTTATCAATTTTACGAATCGATATTGTGTAGATCGATATCTATCGTGGGTTTGATGTTTCCTCAACTTTACGAGTCGATATCGTGTATTTTGTATTGTCCACCACAAAACGCTGGCACTCCGTGGGGGCCCAGCATACATACTGCGTACATACATCACCAGGCAAGTCTTGAAGTGTTTCGCGAACCGTGTGGGGCGGCCCTTGCGTAAGCTCTTCTGTATGGTAGTTATTCAAACCAGCTAGAAAATGTAAGCCGATGTCTTGGGTGGTCGAGTTATCGAATCACAGGAACCATATTGTCCAATGAGTCATTGGGAGATCTAGACATAATTCAACTGTCCTCGCACTGTGAAATCTTCTCAGCAGCCGGGTAGGTTGGTAGGCGGTGAACCGAGAGGTCGTGGGCACGTAATATGCTCAACGTTTTTGCTAATTTGACAAGCACGCCTCGTTTGCTTTGTCGTAGATTCAATTCAAAGATAGTGTTTGACAAACTTAGGTAATATAGGGTAAGTGTAGGAAGAAGAAAGAAACCATCATTGAAAACTACTGGAAGAACAAGAAGTGTATGAATGTACTATGAGTGTCTGTTTCAGATTCATTAATCATCAAAATCCAACTATTTTATGTTACTAATATATTTTTGTTGATAGGGACATCACCGGACCTGCAGGCATCTCCTGCGGCCTCTGCATCATCTTTGAACAATTGATATTCATACAAGTGTCATCACCATTCTGGACAACGTCACCGGAGCTTTGGAACATCATCTTGGAGCAGCATCATTGAAGCTGTTATCATCTTCTCTTGAAACTACGTCAGTCGAGATCGACAATTAGTTATTAAATGTAAGAAAATTGTAAGAAAAGAAGATAATTTACAACAATTCTATTTAAATCGTATTTATTCTTTAAGAATAAGAAATAGGGTACCCATTGTAATAAGTTATACATACATCTTATTACAATATTCCTTATTCTTAAAGAAGAAATATGTTTTAAATAGAGTTCTTGCAAATTGATTAATTTAAACATAGTTTTTATTGTTTAAACTTAATAAATAAATAAATAAAATTATTGTAACTTAGTAATGTAAGAACAATAATAAATATGTTTTAAATAGATAATTTACAACAATTCTATTTAAACCATATTTATTCTTTAAGAATGTTTGTGAAAACATACATCTTATTACAATATGTATATATATATATATATATATATATATATATATATATATATATATATATATAAAACTACTGTAATTGAAATGATGTTCCTGTAGCAAATAAATGACCACATTTTATATGTATTCTCTTAGCTCTTGCAGTTTACGCAACTTTGCTGAAATCGGCATTCAGTCCCGGGAGTCGAGCTGGCTGTTGGATCCCATGCTGTCAACCGCTTCACTTGTAGAATCACACCGTTCAGGAAAAAATGTAAGTGATAATATCATTTATTTATATTTTAATTAGTCTAAAAAGTCTGTAGTTCATAAAATAAATCAGTATATTAAAATGAGAAAAGAAATTATGAATAATTTGTTTACAATTGAGATATACTTTCCGTACACCTGGTGTCTTACGCAAAAGCCTATTAATTTAGTTATCTATAACTAGCCTGAATTATTCTGCTGGACTATAAGATATTCTTTCATGTTGAATATTGTTTGATGTGATTACATACTTGTTTAACGTATAGAGACATAAGAGGTATAAAGGTATAGAGGTATATAGGTATAGAGGTATATAGGTATAGAGGTATATAGGTATATAGGTATAGAGATATAGAGGTTTAGAGGTTTAGAGGTTTAGAGAAATAGAGAAATAGAGGTTTAGAGGTTTAGAGGTTTAGAGGTTTAGAGGTTTAGAGATTTAGAGGTTTAGAGGTTTAGAGGTTTAGAGGTTTAGATATATATATATATATATATATATATATATATATATATATATATATATATATATATATATATATATATATATATATATATATATGTATATATATATGTATATACCTATATATATGTATATACCTATATATTTAATAATATATATACCTATATATTTAATAAAATAAATAACGCACACATATATTTAATAAAATAAATAACGCACACATATATTTAATAAAATAAATAACGCACACATATATTTAATAAAATAAATAACGCACACATATATTTAATAAAATAAATAACGCACACATATATTTAATAAAATAAATAACGCACACATATATTTAATAAAATAAATAACGCACACATATATTTAATAAAATAAATAACGCACACATATATTTAATAAAATAAATAACGCACACATATATTTAATAAAATAAATAACGCACACATATATTTAATAAAATAAATAACGCACACATATATTTAATAAAATAAATAACGCACACATATATTTAATAAAATAAATAACGCACACATATATTTAATAAAATAAATAACGCACACATATATTTAATAAAATAAATAACGCACACATATATTTAATAAAATAAATAACGCACACATATATTTAATAAAATAAATAACGCACACATATATTTAATAAAATAAATAACGCACACATATATTTAATAAAATAAATAACGCACACATATATTTAATAAAATAAATAACGCACACATATATTTAATAAAATAAATAACGCACACATATATTTAATAAAATAAATAACGCACACATATATTTAATAAAATAAATAACGCACACATATATTTAATAAAATAAATAACGCACACATATATTTAATAAAATAAATAACGCACACATATATTTAATAAAATAAATAACGCACACATATATTTAATAAAATAAATAACGCACACATATATTTAATAAAATAAATAACGCACACATATATTTAATAAAATAAATAACGCACACATATATTTAATAAAATAAATAACGCACACATATATTTAATAAAATAAATAACGCACACATATATTTAATAAAATAAATAACGCACACATATATTTAATAAAATAAATAACGCACACATATATTTAATAAAATAAATAACGCACACATATATTTAATAAAATAAATAACGCACACATATATTTAATAAAATAAATAACGCACACATATATTTAATAAAATAAATAACGCACACATATATTTAATAAAATAAATAACGCACACATATATTTAATAAAATAAATAACGCACACATATATTTAATAAAATAAATAACGCACACATATATTTAATAAAATAAATAACGCACACATATATTTAATAAAATAAATAACGCACACATATATTTAATAAAATAAATAACGCACACATATATTTAATAAAATAAATAACGCACACATATATTTAATAAAATAAATAACGCACACATATATTTAATAAAATAAATAACGCACACATATATTTAATAAAATAAATAACGCACACATATATTTAATAAAATAAATAACGCACACATATATTTAATAAAATAAATAACGCACACATATATTTAATAAAATAAATAACGCACACATATATTTAATAAAATAAATAACGCACACATATATTTAATAAAATAAATAACGCACACATATATTTAATAAAATAAATAACGCACACATATATTTAATAAAATAAATAACGCACACATATATTTAATAAAATAAATAACGCACACATATATTTAATAAAATAAATAACGCACACATATATTTAATAAAATAAATAACGCACACATATATTTAATAAAATAAATAACGCACACATATATTTAATAAAATAAATAACGCACACATATATTTAATAAAATAAATAACGCACACATATATTTAATAAAATAAATAACGCACACATATATTTAATAAAATAAATAACGCACACATATATTTAATAAAATAAATAACGCACACATATATTTAATAAAATAAATAACGCACACATATATTTAATAAAATAAATAACGCACACATATATTTAATAAAATAAATAACGCACACATATATTTAATAAAATAAATAACGCACACATATATTTAATAAAATAAATAACGCACACATATATTTAATAAAATAAATAACGCACACATATATTTAATAAAATAAATAACGCACACATATATTTAATAAAATAAATAACGCACACATATATTTAATAAAATAAATAACGCACACATATATTTAATAAAATAAATAACGCACACATATATTTAATAAAATAAATAACGCACACATATATTTAATAAAATAAATAACGCACACATATATTTAATAAAATAAATAACGCACACATATATTTAATAAAATAAATAACGCACACATATATTTAATAAAATAAATAACGCACACATATATTTAATAAAATAAATAACGCACACATATATTTAATAAAATAAATAACGCACACATATATTTAATAAAATAAATAACGCACACATATATTTAATAAAATAAATAACGCACACATATATTTAATAAAATAAATAACGCACACATATATTTAATAAAATAAATAACGCACACATATATTTAATAAAATAAATAACGCACACATATATTTAATAAAATAAATAACGCACACATATATTTAATAAAATAAATAACGCACACATATATTTAATAAAATAAATAACGCACACATATATTTAATAAAATAAATAACGCACACATATATTTAATAAAATAAATAACGCACACATATATTTAATAAAATAAATAACGCACACATATATTTAATAAAATAAATAACGCACACATATATTTAATAAAATAAATAACGCACACATATATTTAATAAAATAAATAACGCACACATATATTTAATAAAATAAATAACGCACACATATATTTAATAAAATAAATAACGCACACATATATTTAATAAAATAAATAACGCACACATATATTTAATAAAATAAATAACGCACACATATATTTAATAAAATAAATAACGCACACATATATTTAATAAAATAAATAACGCACACATATATTTAATAAAATAAATAACGCACACATATATTTAATAAAATAAATAACGCACACATATATTTAATAAAATAAATAACGCACACATATATTTAATAAAATAAATAACGCACACATATATTTAATAAAATAAATAACGCACACATATATTTAATAAAATAAATAACGCACACATATATTTAATAAAATAAATAACGCACACATATATTTAATAAAATAAATAACGCACACATATATTTAATAAAATAAATAACGCACACATATATTTAATAAAATAAATAACGCACACATATATTTAATAAAATAAATAACGCACACATATATTTAATAAAATAAATAACGCACACATATATTTAATAAAATAAATAACGCACACATATATTTAATAAAATAAATAACGCACACATATATTTAATAAAATAAATAACGCACACATATATTTAATAAAATAAATAACGCACACATATATTTAATAAAATAAATAACGCACACATATATTTAATAAAATAAATAACGCACACATATATTTAATAAAATAAATAACGCACACATATATTTAATAAAATAAATAACGCACACATATATTTAATAAAATAAATAACGCACACATATATTTAATAAAATAAATAACGCACACATATATTTAATAAAATAAATAACGCACACATATATTTAATAAAATAAATAACGCACACATATATTTAATAAAATAAATAACGCACACATATATTTAATAAAATAAATAACGCACACATATATTTAATAAAATAAATAACGCACACATATATTTAATAAAATAAATAACGCACACATATATTTAATAAAATAAATAACGCACACATATATTTAATAAAATAAATAACGCACACATATATTTAATAAAATAAATAACGCACACATATATTTAATAAAATAAATAACGCACACATATATTTAATAAAATAAATAACGCACACATATATTTAATAAAATAAATAACGCACACATATATTTAATAAAATAAATAACGCACACATATATTTAATAAAATAAATAACGCACACATATATTTAATAAAATAAATAACGCACACATATATTTAATAAAATAAATAACGCACACATATATTTAATAAAATAAATAACGCACACATATATTTAATAAAATAAATAACGCACACATATATTTAATAAAATAAATAACGCACACATATATTTAATAAAATAAATAACGCACACATATATTTAATAAAATAAATAACGCACACATATATTTAATAAAATAAATAACGCACACATATATTTAATAAAATAAATAACGCACACATATATTTAATAAAATAAATAACGCACACATATATTTAATAAAATAAATAACGCACACATATATTTAATAAAATAAATAACGCACACATATATTTAATAAAATAAATAACGCACACATATATTTAATAAAATAAATAACGCACACATATATTTAATAAAATAAATAACGCACACATATATTTAATAAAATAAATAACGCACACATATATTTAATAAAATAAATAACGCACACATATATTTAATAAAATAAATAACGCACACATATATTTAATAAAATAAATAACGCACACATATATTTAATAAAATAAATAACGCACACATATATTTAATAAAATAAATAACGCACACATATATTTAATAAAATAAATAACGCACACATATATTTAATAAAATAAATAACGCACACATATATTTAATAAAATAAATAACGCACACATATATTTAATAAAATAAATAACGCACACATATATTTAATAAAATAAATAACGCACACATATATTTAATAAAATAAATAACGCACACATATATTTAATAAAATAAATAACGCACACATATATTTAATAAAATAAATAACGCACACATATATTTAATAAAATAAATAACGCACACATATATTTAATAAAATAAATAACGCACACATATATTTAATAAAATAAATAACGCACACATATATTTAATAAAATAAATAACGCACACATATATTTAATAAAATAAATAACGCACACATATATTTAATAAAATAAATAACGCACACATATATTTAATAAAATAAATAACGCACACATATATTTAATAAAATAAATAACGCACATAATTGCAAATATGTCAATTGTACATATAAAATAAAAAAATAATTCTAAGTAAATTGCAAATATGTCAATTGTACATATAAAATAAAAAAATAATTCTAAGTAAATTGCAAATATGTCAATTGTACATATAAAATAAAAAAATAATTCTAAGTAAATTGCAAATATGTCAATTGTACATATAAAATAAAAAAATAATTCTAAGTAAATTGCAAATATGTCAATTGTACATATAAAATAAAAAAATAATTCTAAGTAAATTGCAAATATGTCAATTGTACATATAAAATAAAAAAATAATTCTAAGTAAATTGCAAATATGTCAATTGTACATATAAAATAAAAAAATAATTCTAAGTAAATTGCAAATATGTCAATTGTACATATAAAATAAAAAAATAATTCTAAGTAAATTGCAAATATGTCAATTGTACATATAAAATAAAAAAATAATTCTAAGTAAATTGCAAATATGTCAATTGTACATATAAAATAAAAAAATAATTCTAAGTAAATTGCAAATATGTCAATTGTACATATAAAATAAAAAAATAATTCTAAGTAAATTGCAAATATGTCAATTGTACATATAAAATAAAAAAATAATTCTAAGTAAATTGCAAATATGTCAATTGTACATATAAAATAAAAAAATAATTCTAAGTAAATTGCAAATATGTCAATTGTACATATAAAATAAAAAAATAATTCTAAGTAAATTGCAAATATGTCAATTGTACATATAAAATAAAAAAATAATTCTAAGTAAATTGCAAATATGTCAATTGTACATATAAAATAAAAAAATAATTCTAAGTAAATTGCAAATATGTCAATTGTACATATAAAATAAAAAAATAATTCTAAGTAAATTGCAAATATGTCAATTGTACATATAAAATAAAAAAATAATTCTAAGTAAATTGCAAATATGTCAATTGTACATATAAAATAAAAAAATAATTCTAAGTAAATTGCAAATATGTCAATTGTACATATAAAATAAAAAAATAATTCTAAGTAAATTGCAAATATGTCAATTGTACATATAAAATAAAAAAATAATTCTAAGTAAATTGCAAATATGTCAATTGTACATATAAAATAAAAAAATAATTCTAAGTAAATTGCAAATATGTCAATTGTACATATAAAATAAAAAAATAATTCTAAGTAAATTGCAAATATGTCAATTGTACATATAAAATAAAAAAATAATTCTAAGTAAATTGCAAATATGTCAATTGTACATATAAAATAAAAAAATAATTCTAAGTAAATTGCAAATATGTCAATTGTACATATAAAATAAAAAAATAATTCTAAGTAAATTGCAAATATGTCAATTGTACATATAAAATAAAAAAATAATTCTAAGTAAATTGCAAATATGTCAATTGTACATATAAAATAAAAAAATAATTCTAAGTAAATTGCAAATATGTCAATTGTACATATAAAATAAAAAAATAATTCTAAGTAAATTGCAAATATGTCAATTGTACATATAAAATAAAAAAATAATTCTAAGTAAATTGCAAATATGTCAATTGTACATATAAAATAAAAAAATAATTCTAAGTAAATTGCAAATATGTCAATTGTACATATAAAATAAAAAAATAATTCTAAGTAAATTGCAAATATGTCAATTGTACATATAAAATAAAAAAATAATTCTAAGTAAATTGCAAATATGTCAATTGTACATATAAAATAAAAAAATAATTCTAAGTAAATTGCAAATATGTCAATTGTACATATAAAATAAAAAAATAATTCTAAGTAAATTGCAAATATGTCAATTGTACATATAAAATAAAAAAATAATTCTAAGTAAATTGCAAATATGTCAATTGTACATATAAAATAAAAAAATAATTCTAAGTAAATTGCAAATATGTCAATTGTACATATAAAATAAAAAAATAATTCTAAGTAAATTGCAAATATGTCAATTGTACATATAAAATAAAAAAATAATTCTAAGTAAATTGCAAATATGTCAATTGTACATATAAAATAAAAAAATAATTCTAAGTAAATTGCAAATATGTCAATTGTACATATAAAATAAAAAAATAATTCTAAGTAAATTGCAAATATGTCAATTGTACATATAAAATAAAAAAATAATTCTAAGTAAATTGCAAATATGTCAATTGTACATATAAAATAAAAAAATAATTCTAAGTAAATTGCAAATATGTCAATTGTACATATAAAATAAAAAAATAATTCTAAGTAAATTGCAAATATGTCAATTGTACATATAAAATAAAAAAATAATTCTAAGTAAATTGCAAATATGTCAATTGTACATATAAAATAAAAAAATAATTCTAAGTAAATTGCAAATATGTCAATTGTACATATAAAATAAAAAAATAATTCTAAGTAAATTGCAAATATGTCAATTGTACATATAAAATAAAAAAATAATTCTAAGTAAATTGCAAATATGTCAATTGTACATATAAAATAAAAAAATAATTCTAAGTAAATTGCAAATATGTCAATTGTACATATAAAATAAAAAAATAATTCTAAGTAAATTGCAAATATGTCAATTGTACATATAAAATAAAAAAATAATTCTAAGTAAATTGCAAATATGTCAATTGTACATATAAAATAAAAAAATAATTCTAAGTAAATTGCAAATATGTCAATTGTACATATAAAATAAAAAAATAATTCTAAGTAAATTGCAAATATGTCAATTGTACATATAAAATAAAAAAATAATTCTAAGTAAATTGCAAATATGTCAATTGTACATATAAAATAAAAAAATAATTCTAAGTAAATTGCAAATATGTCAATTGTACATATAAAATAAAAAAATAATTCTAAGTAAATTGCAAATATGTCAATTGTACATATAAAATAAAAAAATAATTCTAAGTAAATTGCAAATATGTCAATTGTACATATAAAATAAAAAAATAATTCTAAGTAAATTGCAAATATGTCAATTGTACATATAAAATAAAAAAATAATTCTAAGTAAATTGCAAATATGTCAATTGTACATATAAAATAAAAAAATAATTCTAAGTAAATTGCAAATATGTCAATTGTACATATAAAATAAAAAAATAATTCTAAGTAAATTGCAAATATGTCAATTGTACATATAAAATAAAAAAATAATTCTAAGTAAATTGCAAATATGTCAATTGTACATATAAAATAAAAAAATAATTCTAAGTAAATTGCAAATATGTCAATTGTACATATAAAATAAAAAAATAATTCTAAGTAAATTGCAAATATGTCAATTGTACATATAAAATAAAAAAATAATTCTAAGTAAATTGCAAATATGTCAATTGTACATATAAAATAAAAAAATAATTCTAAGTAAATTGCAAATATGTCAATTGTACATATAAAATAAAAAAATAATTCTAAGGTAAATTGCAAATATGTCAATTGTACATATAAAATAAAAAAATAATTCTAAGTAAATTGCAAATATGTCAATTGTACATATAAAATAAAAAAATAATTCTAAGTAAATTGCAAATATGTCAATTGTACATATAAAAATAAAAGAAATTAAA